>CM038343.1:18233524-19433524 GCA_021464625.1 Proterorhinus semilunaris
AGTTTTTTCTAAGATTTTGCTTAAAAATGGTAAATTGGATACCGGTCTAAAATTGTTAAAATCATTACAGTCCAAATTGTTCTTCTTCAGTAGGGGCCTCACCACCGCCCCCTTAAAGGCAGCAGGGAAGACCCACGTCTGAAGAGAGCAATTCATCATGTGTAAAAGCTCATCTCTAAAAGATCCATAGAATGTTTTAAAAAACGGTGGGACCGGGTCTAAAAGACATGTGGTGGGCCTCACTGAGGAGAAAACTTTATCAAGCATCTCAGCATTAACCTGGACAAAACTGCAGTGTTTCCTCTGGAACAAGTAGACAACCAGATGTATTTAAAACCGTGTTACTTTGGGTAGATAAAATATTACATCAGAGAGCGTCTGTAGGGTTTAAAAGAGGTCTGTTAAAATCAGGATTTAAAATATTTTCTATTGTTGAGAATAGGACTTTTGGGTTATTTTTGTGGTTGGTGATTATTGTGGAGAAGAATTTATTTATTGCATTTCTTATTGCTGTATTGTAGGTCTTGAGTAGTGATAAGTAGTTATCAGGTAAAATCACTGGAGGAATTTGTCGTAAAGCATCAATATATTTTGCAGCCAGATACCTGTATCAGTATCAGATTGATTTCCTGTAAAGTCATCAGTATTGTATTCATTCTATTTTCCTGTTTGACATATCCTCCGAACCGGTGTCAGGATTAATTGGCTTTTAGTGATGACAATGTTTTGACATTTATTTTCTTTCAGGTCAATGAAAGGGTACACAGTTGAAACCACAATCTCATCATAACAATATCAATCCACTCAAGTCTACTGACAATCTTGCACACCAGTAAAATTATTTGGGCAATATGGCTTTCAGAAGACCAACTTCTGACCTTCAAAGCAAAGAAAATGGCATTGTGGCGGTAAATAGGTTTCCAAAATCTAACGTAGTTAACATTAAGGACAAGATATCTCTTTGGGAAGGAAAGGATGTGTCCAGTTCAACTTCTTCAGGCTTCACTACAGCTAGGAGAAAGTCACTAACTAAAAACCACAGTTTAGAGGCTGATGAAAGTGCAAGCTGTAAAGGGATTTTGAATGGAAAAGGAACTGCAAAAGAAATCGTAGGTACAGATATATTGCCTACAATACAGATAAACTTGGAGGGCAGCGCTAAAACGATTAAAAGTAAAAATGTGAATGAAAAACTACAAACAGGAAGTGGCGGGACAGACAATCAAGTTAAAGTTGGGGATTCAAGGTCAAGTTTGTCTGTAACGGTGCCGACATCACAGTTTGGAAGCCTTACAAGAAACAAAGAAAGAAAAGAGAAAGGCCAAGAAAGGAAAGCACTGTTTAGTCTTTTTAAGAAACTAGAGGCAATGGAAGATCACCCGCAAAAAAACCCAACTGAACTCGGCAATTATTTCAGCCCTCCAACTAAAACCAAGCAGCAGGAAGCCACAAAGAAGAAGCTGCACTCCGATGCACCAAAGACAAAATCTTTAGAAACCGCTTACAATGAGCAGGAAATGCCTCCCATTAACCCAGTACCCAAACCCAGGCGCACCTTCCAGCACCCAACCCATGGTGGGACACTCCCCAGATTGAGCAAAGGAAGGCACCTGCCCCCACTGCCGACCCAGGGCACCCAATTTTCTTCAAAACCACCAACCGGAGTGTATCGGAACAGAGATAACAGGTAGCATTTGTGTGATTTATTATTAGTTGTGTTATGTGAAATGATTGCGTGTCCCATGCAGGAAGTCATTTGAACTGGAGGACACTCTTGGATCTACAAGGTCCCTGTTCTCTCGGTCATTGTTTCAGGAACATCACTATGAAGATGTATTAGGTCAGTATTGTACATAATATATGATGCAATTTAGACGTCCTCAAACTATTTATTTATTTCATATGGACATAGCAAAAACACTGGACAAACCAGCTGCATTGTTTTAAAGTGTTACAGCACATGTGCTAATTTTCAACACCTGGGACTTTTAGGTTACAATAGATTTCACAAGACAAAAGGCACATTTTACACTTTGGAACAACTGCGATTTTAGCCACTCTTGGAGCGCTCTAAAGATGCTGACATAAGTCTGCAGTTTAAGTGTTCCTCAGTGTAGCCCCCTTGGCGGAGAAGCTGGACTGTAAGAAAGATCTTCTGAACTTTGGGAGGACACACAGTCCCTGCTAAGAGAGGCTCTGATGGAGGGTCAGAGAGCCCTGACTCCTCACCATGAGAAGGGAGAACGGTGTCTAAGTCTTCATAAAACATTTCACTTTCCAAGTACCAGTAGCCCAAGATCGAGAACAAATCGAGAGTAAACCGAGTCGACAATGGGTTGAAAACAGACCCAAATTATGTCTTGATTGGATGAAAACTATTTCTAAACTAGAACAAAAAATTAAGTCTGAAGTTATTACCTTGAGTAGCACATAAAGAAGTCCCAGTACCAAACAATAAGGGGAAATATTATAACCATGTTAGGAATCCTAAGAAAAAGGAAAGTACAGAGTTGCATAAAAAGATTACAAAACAATTTACAAGCTCAAAGAACATAATTTAATACGGTACGGACATTTTTCTTCAGACAAAGAGAACCCGTATGAGGACATAGAACTGGAGAGTACGTGCTCCCAGCAGTCATTGCCTTCTTCTCCTGGTGCTGACACTAACAAGGTATACACATATAATGAGAACTACCTTAATCTCAGGTTGTGATTATAATTGTGCATTGTGTCTGTAGGCCTCAAGGCCTGGTTTCTTCAGGCAGAGCTCATGCCGGAGTTTTAAGATGCTGGAGTTACAAAAAGCCCAACAGTCTGTGAGCGGCAGCACCAAAGGAGTGCCCTCTCCTCCTCAGCTCAGTCCCCCCTCCACCCGCAGAGCACCGGACAGAAACCCCTGGTGCAACAGCGATGTCTCATACACCCGCGCCTGCCAGAGGATACCTACAGTGAGTGTGGCACAGCTTGCGTATGTGCAGAGAAGTCTCCAAAATGTTATTCTTTATCTTTGTGATAGGTTGTACTGAGGATCAATAGGATCTTTGAGGCACGAATTGGGAAAAAGCATTTAAGACGGATCTACCATTACGCGGAGACGAGCTCTGGACGAGGTGCTACAGTTTCCCATACTACTCAAACATGTACACTAGAGCCCTTTCTGAGGCCTGGACTCACAAGGACCTTTTTAACCTCTTAGCATTTTCTCCAGTTCAGCTTGACCCAAATCATATTTTTTTCTCATGTTCTTGTCACTTTTTTTCCCCATCACTTTTTTGTTGGATTTTCATCAAATTTTTGCCACTTTCTCATCATTTTTTGTCACTTTTTTGTTGCTCTTTTGTGGCATTTCCATCCTTGTTTTCACCTTATTCTTGTCGCTATCTTGACCATTTTTTTTTTTCAAGATGCTTTGTGATTTGGGAAAAGCCAAACTGGAGAAAATGTGCTTGGTTATGGGGGTTGAATGAAGTTTAGATAAAAATTATGTTGGACGGCAGGTCAGAATTATTATACCTTACACCTAACTGTCAAAAATGATATCGTACGAAACTGGATCTCACTCAGAGATATAAATCTCTGAGTCAGACCTCTTCCTTCCCTCTTGACTCATTGCCCTGAATCTCACCCGGGAAACCCTTCAGATACTCGCATGGATGTTTGAGGCTGATGTAATCTTTCTTTAGTTACAGATGACAGTACTTCTGAGAGTGAAATCGAAGAAAGAGCAAAAGGTACACAGTGTAATTCTCACTCTACATTGCTGTAAATCTTAGAATTAAAAAGCAGTGATCCCGTCTCTCAGTTCATTGGCAGCGTCTCGCGTCCGTGAAGTCCGCGCTGACTCGTCCAGACCAAAATCCATACAGGTCAAATGCCAGCATCAGAAGCAGCACTGTGGAGCGTCATCGCAGGCTGTTCGAGTATTTTGTGGTCGTGTCGCTTCAGAAATCCAAGTCCAGTGGCCACTATCAGCCAGAGGTCACGCAGCAGTTTCCCCCAAAGGTCCCTTCACTGACAATAATAAAAGATTTTATAACGATTCACATATAAAGAAAAAAGAATACAACATTTGTATACACGTATTTCAAATGACCTGTATCTGTGAATGTATTCTGTTGCAGTTGGAGCAAAGTTTTAAACTCCTGAAGGAAACTGAGGATCAGCTTAAGAGCATCCCTCTCTTCTGTTTCCCGGATGCCAAAGACTGGGAGCCGGTGGACAATTACCCGAGGTTCACATGATCCACTACACTATTAGCTACTATACCTGAACACAATTGCTGTCATGTTTAGCAATGCGCATCAGACTGAATATCAGAATGTGATGTTATAGTGTGACAAGATCACACAAATGATATACTGCGGTAAATTATTCTCCATGCCCTAAGTGGGACTCTTCTTGATAGTATTTTAGCTTTTAGTGAATCATAGAGAACCGAAAAATCGTACCTGTAGATATGATCGCAAGATATTGTTTAACCTCTTACCCCGCCTGAACCAAGTGCCTTTTCTCCAGTTTGACTTTACCCAAATCTAAAAGCTTCTTAACTGGACAGTGGAAGGCCTCATTTGAAAGCTAAGTGGTCGTAACTTTTTTGTCAAATTTGTCGTTTTTGTTGCGTTTTCCTGTCTTTTTTTGTCATATTTGTATCGCTTTTTGTTGATTTTTTGCCATGTTTTTGCAACTTTTTTTGTTGATTTCTCATAACTTTTTTGTTGCTTCACGTTTTTATCACATTTTTCATTGCTTTTTTTGTCACATTTTTGTTGTGTTTTCATCCTCGTTTCTGTCGCTATTTTTAGGTTTGTTTGTTTTTATGTGTTCAGGTGGGGCTTAAGAGGTTAAGAATCATGGGCATAACTCAAAACAAACTATGTCCTTGATCAATCGTCCAATTCTGCTTCTTTTACAGTGAAATGTTTTCCTTCGTCCTGACTGGCATCGACGGGAGCAGGAGGTTTGGATACTGTCGTCGATTACTGGTAAACTCACACGCACATGATAATTAAATATAACACATACAACGCAACAGTGCCTCCGAACAGGAAGTGACAGAATACCATGGCGACGACTGAGTAAACAGTCGAGAGGCCTGTGGGAAACAAGAGCATCCCAGGGAGACTGGAGGAAGCGTGTGTGTCTGGGAAAGTATGTCTGCTGTATGTGTGCGCCAATGCTGGGATGTGTTTTTTCTTATAGAGTACATGAAATAGCCAAAAATACTTGGATGTTCATGAACTGTCAAAAAGGTTTATTTATTTATTTTCTAGCCAAGTGGAAAAGGCAAACGCCTTCCAGAGGTCTACTGCATCATCAGTCACCTTGGCTGCTTCAACCTGTTCTCAAAGGTGCATCATGTGTTTGACAGTCTCAGTGTATAGTTTGTATTATTTTCAATGTGAAATAATAATAATAATTATTATGGTAAATCCTACACAAGTAAAACATATTTGCAGGAATCAATTGAACTAATTGATAAAAAATAACTATTCATAAATACAATTCACTTCTGAGAGATTTTAGTCTTAAACAATTCATTTAGTTTTAGTTTATTTTATTTGTTTATTTAAGCAGTTAACATTCTGCTCAAAAGGAGTAGGACGAAGCAAATGAGCGCCCACCCCCGAAATCATTACAATAAAAATGTTCACATCACAATAGTACAAAGGAACATAAAACAAAGTACATAGTACAAGGAACATATAAACACACACACACACGCACACGAGCACCCACACGTACACACACAAACACACATGTTTATGATTTAACTTAATCCTATAGTAATTACTTTGTTTATATAATTAACAGTTTTGCCTCAACAATAGGTGAATATTTTAGGGTTTAACTCTGTTGATCTGTGTTTGTAGGTGCTGGATGAGGTGGAGAGGAGGAGGGCCCTGTCTCCAGCTCTGGTGCAGCCGTTTATGAGAGCCATCATGGAGGCTCAATTTCCTGCTCCAGGGAAAACTGTCCCCATCAAGACCTTCCTCCCGGGGTCTGGCACTGAGGTAATTCGCAGAGGATACGGTTCGCTTTGCTAGGCCTGATCCCGTCAGACCTCGGAAACTAAGCAGGGAAAGGCCTGGTCGGTACTTGGATGGGAGACTGTTTGGTAACACCAGGAAGCCTGGGTGAATATAGTGAGTGAGTGAGTGGTTGGTGGTGGTCAGAGGGGCCGATGGCAAAGGCTGGTTGCCTCACTTCCGTCAGTCTACCCCAGGGCAGCTACGGCTACAACAGTAGCTTCCCACCACCGAGTATGGCGTGAATGAATATGACTACTGAGTAGCGCTTTGAGAAACTTGGTTATACAGGCTTGTAAAGCGCAATACCAGTGTAAGGTATTATTATTATTATGCTCATCTATGGGCCTACACGTCACCAGGGTGTTGATTCTGTGACTGATGTCCGTGTTGCTCATAGGTGATGGAGCTGTGCCGTCCCTCAGACTCTCGACTGGAGCATGTGGACTTTGAGTGTTTGCTCTCGTCTCTGAGTCTGAGGCAGCTGCTGGGAGTGTTCAGCTCTTTACTGCTGGAGAGAAGGGTCATCTTCACCGCTGACAAACTCAGGTTTACACTACACATTCTGGTTTATCTGTGGCCCTCTCGCTGAAGAGAAAATTGCTAGAATGTTGACACTTTTCTTTTCTACCCCTGGCTATACAAGTAGTTTACCACCACGATGAGAGAATTTATACTGTCCCATTGTTACGTTTTGGCAAGCTTGTGAAGCGCAATTCAAATCCTAATCATTATTACTAAAGAAGGACAAAACAAATCAGGTATAGTGCCATTAAGTCAAGACAAACTTTAGATGGGATTTAATAATATACCCACTTGTTTATGTATCAGGTATCTGCCCTGTTTTCATTAATAAATGTGTGGTCCACTTCCTCTTCCAAAATAAATCAATGGCCATTGCTTTACAGAAAGCGTGCCAGGAAAGTATTTTTAGGGTGGCCTTGTACCCTCTCGTCCCGGGACAGTTTGTTTGTCCTGTTGTGGGAGTCAAAAAGCAGTGACTGTAGTAGAGACAGGAATGTGGAGTGACGTTAGTGATGAACCATGGAGAGCTCTTGTCCTCCTTTGTGGGAAATAGTTCTACAGCAAACGTTATAGGAAAACTGTGATCTGGAGAACAGTGCCCCCTTGTGTTTGAGTGTAGCCTGGATCTTGCAAAGAGTAAACAAAGTACACACATTATTATTACACCACCAAGTATCCTGGAATAGTGGTTTTCAATGGGTGTATTTGAAAGTCAGTCATGATAGTTTGGATGTGGATTAAGAAAGTTGAAAACAATTCTACTATATGTCAATTGCTTATTTCCTCCCTACAGCTCTCTGTCTCAGTGCTGTCATGCTGTGGTGGCTCTGCTGTATCCGTTTGTTTGGCAGCACACGTACATCCCTGTGCTGCCGTGCGACATGCTGGACATCGTCTGTACACCAACACCCTTCTTTGTGGGTCTGCTGTCCAGCTCCCTGCCCCACCTCAATGAACTGCCCCTGGAGGAGGTCAGCAATATGACACAAGTATTAGGGCTGTGAAAAAAATAGCAGCAAAAAAAAAACCCAACAAAAACGTGACAAAGAAGTGACAAAAAAAATGAAACTAAGGCGGTGGAAAAAGTGGCAAAAATGCAATGAAGAATAGGCAAAACAGTGACAACACGGCAACAACGCAGGGAAAAAGATCAGTTTAGATCGGTTTTTGCTGGTCTGAGCTTTCAAATGAGACGTCACACTGGCCTACAGCTCTCCAGTCAAGAAGCTTTTAGGCCCGGCCGAACTGGAGAAAACGTGTTACGGTGGGGGTTAAGAGGTTAACAAATTCTGTTAATATGTGAAATGTTAATGTTCCTGGTTTAAAATCACAATTAGATATTTTAAGTCAATTCATGTTTTACATCAGATAATCTACACCTTCAAAATTTGATTAATGATGATTTATCCCAGTGAACTTTGATATAATATAATATTTATAATTAATACTACTAAATAAAACATTCTAAAGTATTTACTCACATTTCATGTACATACGAAAAACCGTTTCATATGTAAATTGTGAGGCAAATGCACCTTCTTTCAGGTTATGTGTGCGCTCGAGATATAGGAGAGTTAGGTTAAATTCCCATTTGCAATTAATCTATAATTCTATAATGAATCTATAATTGCTTGGTTAATTATTTTAAGATTAATTGTGAATAAAAAGAATAACTTGACAGTCCCAATATGTTTCCAAAATGATACAATCATAACAATGTATTTCCCAGAGGTTTGTTTTGATGATTATATATTCTGCCCATATTTAGTGGCAAAATGCTAATGCATTAATGTCTCTACTTTTGTGGAATTTCAACATTTCTATGGAAATTGTGTGTTTGAGCAGGTTCTTGTTGTTGACCTCGGAAGCAGACGGTTTCTTAGACAGGTACAGTATTCAGTTAAGTAAGAAGAAATGACCTGTGGCCATAATACAACAGAGTGTGTGCTTCTAGTTGGATGATGAGGACTCCATTCTACCATGTAAACTTCAATCAGCTCTCGAAAACATTCTGGAGAGAAGAGCAGAGCTTGCCAGTGAGAGAGGACAGCAGGTTTCAAATGGTAAGGCAAAATGTTTGTCGCATTGTGTTTGTTACATTTTAAATAAGAATTTGTTCTTAATGTTCTGACAGGTAAAATAAAGGAAATACAAATTGTAAAATATAGGGTGTTAGCTTTTCATTTCAGAAACATTAGTTCAAAGTGCGGTGTGCTCTCTGATTTAAATGCATTTTGTTTCTTAATCGAGTAACTTCAGAAGAACCTGTTAAACATTGTTGAGAAATAATGGCCCAAGTCTGTGAGTCTTGAGGCACTGAAGATAAATCATGTGACCTATGCAGAAATGTAAACCACTTCACACATAACTCCATTCTCATAGACGCTGATCATCTGAGCACAGTTGTGTCCGAGGCCTTTGTGCGTTTCTTCGTGGAGCTTGTGGGACATTATCCACTCTTCATCACAGGAGAGAGAGAAGACGGCTACTCCTCCTCGTCCTCCTCGCCTGGCTCCTGCTGCTTCCAGCGCGACCCGTTCCGGAAAGCCGTCCCCTCCAAGAGCATTCGACACTTTCTAGAGGTCTTCATGGAAACCCAGATGTTTGGCTGGTTCATCCAGGAGAGGGAGCTGCGCAGGCAGTCCCTCAGAGGTACTGGAGCAGGCAGAGGGGCCGAGGGGCAGAAGAGGGGTGAGAGACTGATGTCTGTTTGTGTTTCGACAGGGCTGTTTGAAATCAGAGTGCATGAATATCTATTGTCCATCCACGACAATGACCAGCGTAGAGTTAACAGGTTTCTCAAAGGACTTGGTAAGAATAAACTGAAATTATTCCTGATTATTCACTTGGTAAATCTATACTTATAAGTATTTATAAGAAATGTTCAAATGCTATTGCTCACTGTTCGGCAATACAGTATGAAATTACTTTCTAAAAGCAGTCATGAAAAAGGGATCTTTTTTGACAACTTCCTGAGCTAACTTTGCTTTTTTATTGTCTTTTAGGAAACAAAATGAAGTTCCTATCTAAGAAATAATGCCTTTGATGTGATGTCATTCACCTTACTGTCACCTTTGGACTTTAAATGCTCTCCAACAGAGGCGACATTTGGATATTTTGAAATTACATTTGTTATTAGTTCCAGAAGAGGGCAGTAGTTTGTTTTCATTTTGGTGAACTACAGTTTCCCGCGGTTTTTGGTGACGTCATCACAGGAGGCTTGATAAGTAAATAAATACCCCTTCTTTTTACATTGTGGTTTTGTGTAGACAATTCTTTTTCCGTTTACATAAAACCTTGTGGTTGCTCAAAGCAATTGTTTTAAATGTTTACTTTGGATGGCATTTTAGTAAACAAACTTGCCCCCACATCCACTGATTTTTAATTATGAGATTATGGTTTGTTTCTTATGTTGTCTTACAATGAGGTTTGTTTACAGTGCCCAGGAGGCTTCCAAAGTGTGAGCTGCTACTACATCTACTATAAGCACTGCAGCAATTTGTTTCCATGTGGGGGCAGACAAGACAAGTGCAAAGGGCCTTGTTTATAGGCTATACTTGCTTATGGGGGAAGTTTTTAATTTTATTTTTTAAGTGTATGTGTATGTCATCAGATAGTCATTTTTAATTTTCTGTGAGTTTTAGGCTTTGAATTTTCAGTTTACATCTTTTCAAAGTTGAAAGCCACACCGTGTAAAATTTCACCTATAAAGAAAATTGAAATACAAGCATTTATTTTATGACGGATATTTTTATCATTGAAAGCTCGTCTCCATGGAGATGTTGAGTGAAGTCAGTTGAATTTGAGACTTAAACAATAAGGGTTAGGTCCTCATCCAGATCCATGCCTGTGCCTTTAAGATTAAAAAATCACCCTTTGAAAATTCAATGTGTATTTTTCAGCCCTTCACTTTCAGCTCTACATTGATGGTTTAACAGGATCGATTGCTCATGCCATTTTATTTTTTTTTTACACAAAGTTCAGCTTTTCAGAACACAAAAGTCCTTTCAAATACAGTGGGAGGAAAACGTATGTGAACCCTTTGGAATTTCTCCTGTGAATGTTTACATGTTATAGCCAATAAAAATATGACAACATGTAATTGTTTGGGAGATATTAGTTTAAGCAGAGACTGTTTACTCATTCTTGTGATTTTGACAAAGATCAGACCACATTTTATGACTTTATTTAGGCCGGAATGTAAGAAATTCCAACGGAAAGGTTCACATTCTTTTTCCTCCCACTGTATCTCTCCGATTTTACTAAAAGAAAAAGAAAATCCCCCACATTAAAGCGCACATGACACAGTAGACACCATTTTTCGTAAAACATATTTAATGCTATTATTCTTAAGATTGTGCTAAAAATGTGACCTTGTTTTCCTTATCTTGACATTTTTTGTGGTGTTTATTATTTTACCTCCTTATTGGACATTGACAGGAAGTGAAATACGTAGAGGTAAACATTTTTAACTGTTGCCGTGCCAACCATGCGACACCAATGAGAAGTGAGTCAGAAGTTTATGGCGCTGTCCCTCTATCTGTTGCCGCGTTCATGTGATCCTCTGCAACAGGGAAAAACAAGTGGGGAACTCGGGTCAAAACAAGCTTCCCCACTTCCGCACTTGATGCAGAAATCAGCGGATCTGTTCGTTTATCGCCTAATGTGAGCTATACTACTGCTTTCTTTAGTTTAGCGTGAGCTGCTGTTGCCCACGGAGAAACACCATTGTGAGAGAAATGCCCAACGTACGTGATATTTTATTAAGTGATTTTAAAATATTAAGTTAATGCTAATCAGTGATAAAACATCCCCACGCACATGAGTACAAAGCAAACAAACCCAAACTAACTGGGGACAGTGACGTCACATCTCAGGAAAATGAGCACCTCAGTTCACAAAGCTGTTATCTTGGCAAGTATAAAGGTGTGCTAATGATTGAGACAGATATTTTCAGTTTTTAAGAGTATTTTTTTTATAAATGAATAAATAAAAGAATAAGTATGAGTTGAAGTTGAAAAGGGTTATTAACCTCCTACCCCCGCCTTAACCGAGCTCATTTTCTCCAGTTCGACCTTGCTCAAATCTAAAAGCTTCTTGGAAAAAAAGCCACAAAACAGGCGACAAAACAGTGACAATGTGCGGAAAAATCTTAGCCCAGTTTTGTAGGTCTTCGTTTTCAAATGAGGCGTTACACTGGCCTACAGGCTGTGAGCTCCACTCGAGAAGCTTTTAGATCTGGGTAAAGCTGCACTGTAACAAATGAGAGGTTAACAGTTATGGCAGTTATTTCAAGGCTCTCTCTCATAGGATGGCACGATAGAGAAGGGCACCATAATAGACTGTAACTAGGCATTAAAAATATAAATAGTGTGGTTTTCTATTGTGCATGTGAAAACACAGACCACATGAGTGTGAGTGGGCCAGCTTCCTGTGTGGCTCTGAGGTGCAGCTTTGGGAACGAGCAGTGTTGAGATGAATGGAGGTACTGACAGACAACCACTGACAGTTCCAGTGTTGCTATATACTCTTGTGCCGCGTCTTCTGTCTGTAATGTGTGGGAGGAGGGCCAAATTGTCACTTTAGTGTTTCCTGCTAAACACCTGGTCGTGCTCAGGGCTCATAATCGCAGAGGTAATTATGGCCTGGATTATTGCACTCGGCAGGAGTTGACCCCCTGAAACCCACATCCTGCCCTGGTGTTTCCACAGCACACCTCTCTGTGGATTAGGACTGTGACTGTGTGAAGAAAACATGCTGTATGCTGTCACTTGTTTGCATGTTAATGACCTATAAAACCGCTCTCCTTGTCAGCTTTTTAAAAATGTTTATAGGCAGCTGTAACCCTACCACATTTACAACGGATTGAAACTCCTCGCTGGAATAAACAATAATAAATGCAGAGCACTGCAGAGAGCAAAATCTACAGTGGGATTCAATTCAATTCAACTTTATTCCAGACTCGTAGTCCAATAAAATAAATAAAAATAAAGGACAAGACAAACAATTAAGATGGCATTTTAAAAAGACAGTCATGCCAATGTCTCCACAAGTCAGATTGATAACGTGTCGCACTCCATTTTATATTCGTGAGGGACACTATTATTTCATTTTCAGACATGTTCAATCGACACATAAAGCTGTACATCAAAGTTCGTAGCACGGCCTGTAAGGTGTTCACTCTGGCATTAACAAACATTTCTGTGGCACTTGACCATCTCGGCTTTTTCAAAAGCACACGCAAAGCATCATTATAGGCCACCTGGAGCTTACGCATGCTGGCTTTCTTATAATGAGACCAGAGATGAGCTGTGTATAGGGGAGTACAGTACGCTTTAAATAACGTTAGCTTCACTCTCTCTGTACAACAGCCAAACTTCCGTGCCAGGGTATTAGCCTGGGCATACAACACTCTGCATTGTCTGTAAATGTCATCATCATCAGACAAGTCCTCAGTGATGATGTGCCCGAGGTACTTGATTTTGGTGACAACATGCAAAACATCATTACACAAACAAAAGTTAGGAAATGTCAGGTTCTTATCTTCCTTGGTTTTAGAAATCATAACCACACTCTTCGAACTATTATACTTAATATCATGTTCCAGACCATAAGTTGAGCAGATATTAAGGAGCTGCTGTAAACCTGCCGTACTTGGACTAAACACGACTAAATCATCTGCGTACAAAAAATGATTCATAACAGCTCTTCCAGAGACACAGCCAGTGTGACAGTCTTTGAGTTTAGATGACAGTTCGTCTAGATACAGGTTAAATAACACTGGATGTAAAAGTGAGTACACAGTTTGGAATTTCTCACATTTCTGCCTAAATTGGTCGCTAAATATGGTCTGATCTTCATCAAAATCATAAGAATGAATAAACACTTGCTGCTTAAACTAATACCACCCAAGCAATTACATGTTATTATATTTTTATTGGCCATAACATGTAAACATTCACAGGACAGGAAGGAAAAAGTAAGTGAACCCAGCAATCTCACTGAACTGCAGTAGTTTAGTAAAGAGGAATGGTCCAAGATTCATCCTGATTGTTGTGAGCGTCTAATCTGCAAATACAGAAAAGCAGTTATTGCTACAAAAGAAGTACCAGCCAGCTATTTAATACAGGGGTTCACTTACTTATTCCACACTGATGTGACTCTCTCGGGTGTTTCTGCAAAATATCTTAATAAACTTGTGAATACATTTTTATATTGATGATATCACATTGTCCAGGCCCTGAGGCAACAAAACAGCCCCACATCATGATTCTCCTGCACCATACTTCACAGTGAGGAGAGGGTTTTGATGTTGATGTGCTGTTCCAGTTTTCCTCCACACATGACGTTGTGTGTTCCGCCGAAAATATTCAACTTTGGTCTATAAAAGATCACTTGGACGCTCCACAGCACTACATCAGTGGACTGATGGACCCAAAGTTCAATTGAATTGAATTGCAGAAAACCTGAGACATTCACAACAGCGAGGAATTAGTAAGTGAATCATTGTATTAAATAGCTGACTGATCCTTCTTTTGTAGCAATAATAAGGCTAAGGGTCCCCGTTTTAAACAAAACCAATGCCCAAGGTAAGTCTGGTAACAAAGGAACCAAGGCAGATATAGTAAAAATATAAATGTCTTTTTATTTTACAAGGTAGTTCAATTTTATTAATATTTCTTTTAATTTTACTTCCCAACAACCAAAGTAACACCAAATAGATAAAACGTAGCTAAAGTAAATGTGGAATTACAACAAATAGAAAATATTCACAAAACGAATAGCAAACTTAAGGTTAATAAATCAACTCAAATGAAAAATTTTAATAGAAACAAAAACGCAAAACAAATCCCACATAAACCAGCTAAGGTGCTGTGGTGCTTTAAGTGCTTTGAGTTAAAGTGCTATCTAGCTGGCAAGGAGCTTAATTGAGCAGCGTTGGCATAGCTGAAATGGACAGTGACGGTGCGTTCACGGAACTTTGAAACTCATGGCAGTAAAAGACCCGAAAACAACAACGTTTAACCACCTGGTTACAACTGCTTTTCTGCAGTTGCAGATTAGACGTGCACAACGATCAAGATGAATCTTGGACCATTCCTCTTTACAAACCGCTGCAGTCCAGCGAGATTCAGGCGGTGTACTCACTTATTTCTCCCTGTCCTGTAAATGTTTACATGTTATGGCCATTAAAAATATGATAACATGTAATTGTTTAATCTTAAGATTTTGATGAAGATCAGACCACATTTTATGACAAATTTAAGCAGAAATGTGAGAAATTCCAATGCGTACATTTTCCTCCCGCTGTAGGTAGGCAGGCAGGCAGGCAGACAGACAGACAGACAGACAGACAGACAGGCAGGCAGACAGGCAGACAGACAGACAGATAACACATGAATGTTTGGGATAACAATACATTTGCAGCATTACAGTGTCTAGAAAAAGTAAGTACACCATTTCTCACATTTCTTCCTAAATTGGTTGCTAAATGTGGTCTGATCTTCATAAAAAAAAAAAGATATGAATAAACAGTGGTGTGCTTGAACTACTACCACCCAAACATTTACATTTTATCTTGGCCATAACACATAAACATTCACAGGAGAGGGGGGAATACGTGAATACACCGCCTCAATCCCGCTTAAGTTTTGTAAAGAGGAATGGTCCAAGATTCATTGTGTGCGTCTAATCTGCAATTACAAAAAAGCAGTTATTGCTGCAAAAGAAGGATCAGCCAGCTATTTAATACAGGGGTGTACTCACTTATTCACATGCTGTTGTGAATGTCAGGTTTTTTGTGTGCAAAATATCATAATAAACTTGTGAATTCATTTTTCCATTGAAAAATGGAACAGCACATCAACATCAAAACCTTATCCCCACTGTGAAGTATGGAGCAGGGAGAATCATGGTGTGGGGCTGTTTTTTTGCTTCGGGGCCTGAACAACTTGCTATCACCAATAGAAGAAATAATTAAAGTTTAACAAGATAATTTGCAGAGAAACCTGAGACAAACAACAGCATGTGAATAAGTGAGTGAACCCCTGTATTAAATAGCTGGCTGACCCTTCTTTTGCAGCAGTAACCGCTTTTCTGTTGTTACAGATTAGACGATCAGGATGAATCTTGGACCATTCCTCTTTACAAAACTGCTGCAGTTCAGTGAGATTCAGGCGGTGTACGCACTTATTCTACACTCTCCTATCAATGTTCACATGTTATGGCCAATAAAAATATGATAAATGTAAATGTTTGGGTGGTATTAGTTCAAACAGACACTGTTTAATTATTCTTGCGATTTTAATAAAGATTAGACCACATTTAGTGAACACTTTCGGCAGAAATGTGAGAAATTCCAAACGGTGTACCTGTCATTCGAACTGGCATTCTTCAAGTCGTGTGTGTGTGTGTGTTCAGTCAAGTGCTCTTGCCCTATACAGAGATTTTTCTACAGAGATTAATAAAGTATAACTTAACTTATCTCCCACTTACGCATGACAAACTTGCTCAAATTGTAATCCTCCTTGGAGTGACGTGCTGGAATACGGCAATACATGTTCGGATCTGTCAAAAGAACGTAAGCAGGTCCCATTTGAAAGTCTAATTATAAAAACATTACGCACTATTAAAAACAACCACATGCTTGATTATAAAGTAGTTGCACAGATTTACTGGCTCACTTTCGCAGCTGTTTGAGGTCTCAGAAGGTTGCCGGTGCTAATTGTATAAATTACGGGAATTATGTGTGGGTTTAGGGAGGCAGGGAGGTGCTGCAACTGAGGGGCATGCCCCATCAATCAAAATGAAACACCGTCACTTTAACATTATTTATTCCTTCATTCCCACAACCCTCTCAACTTAAATGACTTTCTTGGCATGAGTCAATCGTGGCAGTAAAAGTAAAAGTAAAATTTGAACAGAACCCACTACAGCAAACAATCCTAAATTTTTTATGCCTCCTTTTATCTTCACTGATTTTTTGTTGTTGTTGCCTAAAGCCAAAGTGTTTTCACGACAAGTATGGGCCAAATTTGGAGGACCAGCTTTTCACCATCTACTGATGGCCAAACAATCTAACGTCACTTAATTGTTTTGGTATTTTTCAGATTATGTGTGTAATAAAAAGTTTGAAGACTGGGTTTGCAGGTGCATTGTCCAGCTGCAGATTGCCACACATGCCCAATATCTGAATCACTTCCCCTAGAGAGAGAAGAGGCACAAGGGAAGGAGAGGAGGGGGGACAAGAGGAGAGAAGGGGGAGCACAGCGAGAGTAAAGCATGATAATATGCATCGAGTTGTGGAGTTTCTCATTCAGATTGTCAATATACTATAAAGGTGCTAAAACGGCCATATTATCTGACATTTCACGTGTGAATAAAAGAACAAAAATATGTTAGAGTCCATATTATTTAGTAGTCTTTTTTTATTAGTTGTTGCTGCTGTTATTTAGCATTAGGGTTTAGTGATTATAACCTCGTTTACTTTGTGCCTCATGGCAAGGTATGATTTAGGCTATATTAGAATGAAAAGAGATTGGTAAAACATGGACCAATAATCTTCAATGAAGGTACTTGAGTCATCTTCTGTACTCAGTAGTTGAAGTCCTCGAACGTTTCGCCTCTCATCCAAAAGGCTTCGTCAGCGACTACAGAAGGCTTCGTCAGCGACAGAAGGCTTCGTCAGCGAGTACAGAAGATGAATCAAGTACCTTCATTGAAGATGGACAACTCCTGTATGACTGAGAACTTACATGGACCAATAATGTATGAATATGTTTATTTTGTGGGATAGGTTATAGGAGAAAGGGCTGTTGGACATAAAGACCAGTTAAGTGAACACGGAAAACCCCTGTGGTTGGTGTGTTGAATGCATTTTTCTGCTTGGTTTCTGTCCGTTTGACTTTACATTTTTTAAAGGAGGGAAAATGTAAGTGTCTCCAGAACAGAGGGGCGGGGCGTCTCAGGCCACACACAGAGATCTGGGGCAGAGGGGTGCGTCAACCTGGCCTGTCCCGATGTGGGCTCCTGAACTGTCTACATTTAGACACAATACCCTTATTCCACTGTTAGTTACAACATCTGAACACCATTGTTAATTCTCTAACACTGATGGCAGAAGGAGGGACTGAAAAGACTTACTAGTTTTAAAATAATATTCATGTTTTCTACGATATACAATACTTCCAATATACAATACTTTCTGCTGTAGTATTGTATATTGGGCTGAATGATTAAATGAGGACTAGACCCAAAAGTAAATTGATGTCATCTGTGTTACAGTATCAACAGCATGATAGATTGATAGACTAGTCTGGCCAGCCTCTCCTGGTTTCTGTTCAAGAGCAAGAGAGCATGATCGTTTGTTCGCAGCCAATTTCCAAACCGCGGATATAATTATATTTAAAATAATGTAACAATTAAACATTAAACACAGCACTTAAATTGAGAGTGCTGTAATGTAAATACCAAACCTGTTGATTTGTTGGCAGAAGATGCCTGTTGTCAGTGCGATATTTCTTGATAATGTTATGTTTCGCATGAAATAAGCCGCCATGTTGGACGGAATATGGCGGCTGTATTTTCTGAGTGGTTAATCCGCCAGTCAGTCGCACCCCTCAGAACTCAAGGTGATAAAGGCGAGTATAGCGTGAAGTCTGGCTGGCCAGGCATAATAGAGACTATATAATAAAAGAATGTTTCACAGATGTTGACAGTGGTTAAAGGTATTTGATGAATTCTATTGTCATTCGATGCCAAAACAGGAAGCACAGGCCACAAAAACAAAGGGCTTGCACCTGCATGTGGTCTGATTATTTTCTATAAATCAAGAACATGCCACAATTTAGTTCAATTAAATAGTGGCATGTTCTTGAAATAAGAAACATTTACACAATAAAACATGGAGAAAACTAGTTACATTTTGTAAGCATTTTTAGCTCAGTAAACCAATATTGAAAGTACATTTCTCGAGCATTGTGCTACTTTACAACATTCCAAGCTATTCTGGGGGACTGACAACCCCTCTACCTGGAGCCATCAATTTGATTTTTCACTTGAGCTTCTATCTATTATTGAGGACTTCATGTTTCTATTGTGTTGTATGCACATTTGTGTCAGGCACTTGAGGTTTATCAGTGGAATATTAGTACACTTTTGTTGCAAAGGACATTTGCATTTGAGAATTTGCCCGCCATAACTATTTTGTGAGTTTTATCTGCCTCTCCATCAGTGCTATTTGTGTCTGGTTTAGGAGTGTGAAGAGAGGTCTGTCTGGACAGTGGACACACACACAGTTATTATGCAGTGGGCTGTCTGTGGGCTGGGCTGTGTTTGGGTGGTCTCCCTCTTTCGCTGTCACATCAGAGACTCATCGCTCAAGTGCTCTGCATGTGTGAGCAGCAGCGAGGTGTGTGTCCTAAATCCTATAGTTTACCAACGGTATGACGTTAATTTTTCATTCCTGTGTCTGTCCTCTTGCAGGAAATACAATTAAACCTTTCACATCTACCACTGCTCCTATACTTGTCTTTCAAGGTGACATTTTGAACAAAAGACATAACTAAACAATAACCTTGAACTTGAACCTTAAACTTGCACTAAGAAAGCGACCCAGAACCAGTGGTAGAAGAAACATACAACTTTAACTGTGTAGTTTGGTGCCTAAACTGCGCCATAGAAATCACTCTCCAGCGCAGGGGGAGGGCAACTGAGAAGATCATCAATGCTCCCCTCCATTAGGAAACTTGATCTACCCATCTCACCGGCAAAGCCCTGAGCATCAGAGTCTCGCCTATGCGCAGTCTTCAGGAGGGGACTGCAGCGATAGCTTCATCCACCATGCTGTCAGGAAGCTGAACTCTCTCCCTCCCTTTGCTCACACCTGCACTCACATGTTGTGGTCCTCCCCCCTATTGTTTATATACAGTGTGCACATAGATATTCAATTTCCAATCTATTTATGGTTTCCACCGTGTGTTTAAGAGGAACATAATTTCAATTCTCTGTATGCAATTTGCATGTGGTGAAATTAACAAAACAAAGCAGACTTTGATCTATACTTCAGTAAATCTATCGCACTTGTTGGAGTAAAAAAATAGTATTTCTTCCACAAACCTAAACTAGCACATTCTGGAACTTAAAAAAAAACGTAATTAATAGCTAAAATGCCTCTTGCATAAGGCACCCAACCCACGTTTGAAAACCTCTAGACTAAGGAATGCACAAAACTCATTTTTTACCTTCCCTTTAGCCTTACAGATATCGGGCCAGCTTTAACAACGCGACTGCCAATCACAATCACAACACCCGACATCTCCTTTCCTCTAGACTCTTTGCATCTGCTATAGTGAGAGACTCGCAGTAATATGATCTTTACCTGAATTGGCACACTTGTACTTTCACAGTGGCGGGGCTGACATGAAGCAGTTTGACGAACAATTACCGCTCACATAGACGGGAATATACAATACTATATCACCTGTTAAACTCATGAAGATAGGCTCAAAAGTGCATCTGCTGTAGTGATTTATGATGTAATGTTAAGGTGAACTGTAGGTAGAGTAATTAGGTACATTTGGGGATTACAGGGCGGGTGGATGGACTTGCAGAAATGGTTAAACGTGTTGAGAGAAAAGCTGAAACTTGACGACTGTACAGGCTGTCAGTGAGTGCAGCCTTAAAGGGGACAAGCGGTTTTCTTTTAAGCCTTTTGAATATAAATGTACACCTTTTAGTTGTGGAAAACATGTACACGAAGTTTGAGTCCAGTTATAACCAAAATGCAAAGGTGACTGAGCTTCCATATCCTCACAGTTCTAATGGTTGTAGACAAGAGAAACACTTTACAGACTTGATGGTACTGATGATGTGCGTTTCAATAAGTTCCCATTATTTGTACATGTTTAAGCAAAAACAATTGTATTTGCTTTGAAATCTGGTCGCTCAGTTTGCTTTCATCGGACAGTTTCACCGTTACAGCAGACAATGACTTGGCTGCGCTCATCTTGCATTCTGGGCATATGAACTCTGCATTTCAAACTTTCCACCGCTCTTTTTTTCTTTTTTTGGCTTGTGTGCTCTGCCAAGATCCTATCAGCTTTCTGGAGATGTGCACAGAACACTGTATTTAGTTTTACTGTAACACTTTGACTTCTCTGACCTGACAAAACATGCATTCTCCTGTTGTTTTCCATCTTACTTTATCACTGTATTTCTGGAGAATGGTTAAATTTTTTTCACAGTGTCCTGAAAGGCAAGGACTGTTTTTGCGCGACCAATGTAGTGTGATGCCGTCTGAGGGTTACATGTTGAAAAGACATTAAGAACATGTTCAGGGTGGGGGGAAATTAGTTTGGAAGTGGCAGTGCAAAACCAGAACATTTGAACATGTTGAACAAAGAGCAAAACAACTTACTTTATACAGTATATAAGCAGCATGAAAACAATGGTTCCCAAACTTTTTCGCCAGAGGCCCCCCACGCTCATGCTGGAAACAGGCTGGGCACCCTCCCCTTAAATGCATCAATATAAATGTAATAAATGCCACTTAGCATTTATTTCAAACAAATGAACAGAATTTGAAGTGCTCTCTGCAAATGTAGGCCTTTTTGGTCATATGTTCGGATTATTTTCCATTTAATTTGAGCAAATGATATGCTGATGTCTTTACCCTCTGACCAGTCTAAGCTCTGGGGCCCCAGACTATTCCAGTGGCCTCCAGGTTGAGAATCACAGGTCTAAGCAGAATACTGTGCAATATTGAAAGAGGACAGCACTTCATGAAGATATAACAAGTCTCTAGTACTCTAGTACTGCTCATAAAACAATTATATTTTGTAGTAAAAGAACACCTTGCCTTAATATTACAAATATTTCATTTTAGTGAATAAAGATCTGTGCATATTCAATGTAGCTAATATGATTTGCACTATCTACATATACTGTTCTACTGAGCTGAGTCATGGCACCACTTCTCTACTGTCTTCTGATGTGACGGGGCCACTCCTTAAGACTTTGACTGTGGCAGATCCACCATCCTGTGTACATTGTAGAGTCTACAGTGTGGGCTGCTGGAGCAGCAGCTTTGCAGAGGGGGAAAGGAAGAAGCTGGACAAGATTAGCCAAGACCTAGCCTGTGACCCTGTGATGATTGGTTTTTTTTTTTTGGGTGTGCAAATACTTAACTAAAGAAAGACCACTGGAGTTTTACATATATAACCTTTAAACTTGAATAGAGTATGTGCTGTCCAGTTCAGTAAAGGTGGCTGCTGTTGCTGTGATGAATGTGGGAACAGGGGAAACGGTTCTCCTGTATCTTATCTGTGGACCGTTCAAAAGCCATGCTACTACAGTCTGTCCCAGAACTGACAGGCACAGTTGTGTAGGAGCTGGCACTGTCCCATTCTGAGTCCAGAGGTTCATGCTGTTCTTTGCCCTTAAAAAAAATGCATTACCATTAGTACAATGAGATCTCTGCTGAGCGTATACTGAACAATGACTTTTGGCTAAAGTCCAACCTTGGGACATTTAATTAAGCTGACTGTCTAAATGACATATGGGCTAACTTGGCAGCAACAACCTGTGCACTTTGGAGTATTTCCTTGGAAATTGAGGAATCCATTATTTGGGAAAGGTGAAACTTTGTCTAGCCAAACAGGACACAATGAAAGAGTGGGGGAAAAATCTCACTGACAACCATTTTTGCTGCTAGATCGTCTTTGTTTTGGAAGCAGAGATTTAATACTTTCTCTCCCCTTAAGAATTAAATAGGAGAGAGAAGTGGTGTTTTCCCTGCTTTTTGTGAGGCATGAATAGCTCATGCGCTAAACCTCTCAAAGTTGGACTCTGAAGCTGATAATTGATCGATCTCTGAGATTATGTCCAGTGTGTCCTCAATTGAACTAAACTCAACAAAACTCAGTGATGACAGAAGATAAATGGCAGCACTGTCCAAACCGCAGCAGGTGGGAGTGAACTGACTCTGGATCAGATTGCCTTTTACACATGTTATCAATTAGATCAGATCCTCGCTGCAGTGATTCATTATATTCATATTCTTTCTGCTCGAAAACTGCTGGTGGACAGCAGAGGGTTGGGATATAGATATATGTGGCAGCTGAGGGGTTAACAGGCAATCAATTATAATTATAATCTTAAGAATTAGACATTCCTACAACGCCACCCCAGACTTTCTGGGGAAATAAAGTATTATAGCTTTAAGGTTCACAAGTATATCGAAGGTTCAAGGCACCGGTTCCATTTAGTTTACAAAACCATTTTGCATTTGTAGAAAACATTTCATAGTATTTCAAAAATAATTTATTGTTAATTTCATTTACAATTGTTGATTCCTAAAATCCCTTAACAGTCGTTAAAATAAAGTTCTATTATTTAAAACCAACTGCCTGCTTAGCACGTGGCGAGCGCACACGCGACCTGGACTGAGGCGCTAACCTCCAGGCACTCGGGCCCAGACAGACTGCAGGAGAAAGTGTCCAAGTCAGGCCTGTTTCACACCGCACGCCGCACGCAGAGCCAAGCGCCCTTTGCGGCCGAACTACCTCGTGGCAAGCGGCATGTATTCAGACTGCCACGGAGCGCGGGCGAAGCGCCTAGAGTAGGATTCAAAACAACTCCTCGTGGTTCATTCTAAAGCAGCACTATTAATTACAAGATAGGAATACAACTGATATATCTCCTTAAAGTGCAAAATGTGTTTTATGCATAATAAAAAAAATCTAAAGTATTAGTACCTGGAAAAAAAGCACCTTCTTCCACATGGTAGCTGTGTCCTCTATATGACTTCTAGCAAACTTCAAACAGGATTTCTAATGGCCTCCTTTCAAAGATGGCTTTCTTCTTGCCACTCGTCCATGAAGGCCAGATTTGTGTAGAGTACGACTTATAGTTGTCCCATGTACAGATTCCCCCAGCTCAGAGGCAGTACGTCGCAGCTGCTCCAGAGTTATCTTGGGGCACTTGGTTGCATTTCTGACCAGTGCTCTCCTTGTTCCGTCTGTTAGTTTAGGTGGACGGCCGTGTCTTGGTAACTTCGCACTGATGCTATACTCTTTCCATTTCCGAATGATGGATTGAACATGTGAGATGTTCAAATCTTGGGAAATCTTTGTATAACTTAACGCTGCTTTAAACTTCTCCACAGCTTTATCCCTGACCTCTCTGGTGTGCTCCTTGGCCTTCATGATGTTGCTTAGTGACCAATACTCTAGGCGCTCGTGGCGAAGCGCCTAGAGTAGAGAGCAGCACTAATATACACACACACACACACACACACGCACACAATAATTTCAGAACTAGTAAAATTAACAAAACTCCAATTGTCCAATTCCACAGTTAAGTTTAGATTAGATACTGAAATTTATCTCCTACTATTACCTTAAAAGACCTTGCGCTGAGAGACATTTGTGCAAGTGTTACCTGATCCATGACAGAGCAGAGACACAGGTACACTGTGTGGAATGGATTCCTGAGAGATGAGACTGTCTAGGGAAGTAGCCAAAAATTCCCCATCACTTCATTTCATTCACAAAAATGTCGAGTACTCAGTCTATGATAAACATTTGGACAAACATTGACTGTCCTCAGGGGACTCGGCAAAGATTTGAGATAATATAATGGTGTTGAATGAGAGTGTTCATATTTCTGACATTATCTGTCAGAAATATGTCCAGCAACTGTTTTGGCCTGTTCCATCACATCAGTCCAAAAGTGATCCTGAAACTACTAAGTTACAAAGTAAGCACTGAAGATATCTCTGTGAATTGAAATGGTCATAAGTTTACAAGCAAAATAATACCCAGGACACATTTGTAAAAGAAATGTTTAATCTCAATCATCCATCCATCTTCTTCCACTTTTCCATTGCCCCTGCAATGGAAAAGTGGGGGCAGCTGTTGGAGCTAGGACGGCCTCATGGTTCTAACCGGGCCTTTTGGTCTCTCATAAGGGGCTTCTGAACCGCTCTTTGTCTGACCCGTCACCTAGGACCGGTTTGTCATGGGAGGCCCTACCAGGGGCACGAAGCCCCCGACCACAAAGCTCCCAGGATCATTCAGGCGCTCAAACCCCTGCACCACGTTAAGGTGGCGGTTCCAAGAGGGATAATGTCAATTAGTTGTTTTTCTTTTTTTGTTTTCTGATGAAATAAAAGGTTTGAATGAATGAATTCATTCATTAATTCAAACCTAGATTTCTCCAGGTTTGAATGAAAACCTGGTGGGATTTCTGCACACACAAAAATGTCAAAGCTGGTAAATGTCAAAATAGAATATGGCCCTAATTAAGGATTTAAAAAATCCAAACTGTGTGGTTAGATTTATGATCAACTAAATAATGTAACGAATCATTTAGAGAGCACAGTAAGCGTGAGGAACGTTAGCAACATTAGCATTGAAAAGTGAACAGTCCATTTTTAACTCGACTCCAGTGCAGGAGCTAAGTGACAGACTTAAGTGGGCAGTAGAGGCAGAGATGCACACAAGTCCCTCACCTGCAAGTCCAAGTCAAGTCCAAGTCCCTGACCCACAAGTCCAAGTCAAGTCCGAGTCTGTGACCCCACAAGTCCAAGTCAAGTCCAAGTCTCTGACCGCAAGTCCCAGTCTAGGTCCAAGTCTCTGACCCTGCAAGTCCAAGTCAAGTCCAAGTCCCATGGTTTCTATGTTTTACACTAATTCAAATCACAAAAACTATTTTAAAATCAATAAACACCTGTAAATTAAAAACAACTATCAGGCCTTCCACACACAAATAATCAACATCACAATATTTCTATGAACCATATTCACAGTCAATCCCACTGTAATGGTAAGTTAGGAAAAAAATAATATGAACTATTTCTGTGGCCAAAGGCAGGCCCCGTGTCATTCATTCAACTAGCCCTCCCACACCACTACTTCAGTTTTGTAAAAGTAACATCAGTATAGTTACACAGCTGTACTCAAACATGTCTGCAGAAGCTTCAGAATGTTACTGAAGTGCCCTTTATCATACAGTAAAACTCCACTGTGGATAATAATACTTCCAGTCTTACCTTGAAGGCTTACAGACTGTTGACATGAGTGTTCTATCTTCAGCCTGTAGCTACAGGACCTGCTATATCCACTGCCAGCTTTTAGTCTTTGACACAATATTCCCTAAATAAACGGTAGCCTCGTAATGGTAATGATTTGATCGCTAATCACTTTACTGAGTAGTAGCTACAACTTATGCAGCAGCTCAAACTCCTTTTACCTTCACTCTTGCTGTGGCGCTTACGCTAGTATTAAGGCTTACATTGGGCTTTACATTAATAATGAGAGAAACTGTTGTATTTCGCCGTGATCGCTAGAAGTACAGTCCGAATAGCGCGCTCACAATGTCAACAAACCCACGACAGGGCAGCGTGCGTACGCAGGGAGGGGGGGCACACGGCAGGGAGGGGGGGCACACGGCAGAGGAGCCGATGAGCAGCGCGGTGCTGGTGAGAGAGAGAGAGAGAGAGAGAGAGAGAGAGAGAGAGAGAGAGAGAGAGAGAGAGAGAGAGAGAGAGCGCACACAGAGGAGACAGAGACAAGGGAGCGGCCGAGAAAAAGCCAGAATCAAGCGTCCAAACAGCGTGTGTAATAAGTGCGCGAGGGACTCGTAATGTCCACGAGTCTCAGACCACGAGTCCGAGTCAAGTCTCGAGTCTTTAGGGGACGAGTCCGAGTCAAGTCTCGAGTCTTTAGGGGACGAGTCCGAGTCGAGTCGCAAGTCTCTAAAAATAGCGACTTAAGTCCGACTCGAGTCCGAGTCCGACTCGCGAGTCCCCATCTCTGAGTAGAGGACGACTAAAGAGTGAAGAATACAAGAAATGCAAACATTTCCCAGTGGGAAATACGACATCGGGGTCCAGTTCAAATTTCCCACTGGGGAGGTCCAAAAACCGATGTCTGAGTACAACATTTTCACCATAAGGAAAAGTATTTTTAACCATAAGAGCACATGTTTGTTTGTGGTTTCACTGAACACGTCACTGTGTGAACCTTTAATGATTAGAGAGATGCACAAATAACAGCGTTTGGAGCATTTGCACTAGCAGCATAGCTAGCATTTGGTCTGTTGTACAAAAACAATATAAGCCTGCCTAATAAAAGTTTGTTGCTGTCCTCGGTCCGTAAGACAAGAGGGGCAAAACTATTTATAAACATCCCAAGACCATTGCGAAGACTCCACCCAGGCTGTGCTTTTGAGGCGAGGCGCTGAAGGAGTGCGAGGCAAGTGGGCGAGCGAAGGAGACAGTGTGCCCACATTGAGATTGCAGAAAGTGCAAGGAAGGGTCAAGTCACCCATGCACTTTCTTATATGTGTTTAGTCTGTTAATATGATGTATACATTAACAAAGGCCCTATCTCATATCTATTCCTGGTTTTCACTATTTGTAGTCTTTCATTGCTTGGAAGCATTTGACGGATGGGTTAAATGTGGGGAACTAATCTCCTTTCTGGGACAGTAAATAATCAGAAAACGACTCAGACTCACCAACACCATCATTACGGTTAGGACCCATTTCGATGTCTCCCTCAAACAGTCCTGTGGAGCTTTATACACACATTGATTTCAGCAAGCTGCTAAAGCTGTTGAGTCATATGAGGTTGGGTACATGACAAAAAACATAGAACGATTTACATCGTGCCAAGAGTGTTTGCGGGAGAACAGAAAGTGCTAAACTGTAAAGAGTGTTTCAACTTGATCTCTGCAGCTGCCCCCCAGGAGAACATGCTGAATCAATGTGCAGTGAGTAAAGGTCATGCAAAAGTCAGAATCCTAATAAATCTAGCACACATTTCATTTCTATGCTGTTTTATAGCATTTTCTGTAATGTAGTGTTCCAGTCCAAAGAGAAATGTGTACACGCCGTTCCTTATTGTTTTGGAAAGATTTTGTGCACACAGTTGAGCTGCAAGGGCCAATGGTAACAGATGCATAACTAAAAGGTCACACAAATGGTGTTTTAATGCCATCAGCTCCAGATGAGGGATTTTGAGAGTGTTCGGGGTAAGAGGTAGGGGCTGGCGGAAGGCACTGAACAGCCCTTCATGCAGCACCATTAAAACATGATTAAAGTACTCCTGACTAGATGAGGCAAGTCCAGGACAAAAAACAAACAAGAGCACGAATTAATCATAATAACCGCACTAACTGGCACAGCATCGAAACATAAGCTGAGTCACAAAAATTGGAGACTTTATCTTTAGAGTACATGTATTTTAGAAGAAGTATATGCTATGGATAACCGCAGTAAATAAAATAGTAAGTGTTCAAAGCTGCAGTAATCAACATACTTTTTGTAACAGAGTAAATGTATATAAGCAACTGTATTGTAAATGCAGCGATTGGGGACCACATGCTGTATATATTTTTTAATCAGTCACTGGCTGCACAGCAATAGCTTTTTCATCACCTTTTGTTGCGTTTTCATCGTCGTTTTTTTCAAGAAGCTTTTTGATTTGTGTGAAACTGTGCTTAGTTCAGGTGGGGGTTAAGAGGTTAAACTCAGTGTGAAGACTGTAGATTACCAGTAAACATAGCAGGCATATTTTCTTCATTTTTTACTTTTGTCTGTTTATTTTATATTTTACTGTTTATACTTTTTGCCCCCTTAAAAGTTCTTTGGTAGTCATTTTATATGAGATACCTCTATTACCCATTTAATTGTTTGCACATTTCCTGTCTATTCTGCAGAGTGTTTCCGAGAGCAGAATGTAACAAGTGAATTTCTCCACTGTGAGATCAATAAAGGTTATCTTATCCTAATTTGGAAACTGGGCTGTAAAATGTTTTATCACTGATTATCCCTCATTACCGCTACTGTTTACTATTGTATTTCCATCCAATTACCATGTTATTCCTGTGCTGAAAAGTGAGGCGTCACTTTCACGGAGATAACCCCTCATTTACTTAGAATCTGTTACTCTGTATCCCTGGTCTGTCCTACGCACATCTGCCAGAACAATAGAATTCCTATGAAACAAATCCGATGTTATGTGCGCACCCAGGACATTGGTGCTGGTCACTCTCTCCACAGCAGCAATGTTCTCCAATAATCTCGCTTGTTTTCTCCACATTTCCCTCTCTATGTCTTAGCATCGTTAGATAAATGTAAGCGATGATTAATATTTCAAGGTTTGGTTCATCTCGAAATGCAAATACAATCAGTGGCTACAAAGTGTGATATAATTTAAAAAGGTCTATTGCCATTTGAAATAGGCTGACCGCGGTCACTAGGGATGCTCCAATATCCAATACTGGTATCAGATATCGGCGCATATATTGAAAAAATACAATATAGGGTATCGGCTAAAAAATATCAGATTCTGAACTGATACCGTTTTGGCTCTCTTAAAAGACATAACTTTCACCAACTAAACCTCAGTGAATATGGGCATGCTGTATGTAATTTTGAAGCTAAGAACCTGGACAGTTCAATCGGCGAATGCATTTTTGATCGCTGCACAAAATGCCGCGGCTAGCAACAGCATGCTAAAGCTAGCGGGAGCATGCTAATGCTAACGGAAACTAATCAAGGCTGGGTCAGAAACATAGATAGAAATACCTAAAGTAGTGTTATAAAATAAAATCGGATACTGCTGGAGCGTCCAAGTGTTTGTAGGCTATTTTAGTTTATGAAATGCTGTACAAAGAAATAACGAATCTACGATATTTATTTATTCATAATTATTATTAGGCTATATGATCAAATCACTTAATGTGAGCTACATGTCCTACAGTGTCAAAAAATCCAGTGAACCTTGTTTAATGTTTTTCCATTAGTTTATTAGTGATAGATTTAATTGATAATTGTTCTCTAACATCATGACAAGAAAAGATAAGATTTAATAAATTCAGTTCTTTCATTGATCACAATGAAAATGAGACGAACATTCTTTTTTTTCATTCAGAGTAAGCCACTTCTAAGAAAGTCTCTTTGTATCGGTTAATATCGGCAGATACGTCAACGCTCAGTATCGGTATCGGAATCAAAAAAGCTGGATCGGTGCATCTCTAGTGGACACACACTTCCAGGTTACAATATTACAAGGAACTTGTTGCAAATGGAAAGGTTTCAGAAAAGAATCCAAGCCAATCTAAGGCCCTGTCCATACGAAGTCAAACTGAGGACCACACGCAAAGATATTTTATCAATCCAGTGTATCGTCCATACGAGTCCGGCGTTTTGGGGGTCAGTAAACGAACATTTTCCAAACTAGGTCCCAGAGTGGAAAGATCTCAAAACGCCGTTTACGTGGCGCCGTTGTTACAACATCTCCGCAACTTCTACTAAAACGATGACATCACAGCACCAGAGTGGAGTCTGTTATCCATTATCTACTGACCTTATAATGAGTTTTACTCATGGATCTATTAAGGTTTTACTCCGCTGTCTTTGCTCCACTGTAATCCGCAAGCCACAGGTGACAAGTAGAAAAACACGGCCGAGTCAGTCTGTGTTTTAGGACTGACAGTCAAAGTCCGGTCACTGACAGATTTTTCTGCTTTAGTCCCGTTACGTCTGAAGAATAAACTCGTCTCTTCTGTAAATCATAATCCTTGAATCTGTTTCATTTTCACTGTTTACGTTCCACAAAAGTTTACTGCGAGTGCGCCCTCTACATCTTGTTCTATTATCTGTGTTAGTGTCACAGCGCCACACACAGGCCTGGCCGATGAATTACGCCGTTTTCGCATGTGGACGCACACATTTAATAAGCTGGCTTCGTACTTACAAAGAAAGTTTCTGAAAATATAAGCATTTTGTCTTCGTGTGGACATTGCCTTAATCAGGTTTGAAAAGTGGTCCGTGGGAGGTCTAGAGTTAAAGATTCACAGTCTTTCAATCAACATGCTTTAGCCCTGTTACATTGGGAAAAATTAAGCTCCCGGAGGCCTGGTGTAATACCATAATGAGGTGATAAAGTAAGTGTTGCAGCGTGGAGGTGTCTGCTATTTTTGGAGCAGGTTTAGTAGTAGTAGTTAAATCATTGGGTCCAGTGACAACATAAAATTGTTTGTTTGTATACTTTATTGTTCCCGTAGGGAAATTTGTCCTCTGCATTTGACCCATCCTTCGATGCTGCTGGGGCGACTCGTAAGGAGCAGTGGGCGATGGCAGTGCTTTAACATGGTAGAACGGGGTCCTCCTGCACTGCCTCTTTAAAGCAGTACTAAGTAACTCTTGCCCCTAGAGACCATAAGCGCAACTGCAGGTTTCGATTTTTTAACTTATTAAATGTCTTGGAGAGTAAATACTACGCTGACAGAAAAGACGAAGGGAGAGAGGGATGTTGTACATCCAGTTATACAATGGAAATATTTTTTTTCATTCAAACTTGGGATGGGAGCTCACAGCCAATCACCTTCTCTGCAGCACGCACAATGCGCTGCAGTCGGTGCTTGTCCCGTTCTGTAGCGCCGGGGAACCACACGGTGATGGAGGAGGTGAGGATGGACTCGATGATGGCCGTGTAGAACTGCACCAGCATCTTGGTTGGCAGCTTAAGTTTCGTCAGCTGCCGCAGGAAGAACATCCTCTGCTGGGCCTTCTTGATGAGGGAGCTGATGGTTGGCTCCCATTTGAGGTCCTGGGTGATGGTGGTGCCCAGGAAACGGAAGGAGTCCACGATGGAAATGGGGGTTGGGAGAGTCTGTCAGGGCGAGGGGGGACGGTGGGGCTGTGTCTTTCCTAAAGTCCACGATCATCTCCACTGTTTTCTGGGCGTTCAGCTCCAGGTTGTTGTGGCTGCACCAGGACGCCAGCCGGTCCACCTCTCTCCTGTAGGCGGACTCATCACCGTTCGAGTTGAGCCCGATGAGGGTGGTGTCGTCCGCAAACTTGATCAGTTTAACGGACTGGTGACTGGAGGTGCAGCAGTTTGTGTACAGGGAGAAGAGCCAGGGGGAAAGTACACAGCCCTGAGCAGTTCCAGTGTTTGTAGTCCGAGTGTCCGAGACGATCTTCCCCAGCCGCACGTGCTGTCTCCGGTCCGTCAGGAAGTCAGTGATCCACCTGCAGAGGGAGTCGGGCACGCTGAGCTGGTAGAGCTTGACTCGTAGCAGTCCAGGGAGGATGGTGTTGAAGGCAGAGCTGAAGTCCACAAACAGGATCCTGGCGTTGGTTCCTGGTGAGTCCAGATGCTCCGGGGTGAAGTGGAGGGCCAGATTGACTGCGTCGTCCACCGACCTGTTAGCTCTGTAGGCGAACTGCAGCGGGTCCAGGAGGGGGGCGGTGATGTCCTTGAGGTGAGGCAGGACCAAGCGCTCAAAAGACTTCATGACCACAGACGTCAGCGCCACCGGCCTGTAGTCATTAAGTCCTGTGATCCGTGGTTTTTTAGGGACAGGAACGATGGTGGATGATTTAGAGCAGGACGGCACGTGGCATAACTCCAGGGAGGTGTTGAAAATGTCTGTGAAGACGGGAGCCAGCCAGCCAGTGTCTCAGGGTGGAGGGGGAGACACCATCCGCCCCAGGGGCCTTCCGCAGTTTCAAGAACTGCCGGCGCACTTCCTCTTCTTGGATGGAGAGAGCAGGGTAGCCCCACCCCTTCACACCTGCCAACTAAAACCCAAAACCAAAATTAAAGAGGTAGTGCAGGAGGAACCAGTTCTACCATGTTACAGTGCCGCGCCCGGGGACCCATCTCCATGATGTGGAGCCAGGTTGATGGTCAGAATCACCTAACTGAAGGATTCACCTATTATACATGTTTTTAGTGGTAGGGGAAACCGGCGTGCCCGGAGGAAACCTACCCAGACACGGGGAGAACATGCAAACTCCACACTGAGGTCCAGGGCCCCATCCAAGTGGAACTTGAACCCAGGACCTTCTAGCTGTGAAGCTGAAGCGCTAACCACTGTGCTACTGTGCCGCAGACCCATCTTCATTAAGTTATTCCAATAGTATTCTTATGGTATCTGAGAGCTGGTGTCCTGAATTAAAGCCGTCAGTTTCACAAACACACCACAAAAATAGAGTTAAGCAGTGTTGAACCTGGTTTGTATGTGGATGGGAGCTGGTGAGCTGGCAGGGGCGAGTGGTGTGTGAGTGGTTGGTCGTAATTGGAGGGTTCATTGGCAGCCGAGCTTCTGTCAATGTAGCCCCAGGGCAAGTGTGACTATACATACATAGCTTACCACCACCAAGTATGTTGTAAAGTAACAAACATGGGTCACCAGATAGTCTTTTTACTTTAATGAAATTAATAGCTAGAAAGTTAAGTAGCAGAGTTTAGTTTGGGACTGGTCCATTTTATGAAGGAGAGTCTCTGGACGAAATACCGAGACAGTGAGATTGTCTCGGTATTTTGAGGTAAACAATTCTGATTAAACTTTGTACCACACATGCCACTATATAATGCTTGAACATATTTGTAAAGAGTTGGTGTAAGGGCCAACACTTACAGGTGCATTATGGAACTGTTTATAATAATAATGCACAAAAAGTGTAAAACAATTGATAATGTTTTGCTGCTTAAAAATTGAAATGATTCTAAGCAAAATACTAAATAATAGTATTTTAACCTTTTTTTTTTTACTTTTTCTTAAATGTATTTTATTATTATTATTATTATTATTATTATTATTATTATTATTATTTTATTTTGAGGTTCTTTATTTTTGGACAAACTTTTGGGGCCTCTTAAGCCCCCCAGACTTTAATGAATGTAGTCTATTTCTTGAATGAAAAACAGGAAAAGGGCAGAGTATGTATGTGAATGCGTGCCACTCAAGTCACATTCCAGACATAGCGTCCTTTTTCAGTAACCCAGAGACCAGGCCTAAAAAATGAACTGATCCCAACGTGAGATAATATGAACGATATATGAAAGTTGCACTATTGTGAGGAGGCTCAAAGGTCTCTGTAGGTTTGTTAGTATAACCACTGGTGGAAAAACAAAGATTTCAAACTGTGATCACTGATCTGTAAAGAACCACTCAAGAAACACAGCACAAGAAATTACTACGTGCATGCTCTTCTCGCCCTTTTAGTTGTTTCCTATTCTTCCCCAAGCTCATTTAATATCTCTAAATTATGTTATTACAATTCAAACCTGTTCTAACCGGCATCTTCATTCAGCCATACAATAACCATAATTGCCTATTAGCATATTTATAAATTAAAGGTACAACAATGTGTCAGTATTTTCAGTAAAACAAGATACACCTACGGGGCATTTAAAAAAAAGATATATTTCTTTATTACATCGGTTAGCTAGATTTTTGTTGCATGCTTCATCAGTGAACCATATGTTTTCAAGCACACGTGACAGTACATAAGGATATGGGTTGATTATGGTTTGCAGGTATTTTGTTTCTGCGAAAAGTGCCTCTAAACCGGTGCGTCTTGACAAAGAAGTGAACATTAAAATAATGAGTGTGTTAGCCCTTTCGCTAGGATGCTAATTTCCACGGTTCACTGAGATTACTCACATATCAACTCTTGTTCAGACTGACATTTAAATGGCAACTCTTTAAATCAAGCTCTCAGAGAATGGAAAAATATATATTGGAACCATATGAAGTGCATGAAAAATTAATTCATGGTCTCTCCACTGTCTTTGCAGCTGGCCCTATGATTAAAACACACGTTTCTGTTACGTTTCTGAGCCCATACACCCTGTAAAACGCCCAATTCATCTCACTAGGTTTTTCATGCTGTAGTTCTACAGTAACATATGCTATAGTAACTTATTACATAAAAACATACAGACAAAACACTCGTACGTTGCTCACTAAGAAGTCGTTATTCTATCAATGTACTATAAAACGTTATAAAAAAAAAATATTTACAAAGTTACCAAAACCAGTTCAGTTTAAAACAAAATGTTTTGATTTATATTTCTTTCAATAATGCATCAGACAACATAATTTGAGTAGCCTTATTAACAGTTTTTAAAGATTTAAAATATATATATTTTTTATACTTTATTTTTATTTTTTTTGAGAGTAGGATTAAAAAAAACAGCATGTAATAAAGTGTAAGAGTGGAGTCTACTCTGACAAATATTGGTTTTGGACTGATGCCAAAGCTCTGTCCCAGAGCTCTCCAGAGGTATTAGAGTTGTTTTGGAGTTAAAGGCAGACGAGAATAAGGAGATAACCTATTATGATCCACTACATGCACACAGAATGGCTCCAACATGTATATGTTCAACATGTGTGAGTAACCCTCACGAAAGACATAAAGCAGATCCTCCCTCCATGTTTTAACCCTCTGTTACACCCAAGCATATGTTTGTGTGTCTTTGTTTTTTTGTATAACTCCTGCATACTTTCTGTTACCAAAGGCACTGGGGGACATTTACCAAGCGTTTATTAGGCCACTTGGTTGGCTACAATATACAAATCATTATGGTAGTGTTTTCTCTGACATTGAATGGAATCAACATATTTCTTGGTGACTCCCGAGGGCAAACACACGGTGTAAGGTTTGGGGCAGTGGGTCCAGTCAGGGACAGAGATGGATGAAGGGAGGGAGCGCTGAGTGGTGTGAAAGTGGGAATGAACCGTGTGAAAGTGTGGCACGGGGAAACCGGAAACAGCAGGTCAATGGGACAGAGCTCCACTACGGCTCTGTGAAGAAAACCACACATCTGGTGCAATCATTTCATTTATCAACACAAAGCGTACACTTCACCATCAATGGGAAACTAAAAAGCCCTCATGTTTTACTTGTCATGGCTCTGTTGGTTCATCTGACAAGGACTGGACCAAGTGGAGACATTTAGGTCAAGTTGAACTGTGGTGTCAACATTTACAGCTACTGTTAGTATTCACAACAATCACCTACAGCTCTGCCCAGAGGGCTGCTGCCTCTTATTGCAGAAAAACAGTTATATGACAACTACAAGTATTTTATCTGCACTCTTGAATTTTACTGTAATTGATCAATTTTTATGTTGATGTTTTATTGATTGAATTGATCTATTGAATTGCCTTGTGTATGAATTGTGCTTTACAAATAAACTTGCCTTGCCTTCATACAAACCATGTATTAGCAATAACAATTTCATGTTAGTGGGAGGTGACATTGACCAAGCGCTTGCCCACCAATTAAAAAGTTGGTAGTTCAGTCAGCGTTGACCAGTGCATTTTGTTGTTTCCTTGTGCAAGACACTTGACCCACCTTGACTCATTGTTTGTGTACACTGCTATATTATTTGTGAGTGTGAATGTGGGACAACATATGTAAATTAGCCAATAGATGTGGGGTAGTGGGCCAGCTGATTCTCGGGTTTAGAGGCTTTGACACCTCTCTCTAAATGTGGAGAAGACAAAAGAGATTGTTGTGGACTTTCGTAGAGCACGGGTCCAGCATGCTTCTCTAACAATCAATGGTGCTGCAGTGGAGAGGGTGACCAGCACTAAGTTCCTGGGTGTGCACATCACAGAGAACCTTTCCTGGACCATGCACACTACATCTCTGGTCAATAAAAGTAATCAGCGTTTCTACTTTCTCCTCAAGTTAAGAAGAGCTAGAGTCCCAGCCTCCGTCATGTGCAACTTCTACAGAGGGACTATAGAGAGCATCCTGACCAGCTCCATCACTGTGTGGCACGGCGCCAGCACTGCCTGCTGCCGAAGGAGCCTCCAGCGCATCGTGAGAGCAGCAGAGAAGATCTGTGGAGCTCCTCTCCCCTCCATTAAGGACATGTACTCCACCAGTCTCACCCTCTCCCCTCCATTAAGGACATGTACTCCACCCGTCTCACCCGCAAAGCCGTCAGAATCACCAGGGACCCTACGCACCCATTACACAGTCTCTTCAAGGTAATGCCTTTAGGGAGGAGACTGTGGAATCTACGGGCCAGGTCGAGTCGCCTTAAGAACAGCTTCGTACACAGGGCCATCGGGAAGCTGAACTCCCTGCCCTCCCTCCCACCCCTCTTCCCCCACCCCCAGCTCCACAATCAAGGATGAGAGAAATATAATTTCAAATCAGTCACATGGTTTGACAAATAAAAAAAAATCTTGAATCTTGTGTCTGGACTCGCAAACGCGATAAAGATAATGACAGATATAATTTATACTCTCTGTTTTGTCTGTCTGTCTCTTTTACATGTTTTTTATGGACCTCTCATCAAAGGAAAAGACGGTGAAATGCACAGTTTTAACCTTAAAATCCTAGTTTCAAAAGACAAATGCAATCCAACTGAGCTACTGCTTCAAATGAATAACTCTTAACTATTTAACACAGATTTTATTGCCCCAGTTGCACGAGCCAGACTCACATTTACATTTTTTGGAGCAACTTAAAGTACTGTCTATACCTGATTTGTTTTGTGTATACATTTTAAACTAATTAGTTGTGGTCCATACAAACTCATTACTAACTAAATGCAAAGACACATTTCTCTACAGAGATGAATAATATAACTTAACTTATAACTTTAAAGGCTTTATATTTAGATGCAAGGTGCATGAGGACAAAATACATTTTATACCACATGAAGGCTTCAAGAATTGTGTTCTGTGATCTGCTGTGCTAAGCTGACACTCAACAGTTACACTGCATGAATTCAGTGGGTGAATAAATACATTTCGAAATACTGTACATCTGGGCATTGAGCAACACAGATGTACAGTAAAATGTCGGGAAATGATTAATCTGAGTAGCACATGTAAAAGATTGTTTGAATGTAATCACCTTGTGTTGAATGAAATAGTCAGTCAATCAGCACGTCTGTTTACAGCTGCATGATGTTGAAAGAGGGTCACAACTCCAAACCATCTGGAGAATTACAACTCTGCAAGACTTTGAACACAAATCATGAACTTTTGACAAAACATCCAGTGACAAACAACAAAAGCCATAATTCTGCATGCTCAAATCTGTTCATCTGATTTTGGTTTTGCTTTATTAACACGGTTGCGCCATGTGTGACTCCTTCACTGCAAAGTAGATACAATTGAGACTCCACTCATGGTCAGTGATGTTGTGAAGCCATTTATGGTGGAAAAAATGTGTCATTTCAAATCACCATAACAAAATAAAAGACCAAAGTGACCCTGCTGAAAAGTTTGCACACCTCAGTTCCTAAAACCATGTGTATTGCCCCCTTTATCATCAATGAAAGCTTGTAGTCTTTTGTGGTAGTGGTGGAGAAGGTTCTGTATATTATCTAATGGTAAAGCGGCCCATTCTTCTTGGAAAAAAGCCTCCAGTTCCTGTTCATTTGTGGGCTGTTTTGCATGAACAAAACAGCCCACGAACAGCCCATTTTCTAGAGAATCTCTCAGATGTTGTCATAATGAAAGCCATGCACTATCGCATTTCGAATAACAGCGGTGTGTGCTGACCCTGTGAAATGAGTTTGATTTCCTTCCAGACGACAAAGGGCCTCTGGAGGAAATGGGAATGACTGTGACCGACTGGTGCAGATGCCACAGCGGACGGCGCAGTGGAGCGAGAGTGTCTGAGATTACGCCCCGAGGCTCGTCTGCTTCTCCTGACTGTGCCACTTCTGATTCGCTTCAGCTGTAATAACAATAAATCACTTCTTTACAGGTTGTTTTGGGCACACCGAGCGAAAGAGAAGCCTTTATAGTATTTAGCCTATGCTGTGTTGTGTAAAGTATCAAAATGCCAGTGGAGAGTTTGGTGAAGCAAAGGTAACAAAAACATGGTATGAAATGAAGTAGAAATTGGGATGTGGCATCAGGACATTTATGAGCTTGTGGTGCAAAATGTTCCCATTAATTAGTTTTGCTCCAATAAGCCTTATCAGCATATTTTATCAATCCAATCATTCAATCAATGAACATGTCCCTCATTAGTTTCTGTGTTGTCAATGCACTGTCCATCGGTCCTGCAGCAGTGCTCAGAGAAATGAAGTGAGGGCAGAGGGCAGCTCCTGTGCACAGAACAATGATTTCTGTATCTTATGCTCCAGATTACTCTTATTTTTTTTTATAAGTCGGCCTAATAATCACGGACCAACAAGGTCAACAAGTCGACAGTTTTGTATGATCTAAAAATAAACCTTGTGTCAGACGCGAGCGCTTCATCAAAGGCCCCTTTTGATTTTGGAAGCTCAATGCACGGCACTGGCGGAGTTTCAGTAAGTAAGTAAGTAAGTGCTTTATTTGTCACTGTACAAGCGCACAACCAAATAGTGTTCAGGTGTTAGTCCTGAGCTGCAGCAACTGAGCCGCGCTGCCATTGTGGGCCAACCTGACCAGCATGTTTTTGGAGAAAGGGGAAACCATAGCACCCGGAGGAAACCTGGCTGTCTGACTTCAGTCTCCTCTGATCCTCTGAAACGGTGCAGCACCTCCTGGGTTTGTGTCTGTTTCAGAGCGTGGTGTCCTGCACTGATCTGCTCCTCTACTTCCTTCTTCCTCTTCCGCCTGCGCAGCTTCCTCCGCACCACAACAGTCTTTCACCATCTTCTGAGAAGAGCTTAGCAGTTAATCTGTTTTATTCTCCTGTGAACGTCTATTAGCCAGAACAATAGAAGGCATGTGTGGCTTAGTCTCGTTTGTCCCTTTTTTGTTTCCTGTAGCGCCTCTTGTGTGTATATGCAAATTTGTATATGCAAATACCATTTGTATGGGATGGTATAGAAATACCATCCTATACAGAGTTGCATTCTGCAGCCTGTTCAATCTATTTCTCCTTTTGTCATTAACAAAGGTTAAGAAAAACACCTCTTGGGAGAGACAATAACAACTATTTTTGTTTGGAGATGGGATATGTGAGTGGGAAGTGAAAGGGCCAGACAAGGGAGTGGTTTTATTGAAGGAAAAGTTAAATAACAGAATTTTAGTTTAAGGCCATGTTTTGACAGTGCAGCCGTAGAAAGATGATTGTTCAAAGCTACGGTTTGGACCCTGTGACCTGGTTCTGTTAATCCCACCTGTAACTTTTATGGCTTTTAAACTTCAGTCTCAGAGTTGGAGTCAGTTCTTAAATGTAATTTACCTTTACTGTTTGTGTTATACTCAGTGAGAGAAACACCAAACACTGCAGATTCAACTCTACCAGCAGAAATATAGAGGTGTTTTTATTGGCAATGCTTGGAGCAATGCAACTCGACCTACAGACAGACAGACAGACAGACACTTTATATTATTAGATTGCAAATACTAAGACGATCTTTCTAGATCCAACACCACTAAGGTTCAGTGATGATTTTGTCGTGCACCATGTTGCATATCTCTCTAATTACTGTAGACATTCTTTTTTTAATTTTAATTAAATATATTAATTCAATATATTTATTTTTTTGTATATAAAAAAAAACACATGGTAAAACTGGATGAAGAGCGGGGAGAGACATTCAGCAAAATGTTGGACCTGGCTCTTGAATCCACAACAGTGAGGACAGAATAGGGATCTGCCATATGAGCAATAGCCTTAATGACAAGACTATCCTCTGCACTTAATAGTGTCATTCTAACAACAGAAATACTTCTGAGGGCTTTGGTTTCGAAGGTCCTGTAGGGGGCAGTGTGTTCCAGTTTCTTGTCTGGTTACTGGGGTCAAATGTAAAAAATAAACAAAACAAAACTAACGGTTTTAAACCTTACTCTTACATAAGACTTAACATTTTATATGGCCCATATAGATCCTTAAATCCAGCACAATTCTTATGAAACATGTACCCTATGTCCATATTGCTCAAAGGGAGCAGTGAGGGCTGTTAAATGCATAGTATTTTTTGTTGTGTGAATTAAATCACTGTTCTGTGCCAAAAGCAGTGTGTTCCAATTGCAAGAAAATTTGACACAAGCACAAAACACTTTCTTTCACAATCACTTGATCTCAATGTGTGAAAACAACTTGAGCATGTTTGCAAGTGTCACAACAAAACTCCTTCCACAGATCAAAATATCCCTCCCCTTCTCTATCCTTTTTACTTTTTACCACAGACAGTAACATTTTTACATGCCCTCTTCTCACAAGATCCCAAAACTATTTCTGCCCATAAAATACAGACTCGGCTTACCATATGTGAAAACGTATGGCTCCCGTGGGTGCCCTGAAGGAGAGTTACTGGCACAGAGACAGTGATGAAAGACTCGTGTTTTGTAGCGAAATCCTCTGGAAAGAATCAGCAGAGGTGGCAGAGTGATTTCCTTGAACATTTTCTTAAGTAACATGTCTTTACTAATAATGTACTGCATAATTTTTGAAGCTATAATATTCGTACAGGAGATGCACTTCCCAAACTTGGGAATTTCACTTGAATTTCTTGCTGTATCTTTGACATTCTTCGCTCCAAAAATGAAATGTGTAACTGAAATGTTTTTCGTGAGTAAAATAATGAAAATACAGTATCTGTCTGAGCATGGAGGTAAGTCATTTGACAGTCTGCAGTCTGGAGATGATTGAGCGTTGTTTTGTTTTGTAATTGGGAATATAACTTTATTGTAATTTGTATAGCTGAATGTTTGGAAATAATAAGTCATCTACCAGTACTTATTAATGCGTTTGAGTACTTAATTGGATGACCTGTTTGTCTTGTGCAATCATGAAAACATAACATACTCTTTTTCAGTGCTAGGGGTAACGTATTACAAAAGGAACGAGTTACAAATTTATATTACTTTTTTCAGTAATAAGGAATATAACATATTACTGAAACAAAATATGGGAATATTTTAGTAATTACAATTCAAGTAACTCGAGTTACAAGTGCATTTAAATGTATGAACAACAAAATGCCCCCACATAAAATGCAGCACCAAATCAGGTTGGACACTGGTGTATAAGATCTGCAGTTGCGCATAAATGTCATCAGAACAAAACACGAGAGAATGGGGATGAAGAAGAAAAAGGAAATTGTTGACTACTTGACAAAGTAGTGTAACGCAGCTACTTTTATGTAACAAAGCTGTAACTACTAATATAGGCAAGGCAAGTTTATTTGTTGAGCACAATTCATACACAAGGCAATTCAAAGTGCTTTCACAGTTGCATAAAGTTACAAGAAAACAGATCAAATCAATCATTAAAACATCAACATAAAAGTTAATCAATTACAGTAAAAGGCAAGAGTGCAGATAAAATACTTTCAGTTTTCATATGCTCGGGTAAACAGAGCAGTTTTCAGCCTGGATTTGAACATTGTCAGAGTTGAGGCCTGTCTCACATCCTCATGATAATGTTCCAGATTTGAGCTGCATGAAACTGAAACGCAGCCTCACCATGTTTATTATTGACTCTGGGAACCACCAGGAGACCCCTCCCTGAAGTTCTCAGGGCCCGAGATGGTTCATACGGCTCTAACATGTCAGAGATGTACTTTGGTGCTAAACCATGAAACGACTTGTACACAAGCAGAGCTGTTTTAAATTCTATTCTCTGAGTGACAGGAAGCCAGTGCAGAGACCGGAGCACTGGACTAATATGGTCGTATTTCCTGGTTCTTGTCAGGACTCGAGCAGCGTTCTGGATGTACTGCAGTTGTCTAACAGCTCGTTTAGAAAGGCCAGTGAGCAGCCGTTACAGTAGTCTAACCTGCTGGAGACAAATGCATGGATGAGTCTCTCTAAGTCTGGTTTTGACACTATTCCTCTGATCTTAGCAATGTTTTTCAGATGGTAAAAAGCTGATGATGTTATTGCTTTGATGTGGCTGTTTAAGTTCAGGTCTGAGTCCATGATTACTCCTAGATTTCTAACCTGATTTTTTGGTTTTAGAGAGAGAGACTCAAGGTGACTGATAACACTTTGTCTTTGTGTCTGTGGGCCAAAAACAATGATCTCAGTTTTGTCTAAGTTTAGTTGGAGAAAGTGTCATCTGCGTAGTTGTGGTACGACACATTGTTGCTGTTTATTAGCTGACCCAATGGAAGCATGTACAAGTTGAATAAGAGGGGTCCCAAGATTGACCCCTGGGGGACTCCACAGGTCATGGAAATTTTGTCTGAGACACAGTTGCCAATTTCGACAAAGTATGTCCTGTCCTTGCGATAGGACTTGAACCAGTTTAGCGCAGTACCAGAGATTCCCACCCAGTTTTCTAACCTGTGAAGTAAGATCCCGTGGTCCACTGTGTCAAAGGCAGCGCTCAGGTCCAGCAGAACTAAAACTAAGACCTTACCTGTGTTGGTGTTCATACGGATATCATTTGTCACCTTGATCAGAGCTGTCTCAGTGCTGTGGGGGGCCTAAATCCTGACTGGAAAGTATCAAACACATTGTTAGATAGGAGAAAGTAAGTGAGCTGTTAATAGATTACTTTCTCTAGGACTTTTCCTAAGAATGGCAGGTTTGATATGGGCCGGTAGTTGTTCAGTATCTTGGGATCAAGGCTGCTCTTCTTTAGAAGAGGCTTAATGACTGCGGTTTTCAAAGCCTTTGGAAATGCTCCCGTCTCAAATGAGATGTTAACTAACTGAACAAGTTGTGGTAACAAGCTGGTCAGCACAGACTTCAGAAATCTAGTGGGTAATTCATCAAGGCAGCATGTGCATGAACTCAGACCGGAGATAACCTCTTTGATTATTTTGTCAGTAACAGGTGTGAAATGTGTCAGCTCAAGGTGTTTATCTGGTGGCAGGGTTGCTATTTGTGTTGTTGAAATTATGGCATTTTTAATGCCTTGGACTTTGTCATAAAACATTTTTTTGCAAACTCATTGCACTTAGATGTAGAGATTAGTTCTAAGGGCAGTGAAACTGGAGGGTTAGTTAATCTGTTTATTGTGGAAAACAGAACACGAGAATTGTTTCTGCAGTTTGCGATGATTTTAGAGAAGTACTTCTCCCTTTCTCCACGCAAAATCTGGTTGAACTCACAAAGCACTTCTTTGTATATCTCAAAATGAACCTGGAGCTTTGACTTGCACCATTTCCGTTCGGCTTTTCGGCACTCCCTTTTCTGTGCCCTGATCGAATCTTCACTTCTCCAAGGTGCCTTTTGTCTATTGTTAACCATTTTAACCTTGACAGGAGCAATAGTATCCAAAACATTTAAGACGCTTGATGTGTAAGAGTCCAACAGATTATCAACATTAGAACATGGAGGATTTTCAAATCTGATCATTTCCATAAACTGTGTCCTTGTTGTATAATTTATGTGTCTTCTTTGAATAACTCCAGGCCCAACCACTGGTTTGGGTGTAACAGACAGGTCAAAGAAGACACACATTATCAGAAAAAGCAACATCAACAACATTCACATTTGACATATTAACACCTTTTGTAATGACTAAATCTAGAAATAGAATATGTTACAATAACTTGCCCAACACTGCTCTTTTCATATTTTGGCTTCTCACAGAAAGACTCCGCAGAGTTGGGATCATGCGCTATAGTCATGCCTTGTTGTCCACATCATCCTTCACTCAGTAAACCTGTTACAATGGTGAAAATGAAAGCACGTTGGCCTCACACAAATCCTCACTACACGCCCGCAGGGAACACTTTGCTGCATAAAAACTCCCCATCTGAAACCTCAACATACTTTCTCAATTGTAAAACAGCATTAGTCATGTTTGTTCAACTTTTTGAACCTGTTTTAGTTCAAAACAGGTTCAAGAAACTGGGATCAAGTTTCAAGCCCACATTTTTATGGCATACACTTGTGTTACGCTTTACAAGTCTGTGTTGACAAGTTTATCAATGTGCTACTCCATTCTTGGTGGAGATAAGCCCCTACTGGAGCCACAGCTGCCCTGGGCTATACTAACAGAAGCAAAGCTGCCAATCTGCACCATTCACACGCCACATTCATAGCAAAGTGGTTGAAGTGTCTGGCCCAAAGAGTCAATGACATTGCACCTGAAGGAGCTGGTATTCGAACCAGCAACCTCTCGATTAATAGGAGGACGCGCTCCACCATCTAAGCCAGAGGTTTCGGACCCCCTTCTGTAAAATGTTTCAGCATTTGTTATAAATAAAGGTGCAAAACATTTCCAATCTGGTTTAATGTTGTTTGTTTGGATACTGTATTTTGATATGTGGCTTAATGTTACTAAAATATACTGTTTCCAATCAAAAATACATCAAATTCAATGTCAGAAATCAAAAAATAAATGATCTTGCGACCCCGACTTCACTGTGCCGCGACCCAATCTAAGCCATTGTATTACTATTAGAGTGATCAAAACAATAACATGTATAGCTCCAGTAAAAACGTGTATTTTAATAGCATATATGCATGTAGAAACTTGTGTATGTGTCACATCATGTACATAATTTTCTCCTTGTGAAGAGATTTATGTACTGAAAGTCCACCCACAACACGACTCTGAGCACTTTGGAAGTGGCTAAGTATGTTGTCAATCTGCACCAATGCACAGTTGCTGCAGCATGTAATTCACCACCATGTATTTATTACAGTAACAAGTTGTGTTAGTTTGGGATTTTTACCCCAACCGTGTCATGTTCCTGTAAAGGGCAGCATAATTCCCAAAGCTTGTTTGCAGCACAGTTAATTTTAAACGTGTCTCTTCTATGTCATGGTCTGAGGTCAAATCAATTTTTGTGCACACGTATTTACATAGACGTAAGGTTAGAGCGGTTTCAAGAATTCAAATATGACACCATATTTGAACATTTCTCTTTCTCTTTCACTTGCAAGGATGGATCACATGGGCAGCATTTAAGTCTTAACTCCGGGGCAGCCGGATTAGATGCTATTCTGAGACCAGGTATTATCTCTGTCCAAAGTCCCCCAAATCAAAACATGGCGGCTTACATTAAGAAGAAATGAAAACGGAAAAGTAACTTCACAAAATTTAGGCTGTCAGAGATGGGAGAAATGTGGCGGTTGGCTCTAAAAGATAATCTACTCGTCTGTGGTTGGATCGCCATCATATGTATAGGATAATATATCAAATACATATGTAAAAAAGAAAAAAGTGTTCTATCTACGAAACACTGTGACCAGGCCTTATTTGCTCATAAATAACCTTGTTACCCATATCGCCTTGAATAGCACAATCTTCAGTTCTGCTCACATGCTCAATTTGAATGCACGGGGTGGACACGGCATGAGATTTCAGGTCATATGCAGCGAGACGCAGTGGGCGTAGAGAAAAGTATGCCGTGTGTAAGCAGTTGGAGCAGTGACTCACGGGGCCTTGGCTTTATTGTTCCAAATGCATGTGTTATTGTCTTCATTACTGTTACAGCCTGAGACCATGACTGATCCTGACAGTGGGTAAACAGTGGTAGTGGTGTGTTTCGCCGTATGGGTAAACAAACAGAAGTGATTTGTGGATTTACCTTTTGGCCTTGGCTCTTGAAGTGCCCCTCGTGTAAACAGAGAAATCAAAATGACCTCATGTTACATACAGCTGTTTCATAGTCATAGAATGCAGATGTTTTTGAAGAACACGTTAACGTAATGTAAGGTTGCCTGCACTAATTCGCTCATTCATTCCAGATTAATCAATTCATTCTTCTGCTGTTTTACTCCAGATGGCTGTTGTTTACCAGAGGATCCTGCCTCGCTTACCTGTGTTAGATGGTGGACACGTAGGCGGGAGCTTTTAGGCAGGTTGCACAGACAGAGGGGGGGGCTGCTACCAGCAACGACCAGGTAGCAGCACTTGGCCTAAAGATCTTAAAGTGGCTGCACCTGCTGAACAAACGTCACTGGGGAGCTATTGAAAAGGCATACTGATATGCTTACAGAAGGGCAGGGCAGAGTGTTTTGTTGTACTACATATATCACCAGCTCTTACAGTCAGAGCCCCATTAGTCACCAGCCACAGACGCGTGCGAGGAGCAACAACACCCTGGATCCCTCCCTGTTTATCGGAATGGGTCCATAATGACCTAGATGGAAGTTGGTTTCCACTTTTTTTGAGAGAGAGAGAGCCTAGACTATTTACTACTACTGCTACAAAAACATCTCATCCAAAGAGGTGCCACACTCTTTGCAATGACAAAAAAAATAAAAAATAAAAAACATCGGGTCACCCTTACTATCAAACTTCCATACAGGAGCGGGTGAAATGAAATTTGCAGCTGGTCCAAATAAACCAATGAATAAAATAAAAATCTGCTATTCTTTTGGTCCTGATTACCGCCATGTAAGTAAATTAATAAATTGTTGACATTGCTTGAAATGTTACACGGCCCCGTACATCTGGCTTCTGTCACTGTTGTGCATGTTGAATGGCATTTCAAATGAGCTCATTATGGTTAATTCCAGTCTCTTCAAAGATGTATTTTTCAGCTGCTCAGCTCTTTCGCAGACAATGTTGTTCCACCACAGCTTTTCAGGGCAGTTTTAGTGGAAAATCTAAATGGTCAAAATAATGGGGATCATTTTTACAAGCCCAACATGTAAACTTTGAAGAGCTGTGTGTAATTATGCTCACTACATTGCTCTGTTAGTTTTTGTGTTTATTGTACTGAAAGGAAACACCAAAAGCACCGTTTTAATGGTGCGGTTGGTTTATTTTATTTGTAAAGGCAAAAAGTTCTTCAAGTTTAGTTTATGTTCACTGATAACTCACCACACAAGCACTATACTTTGCACAGCTTACATGTCTCCTTAAAACCCTCTTCTCCATGTTGTTCCTTAGTTAACGCGACAACGCAGATTTAATCCAATTCCATCTAAGTAGCTACACTGCCACTCTGAAGTGTCGATAAAAAGGGTACAGTTGTTTGAACTGATGCCAAGCTCTTCAAGTTGCTTAACTGGCTTGTGTTGACTGAGCCAAACCATGAAAACTAAATAGCCCGTGAATCAACAAATAGGCCTCAAGCATGCAAGCCTTTCCCTCCAATGTGCCCCGTCATTTGGTGCATTGCCTCGGTCATGCAAAAGGCAATACAGAAAAATGGTTAGGATACTGCGTAAAATGCACATTAAAGTTTATTGTAAAATACATAATCAATGTTAAACAATTATTAAATGCATATGTCTTTTTCTTTTTGTGGGTTTTTTTTGGAACATAATATTTAGAAATGAGTTTTTTGAAAATTCTGCAAACATATGCTTGTCGTGGGCATAATAGACGGCCCTGTGTGCATTTTTTATTTAATTTTTTTATTCTAGCTTTGATGGGAACATACTGGCCACAACACATAAGTGACATAGGAATCATTTTATATTACTATCATAACTGGGACTCTTTTATGTATGGGTGGTTAGCATGGCACCTTTGCTTTCCATCCCAGTGGCCCCAAGACCCACCCATGAAAGGTCAAATACGCACCAATATTAACGTCTTCTTTTTTTGGGATAAAAAATGGCAGAATGCACCTTTAATACAGGTGCTCGTCATATAATTAGCATGACAAAGTGCATTCACTTCTGTAATTCAACTTATACTGTGAAAATAATATATGATAGATACATGCAAAGTGAGATATGTACAGCTTTTATTTGTTATCATTTTGATAATTATGGCTCAGCTTGTAAAAACCCCAAATAAAAGATCTCATAAAACTAGAATATTTTGAAAATGGACTGTAAGCCATAATCGTCAAAATAATAACAAACAAAGGCTTGACATAATGTCACTTTGCAGGTAATGAGTCTCATTAGTTTCACATTTTAAGTTGAATTACAGAAGTAATAATATTAGTCATAATATTCTAATTATATGGCGAGCACCTGTATTATGTCATAATATGATTGTGTTATCCATGTTCTTGATATGCTCTTTCAAATTAAAAGGCTGATTCTCTTATGTGCAGAAATCTGAAAAAGTTAATTGACAAATATTTCAGCACGTCCATGATGTTGGAGCCCGTCTAATAATAGAGCGTTAAAGCGTGAACTGACAGAGCTGACTTTGATGTCACCGAATAACTCAGTGTGGCGCTGTGTGGCAAACAGGGATTTCGTAACTTTGTGTGACTCAGAGCACGAGTGTGCGGTGAGGCAGCACGTCTCCAGAGGCGTGCAGAGAATGCAGAGAAACCATGAGCCGTTTTGTGGTGTGACCAGTAAAATGAACCCCCTGACCCTGCCACCATCCTTCTCCTGTTACATTTTGAATTTATCATGGAAATATCATTGACTGCTTTTCCTAAACATGGGATACAATTAAAATAGGCCTGGGACAATAGACTACATTTGCTGTATTGACCAGGTGAAGCACAGGTCAGAATTCTGCATGATGCAACCACTGTGCAACATTCCAATGTTATTTCAGTCCAAATGTTTAGTCAATCATTAAAGAGACTTGCATAATCACAGTAAAGTGAGCCAAAGATCCCATTTAAAAGGTACATCTATTGAGGTAGTGCAAAGGATTAAAAGAAAGTTAGATCACATAAATGACTGTACATCTGATATGCCCTCGGAGCCATTAAATGTCAGTGACAAGATACTACAGTATGGGTCTTATTTTAAATTATTGTTAGGATTCTCATTATGAATCCTTTTTTCAACAGGTTTGCAGGAAATACGCACAGAAACAAAAACATGTGACTTCAACTGTGTATTCCAGTATTGTCTCGAAGCTAACGGCTAACTCTACATTAAAATGTAAGTAGAGGCACATGAAAAATAATCTATCTTTAGTTATTGTTTTTTTGAGTAGTGGTTGTATTACTTTGTTTGATGACACTATGACTTTGTTAATGAAAAAAAGTGCTTTAACAAACCCAGACATTTCCTTCAGTAAAGTGTTTACGTCTAACGGAAATTATTTTAAAACACTGTTCCTGTCCATCTGTAACTCATTGGAATCTTGACTTGAAATAAGTATTTTTTTATGAGATGCTAATCCCTGATTCACTGCTTCTGTATGTATATCTCCTATTACTCATTTTACCTTCATCTAAATAGACATTGTCTCGGTATTGAGAAGTTCACTGTACAATATCAGCTGCAGGTGCCTCTTGAGCTACTCACAGCTTTAATTATTGTCACTTACTTTCGTTTCTGAATACTATTAAGAAAATACACAATTTATTGAGACATAATTTAGATTTGAGCTAGCATTTAGAGCATTTCACTGGGCGCACTTTGCGTGGGTAAAGTATCTTTCTCATTAACTAGACGGAATTTAAAAATGCTCCGGCAATGTCCTAATGTGTAGAATGAGCCCAGACCTGTTCACCACAACTGCCGCTAAAATCCTGCACGGTCACTCAAAAAGTTGGTATTTCAGGCTGCAGCACCAACTATCTCCACCGTCATGCACGAGCTTAACATAGTGACTGCAGTTAGGCGTAAGACCTGAAGTGGCAGTGGCGGGTAAAACAATGACAACTTCCATCTCCCTTTAAACAAAAAACAGAAGATTGAAATTGAATTTTGATCTAATATTGTTTGTTCAACCGGTATTCTCTGCCTTCTGTGAGCTACAAAGCAGAAGGTTGTAAATGTGCAATGCTTGTGTACAGTTCTTACATGGTGATGGTTTAGTATGATATTTTTTCAAGAAGCATAACTCTGTTCTTTGAAACGATTATATCTCACACTGATTATGACCACTGCATGTGGTATTACAGGTCACATTACAGGTGACAGTTGCTCTTCCTGGTTGCTCTGTTTCTCAGTGTTTTTTGCAGCTCTGTGGTTAGTGCAGCAGACAGCAGTTGTCAACAGTCTGCTCCTGCTGCACCAAAACAACCCACTCATGTGTCAACAGATGACCTTCTCTGTCCTGCACACTCTTTTACCTGGGCTCTTTACATAACAGACCCATACAAGTGTGTTGACTAATGAGGTGCAAACGTCTTCCCTCTTTCATTCGTTATGATGTTTTTGCTCATTTTAATACTTCAGCTTTGTTTACTTCATGAGTGTTTGAGGAAGCTTATGGTGAGTGATTCTCAAAAGTTCAAAACAATCGGCAACCATTTGTTCTGATGATTTTAGCACTCAAATTGCCTTCACCGAAAAGCCGGCAATTATGGAGTGCTTAAAGTTACTTTAACTAAACAGAACTATTATATACTTCAGTTCCCCTACCACTAAAAACAGATGGGTGAAGGGTGGAGCCGATGGCGCTGATCTCTTCCATCAGTCTACCCCTGGGCATGCTGTGGCTACTAATGTACTGTAGTTTATAGATAAAGCGGAAGAAAACGGATGGATGGATATTTACTACCGGTATGTCTCTGAGCGCACACGGACCAGGTCATCGAGGCAACCGCCTTCGACTGCCACCTAGTGCTCTCTGCACCCGACCCCTACGGATCCCTCTGTGGGTGGTGGGTCCACAGGAGGGCGGGCCAACGTCGTCTCTCCCGTGGGCAAAGGCCCAACCACCAGACGCTCGCATTCAAGCTCCAACCCCAGGCCTGGCTCCAGGGTGGGGCCCCGGCTGCGCCATACCGGGCGACGTCACGGTCCTTGATTGTTGTACGTCCATATGAGTCTTCTAAACTGCTCTTAGTCTGACCCGTCACCGTCTGGTCGCCTCCCTCGGGAGGTGCTCCAGGCATGTCCTATTGGGAGGAGGCCTCGTGGAAGGCCCAGGACATGCTGGTGGGACTATGTCTCCAAGCTGGCCTGGTGTCCCCCGAGAACAGCTGGAGGAGGTGTGCGTCGATCGGGAGGTCTGGGCATCTCTGCTGAGACTGCTGCCTCCACGACTCGGCCCCGGATAAAGCGGAAGAAAATGGATCGATGGATGTCTCTGTGCATTGTTTTCTGTGCAAACATTAGCACTATTGTGATACCTTTGTTTTTTTTTACTTTTTCTTTATTATCTATTTTTAAAGATGCATTATGCAACTTTTTATTTAAAAAAAAGGGTTAATATTTGTGCGTATTTGACCTTGTAGTGACCCAGCGGCTGTATGAGTGGTCAGCAACTTGACTTTCAGTCACGGTGGCCTCTACAACGGCCCAGGATCAATTGTTTTGCAGGTTTTTTGGTGGTCAGCAGTGAAAACCTTCCACACAAATAATCCTGGAGCTTTGTAGAGACCATCGTGATCGAAAGTAAAGGTACTGACCACTCATAGAGCCGCTGGGTTAAATACGCACAAATATTAACTTTTTTTCCACAAAAAGTTGCATAAGCATACCGAGCACTGATATAAAAAAGCATGGACTTTTGTAGCCAGGTGAGACAAGAATGATTCCCCTCTATATTTTTTTAGGCAAGGCAAGGCAAGTTTATTTGTAGAGCACAATTCATACACAAGGCAATTCAAAGTGCTTTCACAGTTGCATAAAGTTACAAGAAAACAGATCAAATCAATATAACATCAACATAAAAATTAATCAATTACAGTAAAAGGCAAGAGTGCAGATAGAAGCAGCGTTCTGGATGTACTGCAGCTCTAACAGCTCGTTTAGAAAGGCCAGTGAACAGCCGTTACAGTAGTCTAACCTGCTGGAGACAAATGCATGGATGAGTCTCTCTAAGTCTGGGTTTGACACTATTCCTCTGATCTTAGCAATGTTTTTCAGATGATAAAAAGCTGATGATGTTATTGCTTTAATGTGGCTGTTTAAGTTCAGGTCTGAGTCCATGATTACTCCTAGATTTCTAATCTGTTTTTTTTGTTTTAGAGAGAGAGACTCAAGGTGACTGATAAGACTTTGTGTCTGTGGGCCAAAAACAATGATCTCAGTTTTGTCTAAGTTTAGTTGGAGAAAGTTGTTTTGCATCCACAAACTGATCTGTTCGATGCAGTGACAGAGAGTATCTACAGGCCCATGTTCACCTGCCGTCAGTGACACGTAGATCTGAGTGTCATCTGCGTAGTTGTGGTACGACACATTGTTGCTGTTTATTAGCTGACCCAATGGAAGCATGTACAAGTTGAATAAGAGGGGTCCCAAGATTGACCCCTGGGGGACTCCACAGGTCATGGAAATTTTGTCTGAGACACAGTTGCCAATTTTGACAAAGTACGTCCTATCCTCCAGATAGGACTTGAACCAGTTTAGCGCAGTACCAGAGATTCCCACCCAGTTTTCTAACCTGTGAAGTAAGATCCCGTGGTCCACTGTGTCAAAGGCAGTGCTCAGGTCCAGCAGAACTAAAACTGAGACCTTACCTGTGTTAGTGTTCATACGGATATCATTTGTCACCTTGATCAGAGCTGTCTCAGTGCTGTGGCGGGGCCTAAATCCTGACTGGAAAGTATCAAACACATTGTTAGATAGGAGAAAGTAAGTGAGCTGTTGATATATTACTTTCTCTAGGACTTTTCCTAAGAATGGTAGGTTTGATATGGGCCGGTAGTTGTTCAGTATCTTGGGATCAAGGCTGCTCTTCTTTAGAAGAGGCTTAATGACTGCGGTGTTCAAGGCCTTTGAAAATGCTCCAGTCTCAAATGAGATGTTAACTAACTGAACAAGTTGTGGTAACAAGCTGGTCAGCACAGACTTCAGAAATCTAGTGGGTAATTCATCAAGGCAGCATGTGCATGAACTCAGACCGGAGATAACCTCTTTGATTGTTTTGTCAGTAACAGGTGTGAAATGTGTCAGCTCAAGGTGTTTATCTGGTGGCAGGGTTGCTATTTGTGTTGTTGAAGTTATGGCATGTTTAATGCCTTGGACTTTGTCATAAAAAATATTGCAAACTCATTGCACTTAGATGTAGAGATTACTTCTAAGGGCAGTGAAACTGGAGGGTTAGTTAATCTGTTTACTGTGGAAAACAGAACACGAGAATTGTTTCTGCAGTTTGCGGTGATTTTAGAGAAGTACTTCTCCCTTTCTCCACGCAAAATCTGGTTGAACTCACAAAGCACTTCTTTGTATATCTCAAAATGAACCTGGAGCTTTGACTTGCGCCATTTCCGTTCGTCTTTTCGGCACTCCCTTTTCTGTGCCCTGACCGAATCTTCACTTCTCCAAGGTGCCTTTTGTCTATTGTTTACCATTTTAACCTTGACAGGAGCAATAGTATCCAAAACATTTAAGAAGTCCAACAGATTATCAACATTAGAACATGGAGAATTTTTAAATCTGATCATTTCCATAAACTGTGTCCTTGTTGTATCATTTATGTGTCTTCTTTGAATAACTCCAGGCCCAACCACTGGTTTGGGTGTAACAGACATGTCAAAGAAGACACAAAAATGATCAGATAAAGCAACATCAACAACATTCACATTTGATATATTAACACCTTTTGTAATGACTAGATCTAGAGTGTGACCTTCGTTGTGAGTCGCTTCACTCACGTGCTGAGTTAAACCAAACATTTCAAGAACAGCACTAAGTTCTTTTGCATGCCTGTCATTGGTCACATCCACATGCACATTAAAATCACCTGAAATGACTAAACAATCAAAATCAGTCAACATGAATGAAAGTAATTCAATAAAATCTTCGATAAAACAATTCTGTGGTGGTTTGTAAATAGTCATATAAAGTATGGAAGATTGTTTTATCTCCATTTTGAAAGACACAAACTCAAATGATTGAAAAACCCCAAATGACAATTTGTGGATGACTACACTCAATCAAAACTGCGTTTCCAGTGTTTTTGTCAAGCCATGTTTCAGTTAAAAACATAAAATCTAGATTATAAGAGGAAATAAAACTATTTATTAAAAAGGACTCGTTGTTTAATGATCTGACATTGAGTACAGCATGTTTGAGATTCATCTGTGTTTGAGTGGATGGAATCTTTTTGCAAGGGATATGGATTAGAGTTCTTTGATTGGACGGTCTGACTGTCCCTCTCTTATCTAATCTATGTTGTTTGACAGTACTTATTGTTTCAGAAGAACACACTCCCTCTATGGACCTCTGGTTGGTTTTGAGTTTGCTGGCGCGCCAGGAGCTCTTCTCATGCTCCTCTTTGCTCTCTCTTGCCGCTCAGGCCTCCACTGATCTTGCAGAGCATGGAGGAGATTTTCCGTCAGTCGTCTCACTCCACCTCTGCTCAAATGTGGGCCATTTCCTTTAAACAGATTGTCGCGTTTCCAGAAAAGATTAAAGTTCTCTATGAAATACAGTCCTCTTGACTCATAGACATTGGACAGCCATGTATTCAACTGAAACAGCCGGGAGAATGTGTTTATTCTCCCATCGATGTTTGGGATAGGTCCACTGATGAAAATTTGTATTGCCTCTTTATCCAGAGAATCAAGTCTCTCAAAAAGTTTATTAAACTTTTCTTTCAGGAATTCAGACTCTCTGTTTTTTATGTCAACAGCACCAACATATATAACAAGTTTATTTATCCCAGGGTTATTTGTAATCTCCTTGTTTAGAACATCAAAGATGTCAGAAACTGTGCCACTCAGATAAGTGCTGGTGGTCATCAGTTCACTGTTTATGTTAAATATGGCTCCGTCTCCAAGCACCAGGATATCTCTGGCCTTGACACTTGGCACAGTTTTTCTCTCCATCTTTGTTTTGACTTCTTGTTCTCTGTTTCTCTCTGACTTTTTCTGTTCGTTATACTTATCCTCTGAGAGAGGTGAAAATCTGTTTGTTAACTTTATTCCAGGTGCATTTTTACCAGCATGTTGTCTTTGCTTTGGCCTAGCACCAGGTTGTCTCTTAAGTTTTGGGAATGTTATGGTATCGTTTAGCTTTAGGTTGCAAGTATCAGTTTTTCCAGTCTTCTTACCGGGTTCCACAGGGAGCGTGTCATTAAGTCCTTTTTCCGTCTCTAAGGCAAAAATCTTGTCCCCTAGTAGGCAAATTTCCTGTTGATACATCCGACAGCTTTCACAAGGAGATGTTTGCGTTACTCCCTCAGCCATGTTGACAAGATTGTCGTCGTTGGTTCGTCAAATGAGTTGTAAAAAAAAAGGAAAAATTATTAAAAAGAGATTAAAAAGCCTTGGTTCACTTAAAAGAAAAGAATAAAATCATATCCAAGACATGTGCCCAAAAATAGAATGATTAAAAAAGCAAATAAAGAGGCAAGCAGCGGCAGCAAGCAGAGATACGTCTGCACTCTTGATAAGCAGGAATCAGTCTGGACTCCCCGCCCCCATTGGCAGTATCAGGAAAAAACTAAACGATCCCGTGCAATCAGATTTGTTTATTTGCGTCACATGTCTCCTCAATACCAAACTATGAACAGTGCAATTGGCGGTAAATGACCAAAAACACATCGACAGTAGGTGAGTTTCGTGATTCATAAATCCTGTGCAAATATCAACGCAAAACTGCTAATAACACCGCATCAACGGCAGGCGCTTACTCCGCTTCCTGTTTTGCCTGCATATGTAACGCTGTGGGAAATGGAACTGACTCACTCGCTGGTACAATAGGGAGTCTGGATCCCAGGCTAGGACTTTTGCAGGTCACTTTCAGTGTTTGACCTTTGGTCTCTCATCCAAGAAGCTTTTTCAGCAGCACTAATTATACTTGTTTGCCGACATGCAGCATATATGTCAGAAGGTGTCTTTATAGAGCTGTCCTCTTGGATGATAGGAGCCTACTGCTCCTGTGGTGAAGTTTAATTTGTAGTGTTTTTGTGCATGAACTTAAAAATAGCACGTGTAGGCTATTTTTAAACAATGACGCTAGGAGAGACATCAAAGACACGCCCCCAGGTAAACCCCTGACTTGTCCATTGGGCACTTCTCATTGGACGGAGAATATAAAACACACCTGAGGGAAGCCTCAGGGGGGCCCAAAACAGAAAAGAGGAAACGGCAAGTGGAGGACGGGGAAGAGGGGAAGACCATAGACTGTATAAAGAATAGACAGCTCCTCCTCACTCCTCCCCGTTTACCAAAATGACCACGTTCGTGGGGGAAATCATGGCGGATTTACAGGCTTCTCCTCTCCAGCTCTGACGAAGCATGTTCCTAAAAAGGGCATAAGGGAGGGATCTTCACTGTAGACCCGGCCCTGCTTGGCCCTCGCGGGGCGTGTATTTCTGTTGTAATCACGCCCATGGCCAGGCAGCAACGTAAACGGCCTGTCAATCAAAGTCAGGCCCTCATTAATTACGCAAGATTTCTAAAATTCTTATCTACGATAAAAACCCTGGTGCCCCATATTGTTTTTAACCCAGCGTAATCACAGGAGCAATATGTAGCTCTAGCCACTTCTAAACCATTAAGCACCGGGCATTAAAGTTGTTTTTAACGTGTCTAAAGTCCAATGCATTGCAATGGGGGAATAGCGGTCATATGGAGGTACTACAGCAAAGGTGGAGCAATGGCAGCCTCCAGTGTCGTAGTCAAAAAGCAGAGCAGTCAGCGGCCATTGGGGAAGACCGACTACGGACATTAGAGATGTCTGGGCACAGCGCGTAGGCCTGTAACGCCGGGGAGTCCGACGGGCGGAGTGAGCGGGAGCCCACGGTCAACGGCGGATTAACTGGTATCGAGGTGCAGAGGTGCCTGTCACATTAGACGCTGGTGTCCCCAACGACAGCCCCGAGCCCAGGATTTTTAGAGAATCCTACAGTTGAGGGGCGGTTGCTATAGAGCAGGAGCCCACATCCCAGCGCGTCCCAGTCTGCTGTATCCTCTCTATAGTCTGCACTAGTGGGTGAGTGTCCAGATGTTACTATTAAGATTAATGATGATTCGAACGGAGGAACCCGGCTGAACGGAGGAACCCTGCCTGCTGACAACAAGGACTGGACGGTCTGTGATCTTGGCCCGTCTGCTGAGGGACTCCTTCGGCCCTGGGTCTCTATAGCCTGTCCGTCCATGGGAGTGGATCTCTCCTTCTGTGGTTCTCCTCAAGGTTTCCCGTTTCTCCCACTGGGTTTTTGAGTTTTTCCTTGCCGTGCTGGAGAGTCTAAGGACAGGGGACACCCGAGCTGCTCATCGCCACCCACTGCTGACGCTTATTTGGACATTATGTTTGCCTGGATATTTGATTCACCGGAACTTTACATTGTCTTATTTACTGCTCTGTTTTATTGCCTTAATGTTTGTTACAGCCCTATGAGGCCACTCCTGTTGTGATATTGGGCTATACAAAACCATTGATTGATTGATTGATGATGCTGTTATCTCCTTTGTGTTGGATACAGGCTCCCAAGTTACCATGTTGAGCCAAAGCCTGTTTTGAAAGCACATGATTGGGACTGGGGTGACCAGTGCTAATCAAGTACCCTGGTTGAACCTACGAGCGGCCAATGGTCTTAAGATACCGTATATTGGTTACGCCATTGTTGATTGCGTGGTAGGCAATATACCAGTGACTAACAAGGGGGTCATTTTTGTTGATGATGAATGTTTGGGGCCTGGAAAAGGGATATTAGGTATGAACATCATTGAGCCTGTTTGGACTGCTTTGACACTGGGGAGCCATCCGGGGCTGGCAGCTTTCCGGACCACTATTCCATCTGCCGAGGGAAGAAGCTGTACCCAAGCATTCACCCAGTGCCAGCGAGTCTCTACCAGCAGCTACCACCTTTGAAGGGATCTCCAAACTACCCCAGCAGTCTCCAGTAGTCATCCCCTCGTACTCCGAGATGGTCGTCTGGACCCAAGCATCCACCAACCCCCCAGGTACACCTTACACTGTAATTGTTGAAGTGTGTAACCCAAACCCTTATCCGGTTGAAGTCCCCCAGTACCACCCACTAGCCAGGATAACTGAAGTGGGAGCTGAGGATGTCCAGGGTGAACAGAAACTGGTCCTCCATCAAGTAAAGCCAGATGTTGTAGTGGTGGCAGTAAGGCGGGTTGAGGTTTCAGAGCTTCCGAATGAGGAATTTCACACAGCGTTGTCCTTAGAGGAGGTCTACAGAATAAAAATGCAGATGCTTTGTCGAGGCTTGCGGACCGAAGGCCCGTGGACACTGTTAGGCGAGTTGATCAGGTGATTGCACCACAAGGAGATGGATGGGAGCAACGGCAGGCCAAGGATGCTGATCTGGTTCAGATCCGAATATGGAACAAACAAGGAGCACCACAGCCAGAGGTATGCGTTTCAATGTCTGCTTATATGAAAGGCTTGCCAAAGGAATGGGAGAGGATTGTGGCTCGTGAGGGTGTCCTGGGGAGAATGTGGGAGGGGGCAGACTCCCAAGCTCCTGTGTTCCAGGTTCTCGTCCCAAAAGAGGAGACCATGCAGTGGCGCCACCAGGGGGTGACTCGGAAGCGAAAGCGGAATCGCAGGAATCGGGGGTGGGACGGCCGCAATTCCCCCACCGAGCAAGGATCGAGTCGCACTGGGAGAAGTGCTTTCCCTGTTTTTTTTTTTATTCTAAGCAAAGACTGTATTTTTGTTTAGAACAGACAAGGTTTTAGCATTTTTATCTAGGCTGATCTACGTAGATTCAGTAAATAAACATTGTTTTATATCATCTTAAAACTGTTTCTTGTTCATTTCTCACTTGTGGAAGTAGTTATTTTTGGTGGCTTAAACTTTGTCGCATTCTGACATATTAACCTCCATGGGGGATTAACTTGTTTAACTTCCCCTGCAGGTTTGTATTCAGCCTAAAAGGTTATTTGTGGTGCCGGCAATGCTTCTTGAATGAGAGGCGAAACGTCGTCAAACACTTGGATGGAATGGAACTGAAAGATTTTTTTCGCAGACATTTTCATGTAGCAGAAAATAACGTTTTCGGGGGGGTTTGCGAAGCAAGAATAACATGCATGCTCATGTCGTGCTTTAGAGTCTGATCAAACGATCGGGTCACAGTTGGTTTGGTGCTCCTTTAATCTGCCCCAGCTGTTCTTAGTCACCAGTCACCAGTCCTGTCTGTCACATGTAACTTATTATGGCCCGGCTTTGATCGTGAATGTACTGTGTGCACATCTCAAAAACATATATTTAAACTTACCTTACTACGTTTTGCTCTTTGGGCGAACCAAGATAAATAGAGAGTGTCAGCAGCAGAAAAGCCAGGTTGGTTGAAAAAAAAAGAGAGAAAACAAACAATGAGTGATAGTTCTACTACAAAATTAAAAGTTAAATATTATAGTTATCTTATAATATGATATTATAAAGGACCTCCTGCTCCATACGCTCAGCATTTGGGAAATACTATAAAGTCAATATTTTATTATTCTAAAGCTTTCGAGTTTTTTGAGTCAAGTATATGTTACAAAGACACCCATCAATCAAGCTCCGTCTATTAGTGTGTGTGGAAATGTATCATCAAAACCAAACTGTTTTCCGAGGTACAGTGCCACATTTTCTGTTTTCCACTGTCTTCCTGGAAAAGTGGAACCACTGTCCCCAGTTTAATTACTACCATCTGTGGCCGTGAGCGCTGCTTCATCAGACTCTGTCTTAATCCAACAGTGAATCCCAACTTTTAGCCCTTTTAACTACAGCAACTATAACTTGGGAAATAGCAGTGACAATGTTTGGATGAATGAGCAAACAAGTAAAACAAAAGAAAACTCAGGGCATAAAAAAGAGGTTTTGATCAAAATTGTTTGTGTGTGTGTGTGTTTTTTTAAAGCAAATGTTATACGTATTTCCTTTCACTTTAAATTCAGACAGAATCAATTGTTGTGTGTTTTAAAGGACATGTTTTTGCACTGCGCCTGAAGATTATCATGCAGTTGTGAGTTTAAACCCTGTAGCTTTGCATCACTTTCATGAGAAATGAGAAGACGCAGAGCGGGTCGCAGGGTCAGAGGTCCCATCTCTCTCTCTCTCCCTTCGAGGGCGATCGAGTTTCAGACGCCTGAACCCACTGACACATCGGCGTGTGATGAAAGGCCCCGCTGACTAACTCCAAACCACGACGAGAGCTTATTTATTTGTCACTGTCAGGCTTTTTAAAATTAGAACAAAGAGAAAGAAAAACGAGGAAGAGGAGCGCTGCACGGCTCACGCGAGGAGCTGTGGAAAATTCACTGGTGTTGAGAGGCCGGCCATTGTGTGACATGTAAGATTTTCATCTCGGACCACAAACATAAACAAAGATAATCTGTTCTGAGTATAACACCAGAGCCATCAAAAGCCTTTTAACGCAGTGATAAAAGACCTGATCTGCCATCTTCCCGTGGGCTCAGAATAATGTACAGATGCCGCCGTCACACGCATCACGAAGAATACAGTGCGTGTGAGCCCTTGCTGCGGTTGTGTTTGATGTGCAAATATTTCAGAAATGCTTAATAGTGCGCACATTTTTCAGAGGAAATGGTTGGTGTTAGATTGTCACTACATGGGCCAATTTAAAATGCATTGTAATGTGCAATGTAAAATGTTATGCTGTCAGTTTTCTCTACTACTACACTCTACTACTACTATTAACTACTATACTAACTACAAAGCCGCTGCCGAAGAGAACTCTGAGATCTTAAGGCTTGTCATACCTACCTCCAGAACATATATTGTTTATGTTGGTTAAAGGAGAAATTTTATGGTATTTTGTGATAATCTATTTCACACATACAACATTTTTCAACACTTCAAACATTGCAAGAGGCAATATTGACCAAAAACTATTTGAAAATAGAAACAAGTCATCAATTTCCGGTCCAAAGCCAATGGACTCATCCCCTAAGAAAACGTCACTCACCAAAACACAGCTTCTAATGTCTCACAAACCAAACCATTAAAAACCATTAACTGTCAGTCTGTCACACAACCAGTCGCCAGGAATGTAAAACATGAGGAAAGCACACGATGGCAAATAAAGCCTGTTTCTGACAAAACGCAAACACGAGGAGAGTTTTCTAGTGATCGAGTTGTTTATGAGACATGTAGTAACGTTAGTGTCATAGTGAGGTTTAGAGTATTTATATTTTTCAAAGTAGTTGCCGGAGCTTGTCAATGCACATTACATGACCCAAATAGGAGGAACTATTTTACGGTATTGTTTACTCACCATTGCAGGGTGGGACCAATGCGCTACTGGTCATACTGGTTCCACGAGAAAATGTGCATCTTCTTCCAGTGGCGCTTTACATGACATCAGTGTAAAACTGGCGGGCACAGTTGGTAAAATATTGAGCCATGGATCTTCTTGATCACGAGTACCAAGCCGTAATATCTGGTAATTTGTGTGGAGCAGAGAACCCTAAAAGCATAAAGGGTTCTTTATGACCATGGCTGTCCAAAAACAGGCATGGTCCAAAGACAAGTGTCCCTTTCAAAAAGCAATACACTTACTGTGGGATACACAGATAATATATACTATACCTAGTGACAGGTATAGTATATATTTTTTTCTTTTAAATTTAAAATTTTAAACGATACCAAACTGGTATCGTTTAACGGTACCCAGCCCTACTTACGTATGTGTACGTGATGATTTCAATCACACTGTATGGTGTAAGCCACACTTTTCAGAACCATGTCTCAAAATTAGGCTCGGGAGATCCCCTTTTTTGATAATACCTACCTATACTACCTTCGCCCTGATATGCACTTAAACTCTTATTTTACCTTAAATATGCACATCCTAATGTTCTCTCATCAAAAACTTTGAAAAGTTCATACAGCTTCACCAGTCTTATTCTGATCAATTCATCACTCAAATTGCTTCCACTAAAAGTCATTTACTGTTAATAACTGCTTTACACTTTGTGTTGGCAGCAGAGGACATATCCAGGAGTTTTGCATCTGCTCAATGATTAGGGCTCACCTTGAATGAATAAATATGACTATTTGGCAGCAAAGTACAGAAATTAATAATATGCACCCAAATTAAGCCCATAATGCAGTGACTCAAAAGCATCACATCCAGACACGGTTTTGTAATAGACCTGCACTTTGAATTAGGAAAGTGTGTTTGAAGTTCTTGCAAGTCATGATTTAGGTGTCGACACTCATCAGCCGCCTGCCAACGGTAAAGGAAGAAATCTGTGACCCAACCCACACTGTTAGCACACAAAATATACTGTACATTCAGTTAATCCAATGATCGCTATGGCTGGGTTTCATCAACAAAGGTCTCTTTTCAAGCCATATCACATTCAATCCTAACTGCGTATTGCAACAACAGCTTAGTCCTGGATTGGTTGTCACAGGATTAAATTGAATCCCACTGTGACAAAACAAGCCACATAAAAAGAAAAAAAAAGAAAAATGTCAGACATTAGCAGTCTTATGCCACGGGAAATGCTCAATCTTTTAGTTAGAAGAACTGTAAGTTGGACAGTTGAATTGATGGTTGATGCACAGAAACATTGCAGACCTATTATTCAGGTGGGGCCTTACCAGTAAAATTCTGGAGCAGTGGCAGACTGGGGGTGTGGTGTCTGGAGCAAAGAGGTGGAGGTGTCTGCCAATGTACAGGAAGTAAATAACCTGCCCCCCTTTTTCCTGTTTTGTCCTGTCTGCATGTTTGCCTCTGGGATATCCTGCAAAGCTTTGCACTCACACTTGATGATTCTGTGCTACTCTCACTTTAGGTTTAGTGCTTTTATGTATGGAGCAAGGTTTTTAAATATGTTAATGATAAAAGTCATCAACAAACTTGGATGAAGAAAATTGTGGGTGCAACTTGTCACTCTTCATTGTAATAGGTTGAAATACACCCATTCCGAAAAGTTGCTGATTTAAGTCACATCAATCCACATGGAAACACAGTAGCCCGATGGAAAATGTATAAATGATTATTGGCGAGCTGAGCTGAACGGTGAATGCCCTGAAGCAAAGGTAATTAACAATGACACAAATTGCTCACAAAGTGTCTACCTGGGTGGTTATTATCTCCTCACTGTCATTGTGTTAGCCAAGATTGTAATACGGCATTACTTTTGAAATGTATCTCACAAATATCTAAAGCCCATCTAGACAGACACTTTGGTTTTGCACAAGGAGACACCATATTGTAATAACCTTACCCTTTCATGCCTTACACAACTGCATGTCCCTGCCTGAGCTCTGTAATGCGGTCCCCATGCACAGCAAGTAACCACACTCCTTTCACCAGGATTAGTCATGCACCACGCAAAACGTTAATTACAAAAATAATGAGTTAAGTCTGAAATTGTATGTCTAATGTGTAATTTTGGGCCTCTTGCTCTATTTATACGTGTGATTTCAACCTCTCTAAGACCAAATTGATGGTCATCTACTTTGGTCGTTCCTCCATTTACCATCCACCATTGCACTTAGATGGTCAGATGATTCAGACAGTGGAGGAATTCAAATACTTAAAGACGACTGTTGACCACAAACTGAACTTCAAGAGTAACACTGATCGCATCATTAAGAAGTGTCAATAGTGTGAAGATTGTTGGCACAGGTACATCCCCGAAAAATATTCTAAGGTATAGCATTACAAAAGGGCCAGCTCATCATAACCTCCATAACCACTATCAACTGCTCCTGTCTAGCAGTAAGTTTCCTTTTACTTTGACCTGTTTTCCAGCCTTATTGTAAGTTATAAAAGACGAATAAACTGGGGAATAAACTCTCTGCTTTCAGATAAGCCGTTATCTTAAGTCATCTCTGTAACACAATGATGATGTTAATGGCCAAAATTGCTTGATAAAAGAGCTGTACAGCCGTTCCCTCTTCACATTTGGCTGATATAGACATAATTACCATTCTTCGAGCGTCACCAGTCACTCAGCCCATTCACACAGGCCATTTGAATAAAGTGCCCTGCCAATTGACACAACGGAAATATGAACCATTGCCATACAGGGGGGGGGGGGTTTCCAATCCGTTCATTCACTTTTAGTCCACAATATTACTTGTTCAATCACTTCAGATTTATCCATGTCTAGACCTAATTTAGTGTTTGGCAAATCTCTTTCCTGAAATCTTGGCATGAGTGTACTTTATTTTATTTTTTTTAATCACTTGAGCATGGAGTAGTAAACATGTGCCGACAATGTGCTCTGAAGCAGATGTATGGCGTGTTGCACTGGGAAGCATCCCAGTGAAGTGTCCCGTGTCGAGCCAAGCCTTCAGAGCTCTTTCCCCTGCCAGTGCTCTCCCCTCTAGGACAACTGCTGGCAGGACGCCCCATGTTTTTGTCCTATGCTGGGCCTGTCTACTACTGGCTGCAGCAGCAAGCCCCAGCCAATCAGATCTCAGCTCCGATCTCTGCTCGGGCCAGACAGGGCGGTGTCCACTTCGAAAAGCCCCAGAAGCAGCTCACGTGAGTCTAATGTTTATTTGCTTCAGCAAAGACAGCGAGTGGACAGAGGGAAGGAACATGTCTGTACATGTCTATGTGTCAGAATGTGAAGCTTGTTGCATATTAGCTTAAACTCTAGTGTTTACGTTCAATTATTAATGTGGTAAGTGTAATGTATAACTATTATGCTGTCCAGTAAATGAACAGCATTTTCTTTTTTTCAGTTTAACTTTGTTGCTTTTCTTACCTGTCATTGACATGCACACTTGGAGAAACTGGGTAAGAACAAGTGAGAGAATTAGAATGTTCGACTGTGGATAGAGGTGGACAACTGGACATTGTGAAGCAGCTCTTCTTCTATGGTCCAAAGGACTGGCAGTCTTCTTCTCATCCAGGTTGCAACATAGTAAGAAGGTGTTTAGTATAAACATTTTGAAATGGGGTTTCTGCCAACGTCCATGAACGTAATAGGAATCTTCCTCCGGCATTTTGAATTAACATTTATATTTTGGCAACATTTATACTCTTTCATCCGTTATATAAGTGGCAATTACAGCACAACTCTGAAATGGTTGTCCCAACCCACTAAATCTTTCAGTATAAAGGTTATTGTCAAATATTTTAATGCATGTATAGTGCTTGTAATTATACTGTGGAAAAAAAAAGTTCACTGGTTGCTTAATATTACATTGTGACATTTCTAGACAGTTGTAGTGGGGAATGAGCTGGGCAGAGTTTCTGGAGCTTGTGCTATAGATATTTCCACTTTTCGACTGTATGTAATTTCTTTGGCTCTAAGACGATTCACATTATACACTGCGTCGCCTATTACAGTCCAGCTGGGTTCCTGATCTAATTAAGCTGCTCAGTCTTTTTTGCTTTTAAGGAAAATCTGGCAATTGCATTACTACATTTCGCCGCAGTCCTTGTACAGTCATTATGCAGGAGATGGTCGAGATATTTGAGCAGGATCTAAGAGGAGTGCAAATTGATTTTTGCTCCAAGAGCTTTAGATTTAAGTGGTCCAACAGCAGTCCCCAGTGCATGGAGTAGGCTGCTGTGTTTAAATGTCCTTTAGAATAATCAATTTAAACTTTATGGATGGACAATTTTTAATTTGCAATCAGCAATCTGAGAAGACCAACAAATAGCCACATGCCACAATCTACATTGTTGATTGCTTGTACAATATTGAGTTTTCCACATGGATAAATGAACCACTACTTTGACTCTATGCTAGCACGGTATGCTTTGTCATGTATATAATCCCACACAGAAGAGATTCTATATGCATTTCTATTAGCTTACATCTTTCCTTCCAGGTGAAGCTTCACTTCACATGTATAGTGGACACATTTCATAAATCAAATGTTCATATCTTGTGAATTGAGTTGTGATTCTTTATTCACTTACGCATGGATACAGAAGCTCCAGCTGCACCTGTTCACTCGGGGCGTCACCATTTTCTACACCGCATGACGAGGGAGGAGCTCGAGCACTGACAGCGTCAATAGTGAAAAAAAGTACATGTGACTGACTTTTAATTTCCTGCGGGGCAAACCAAGTTATGTAATATTTCAGGGTCAACAATATGGCTTTCTTACATTAGTCACGCCAGAAAGTCAATCAATCAATAGAGCAAATCATTAATGCTCCAAACAGGTTTTCATTGAAGAATCCAGATTGCCAAGTTCCACATAGCTGTAATAAATCAGTGTACATGGATGTGCATGGATCGTATCCCAGCTGTCTCTGCCTCAGCTAACCTTTTAAGAACTTGGGTGAACTCCAACTAGCCTGTTTTCACTGGCTTCAATATTTCCATCACTATTGTTTCACCTTCATATCTGCACCAGACCCATTCTCTTTACTTGTATCCAGCAGTTTAAATTATTCACTATAATCCTAAAAATGAGTTGGAACTGAAGCCAATTGCCTCCTTATTGCACCGATGAAAGGGGAGAGCTTTTGATAACGAGCCAGACTTTTTACAAGATGTTACTCTGCTCTAGTGTTTTAATAAAACTATCAAATTCTAATGAATACTATATCAGCTTTGTTGTAACGCACATTACTTCACCCACTTTGATGGTTTCCTCAGGCCAACTTGGACCGGATTCGCCAAAGGAAAAAGCACTTACTTTTCTTCACTCTCAGGTGACCCACATCTGATGACTTTCTTATGTTCAGTCACTGATGTATAGAAGCCAACAGGTCATTACATTTGTACATAAAGTTTCAAAACGGAACGTTTGTCCTTTCATGTTAACTCAGGCAACTCCTTTCATTATGAGTGGTGTGGTCCAAACTGTATAATAATCCATACAGACTTGACTCATCCATACAGATATTATCTGTATGGATGAGTCAAGCTGAATACTATTACATAACACATTTTGTGATGTGATGTTGAGATTTTGAAATGGTTCAAACCGTTGAATTAAAATAGTCAACTTTTGGTTTCACTAATGTGTGTGCCATGCACAATATACTCATTGGTTGATTATTCCAAACTTATTGACATTGTATATTTGATGGAAAAAGTGCAAAAAGAAAACTTGGACAAAACTCACAGTAATATTTTTCAATACATTTCCAAGTGTTTTTAAAGGTATTTAAAGGTGCATTATGCAACTCTGTATTTGAAAAACAGAGAAAGTTGATATTTGTATGTATTTGACCTTGTGGCGGCTGTATTAGTTGAAACGGAAATGTTTGAATCTGTTTATGGAGTTAAACTGTGGAATTCTTTAGGTGTGGAATTTAAATGTTGTACAAGTGTTTACAAATTCAAAAACGTTTACAAAGCCAAAATTCTTAGAGATTACAAGAAAATTGAAAACATCTGAATGTAACTGCAGAACTGTAAGACAAATTATGCTGTTTTGGTATGCTTTGTGACCTGGTGAGGAGTTGGGATAGAATGATGGGGAATCTAATTGCTTTAATTTTGTTGTAAAGTTGCTAATGGGAACAGATAATACAAGATTAATCTTCCCTCTGTTCCTTTTTGTTCATGTATGGATGAAAAAAAAAATTGTGTAATGGCATGGCATGACATGAACAAATAAATACATAAAATATTCGTGGATGGCATGGTGACTTTACTTTTGATCACGGTGGTCTCTACAACGCCCCAGGACCAATCATTTTGTAGGTTTTCTGGTTAGAGGGTCCATCAGAAATAAAAACCTTCCATACAATTGATCCTGCAGCGTCCTAGAGACCAATGCAACCACCATGCTGACCACTCATACAGCCGCTGGGTTGCTACAAGGTCAAATACAAACTTTTTTTTGCATCAAAATTGCACAAGGCATCTTTAATGAGCAACAAGTCAAATGAATCGACCATCACCTTAGCATGCCAGAAAAAGAGAAGTCAAGAGTTTTGATAATGTTCTGATCCCTTGTCAATCAATCAATCAAAACTTTATTCATATAGTGCTTTTAATACAAAGTTGTACTGTACTGTAGAGTGCTTTACAGATTGAAATAAATTTCCGCCAAATCAACCCCCCACCCCTGCAGACAGAAGCAGACAATAACACTCATATTCACCCTAACCCTCCCTGTCGCTGCGCGCGCACACACACACACACACACACACACACACACACACACACACACACACACTTGTAATTCTATCTTAGTGAGGACACTCACAGACATAATGTATTACCCAGACCCTAACTCTAAACCCTAAGGCCCTAACCTTAATCCTAACTCTAACCCTAATATAAACCCAATTCTAACCCTAACCCTAAAACCACATCGTGACCCTCAAACAGTCCTTCAAATAAGTGAGGACCACCCAAAAATGTCCTCACTTTCCAAAAATGTCCTCACTCTGTTAGTTAAAAACTCAAACTGGTCCTCTCAATGTCATAATTACAAGAACACACACACAAACACACACACACGCGCGATGAGGTAATGGACATAGGGCTGAGTCTGGGTACAGATGAACCACAGGGCGCCCAAAGGAGTTGCAGCAGAAACACCACACCTCCATCAGGCACCCGCCAGACAGCGCCCACACAGCCACAGCCAACCGCTGCTCCTGGGGCAGAGGGCTCCCCCAGAGGAAACACTGGAGATTATCAAAATAATAAAAAACAGTAGTTGCAAATAGTAACACTAAGTAAAATAAGATATATAATAACAATGCATTATGCATCGGTTTTATATAGCGCTTTTTTGGACACTCAAAGGCGTTTTACATTGCATTATTCATTCACTCCATACTTGGTGGTGGTAAGCTACTATTGTAGCCACAGCTGCCCTGAGGTAGACGGAAGCAAGTCAACCAGTCTGCACCCTCCGACCACCACCAACCACTCACTCACTCACTACATTCGCTAGCCTTCCTGGTGTTACCAAACGGTCTCCCATCCAATACAGACCAAGCCCTTCCCTGCTTAGCTTCCAAGGTCTGACGGGATCTGGCAGAGCAAAGGCGGTATGGCCACAAATAATACAATATAAAACAGACTAAAATCAAATATAATAAGGTAATTATAAATAATTATAAAAATAGCTGAATAAATAAATAAATAGGGTGCAAATAAATAGATATCAACTAAAAGCTAAACTACAAAATTGGGTCTTCAGCCTGCTCTTAAAAACCTGCAGCCCTGAGCTCCTCCTCGGGCCGTTCCAGAGGCGAAGGCTGTAATATCGGAAAGACTCGCTGTGAGTCTTTTTGTTGACTTTAGGAATTAGGAACTACGAGACCCCTGCCTGAGGAGCGAAGGGGCCGTGAAGGTTCATAAGCTAAAAGCAGTTCTGAAAGATAAGAAGGACCAAGACTATTAAGACATTTAAAAACCATTAAAAGAACTTTAAAGTCTTTGTGATATTTTCTAAATGTGTGGAATTAAAGTCAGCTCAGAGTAAAAAATCATGCAGGTTCTTTACCTGTGAGGAAGGATTTAAAGACAGTGACTGTAGTTTGGGTAAAAGTTTCTCTCTCTGGGCCTGAGGACCGATGACTAAAACTTCAGTTTTGTCCTGGTTAAGCTGGAGAAAGTTTTTTGCCATCCAGGATTTAATATCTAAAATGCAGTTAAAAGTGCATCCATTGGCCTGTTGTCATCAGGAGACATGGAGATGTACAACTGTGTATCATCAGTGTAACTGTAAAAAATGACTCCATGTCTCCTGATGACATCGCCAAGAGGAAGCAAAAGCACTGGGCCTCTCAAATCCTGTGTCTGCTTCTGTTTTCTAAGTTTCGGCTCTTTCTTCCATCGTTCCTTCCTCGTTTCCTCTGCAGCCTGGAGTGTCTCCTCAGTGGTTTGTGAGCTTCTCTAATGTACTTCAGTCAGGCCTGTGTTAAAGGACCTGTATCATGCTATTTTAAGCCATTCCAAAGTAAAGTATAGGCCTTTATATGATATATTGTACCTCTACCACTACGGAGCACTCATTTTTGTGATAAATATAAGTATTTTCTGGAGGTATTTTTCCAACCCGGAAGACAAAACGCTTGGATTCAGTTAACTCCGCCCCCTCTCGCCGCTCATACAACTTTAGCAGTAGTAGAAATATATATATCACAGCAAAAAGTGAAGTTATTTCATGATGCTGTTATAAGGAGTTAACATGTGCAACACAGCTTCATGGCTAAATGGCTAACACACACGCTAACACACACGCTAACATGCATTTTGATCGACTCACCACTCTGATGTTCCCATTATGGGATTTGCGCTGGTTATAAAAGTTAATCCACTTTGATTCTGGCCAAGGTTCATTAGCATCCATCAGCGACAGGCTCAGACAAACACTATTCTGGCTGAAAGTCGCTGAATCCCGGAGGGAAAGTCCAACTTCTATGGCCTCTTCTTTGGGGAGGTTGAATAAAGTCCAGTCCTCGCAGCCAAACGCGGTTTTCTCCGTGACATTATCGCGAGGTAAGAAAAAAGAACAGGTGTCCAGACTCCAGAGTAGGTTAGAAAAAGCTCCCTCTTCACAACTTTCGGTGCAACATGACATGACCATCTGTTCAGACCGTTCGGACGCTCAGGAGGAGCGTTTGTTTTCGGTACAGGGGCAGCGCAGCGTCAGGCACTTCCTTTTTTTTTTTTTTTTTTTTTTTTTTTTATTTATTTTTTCTTACGACAGAAATAATGAAAAAAACTGTTTTACAAATAAAAATCATGCCGTAAGGCATTAGATTACAGACGACGAGCACTTCCGTTCCGCTGTGACGACACAACTGAACATGCCAGTCGTTTACCAGGAGAGGGCGGATCAGCTGCTCAGAGCGCAGGATTCAGGAGGATTACTGAGAACTGCGTGAATGAAGCCAAAAACCACTCTGGGGGTGTTTTTGATAAGGAAATAGCATAACAACATGGTTAAAAGCTCCAAAAAGTCGATTTTGCATGATATAGGACCTTTAATTATTCTGGACCAAGGCCATGCTTTTGTGAAGAATGAGATTATGTTCTAATTTTTTATGTGGACTAGAACAATGTGTGCTCTGTTTCTGCTCACTCCCCCCATATTGATGTTGTCACTTTACTTTGGTGTGGCTGCACTGCTTTTAATTGTTTGCATTGCATAAATGTAAATTATGTGTCTTTTAGTCCAACACAATAATGAACACTTTGTGCGGCCTGACTACAGCACGCGCTGGGGGTTTTCAAGCAAAAAAGGTTGGGAACCACTGCATTAATAAGCATTTTCAATAGTTATGAACTATAAAGCTAGTCATTTTACATGTAATATCATTGAATAATGTCAGATTTTGTATTTGTTCTTTGCCGATGAGCTGGTAGCTTTCTATTTGCATTTTGTCACCTTGCACAAGAGGCACAATCAGTGTGTTCAGATAGGTTTCTGTTTGCAATAAAATGCCATTAATAACATCTATCACAGCTTTTTTACTCCAGAAAGTTTACTATATGTCAACTAGGTTTATAGGTAAAAATAGCAGAGACACATGATCATGGTGGACAAATAACAAAAGGCCTGACTGTGGCCTCTGTGAAACTATAAACAACTGACAGTGTACACAATTTTAAGAGATATTCTTTATCTTATCGTGCTATTTCAAATTCTTTTGTCAAAATCTTTTGAAATCCTGCACATCTGGGAAAAATATTCTATTGTAAATAAGAATTATGCCAGAAAATGTAAATCTAAAGAGGTTTGGCTCATGCAGGTGTATCTCCATAACGATGAGTAAACAAACACACAGGTAAACTCCTGTCACACCTGCATTCCTGTGCACTGATAGAAACATGAGGATTACACATTCACCTGCAACGAATATTGTCACTCTGCCACGACACAACGGCCAGTCCCTATAGACAAATTGCCCTCTGCATCTGACCCATCCTTCAATGCCTTCGAAGTTTAGGGGTGAATACAGGCAATGTCTATGAAAAGATTTTCACAGATATCTGCGAAAAGATTAAGAATTCATTACATTTGTACAGAGGCCTAGCATGTTGTTGCAAAGTCAGACAAGGTAAGATTGATTTAACACTTGTTTGGCAAAGACGTTATTTTCCAGATCACATGTGCAACTTTATGTTCAAGAGATTCATGGCTTTCTGTCTGGAGAATTTACACAACTGTAAATCCTACTCCTGAGTCCTTAATGACATCTTATAGGGAATGAAACATATGGACACGCCATCTTAATAAGCACTGGAGCCTTTTTCCATTTAAGCTCCTGTTACAGTGCGTGCAGCCAGCCTTGGAAAACCTTTCTGTTGGATTTATACTAACCACCTGTTGCTGATCCCAACACATGAATGAAGAGTGCCAGTCGCATGCCTGTCTCCATCTCAGACTCCGCTGAGTAACATTGGGAGAAGTGCACCTATCCGCAGGCAGATAAAACGGGCCATGAGTGAGTTTCATTTTTCTCTCTGAAATATAAAATCCTCCCCCTTTTTCCTATGTCAGATTTTAGTTAAATAATAATAGCACACCTTTACCTTCCACTACTTAACATAAAGCCACAGACAGCAAACAGGCTTGCTCTCATTGTAAATGAAGGCACTGTGTGCCTTAAAGTACATGTAGTGTATGAGCCATGCAGCTGTCAGTTCCACTACCTACAGCCTTGACACGGAAACGTTTATTGGCATGGAAGAGATAGTACAAGTGGTCTATGACCGTAAACCCACTCTACAAAGAAACAAGCTGTTATTGTATGAAGTCATAAGCTGTTCAAACACATCTTGCACATTGATAGTTGTCTTATCTGACAGACTCACAAATGAGTCCAGACGAGGAGTAGGTTTAACTCTGGTTGTTCCTTATGCAAGTCTGGGTGACTTCATTTATCAAACAGAGCTCAGGCCTGTGGATCCGACAAATTGTTTTAAGACTATGGTTTATGCCCACTGGTGTGTGTTTGCAATGGACTCACCTCTGCAAACTACAGGGTCTGACTGTCTGGTCAGTGTGATCAATAACCCAGGACTGGTGATGCCCTTTAGAATAAATTAGCAAAAAAAAAAAAAAAAAAAGAAAGATCAATGACAAAAAAAATCCAACAACTTATGAACAAGTGGAAGTGGAATCTGTATAGTTAACCCTTACTTGATGGGTAAAAGTGACACAATTGGATATTGAAAGATAATACTAATATAACTCAGTTTAATAACACTTTTCCAGACGATCAAAGTTGCTTTATAATTTCATGCATTATTCTTCCACTCCATTAGAGGCTGCCATTCTGTGCATTCACACACTATTCACTCGTATGCAGGCCCAACCTTGCTTCAGGTATAACAAAGGCAGTGTTGCCTTGATGGCGCCCAGGATGAGTCTGACTTTTGTCTGGGGAGAAGTCGGTCAGAGCAATCAGCGTTCACAATTGAGTAAGACGGAAAGTGGAGACAGAGACATCACTGCACTGATTGTCAATCGCTGGGCAAATTGCTCCCACTGCCTTGCAGATTCTTTTTAACTGATTCTTTTAGTAACTTTTTTAAAACATGAATATCAAATGTACACTTTAGTTTCATAATTTTTATCTGAGATACAAGTACCCTCCACTCAGCTCTCACAGGCCCCAATCCAAAAAACACAGACTTATGTGAATGGCTTGAGAGGTGATTAGTTGCAGGTGAAAAGAATGAGGTGAAATATCTTTGGCATATGGTGGCACTGAAGATGTTAAAGCAGTTTGATTCGACACATTTCTGCATGTTCAACACAAGATTGATTTGATAGAGTTGCGGGCTTTCTATTAATCAGTGTCATAGTCTAAAATACTAGTCAATGTAACAAAAAAAATGAAATTTACTCAATGCTACGATGTGAAAACAAACCACAGGGGGTTATTTTATGGACAGCTTATCTCAGACCTTATGTAGAACTTTGCAGCTCAAATAGCATGTTTATAATCCTTGTAGCAGACTTTATTTTGCTTAGTGGGTGTGCTACTTGTTTATTTTTCAGTCCATACCTCTTCATCTCTGAGCCAACCCTGTAAATCACCTGGAGCAGAACAGAATGTGCAATGTTTCCCAGTCTAATTTTAGTTGGTGGAACAACAATGGAAAAGCAATGTCCAAGAAGTTTACAGTATTTCCTCTTCTCGTTTACCTTCATTGGTGCAGCAGGTGTTGGCTGGAGATTTGGGCCACCCTCGGAGCCCAGTGCCTGGTCTTCCCTGTTAGGTAGATCAGGCACCACTGCTGAGTGCTGACATGTCGGGCACCACCTTGAAGGTGCAGCCCTCTATTTGTCTGCGGGTTCCTTTCATAATGTACAACTTCTGATAGTGGTGTAGCTTGAAGATGACAGCGCGCCGATACTCGAAGTCGTCTTCTTTAAGCTCCAGCTTCCACTTCCAGGCGGACATGCGCAAATCCTTTTTAATGCCCTCTAAACATTCAGCAAAACGCCGTAGTCATGCACGTCAGCCATCGCGCTCTCAAATCGATTTTCCAAAGCCTCAATCCTCTTCACCATGGAGTCAAGCAGTGTGTTAGTAGAGGTATTGACTTGCAGTAGCGCGTTGAGTTTGGATTCAAGACCATCAAACCTGGCGTTGTAGTCGAGGCCTGTTGCTGCCGCTGCTGCTTCTGCACCTGCCATTCTCTGTCGCTGTTGCCCCGTGTGTGGTCTCCCCTTTGTCATAGAGTTGCTTCCCTTCTCTTTATCACTTCTTTTTTTTTTCTCTAGTCAATTGCCTGGGTTTTCTTGTTGTTAGCAGTACGTTTCAATGGTAGGGGTGCTTTAAAAAAGTGTAAAAAAGGAGCTCTTAGCCCTTAGCCCTCTCTTTAGGTATCTTTCCACATGCAGGCGCATGTCAGCCGAATTGCTCTTGCACCCACTTTGTCGATCTTTTCCATAACAAAGGCCAGTGCCAAACCGGTCTGACCAGGTATAGGTTTTGAGACCGACCTCTGGCTGTGTCCAAAGCGTGCTAGCCCGTGTCTGATGTGACGTGAACAGACTACTGGACTCTGATTGGCAACGAGAGAGTGCACAGCCCTCACTATTGACACGCAGGTCATATGAATTTCATATTTCACAACATCATACCGCTGTGCTAAAAGAGGATTTTGCCAATATTAGCATTTAGCCGCTGTTAGCGCAGCTTTAGCTGGTGTTAGCAATCATTACATTTTAGCTGCATATTTCACAATATTATTAAGAAAGAACTTTAAATGATGACCTGTTTTTCCTCCTACGCCTAATGCCACAGTTCATACAAACACTGCACATGTGCGTCACATGCGCTGTGATCTGCTCCTCTATTTGCCAAGAGGTAATTTATAACAGGTGTTCCAACAATCGTAGTAATTTAATTTTATTTTATTTTATTTATTAGGCAGGAAAGATTTTAAAAACAACATCGGGCCTGGCTCAGTACAAACTGATTTTTAGCAGGTTCTCTGCAGAACACACAAACACAGCATCAACATCAACACTCGACACAAACATACTGTCACACACAAAAGGCGGAACACACTGGTGTGAGGCTATAGTATAGCTATAGTAATGATATCGTCATATTCATACATAAATATATACTGACAATCCATGTGAAAGTATTCTAAAAGTATTCAAAGTATTCAGAATACAGTATTCGGATTAGACAAAGTAACGTAATACGTTACAAAATAAATTTTTCAAGCAAGTATTCAGTATTCAGTAACTAAATAAAATGTCAAAGTAATCTCCCCAACACTGCTAATGTGTATTCTAGCGTGAACATTTGGGGAGGGCTGCCCACCATTACTAAGTGGAAACCCTTGTGTGTAGAGTATGTGAAAGGCCGAGTACTTTGACCGAGCTGTGCTGAATAGAAGCGTGCTGTACCGCGGCTATAACGAGTAAGTGTGAAGTCCACCCCTAAGGGAAGTCTTTGTATGCATCAGTGTAAATGAAAGATAGAGCACATAGCCATTAGTTAACATCATGTCTCATGCTTATGAATGGCCATTTTTCATGGATACACAGTAAATAAGGAGATATTATTTGTTTTATTATTGTTGGGTTGTAGCATTGAACTCACACTTAGGTCCGTATATTTTTGTTTTATCTGTCATTGTGTATATTTATTTATTATATTACGTCTTTCCCTGAGTACTGCATGCATGTGTGCAAGACTCCTTTCACTCTTGAGTGATTCAAATCAAACAAGGCATTACAGTTCACACCCAACTAAGCTGTCACTATTAGACCTACCCTGTAATCTTGTCCATAATGGTAATGGGTAAGTAATTGGCATGCTTCTAGCATTTATCCACAGAAACACACCTACTTTGCACAAACATTCTAAAAGATTTAAATCTCCTTTTCGAAAAGTCTCCTGACGTATATATCAAACAGCAATACCAATGCCATCTTACACGCCAAAAGAAAAGGTATTATGCCTTACAACATTTAATGATCAAACACACCTTCGCATTGTCTGTGGCTGGTTTAACTGGACTGGCATATTTGTGGCTTTTCATAAATCTAATGGGAGCGGTCATTGTCTTGTTTTAATTGTTGAACTCATAATGAAACTTAGAAGAGTCAGACTCGTTTGACTTGTATGACGTGATCATTGCGACAAACTTTGCCCATATTAGGAACAACACGAAATGTATAGCCGTTATTAATTTGACCAATCCTGCCATAAGACACTGGAAAAAAACACATGACTATACTTAATAAACTAATTAACTCTTTCAACGCGCCTAAAACAAACGAATGAAGCTTTCAAGACTGAAGGACCTTAGCCAGGCCTGACAGACACTATACTTTTGTAGTTTTTCCATCAATCCAATCGCAGATGCAAATGTACAGCATATCACTCAAAGGCAGAAGACGCATCAAATTCTGAATTGTTCAGAACAAACTTTATTACCTCTCTCACCTGTAATTAATTGAGTTTAGTGATTCGGCATTTGAATATTTCTTAATGTATAATTTCTCATTTAAGCCACTATGTTTCTTTTGATAAATATGGATCTCGCCGGAACTACGTCTTTGTAGCCATGCAGGATAGAGGGAGCTAACCATTTTCTGTTTTATTTGTTGTTTTCCAATAATAATTGCCATAGGAGCTGAAAGTTAATTTATTCCTTTGATAAATGACCAACCTGCACAGTTAACAGCTTCTTAGGAAGATTTTTGGCCTGGAGGAAACCTACGCAGACCAGGGAAGAACATGCAAACTCCACACAGAAAGGCCCTGTACAGGTGGGAATCAAACCCAGGATCTTCTAGTGGTGAGGCACGAGTGCTAACCGCTGCGCCACCATGGACGAGCTAGCCAGGAGGTCAGTGCTGAAACTCTGGACATGTTCTGGTGCCTTCTGGGGGTTTAGTGCATGTCAAATGTGACCCTTTAAAACATACTGTCCGATTGTGTTTGGCTTGTTGTATTTATATTCCTGTTATTTAATATGCATGTTTTGTTAACCCTTGTGTTGCATGGGGTGTACTTTGATTTGTACATGGTACGCTGTTTTCTTATTTGGAAACTTTGTTATTTAAGTTTATGAATATCGTTTGAGCCTAACAAATAAGTTAACAAATGTATATATTGTGGTGTACATACATGTTAAAGAGGTGTCTCTCACCCAGCAGGTTTTGGGGGCGTGTCTGAGCCCTGACTGTGGTGTTCGCCCTGTTCTCCGGCCATACTCTGGTGGCTCGAAAGAATAAAGTTGACTCACTTGCAGCTCGCTTGTGTCCTTGTCTTTCTCACCACATTGGTGACCCCTATCGTGAGCATGACAGATAAAGTGGAAGAGAGTGTTTCTCCTTCTGTCTCGGCTGCGGACTCGGCCTCGGCTCGGCCTCAGACGCTGTCTCGACTTCGTCGTTTCTCCCACTCACACGGCTGGCTTCGTTTCCCGCCGCTCCTGCTGTGGTACTTCCAGAGTTTTGGCAGAGTGATCCAGCCTCGTGGTTCCTGCACATGGAGGCCCTTTTCCATCTCCGGGGTGTGGATGCGGACGACTCCAGATACTATTTGGTGGTTTCTGCCCTGGATCAGCAGTCTACCCGCAGGGCTATGTCGTTGCTTCGTAGCCCTCCTCTGCTGCGGGAATACGCCGCTCTCAAGCAGCTCCTTCTGCTGAGGTTCAGTCTGTCCTCGGCGGATAACATTCTCACCCTGCCTGGATTGGGGGACATTACAGCCGTGGACCTAATGGACAAAATGCTTTCGCTCCTTGGTTCGGATGACGGCGGTTTCCTTTTCCCGCACATTTTCCTACGTCAGCTCCCGCCGCAGGAACGAGCGGCTTTGGCTAACCCCGGCTCACATTAAGCCGGGGGTAATGTGACCTGGCTCACCGGGGTAACCCCTGGCTCACATTAAGCTCACATTAAGGTCCGGTACGGCGTCCGCAATCTTAGAAAGTAATTAAAACCAATGTTGCACACTCACATTGCTCCGCGAGGTCCGGGTCCGGCTACCGAGGCCATCCGGCGGCCTTCCGGTGGCAACGGAAAGAAGTCTATTTTTGCCGGACACCGGAGCCCCAACGGATCAAGCTCACAGAAAAACACGAGCCAAACAGGAAGTCAGGTCTCGTGAGAGTGGAAGATCCGGTGTATTTCAGAATAAAATCTGTCCGCTTACTACTTATTTGGTCTCGTTAACCACCTGTAAACGCGTGTAACGTCGTAAATGTAAACATTTCTCCATTACCAGTGACACAGGGGCATTAGTGTGTTTAAAGCATCCACTTCACTGGGGAGAGTCGTTGTACTGGCAAATTTTGTGTTTGTCTATCTGGATGACATTTTGGTGGCCAGCTCGTCTACTGAAGAGCACCACACGCACCTCAGGGAAGTTTTCCGGCGTTTAGACTCCCATGGCCTCCCAGGGCCCCAGCCAAATGTCAGTTTGGGTTGCTGGTGATAGATTTTTTAGGCCATCGCATTTCCGCACATGGCGCGGTTCCCTTGCCTGCTAAGGCCAGTTGTGGTCAAGGCGTTACAGGAGTTTTTGGGCATGGTGAACCTTTACAATAGGTTCATTCCTCGCGCTGTCCACCTCCTGCAGCCGCTTTACGATGCTTTGCGTTCACGTAAGGCCACTGACACCATTGTCTGTACACCAGACCGGATTGTTGCTTTTGATGGAGCTGAGTCTGCGTTAGCTAGTGCAGCTCTCCTCGCTCACCCTGACCCAGACGTCGCCGCATTTTTTACTCTGTTCACTCTGCGTCGGTGAAGCTGGTCAGTTCCTGTTTTGTTTGGCCTGGTTTACGCAAAGACGTTAAGGGGTGGGCGGCGTCTTGCGTTGCCTGTCAGCGCCATACCAAAGCCCCTCTAGAAACTTTTCCAATTCCAGCCGGGCGTTTTGACCATGTGCATGTGGATCTGGTTGGTCCTCTGCCGCCGTCAAAAGGGTTCACGCATCTTTTTACTATGGTGGATCGGACCACCAGGTGGCCTGAGGTGGTGCCTCTGTCGTCAACCACGTCCGCTGATGTGGTTAATGCGTTTCTCTCTGCTTGGGTCACTCGGTTTGGCGTGCCGTCGGCTATTACTTCTGACAGAGGCCCCCAGTTTATTTCAGAGCTTTGGTCTGGTATGGCGCGTTTCCTTGGGGTGCAGGTGCACCGTACCACAGCATACCACCCTCAGGCAAACGGGTTGTGTGAGCGTTTCCATCGTTCGCTAAAGGCGGCTTTGCGCGCCGCGCTTACGGATGACGGTTGGGTGGATTGTTTGTCGTGGGTCTTGCTCAGGTTGCATTTGGCTCCTAAGGAGGACCTCGGCGCTTCTTCTGCTGAGTTGATTTTTGCTCAGCCGCTCTGTGTCCTGGGTGAGTTTTTGCTGGAGACAACCGCTCCGAGTCTCCGTGCAGCCTTTGGTCCATTTTACGTCCGGTGTCATTTTTGCTCCGACCCCTATGCACCATTGTTTTCCGCGGTCGTTTGTTCCTACCGCGCTCCAGTCTGCCCGTTTTGTTTTTATGTGCCGTGACGCCCACCACTCGCCCCTCCAGCCTCCTTATGACAGTCCGTTCCGTGTACTTGAAAGGTGTGCCAAGGGTTTCGTTTTGGATATGTGCACAGGGAGTTGGTGACTCTGGATCGCCTTAAGCCGGCGTATGTTTTGGCAGACAAAGCTGTGTTGCCAGCCCAGGTTCCTCGGCGTGGCCGTCCTCCTTTCAGACCCCCTGCTCCGCCTCCTCGCACTGACTGTGACTCTCAGCCTGTTATGGATGCTGTTGGGCCAACCCATGGTACACGTGAGCGCCTTGTTTTGCAAATCCCGCCTGCAGGCTGATTAGGCCCCCATTGAGAGACTGATTTTTATGGGGGGGGGGCTGTGTGGTGTACATGTTAGAGAGGTGTCTCTCCCCCCGCAGGTTTTGGGGTTTGGGGGCGTCTCTTAGCCCTGACTGTGGTGTTCGTCCGGCCATATTTCTGGTGGCTCGAAAGAATTATGTTGACTCACTTGCAGCTTGTGTCCTCGTCTTTCTCGCCACAATATTTTTTTTTTTTTTAGCTGTCTCACTACTCTCACTAGTCTCAGCATAATTTCGACTCTAATAAAATGGTGAATTGGTCCTGGACCCATCTCTCCTGGTGGCGTGTTGAGCTATTGCTATATTAATATAAATTTAGTATTTCAAATATATATAGATAAAATTCACAGACATTTAAAATTCTAAATTTTAAACACTGGATGTAGAAGATTGAGATTGCAATGGCATTGGTAACAGTAGAGGTGTGTGAGGTAAACTCTTTTGTTTTAGTTTTGTTTTACTTTTATTTCAGAATGTAGTCCGTTCAGTGTTGAAAAGAAAAGTCCTGCAGAAAACACAGTAGTGGCTTGTCCCTTTTGTTCCCTGGAGGCCAAATGGAAATCCGACTTAAGTTTAGCGTGCTCCTCTGTATCAGGTTTTGGCGGGACCACAATGCCTGAATGCCTGAAGTAAGGTTTGGCTGTTACCTTGGCATGCCTGTGTTTACAAGTGCCGTACTCACAACAGTGCGGAGGCCTGATAAGAGCTGTCAGAGAGCACAGTGTGTGAAGGGTTGAGTGGAGGCGGGGCTCAGAGCTAATTTTAGGTACTTGTACCAGAACTTACTGAATAATGCGTTGTCAGGTTTGCTACAACTGGAAACAAACTGTGTTGTTGCTGTAATGAATCATTTTTAGGAATATATTCTTGAATGATGTTTGGCTGTCACCACATTAAATCACTTGCTCATTGGTTTTCTGTCAGATGCCCTTCTTTCATTGGATTTCCTGTGATTTTGGGCTGCTCTGGGGTTCATTTTTGTTAAACCATTTTAAGTGCAAAATACTGCACACCATGTAAAACTAATAGTGCATTCTGTTTAATAGCATTTAATTATTACCATATTCACCACTGTGATCGTTAAATATTGGATGGACTGGAGACCCATATAGTAGACTTCACACTTACACCTTTGGTAAGGTCTCAATTCTTGGCGTCATGGCGACAGGCAACCTCCCTCTCTCTCGGTACAGCTGCATTTTTACTTTTTTCTACGAGCTGCATTTGTGGTTTCTGTGTTCCACATTGTTTTACTGGATACTTTTGTACGTCTTTGATAAGCCAGCTTTTTAAAAACAGCTAACTTTTCAGCTAAACCCATTTGAAACCTACAATATTTCTTCTTCTGAGACACTGAAGAGGCACCAAGAGGCCCCCAAACCTGCAGCACAGTGGAGGCGTCACAAGAGGAGCTACAGGAAACCAGGAAGGGACAAACAAGGAGGAATCCGGGAAAGACTAATGATGAACATTTTGACTACTTTATATATTTATTTATTTATATCACACTTGCACTGTTGTGAACCGAACCGTGAGCTAGCTCAACTGTTACACTCCATTCATCATAATCTTTTTATTCTGAGACACTGCCCAAGTCGTGGCAATAGTGAACTAGCAGGTACCAGATCATTGCAACCTGAGTAGTTGATTCTCACAATTAAGGCTATTAAATGAGTTGAAAGTAGCTCTATAGAATAAAGATGGGTGGAACCAGTAACACGCTAAACCTGTCTCTATTGGAACTGTATATACTGCCTGCTGCTGGAAGTTATTTGCTGACAAAGCCTATCGAGGTGAGAGGTAAACTGTCCTAAAGAATCAAACAGCCTAGAACAGATGACGGGATAACCTTCATCTCATACACACTTTCATTGTAATCTGTCTCACTTTTGATCATTAAACTGTTACTCTGGTTTGATCAAAGAGCAATGTTTGTAAAAAATCTATTATTCTAATTGTCGATATTAAAATATTACATGTGCTTTGTTTTTGTATCACTCCAGTTCTAAGTCTGCTTCCTCATTTATTCAAAAGAGCTGATTATTCTTACTGCAGGAGTCCTACTTGAAGGGAATGGGGGTTTAGCAGTGCTTAAAGTTTAAAAGTGTTGAGTCACTTGTTCAGGAAGTGGAGCAGCTGATGCAAACCATATACTGCAAAGAAAAGGACTCATTAACGAGTCATAAACGTGCGTCTGGCAGGTCAAAAATACACCTTTGAAAGATCTGATTTGTAAGTTGCAGGTTGTGTATCATTATCTCCTCTCTATGCTTCCTTATTTCAAGCTCTTATAGGCAGTACTCCTGTCTCCAGAGAAAGAATAGGCTGGCATGTTGACATAGTCAGAGGACAGATTTTTGCAGATCAACATATTGGGGGGAGTTTTCTGAGCAAAGAGAGTGCGGCTGGTGTAGCAGGTCATTTGCGAGTTACAAAGACACTTCATTTGGTGGTTGAGGCTACAGCACATGTGGAAGGGCACTGTCGTGGATTCAGGTCTCGCCTCCGATATCTTCCAAACACAAAAATTATAATATTAATTTGGCCCCTGAGTGATGCAAATAAAGCTTGCAAAGCAGGCAAAAGAAACCACGGGTGTGAGGAAGATCAGGAAAGGCTGCTTTAGCTTATGGTTCTTCTGTGGTGGAGCTACAATAAGAAAGATTAGCTTCATCATGGAGCGAAAAGAAGGATAAGAACGAGGATAACGTAAGGACGACAGAGTGCATTTAAATGACTCACAGTTAATAATACAGTATTTTTGTGACATTTTTACTTGTAGTTTGGCGCTTGCTTTATTGAAATAGACAGAAAATAACTTTAAATCCACTTCATCACTACGTAGTCATTTGGTCAACTTGTCATGAAGCTGCACTTCATGCCCACACCACACACGTTATTGTACACAGATGTAGAGACAGAGGCAGCGTGCGACGTGAGGAGTGCTCCCTGTACTTAGCGAAGCACTGGTTTTATAACGGGTCTGACGTAGCTTCATGCTGCGGTCTGAGGTCTCTCCACCACCATCTATTTTCCTTCTCAGTATACGAGCTGGAAAAAGGCACAGAGCGTTTAAACAGGCTAAAAATGTATGTGATGGCAACCACGGTCAGCTGAAAATAGCACCAGAGGGGTATTATTATCATTAATGAGGGATAAATTTGTCGGCTGACTTTGCACCAAAATCTTTGAGAGAGTTCCTCCTTTTTTTTGGAGTTTCAGTGAGTTATCAGCTTAAGTGAAAGGATGTGCTTGGGTTCACACTGACTTAAGGTAAACTAGATGAACTGACTGCATTTTCTCCAGGTTGGCTTTGTCCAAATTTAAAAGCTTCAAGAACAACAAAAAAAAGCATCAAAATAGCGACGAAAGCGAAGATGAAAATGCAACAAAAAGTGACGACAAAGTGATGAAAACGTGGGGAAAACATGACAAAAAAGCAAAGAAAAAACGAAAACTGGTTAAGATGTTAATTTAATGATTCCTATTCTCTGTATGCTGGAATAGAGTTATTGTGACGTAATGTAGTCTTTGGGGAGAGCAATTTTGAATGCGTCACAAGCTTACACTGAAGGATATCCCATGACAGATCGTAAGTGTATGGCCATATACAGTACATTTGCATGACTGTGTATATCCCATTTCACTGTAATTACCAAGGTGTGAGTGAAGGCCTATATGTATCTTGGTTGTGGTCCAGGTCGGCGGTATGTTTTCAGAGCAAAGCGGGAGGTGGTGACCAAACACAAGGGATTTAGAATTTATCCGTTTAAGGAAGAAATGCACATTTGCACTCAGGACCAGAGGATACGCCGTGTATACTCAAAAGTTCCTACACGGATCTAGCCACTTCCCGAAAACTGTCCGTATTCAATAATAAAATCAAATGTACCATCTCTGCGCCCCAGTAAAAGAGCTGCAGTTTGGGGTTTAGTCGGAGGAAAATCGGCTTTCACTTGGTATTTTTCTTGCACCGCGTTATGCTTTTGCAAATAGCAATTTAGATCGTGTGGTTCTGGGTAATTGCAAACGTAGAGACAAGCCTGCAAGCAAAATCTAAATTGTTTATAATTTTTCCCCAAAATTTTCTTCACATAAAGGTAAAACGAGGGGTATTGGGGATTCAGAGGTGTGATATTATTTTCAAAGCATTTATGTTTGCAGTAAAAGATATGAAATTGAAAGCCCCACATTTTGATTTAATCGTGAAATAGGAGTTTGTTGTACATTGTTATCATATAAAACGTAATTAAGATTGAACAATAACCTTGCTGCCAGTTTGCGGGTCATCTGTGCCGACTTGAGAGCCGACTCCGGACATCTGCACCAACCCGCTGTTTCCATAGCTCTTGGACAGATCAACAAACAAACCGACACTCTTCTCCTTTTTGTCTTAATTTAGAAGTTTTCCACTCGTCACATGTTCAGTCTCACTCCTGGACACCGTGAAACCGGGATTGGGCTCAAGAAGGTTTTATAATCGGATTCTCGTACAATTCCAATGTATTATTTGTGACTTTGCGACTTTTCACAGTTTGAAAGAAGAAGAAGAAAAAAAAGGTTATAGTTGTATTACTCATTTTAACCCCCCTTAACCAAGGGCATTTTCTCCAGTTCAGCTTCACCCAAATCCATAAGGTCACAGCCTACAGGCCAGTGTGACGCCTCATCTGAAAGTTAAGACCCATCTAAATTGATCTTTTTCCTCGCGTTGTTGCCTTTATTTTACCATCGCTTTTTGACACTTTTTTGTCCCTTTTTTGTTGCTCTTTTGTCACATTTTCATCCTTGTCCTTGTCTCTTTTATTTTGTTACTATTTTTTAGATTTGGGTAAAGCCAAACTGGAGAAAATGTGCTCGGTTCAGGCAGGGGTTAAGAGGTTAAATCTGTTCAAATACATTTCAACAGATTTTAATTTTGACCAACACTACTGTAAATTCATCTTAACTGTTTCCCTTGATTTCCTCTAATCCCAATCCTCAGCGTTCTCGGGCCAGACCGAGAGGTAAATATCATATAGTGAGTGAAAGAATTGTGCGCCAAAAAGGATTATTCATCTTACGTATTTACAGACACTATGCTCTTTCTTTATGAAATTGAGATATTGAAGATTTTCTTTGCTTATTCTAATCCGCTGTGTCTTAGCAAATGTGTTCACATTAACTTCATGTCCTTTATGTTCAACCTACTCTTGTAAAAAGGGTCACAGTGTTGCATTATCCTAATATGAACCGTGTGCTGACGCATGTACGAGGTGTGACGAGAGAGCTAAAGCAGCAGTCTGTTGATAAGAGGTGTGATGGTGCATGCTGCTCCTGTCGACATATGACCGAGCACACACATCCCTGGCCAATGTTAAAGTAAAGGAGAGTACTGTCTATAGAGCACATGTGGGGAGGGTCAGAGGAGCAAAGATCGAACGGAGTACAGACGGCTCTAAATCTTATCTGAGCGCGTGTATCGCTGTGGCTCTCATGCCAACTGGAGGAGGAGGACTTCTTTATCTAGAGCCAGGAATAGACATGCTGACCCCTGCTGTGTGTCATACAGGTGAAAAAAGGAGGACAGGAAGATAAAAATTGAGATATCTGAATTTCTGTACATTCAGCATTTGGGAGAGTAGCATAATTGTTGAGAGGAGTAGCTGAAAAAGGGGTTGCAGTTTAAGTTAACCCCAGTTCAGATTAAAACCATGGGTACACCGGGGGATAAACTGTCCTATAGGCTAAACTATAACCAGCTGTATTATGTATACATGATATAATATATCATGTATAATAATAATCTTATTTGTTTCTTCATAGTTTATTGCCTTCAATGAGAATCACACAATGTGCATAGTTCTGAAAATAAAGAAAAGTCAAAGCAAAAAAGGTGTTTCAGAACTGTTGACCGGTACTGTGTATCAGCAGAGCCATGATCAGTGACTTTATTTCAACATTGGATTGGTTCAAAGTTTAATTTGTAAAGTTTCAACAACTTTACGCAGCTGTATCTCTCTTGATACAGCTGCGTTTTACTGGTTGCTTTTGTACGTCTTTGCCATGTTTTTGTGGTGTCCACAATGGCCCTGAAGAAAGCAGCTTTTTAAAAGTAAACAAACAGCTAGCTGATGAGCTAAAGACATTTGAGACCTACAAATGTCTTCTTCTGAAACACTGAAGAGGCCCCAAGAGCCCTCCACAGCTGCAGCACAGTGGAGGCGTCACAAGGAGCTACAGATATTTAGATATGCCATCTAAACGTCTGCCAGTGGATGTGATTTGCAAGGATCAGTATGCAATTTACCCCCTATGAATGACCAACAGGCCCGTGTGGAACTATGAGGCCGTCCTTCCGTGGACCCACCACCTGCTGGAGGAGCCATAGGGGACTGGTGCTATGTGACTTGGGCAGCTCCAACAGCTGCCCCCACGACCCGGCAATGGACAAGTGGGAGAAAATGGATGGATGGAGTATGCAATTTATATTTTAAAAGTGTGGAGAGCTGCATTAATCCAGCACAATGTTTCCGATGACATGATGATCACATGTCAGAGAGACATGTACTGTAGTGGAGCAAAAGGTCAACAAGGTGCTCTGTGAAGAACATGATGGACGCAACAAAAATTACCTACAATTTAAGTTAATGATAGAGAGTGAACTAAATTTGCCTTTTGTCATATTGGGTCATACTGTAGGTCAATGTCATACCACGTCCAACACTGACAGCGCCATTGTTTAGTTTATTCACGGAACTATAGCAGAAAACCTCTCTGCTATTTACAGATCAAAGTCAATGCTAATATGATGCTATTGTTTAATGAATGGAGCCTATTGTGAAAACGCATGAGTGAAATGAATCAAAGAGTGGACCAGTGCGTGCGGTGTGTATACTGTTAAAAGATAAGTGTTCAAAATATAATGTACAAACGGTTCTACGGTGGAGCGACAACCGATCAATGTCAATCTCATCATAGTCACGGAGAAATCAAAATGACGACTTGACAGTGTGTTTACTGATTTCATACAAGGGCCACATCATTATCCATCATCTTAGAACAATAAAGTCATAAAATATGGACAATAACAATAAAACACAATAAAGTAGTGCATGTGTTTCCTCTCTGGCAGAAAAGCACAGCACACACTTCCCTTAAGTTCACGGCTGAAGTTCAATCTTCTGATTTATGTTTGTGGCTGGGACTGTAACTACTCCCCTGTGCACATTATTATCATATTATCTATTATCTACATTATTATCTCATTTGCCCTGGGACTGACTAACAAACATTCATTACTTAAGCTCCTCCTAGAACCATCACACAGTGGCACAAACGGTCAAAGTCAAGGACAAAGTGTCTCATCTAATAAAGCCAATGACAGAACAGCCATTATTAACAGGACCAAAACTAAAAATGAACAGCCAAATCCCTCATATAATTATCATAATGATTAGTATATTATTGTTACAGTATATTATATTATATTAAACTATATTATAATCACCATCATCATATGTTGTTAGCAAAATGTATAGAGTGGAATTTATAGCATTGTTTTATGTACATTGTAATAAACATTTTCAAGAGGATTTCTATCCTCAATAACCTGCCATTGGAGTTTAACGAATATTATTTGAATATCAAACAGGAGATCCAAAATCCAGGGCATTTATTATTTTATTTTTCCAAGCGAGTACCACCATTCATGGATATACAGTGTTGGGCGAGTTACTTTAAAACAATATGTTTGTATAACACAGTACTGTTTCAAAAATGTAGCTGCGTTACACTACTTTGAGTTATTTTTGGCAAAATATAAACCGAAAATAGTAATAAATGCCATTTCCCCCGAGCAAAACTGCAGTAAAAGATTTCCCTTCTCTTTACCCCATCCTCTCTGTTTTGTTTTGACGAGTGTGGCTTTTTTCGTTGCACTTGTAACACGAGTTCCTTAAATTGTACATTGCAGTTTTTAAGAGTGCATTGTTTGTGCAGTCAGTCTCCTACACCTGTGTCCCGCCCTAAGCACGCAGAGCCAAACCATTTTACTCCTGCTGTCATTTAGGTCGGACTGGTTTGAGTCTTATAAACATGAATTGCAGTAGTAAATTCTCTTGTGTTCACGTGGGTGTCTTTCCTGTTACATAGCGCCTTAATCTGCTATTTTAAAACGTGGTAACCTCCAAAACGTATTTGGCAGCATAGAAAAAATTAACAATATGTCCGGCCAATGCAAATAAATCCAAAACTGCTGACTTTTACATCTGTTTTGGCAAGCTCACATGTACAAAAATCAGTAATGTAGTTTATTTGAGGTTATGCAGGTTTGCAAATAGAGTTTCCCTACAGCAAAGATTACATAGATTGCATAAAATAGACTAAGGAGTTTCACATTTAGCGTAGCATGGCCACGAGAGCCTATAGCCACTCCCTGGTCATAAAATCACACATGATATATTACCCAGCAGCGTGAGAGCAAAACTGCGGTGGAAAATGACTTTGTGTGGACATTATCAGCTGTACCACTGACATCACCAAACTTTATGAGGGGAAACCTGACTTATAGAAAGCCATAGGAATGAATGAGTCACAAGAAAAGAGCAATAGGCCCTAACATATTGTATGTGTATGGAGGAAGAGTGAATGCCAGTGCTATCTCTGTTAATAAAAGGCCCATATGTGGCGGCTGTGTATGGAAAATATTAAAGGTTTGTATATTTTTTGGCAGGAACTCAAATGCCTCGAGTGTCTGCCATATGTATAAAATGCTCAAGCGAAGAGTTGGATAAGTCCTGTATTTTCTTACCGTGGAAAGATCCGTTTTACTCTGAGTTCCTTATGAGTATTGCCACAGCGGCACAAGAACTAATGACAAATACAAAGTGTGTGACTGTACTTTTGTCTCTTAAGTCCAAGAAATAACAGCGGTAATGGGATAATCTAAAAATCTCATTAGTATTATCTTTAGTGCTATTTTGTCAGTAGATAAGACCCAAAAAAATATCTTGCTGCTTTAGTCATTCAATGATAAACAGCTGTCAAACTGACAAAGCGGTGAGGTGAAGAATGAAACAATGACAAAGCAGAATGTGGCCCTCCCTTTTGAACTTGGAGACTTCTCAAACCACTGACCCCACATTAAAAACGTTATCCCTTCCTACGCATGGCTCCAGTCGGTCTCTTTAAACTGGGGCTAATTAGATTACTGAGCTTTACTAGAGGTCCGGTGAGAACGTGAAGCAAGTGTAAATGCTTGTAAATGAGAATTAGTTCTGGAATTTTGTTTTTACCTGGTTCTATAAAGGTCAAATAAAATATTTATAAAGTGAATACACTCAAAAACCTTACATTGATGATGCAGTCCAACTTTATTTCAAAAGCACATTTTATAAACAAGCCTTTTTCAAAATGCTGCACAAGAAAATAAGACATTACTAAACCAATAGTTGTAATAAACCAGAAGCAATAAATAACTAAGCCAATAGACGAGTTGAGATAACAAGCAACTTGCTCAACATAAGCATGACTTCACTTTTGATAAAAGCTGGCTTTAACAACAGCGATGATTTGTTTGTGATGTTTAAAGCAGAACTAAGTAACTCATGCCCCTAGAGGCCATAAGCGCCACTGCAGGTGTCGTAGTATGTTGCGTTTTTTTTCACTCATTAATTGTCTGTGAGAGTAAATACTACGCTGACAGAAAACACAAAGGGAGAGAGGGATATTGCACATTGTGCCACAACCCAAAGACACAACAGAGATATTTTTTGTCACTCAAACATGGCTGTAAATACTGCTAAAGTGGCGCTAGCTCGCAGTTAGCTTTGCCCGTTAGTCTGTTAGCTTCTTCTTCGTGTTTTCATTAGTGTGTATTGCGCCTCGGGGTCGGAGCAGGGAAAGTTGCGAGGGAAAAATCAGAGCCTACAGTGAGGCCAAGGCTGGTGGCCGAAGGACAAACATAGTCTTTAAGATGTCCCAAGTTATTCATGATGAGGTCTTGACTTGGAGAGGAGGAGGTGTTTTTTAGTACAACAGTACGAGCCTATAGCTTGATGCCAAGAGATCATAGTAAATGTAACGCTGAAACAACCCAGTATAGAAGACAATTTATTTCTATAAATGTATTCACTGAGCAACCTCTTTGTTGGCTAAGTCCTCCTAGTTTTACAATGCAGACATGACATGTGGAACTTTTAATAAACAAGATAAATATCATGCATTGATCTGCTGTCCATGTTCTTCCAAATTCACCAAAAAAGTCCTAAGCACGCAGGAAACAGGCCTCACACGAGCAGCAAAAGAAACTGAGGCCAAGAGAGTCAAAGACAAGCTGAGATAATGAAAGGGTGTCCCTTCTGAGGTCACTGTTAGTTGGCAGAACACCACAGAATCGCAGAAGATACTTTGTAACATTATCTGCTGGCGCATGTCTGTTTACTCACTGCAAAATGCAACTCAGAGAAGACTATGCTTCCATCAGATTCAACCTATTCTAACTTTTATTTGGCTCTTATACAATGCTGAAGTCTCTAACCCTAACTCCCTAACCCTCCAGGTGGTAGTAGCAGAATTCGCCGACTGACTTTGAAGTGGACGTGGAATTTGAACACAAGTGGACATTAGTGATTAGAAGCGACCTGGATGTGAAAAGTTCTGCCTTTGAGCCAATTACTGATGAAAAGGTAGCATCCGTTCATTACTCTGGTAATGATATACTTTGGTAGTTACATCTATTCGGATACTCAAACACTTACTCCACTATTTACACAGTTCTACACAGCTCTGCTCCTCCTGGAACCGCCACATTAACGTGGTGGAGAAGTTCGAGCGCCCGAATGATCCTGGAGCTCTGTTGTCGGGGGCTTCATGCCCCTGGTAGGGTCTCCCATGGCAAACAGGTCCTAGGTGACGGGTCAGACAAAGAACGGTTCAGAAGCCCCTTATGAGAGACCAACAGGCCCGGTTAGAACCATGAGGCCGTCCTTCTGTGGACCCAACACCTGCAGGAGGAGCCATAGGGGGCTGGTGCAATGTGATTTGGGCAATTCCAACGGCTGCCCCCACGACCCGGCAACGGACAAGTGGAAGAAAAGTGGATGAAAAAATGGATGGATACACAGCTCTGCTTTGCACAAAAGAAAAACACAATAGACATTCAGATTGTGTCTTCACACTGAAATTTCCAGTCATGGTAAATAGATTTTAAAATGTAAAATACTCAAGTGTGTTGACACTCGTGTGTTTGACAAGTGAAACACATATAAATGCTCTACTCTTCATTGCTTTTTCTTGATAAAAAAAAACAAACAAAACAAAACTACTGACACTACTGAGAACCAACTTCAATGAAGGTACTTGATTCATTTTCTGTACTCAGTAGTTGACCTATTTCGTAGTGAATTGTATGATGCCTTTGCCAAGAGTCCTATTGTTTCCATCCCTCGGTCGGGGGAAAATAATGCTTGTTACTGTTACATGAATTTTTTTTTTTTTTTTTAAACCTTCAAGTTACATACATAATGACCATATTTATTACTTTGCACCTTATTGTTTTTGAGGCCAAGTAAGGAGCAGAGAAGTGTGCTAAAAGGGTTAGTGGAAAAAACGTTGTGTGTGAAAAGAGAGATTTGTGGTTAAATCCATGTGGGCACTGCCTCTCTCTGTTAGTGATAATGAGGCCTTCGAGTTTTATCAAGCGCAAAAGTCAAAGTGAACACAAACTCCAGCAGCTGAGCGAGAGATAAGAGAGAGAGAGGCTGCGAGAGATAAAGTTTATCACTTCCCTGCAGTGGTAAGGTTAAAGTACTTTGAAACACATTATGCTATGAACATACTGTAGCCAGATTTATTTTCACAATATACACAATAGCATAAAAACTGACTGTTTACTGACTTTCCTTCATTGTAATTTAGTGTAGTCATTTCTTATCCAATAGCCATGTTATGCTTAATCAAATGCTTCTTCTTCTTCTTTTTTGTGACGCCACTGTCAGCCTGCCCTTATCATACTGTATCCAACAAAGACTTGCATAACGATATATTTACAGTGGAGGACACAACCTCCTCCCTCCTCAGCGATTATGGCTCCATTATGGCTTCTGCAGAGCTGTCCCACAATGCACTGCATCAGTTTTACAAAACCAGATGTATCAGTGTCGTATTGTGGTAAGCGGCTGGTCAAATAGTGGAAGTAAAACTAACCCTTCATTTGTTCCTTAAAAACAAACAGTGCAAACAATAGGCACTATTTCACAGAGAAGTCAGGTAGCGTCATGAAGAAACTTCCCTCGATAGAAAAGATACAATAAACCCAAATCTTACATAGTTTATATTACAGGTCAAAATTAGACACTTTTCCCACAAGATGTAATTTTGTACTAATAGCTTGTCTGAGAGTAGTGTTGCATCTAAAAATACGATAAGTCACCCTAATAAGAGACCAAGACGAAGGCCATGGGAGGATTCATGAGTTTGACAACATCAACAATGTTATAAAAAGGGAATCACTTCTGAAGTATTGCTAGGAAAACTGTAATACTGCATTTTTAGTCTCTTTAACCTCATACCTTTTTCATTGTTTTATTTATTTATTTATTTATTTTTGTGCGTGTTGCTTTTGTGTCGCTTTTTCACTTTTATGTAATAGAATTATTGCTTTTCTGGCACGTGTTTATTGCTCTTTTGTTGCTGCTTTGTTGCTTTTTTGTCACTTTTTCATCGTGGTTTTGTTGCTTGTTTATCGTGGGTTTTTTTCCCTCTGTTGCCCCTCATTTTCATTGTTGTATCCTCGTTTTCGTCACTATTTTTGACGCTTTGTTCAAGAAGCTTTTAGATTCGGGTAAAGCCAAACTGGAGAAAATGTGCTGGGTTCAGGTGGGGGGGGGGGGGGGGTTAAAAGAGGTTAAAAAGATGTTTCCAAAAAGTATAAAATGAAGAAAAGTTTCACACTACTACACTGTCCAAACATTTTACCACAAGATCTTTATGAGATGTTTTATTGTTTAAACCTCCCTCATAATTAGCTCCATGACGTGCGAGCTACTCCAGGAGGACACTTATCTTTGGCTGTATTTCAGATAGGACGATAAATGACAGTATAATGACTCTGATAAAAAAACATGGCTCTCATAAAAAACTGAGCAAACATTTCGGACTATTTAAGAATCATTAACTCGTGATTAGACTGTGGATTCCTCCTCCGCCTTCTGCCAGCATTGACTTTAACCCCGTGCACACTTGCCTCTTGCCAATGGGAGCGCATTTTAGCTAAGGTAGCATGGGTTAAAAGCGTCATTATCATCAATCATAAGCAAGGCCAGGTTTTTGGACGCACTCCAGAGCACACAGGTGGTTAGCTCTCTTTGTATTGATTGAATGCAGCTGTTCGGTGCACAGATTTAGGCCACAAGAGCTGAATGTCCTTCAGGGTCTCTCCTATCACCCACTATCAGCACATACACCTGGTTGTAATCTCTGTTGTGAATTGTTAGTACAGTATACACGCTATAGAATATCATTGTTGCCTGTCTCCGTTCCCTCTGACTTTTCCAGTTTGAGGTCAAAACAACAAATCCCTGGTGTTTTCGCTGTGAGCTTTGGTTTAATTAAGTGGAAATGTATATTTAGTTTGAAGTGAGATTACTCTTTATTGAACATACGCTGCCTGACCAAATTAAAAAATTAATAGAAATGCCACCTGGATTTAGGTTCAGCAACACTATGTGCCCAAAGAATGAGATCAGCTGAACATGAACATCCTGAATTCATTTCTTCTTCCCAAATGGCACGGGCTTATTCCAAGATGACGATGCCTGGTTTCATGGGGCTCGCGTTTGGTGTGAAAATTATGACACATCATTTTGTGCCCGAGGTGCTCCGGGCATGTCCTATTGGGAGGAGGCCTCGTGGAAGGCCCAGGACACGCTGGTGGGACTATGTCTCCGAGCTGGCCTGGTGTTGGCTCCATACATAAACACTATCAAATGTTGGTAATGTGCGATGCCTGTCAAGATACACTTTGTATGGATGTTAACAGATAAGCTATGACTATGCAGCACCTAAGCAAATGATTAACCATAAAGCATAAAAACTTTCTGATTCAGCAACATTTGACCCTTTGAACTCACAATTACTACATCTGACCTAGTGCTGGCAATATGACAATTAAAATGTAATTGTGGTCTGATCTCTCTGACAGTCTGAAAATTCGGAGAGATAGTCCTTTCCTGATTCAGTGTTATTTCTGTTCGATGTAGCTCTATGCTTAAATATGACCACCCCTAATTTGACCATACAGTAGGAAATGTGGTGTGGTATTTGTAATTTCTAACTGAACGCAATTGAACAAAGTTTTTATCACATCTTGGACATATATCTGCATAACATTCAAAAGAGGTTGCACCATGAGATACATTTTGTTGCAACAAATAAAAACAAACTGCAGAACACGGGGCATAGCTTGGCAAACACAATCATCTTCATGTTTGTGTGAGAAAGTAGGTCTGTCGGTGGTTTCCTCTCATACTGGAAGTGACATTTGCTTTGCGGTTTAGCAGCAGCCAGACATGTTGATTTCTGTTAGCTCACACTTGTTTCCTCCTTTTTCTATCACATACAAGGGCTCAATGCGGTTCACCATCACCGCCCCTCTGCGCCCTGGTTCAGCGAGATTGGAGCCCCACATCACGGATGTCCCCTTTCGCATGTGTCGCTCTGCTTGGGCGACCTTGTCTTCAGTTGGGAACTAGATAAAAGAGCAGCTTCAGCAGTGAAAGTGTGTGGGAAGAGGCACTTGATGCTGTGCGGATTTTGTGATTTTGTGTGTGCATGTTTACCTGGTTATATGGGGACTGAGATCTGGGGACCTGTTTTTCTTATGGAGACAGCATTCCCAGGTGCAGTTAGTTTTTGGTAAGGCTTATGATATTAGTAGGTGTGGCTAAAGGGTTTGTTGTGTATTATATAGACATTCACAATAATAATAGTAATAATCATCATCATAAACGTAGTCATAATAAACAACTTCCTTGTTATCTTTGTTCAGTTATTTTGCCTACAAAATGGCAGCAAGAAACAATAGTAGCAAGCGCAGGGTAAGTTGAATCTGACCCCAAAACATGCTAGTTTATATGATGTCCCCACAAGACACATGAGTCCAAAATGTGTGTGTATAGTATATCAAGTGCACGTGGAAGTGAAGGGCTTGGCATTCATGTGGGAGGTCCGTGACCCTGATACCGCAGATGTTGACAATAACACGGCCCTGTAGATAGTATCTTCCTGTGTGGGTTCACTCAAATATGGCTTTAAAAAGAGCTTCACATGTGAAACACTCCCTCTCACCATAAAATGATACAATGCCCAGAAGAAGAAGAAAAACGACAAGAGGAAAGTTAATAGGTTGTACTGCTTTTTTTGATATTTCATCTTTTTGTATGTTAATTCACTGAGATATATTTGTCACCTGGATTTGGCCCCAGATGATCACAGATGTTGCCACTGTGCAAAACGTATCTGAATAACGCTGACTGTATATGTGTAGTGAAGGCCATTTTTGCCAATAGCTTTTTAAAGACAGAGTCTACGCTTGATGAAGAGCACATTGGCTCAGTCACATGACACAGTTTCATCGGTCGAGTAAATCATTGACAGCTTGTGACTGAGCTGGTGCAATATTACATCATGTCAGGAGTACGGAGAAGAATAGAGAATGGAAATCATTTCCTGTGGCAAACATGACCGTATTTGTGCACAGGTGTCATTGGAATTCTTTTTACGAGCCTGAACTGTTTATTTAATATGAATATTCCCCAGATGAAAAACAACAGTCGATCGACGCATGTGATGGTGCTTTTTTTGTGTGGTATTTTTTGCACTTGTTGGCTTCTCCTTTCTGCCGACGAACACCCAAAAGTAACCCAATAAAACCGTATTCACATGCGCCCAGCAGCCTTCACATCTGTAAGCCATCTCCCCGTGAGTAAACCGACCCATGCAGGACTGATGCGGCCAGTGAAAGTGAATAGGACGCTCTCCCCCCTACACTTGTTTCTCGCTGTGGTTGAGGTTTCACGGGACAGTTTTCAGACCCGAGTGTGGCTCATATATGGTACGTGTGTGTGCTGTAAAGTTGGGAGGCGGCTGAACGAGCGAGGCTTATTGTCCGAGGGTGTAACCAAAAACAACCACTGGATACTGCGGTCAGACTCACCCGTACATCATCAATAGGGATTTTAGTGAGAGAACAACTATGCTTTATCTGTCATCAAGAGTGTCAACACGCCAAGGGCAGAACCTCCAATGTTTTACTCTACCGGTTGCTGTTGTTTGTGCAACTGACATGCCCTGTAAGTAACCCTGTGAAGATGTAGCTCAGCGGACATTGCTGTGTTTTGTTTGACATTGTTTACCTCAGGGCCAAGCTGGGGGGTAAAAAGACCGTCAGACGTTATCCTAATTGAAGCTGAAGGGATACAGAAGATCCCATCGGCTTCCATTCACTACGTACTCAAAAGGGCATTGTGGCAAATGCAATGAAAGATAGGCACATTCCAGGATATCAGGGCAGCCAAAGTGTCTTAAGACGTGACTGACTTTATTGGTTTCCAGAATTTACTTTTGTGAAACCAACCCTAACAAGGCACATTTACAATTTTACAATACATGGACTTTAACAGTCAGTACTGATTGTTTGGGTAAAAACGAAGTAGCCCGAGTTGGATGAAAAACAATAGGAGTCTGGGTGTCTCATGAAGGAGAAGTTTATTATTAGGAACATAAACTCAGGGTATTGTGCTAGTCTCACCATTCAAGTGCAGGGATGCTTCCACATGAGGGGTAACTGTTGTTTTGTGTCATATCATAAGAACGCCAAAACAAAATGCCTAAAAGCCAAGGTCATGTCTATACTACAGAGATGGTACATCATGGTACAGGATGATAAATACTGATTATAATTATTCATATAAAGGAAGAATGTATTAATTGGAGTTTCTTCTTTGTAATTTGCTCATTTGAAAGAGCTTTTTAAAAGATCGACTTATTTTAAAACTATTTTTTAAATAGCAATTCTATCGAACCTATTTTAACAAAAGACATAGATTTGGGTAACACTTTATAATAAGGTTACATGAAGTCAGGCATGAATAACAAAATTATGCATGAATTAATGCTTGATTTCATGATGTATTCATGCTTGAGGATATTATGACTCATCATGAGTTAACATGACTTCACGTTCTTTCATAGATTACTTCATGCATGAATTAATTAAGTAACTACTGTAATAAATTAATGAGAACATTTTGTTAATATATCATGATCTTAGAATCATGATGAATTCACTAAAACATGTACTTTTTTTTTTACAAAAACATTATCGTCATGCATGAATACATCATAAATGCATGCATAATTTCGGGAAACCTTATTATAAAGTGTTAATTAGTCAACCATGTCTGCTGACACCAAAGAATTTGTTTCCACATCGTCCCTGGTCCCACATCGCTGTGGATTTTGTAACTGGCCTTCCCCCATCTGAGGGTAACTCAATAATTTTAACCATTTCTGGATCGATTTTCGAAGTGTGTAAAGTTTGTTCCATTACCAAAGTTGCCCTCTGCCTTCGAAACTGCTAATTTGCTTGTGCAACATGTCTTCAAACTCCATGGCATACCACAGGATATTGTGTCAGACCGAGGCCCACAGTTCTCCTCTCAGGTTTGGAAGGCCTTCTGTCGCGCAATGGGGGCTACTGCCAGTTTGTCTTCTTTCTGGATACCATCCACACACTAATGGCCAGACGGGGCAGGCAAATCAGGACCTGGAAGCGGCCCTCCAATGTGTCACTGCTCACCATCCGGCTTCGTGGTCGCTACATCTCCCTTGGATTAAATACTCTCACAACTCCCTGGTTTCCTCTGCTACTGGTATGTCTCCTTTCATGGCTGCTATTGGTTTTCAACCCCCTCTCTTTCCCAGCCAGGAGACTCGAGTTGCGGTTCCGTCTATCCAGCAGCATCTTCAACGGGCTCGTAAGGTCCGGCATGAAGTTAGAGCAGCTCTTTCCCGCACTGCTGCAAGGAACCAGCAGCTGGCGGAGCCCCACCGCTCTCCTGCCCCTGAGTATAAGCCTGGTCAGAAGGTCTGGCTTTCCACACGTGACCTTCCCCTACAAGCTGAGTCCAAGAAACTCTCTCCCAGGTACATTGGTCCGTACAAAATAGAAGGGGTTATTAATCCCACTGTGGTGAGGCTTAAATTGACTCCTTCCATGTCTCCCTGCTGAAGCCTTTTCTGACAAGTCCTCTTAGCCCTCCGGCCGAGGGCAAAAAAAAGGCAGTATATATTATTATAATACGGTAAAGTTGATACTGTTTTATATGAACGTGTTTGTCTGCCTTACAATTTACAAAGTAAATATGCTTTGCTTTTTGCCTTTGGTGATACATTGGTGGCACTTTACTTCGCTCTAATGACACCAGACTGTAAAATAGGAAACACTGTTTTGTTTTTTACCATGCTTATTCCATCCTGTTACTATGTTATTACTGTGCTGTATGAATTAAATCAACACATTTACAATTATACAACTACATTTTAGACATTATAACAATCTTTCACATCATCATTCATGACTGCCATAACTAATTTGTTTTTACCACACAATTGTTTAAAGTTCAAAAGTTTAGCTGTTGAAATTCTATATAACGTCCTTTTACTTCTACATTAGGATCTATAATTCTCCATATGTGACCACATGTTGGGTTACAATAACTACCAATGTTTTATTTCATTTGCTCCGCTGTTTGCTGAAATGGGTTTTAGGGTCATGTTGAAGGCTATGGTTGTGGTAAACCTTGTTATAGTCGAGAGGAAAAGAAGAAATGAAAACAAATTCGAGAGGAGACAGGCTGGAGTTGGTCAGAGGCCCAAACCATGAACCACCCAGTGCTCTGTCACTCCCTGGGAGATCTAGCACGGGGCAAAATGTCCTTTTCGAACTGCAAACAAAACCGCTAAACGTTTGCGCAGTCAACTCTTCTTTTTTTTTTTTGGTCGAAACACTTACTTATCAGCGTGTTTTTCTTGGCATTGGACCAGTACGTAATGTCAGCCGTTGTCAAATCTCAAAGGTTACTGTGTCCTTGGACTAAACAGGAGGTGTAAACTATGGCTATAAGGAATCTAAGCAGAAAAAAGATTTGCAGTTTTGTGCCATATTGCAAATACAATACTATGCCAGATTTCCTATGATTATCGTTTCGTTACACACAATATATTTTCAATGAGCAAGACAGAATTGACTGGGATAAATTGTAATGATTGTTAATAAATAAATAAATAGTTTTGGCTGCCTTGCTCAACATCTGGACAGCAGATACCGAAAAAAATATATAAAATCTGTTTATTCAAGTTTTGATGCTGTCGGTCATCAAAATGTTAACAAAATGTTAAAAAAAGTGAAACACAAGTTATTGGGTTAATTGGGGAGGAAATCGGGAAGAAATATTGAAACATTTGGGAGAAAACGTGGAGAAAAAAAACTTTTGGGGCAGGGGATTTCTTGGTTGTTTCACCTCAAACAAATGATACAAATGTAGAAGAAATTAAATGGAAGGAAAAGGTATAAATTAACATTATTAATCTTTTTTATGGTTCTATATGACAAATCATTTAGCATATGTATCGGAAAAAAGTATTGTTAAAGTACCGCTATGAAAAACAATTTAACGGTACCCAGCCCTACTCAGGACTAACCCGTCACCACCATATAATGGACGCATTAGGATATGTTTTGCAAGTAGCCTACCGGGTTCACAAAGTTGGCATACCACTTTATTTCTTAAAATTAATTTCAGGCCAGAATAATGCATGATTCGATTCTCTTTGAGAATTCAGACAGAATGCAGAATGTGTCCTTTTCTCTTTTTTTTTTTTTACATTGATTACTTCTGTGACATTCTAGACAACAGAGACTGATCAAAGTCATGATAAATTAAAATGAGATTATACCCTGTTCATTCTGGGGTATTTTTCTTTTCATTGGACTAAAACTTAATGGCAGCAGTTGCAAATGTCAAAGCTTACATTGTCTTCAGTCAAGAGAGCAAGACTAGAGGAGGAAGCAGTCACAGTAATGTGCGTTTGTGTGCTTTTTATTACCAAGTGAGATTCACGTTGCTTTAATTAGATTTTTAAATTATAGTGAAAGGAATAAAAACGATCTTTGGCAGGAAGATAAAGAAATCTATTTAGTTAACCAAAATGCTGGCACCAGGCGAGGGTACACATGGTTTGGGATTTTCAACATAAAACAAAGGCGACAGTATTAACTTACTCCGTCTCTCTGATCAATGTTACGCTGCCTGAGGTGTCCCGAGAGTGAACCAAAAATGATCATCACTTTTAAGTCTTCTAAAGGTTGTGTGACCTTCGGCCAAGCAGAGGCCAAAACACATGGTATGACCCCTGCGTGACCTCCGAGACTGGAACTTCCTGTGTCTCCGTGTTTGACATTAACATTAGTCATCACTGAATAAACCGAGCTTAGCAGTTTTGTTCATGCTCATACATACAAAAATATACAGATATGAAAATGTAGTGGTGCTGCTCAAAAGTGGGTCAATTTTCAATGAATCACAAGCGTTTGCCAAAAATTATTCTAAAGATAATTTTGATACCTTGATCATTTTGCTAGTATTGCAAATATACATGCAAATGTGTTCTTTTTTTATTTTCACAATATTTGGTCATCTGGAAGAACACATTCTAGGAGCTGGAGGACTCTTACGCACAAAAAACTCAGCAGTTTTACAATATTATTTGTTACCAAATGGATATTTGAGAAATAAAGACAGTATACTGCAAGTCTAAACCAGACTTTCGCAGGAACAGTAAAAGTACTTTAATAACTTACTAAAAGAAGTAAGTCTTAAAGAAAATACTGCCCTAGTCATGCCCATATATGGAAGTGTAGAGGGCCTGACTTTTTAATTAGCTGGTACAATGCCAGGATAATGACTGGGAAAAGCATTCTTAGTTACACAGTTGTGAATTTGGGGAATTATTCAGAAACTTCTTAAAGTGGTTCTTACAAACATTTACTCATACAAACATTGATGAATGAAGTTGATGTTTGTATCGTCATCATTAAAAACACAAAAACAAAATATGGTAGAATGGTGTTTGGTCCAAGCGTGTTAAAGTAAACATTGATGCTATAATGACTTATATTGGGATTGTGATGGGTGGTGTTGAGAAGGGGGTTATAAATGTATAAGTGTTGCTCGTTCCATCCCCTTTTCAAACCCGATAGCTACAGTATCTACCTGTATCTATCTATAACCAGTGTGATTGTTTTCAAATATGCAGATTTGAAACAAATAAATAAACAAAGTACAACATTTTGAAATGACATCTAAAACAGTGTCAACTTGTTTTTGATATTGAAATCAACATTTGTATTTGGACCGTAGGTTGTCATGATGGGCTGAGCGTGGGTCCAGTTGAGATCCACTGTGTTAGAGTGATAATATGATGGTTTATTATCAGGCCTCAAGGTCAGCCACATCTCGGTCAGTCTGTCTCAGGGCGGGCATATGCCTTCTCTTCTGAATAGAAGGCAAACCAAATAATAACAACGTTGACTTGCCACTCATTTGTCTCCGTTGCTATGCTGTTGCCATGATGGAATACTATCTGCATACCCTCTACACCTGCAAAGAAACTTAAGTGTCACGAAAAGAGAAATACGGCCTGTCGCATAAAGAAAATTAAAAAATCCACTTTAATGTTTGATTTTTTTTTTGTGTGTCATTCAATTCCCTTTTTTATTCATAGCAAACCTATGCAGAAGTGAGAAAGCAGTGACTCAAAGACACACAGAAGCCAAATGAGAACAGGAGGAATGCTACAGCGTATCCTGGAGAGGTAACAGTCTATGCTTGTGTCAAAATACCAAAAAACAACAACAATTTGATGCATAGAATATTGTTCAAATGTAAAAGGTCACATCCACATAAAACAAAAACTGGCATCAAGTTCAGTGTTCTCTCTGTCAGAAGAAATAAATGAGTTGCTGTTTTTTTATTTTAGTAATAAAAATGGTGGCGTTATTCATTCAAAGACACTAGGTTGCATTCAAATGACATTATAACATTCTAAAGAGCCTATAGAGAAATATAGGCTATAGAAATATCTCTAAAGTGAGGAAAATGTTATCCAAATCGGATTTTGAATTGATCATCCATGCTTTGATCTCTTCTCGTATTGATTAATGTCATTCTGTTTTCACCTGTTGCAACAAGACGACTCTGAACAGACTTCGGATTCTACAAAATGCTGCTGTCAGACTTTCGACAGGTGCACCCAGAACATTCCACATCACCCCCATCCGTCGAATTCTGCGTGGACTTTAAGGCCAGAGTTAAAAAAAACAGCAATGACAGACTGTGGAAGTGACACGTTTTCCATTGCAACGTACAGACACAGGGAGATGACATGTGAGAGTCATCCTCTGCTTCAAATGTGACTATGAACATACGTGATGCATTGAACTTGAGCAAATATTTGAGAGAAGATTGTGATGACTGTTTAGATTAGTTGGTCGGATTTTGCAAAGGGCACAAAAACACCAAAAAGATATTGAAGTACAGTAAAATCGGTTTCAGTGTAAAACATATTTCAAGACGCCAATCGCTGCCATAAGTGGTCGGCAAAGGGACAAATCATCACTTTGTGTTGTGTTACTCCAGATAGAGCATTTGTCACTGAACTACAAATATCTAAATTGATGCCTGGCCATCGATGTGTGACGTAGATGTACGTTTGAGTTCCTGAGCTAAAATTACGTTCAGACGTTGTTTGCCCCACGTGTTTTTCTATTCACTTTCTATGCACAGCATATGCTTTTATTTGTGGACATTTAACAAGTCAAATTGCAGACGTTGCCAAGTGGCGTGTGGACCCAGGTCTGAGGTAATGTACGATGAGTCACCGACCCCAGAGCTAAACCTGAAGTGTAAAAACCTCCCTTTGGCAACACAGTTTATTTACATCCTGCGCTGGACGTGATTTTGGCCTCGCCTTGAAGCAGGCACAGCCAAAAAGTTTGTCCTTTCAGTTTACCCCATACTCTTTCTTCTCTTTTCCTTCCTTCCTCTCTTCCTTTCGTCATGTGGTTCCTTCCCTGTTAACTATCTCCACCTCATCTGCACTATTCTCACAGCTGCCAATGCCTCAAGACTACGAGGCAGTCGAGCGGAAAAACAAAGCTACCCAGCCCTTGTAAAAATTCTAATGAAATTGAAAAAAATACAAATCAGACAAATTATGAGCAATAAGAAACAGATGGAGGGGAGAGCTGGAGGAAGTGGGAACTTCAGAATAAAACATAATTCTGCTTGACAGCTCTGTCTTTTCTGAGTTAAGGTTTTTGAGGTCAGTATTTTCTGCATTATTTTTGTCAAATGCTAATGATACTTTCAGTATCGGATGACAAAGAGACACAAGGGTTAGTCATTTTGTCATCTCTTTGGTTTTCACAAAATAACTGACACCAACAGTGTTAATCACAAATCATAACATTCTTGTATAGTATCTTTAATTATAAAGTTTTGAACCAAGTTATTTTTTTATTGTTTTTATCTTGTGTAAACCAAATTAAACCTACATGTGTAAAGATGATCCACACAGATATTACTGCCTGCAGCAGCTCTACAGTGGAGGTCACGACTGGCTTCGTCTTTCAAATACTGAGGTTTTATCTGAATGAAGACGTGCATTTAACTCTGTGGACTGTACAAAGGAGTTAAGCTTTTAACCATCATGGGGGTGTCCAGCTTTGAGTGGTGAACTTATAACCCCTCACACTGATAAAGGTGTATGCGATATATGCAAAATTATGTACGCCTTTAAAAACCTTATCAGCAATGCCTGCATGCAGCAAGTATGAGGAAATAACTAATTAAGTTAGAAGTCAATATTGGGGCAACATGGTGGCTCAGCAACAATGTTAAAAGTATCAAAACACATGTATTAGAAAAGGATCGCAACCTGTGAGTCAAGGTCAAAAAGTAGGTCACATTTAGTCAATGTTGAACTTGTAATCCTGTATAATGGAAAATGTCAAGGTGATTTTGTTCATACACAGTACATGTAAATAAAATACTAATAAAGACTGGTCAAAGGGATGTAAATGTTAGACAATTTGATATAGTTTATTTATGAAGCATTGAGGCCTTTGTGAGAAGGATACAGACCTGATTGACTCCAAATTAAAGAAAATGCACAGGAGGTTTTCTCTAAGCGATAATGGAACATGCATTTAATTTAACCCCCTTTTTTTCAATCTGAAATAGTTCCAAGTACCCCCTGCTAGGTCCGCGAGTACCCCCAGGGGTCCCCGTACCTCTGGTCTAGAGCCTCACTCCTGTCCATGTTGAGTTAGTGCAATATAATAAATCACAAATTTGTAATTTATTATGAAACTATAGGCATACTTTTAGGAGCAATACTTTGAGGAGATTAATTTGTCAAAACCAATACTTCACTCTGGGGATAACTGAAGGAATTCTATGCATCCTTAAAAATGCATACATATATCTTGTGTGATAATGTTTTATTTGCAACAACACACCATTATTGCAACTCTGTCCCTCATACATGGTAAATGAGCTACTGCACCGTGTGTTATCAATATCATGGTGCAGTCTAGGTGTGCAGAGAAAGACTCTGTTGTCTCTTGTTCTCAGTCTGTTCAACTGCTGGAGCAGCTCCAACTCCTACACACCGCTGGTATCAACAGGAAAGACGCAGCCAATGAAACTAATTTGGTGGTGTGTTTTTGGTGAAAAGAACAGGCTGTACTGTCCCTGCTCCCTCCCACTGTTCTCTCACTGGCTGCCCTGGAGTGGTGTGCTTTCCATCCCTGTAAGCCTATTGGATCCCAGAGAAGTCAATAACTCAACACTCCTCCCCCTCTTTTCCTTAGGACTTACTCTTGTTGTTTTCAACTTCAGCTTCAGTGAGACAGGCCAGAGTAGGGTCACAAAACTCTACATGAACTGCTGGTGCCAACCCTTCTTTTTATGTGTGACTACAATGCTATGCAAGGTTTTACAGCAAAAACTAAGAGTGTCAGGGTTCCTAAAAAACATAAGTAAATCGTATGAGAATGCTTAAATGCACAACCCACATCTATTGTGGTCATTAGACAGCTGACATGCTGCAGATTGAATGTCACTTATTTTGCCTCAGGTCTGTATTCTGTCATCTGTGAACTCACCGTGGTCAGGCCAGGCTTATGATTAAACATAAGACTTTGTTCAGGGTGGAGCAGAATAATTAAAATATTTCACCAGCTTCTTCATTATCAAACAACATTTATAATAATAACATCACACCATGAAATCAGTTATGGGCTCAGTTTTGCAAGAGTTTATTGGTCTTACAAACAATAATGAAAATATGCATATACAAATATGAAAGACAAAAAGCTTTGGAAAGCCATACACCCACAAAGTTCAACATAAATAAGTTAGTTACATGTTTCAGTGTTTCTTATAAAAGGCACACAGGCAAACTTCAACTTTGTTTTCTGCCCTTAAAATAATAATCAATAATAGTGCAATTACATGTTCCACATGAATTCCACAACACAAAGACTCATCTTTGATTCACATATTTGCATAATGTCGCCCAGTGACTTTAACATGTTTATCCTGGACATGTGGGGTAAGTCAGCTATCTAATAGAATATAGGTTATCTTAGGACTATTAGCAAATACTGCTCAATATGATTGAATATTGCTCAGCAGTTTAGCCGCCTACACCTGTCCTCCCACTAGAGACTTTAACTTTGGCCAAAGAGATATATATATATATATATATATATATATATATATATATATATATATATATACACACACACACGGGAAAATAGAACAGGTGATTTCCTTGTAAACTTTGTGGTGGCTGTCCGCAGTCAGATGGCCTCTCTTAGTGAGTCTACCAGGGCCTTCAATAACACTGGGACTAAAGCCACTGTTTCCCAATAACCCTGACTTTGAAATCTGCATTTAACTTACATCAATTTACCTGAATAAGATTACAACATGACCACTTACAACAAACAACATTTATCTGTTGGAAAATTGCTCTGCAATTTCCGAGTCAAATTCACACAAAATATTGGACAAAAATGTATGAGCATGTTGCTTTAAATGTGCTACATTTGAAAACGTAGGTAGTAGAAAAAAAGTGAGCAAAATCCTTTTGCACACTGCTACATTGTCTGCTGTTTTTGAGGAAATAAATTCAAAAGAGTGCCAAACTTTATAGTGTACATATTCAGTGCATGTGCAGCCTCAGCTCCCTCCAAAGGCCGCTTTAACTCTCCGTGTCAGATGACGAGGAAGGCTACAGTATTTCACCTGCTCTGTGAACAGAGGAAATACACCGTGTTGAATATATGACAAGCTGCAGTTTCATAGGCTCGTGACGCGTTAGTGCCGCATGAAGAGACTTCTGCAGCGGCGCTGAGCGCGTAAACAAACTGCTCGAGTTTCACTCAGAGGCATAGAACACAGACAGAGCCTGCCTCACCTGTCACTAGTCCTCGGGTGCCTGCTTTAAGACCTTCGCTGTTTGGCTGTTCCGGGCGTCCGGGTCTTGCTCGTCATCCCCGTTTGTGCGGGAGCTCTTGCTTTGGGGCTCGCTGCTGCAACTGGAACCTGAACGTCCACTCTCGATAGCACCTGCAAGTAACATCCAGATAAGCAGGGCTATGTGCGCTCACAACGATGTAGCCGACAGAATGTGTAGGACGCGCGGCGCACAGACATACTATACAAAATAAGCATTAGCATCCGTTTGCACATAATCAACGTTATAAGTCGAGATACGTAAATAACAAGCCTTAGTAGCCCTTTTTAGTGGAACACTTAAGTCACCTAAGGGATCGGAGGGTCGTTTCCTGGAGCGCTCCGTGGCTGCCGTCTGAGCCTCTACCGTCTCCGCTGGGTCCCGTTGGTTGCTGCTGTTGCCGTTCAGCCTCTCATGGGGCGGTTTGCGGTAAAACTCCGGTGCATCCTTCCACTCCTCCCATTCAAACCTTCCGGGAGAAAGTGGTCTGTCCCCTACGGGATCGAAGTTATAAGTGTCCCTGAAGCGACGCTCTCCTTCCCGTCTAGACGCCTCAAAAAACTCCCGCAGCTCCTCTGGGTCAGGTGAGCCGAAGAGACTCCTGCGCACAGACGGCCGAAGGGTGTCCAACTGCCGCGCATCCACCCTCTCCAAAGTCGGGCTTGCATTAGAAAGGCGAACATCTGACATTTTGACACGCATACGACAGCGGAACCTCTTTAAACACAATTATTCCATATACGTATTCCTTTCATACGAGGGGGAAATAATAGCGACGCATAAATCCTCTGCGCATCTCATCCAAAAGGCGCATGAAAATAATAGCCTGGATGAACCCTGCCCACTCGGCGCTGCGGTCTGTAAAACAAGCCACTCCTGTCAGGTCCGTAGTAAGTAGAAGAAAACAAGTCAAGTCAAAACAACCAACATGGCGTTAGAGGGAGCTATGAGTGAAGCAGGAAAGTTGACATGAAGGACTATTTAAACAGAGAAGCCAATTCATTGGTTTGTGCGTAAGGACCGCCCACTGAGCGCTCTTAAAGTCAAACGGGGCAACCTAAACTTGAGCTGGATAGGATTAACTCTGCGCGTGAATACGGTTTGTAATTACCGTGGAGTACGAATGGGCAGCAGGTCAGTAATTAGGCAACTAACGTAACGCCTAACGAAAGACCATTACCGAACAGTAACACGTGAATTTGGTTTGAGCTTAATTGTACTTTTTGTTTTTCTTCAGTAGGCCCATTGGCAAAGTCCTTATCTCAAGTGGAATATCTTATCAGAAAGCAGTAGGCTAAATGAAAACCTTTGTCACTGCTGGGCATGGAGGCGCGGGCTGGTACCATCAATCACTGTGCAGCCCCATCTTCAAACATGTCCAAGACAGATACGATTTGCCACAATACAACACACGATACATTATTAAATCAGCGGAAGCCTATTCAGCCAAGCATCAAGGTCAATCAAGGATATTTATAATGTAAATGTTCACAAATGTGTCCGCAGCTATTCGATGACATCATTCAGCAGCGCGTCACGGTTTGGCGCGCTGCCTATCGCTGCCAGACCGTCCCTGCTGATGCCACGGGCTAGGGCTGCGAGCCTCAGTGCTCCACATGGCTTGTAAACAAGATAGGAAAGAGGCCGTTTGTGCCGAGATTGAATGGTAGACGGAAACACATTTCTTTCGGAGCAGAGTGGTCGCAGTGCCACAGTGGATCCAGCGTCGGCACACGAGGAGATTCTGGGCATTAGCGCGAGTGAGAGCGATTGAAACTTGAAGAGTGGCTTCAGGACCGCGCCGTTTCATACAAGCTTTGAAACGGAGCCAACTTGGTATCCCCTGATAAATACAGCAGTGTCGTCCGTCAGTTTGTGCATGGGATCTCTTCTTACCCACGACACAATGGGCACAGAGCAGTACATGACAATCCTTGGTTTGGAAAGAAAGAAAGAGCGGACAGGGCAAAACCTGATATTCCACTGACTTTTTGCATCACATCTCAACATGTCAATGGCTGTGGCAGAGGTCAATCAGTTTTTGTTTGGAGATGTATACTCGTGTAATGGCACATGTGTAAAATAATTTTCCTTGGGTACAAATTGACAAAATGAGCATTTCATGTAATAATCTGTATCACAATTTATTAACCACTGAAAGTACATATTAAATCCATGTTTGAGTCTCAAATTCTGTCCCGAGCACCTCACCACAGGCAATCCAATCTTTTAATAAAATGAGCCACTGCATTGCCTTTGCACACTTCTTTTCCACCGTTTGAAGACAAAGGGTATTCAGTCCTGGTTTCTGAATGGTGTCCTGCTCATGAACTCAACATTGGCCAACATCATGACACAGCAGCACTGGAGCTCTGCTTCTTTTTGGCCAGCTCTGTGCGGATCTGTTTCGGGAACTGATCCAAGTGCTTGTTCACACACTGCATGCAGAACCTCTTGGTGTAGAACACACTGCAGTCCTAGGAGAGAAAGGACAAGTATTCAAAGTTCAAAATCAAGCTCTAAAACTGAACTTCCGGGTATTTGCAATTTTTGCCCCGGTACAGATAAGGGCTGCCTGATTTGTGGGACACAGTGCACATTTTAAATAACTTCAGAAGCCTCAATACTTGAGCAAAAAATGTAATTATGAACTATATAACAAATACAAGAGTCCCAAGCAGAGGAATAGTTGCATTCTATGAGAGGAGCATGGGGTATCTTGGTCATTGAACACATCTCCAATTCATACTTGCACTTATTCTATACCTTCATGAATTCTTTGTTAAATTAAAGAAATTTCAGGGGGAAAAAAGACAGCTAATTGTATTTATTATGACTGAAAACGTGTTTATTATTGTACGGAATAATTAACTCGTCCCTTGTAATTAACCTCTGAACCCCTAAACCTTAACAGAGTACATTTTCTCTAGTTCAAAAAAGTTATTTTTTTGTCTGTTATTGTTCCTTTTCTGGCACCTTTTTGTTGCTCTTTAGTGGCTTTTTTTGTCACTTTTTTGTTGTGTTTTCATCCTCCTTTTCGTGGCTATTTTGATGCTTTGTTTCAAGAAAGCTTTTAGATTTGGGTAAAAAATATGCTCGGTTCAGGCGGGGGTTAAGAGGTTAAACAGTCATTTGCAATTATGAAAAAGTTGCTGCACTTTTCTTTGATGTGGCATTTTTCTAAACAATAAAGAGGGAATATTCAACAATAAAGTATGCGTGTTTAAGTGCTGTCATACCGTTCCGACGCACACACACTTGTCGCACAGGCTGCAGGTTGATCCCAAAATGAGAAACTTCTCCTTGTCCGGACTGAAGGGGTCTTTGGTCACGAAACACTCCTCAAGCAAACTACGAAATACACGAAAACAAGACATAAGCCCCGACAGTAATTTCCTTATTTAATATTTATGTGCGACTGAGGGTAATTTCCTCACATGGAAAGTCGTGCGATATTAGCTTTAGCGCAGTTAGCTTCTGAAACATCCGCCCGCTTTTTCCCTATTACTTACACAATGGCTCTGGTGTTGGGTGGTTTCTGGCCAAAGTAGGTAAAGGGACTGTTTAAACCACATAGGTCACAAACAAATAGTTTTGGAGGCGGCTCGATTGTGCTTTCGCTCATTCTGATTTCACTGAGAAAATCTTTGGTGGTTCCTGGATTTAACATCCGAGTGTAACATTGTTTCATGGGGCTTCAGCGCCACCTAGCGGAGCGGGGGAGAGCAATTTTACATTGTTCATCGTTATACATTTTATTTTAACAGTTTTATCAAAATCCCGATGAAGTAAGAAATAAATACATTCAATTCAAGAAATGGCCATAACCTTCTAAGATTAAAGAAATGCAATTCAAAACTATAGATGGGTATTATGCAGCAGCTGCAAAGGTTAAACACCATTGGAGATGGAATTGTTCATTTACTTTTATGACATTTATATTTACCCTCAACTGAGATTGGTAGGTTGTCATTAACATCAAGGATTTGCTCTACTTTAATTGTTATTGTTATTATGGTTATTTATTTATTTTAAATCTTTTTTCAATTTGATTTTCAGCCTGCCAGAGACACTTTATCACAGGACATGAGTAAAACCGATGTTCGATAGTTTTATCCTCCTGGTTACAGAAGACACATGGCTCCATCTCAAAACCAAATCTCTTTTTTTAAATTGAACTACGTGAGTACTTTGCTCCTTTGACACTCCTGTTTTTCTTGTGTGAATAATTTGTTATTCTGAATAAAAATGCTTCTAGTTATAGATGACTTCAGTTAAATTATGTTTTTCATACAGAGAAAAATATTTTGAGGACTATTAAATATATGTATAATATATGACCAACTTTGACATGCATCATGGACTGAAGTGCCAATGCTTAATTTATTTTTGTATTTGTTTTCTTTTACATATTTTTCTTTTGTTAAAATTGTCTCTTTTTTCATGTTTCAATTACAAGTTTTGTAAATAAATTACACATTGTTATGGCCAATGCTCACATTTGATTTATGAATAACTAGAAGAAATATATGTAAACTAGAGCAATATTATTCTATAGCCAGAGGTGGGTAGCTACTCAAGTTACTTTACTCAAGTACCTGTAATTTAATAATATTTTGAAGAAATTGCACTTCTTAGAATAATAATAATACTTCGAACTTAGAGTAGTTTTTTTTAAACATTACTTTTACTTTAGTGATAATGTTTTGAATGTTGAAGTAGGATTAATAATATTACTCTTACTTATGCAAAAAAAGAAAAATGCATAAATGGTTGTGTTTTTGTACTTTATTAAAATATTTTTTATGTCTTTGGTGAAAATATTGAAGTTTATGAAGTCAATTTATTTTGTCTGTCTACCTCAGACAAAACAGTACTGTATTTTTTGTTATTTTTACTACTCTTATTTGGATGATTACCTTTTTTACTGATACTTGAGAAAAATATCTTTATTCTTACTTGAGTAAATATTTTGGCTTGGTTAGATTGTGAATTTAATGCAGTAAGCTACAATCGATGCTTAAAACAAACTACAAAGATAATCAAGTCATCACAACAAACAACTGGCCAATAGCATTGATATTACAATGCAAGATACAATTTATAAAACACATTACTTTAGGACACGGCAGCTGTGCCACCAGCTGTCCCCCTTCATGTATTTGTTTTGTAATATGTATTAATATTAACATTCACTATTATAATGCGCACATGTAATATATCAATATGAAGTATTTACAATAATACGTACAGTATATTGCGCATATTGTGATCAAATATTAACATGATATGTTTTGTGAGGCACTGTAAGACTGACATCCGTATTAGCAGAACTAAAAATGCCCTACTTTGCCCATTATGCAATCCTCCTTTCAGTACATGTCTCTGTATATTTCTTGCAGTAGCGGATGCAGCGAAGTGTCCTCTGTCCTTTTGATTTCTTGGACCAATTGAGCATGTTCCGTAACCAGCTCACGGAGGTCAGCCAGTTTCTGCAGGAGTCTGGGGAAGAGGAAGGCATCATCTGGGTGGTTCACCAGCAGGTGGAGCCGGAGAGCCTGAATAATGCTTTCTTGTAGCTGCTCCACTAATGAGGTATCCACCAAGCCAGGGCGGTCTGGGAGAGACAAGTTTGGATACATTTTTTATTTAATGAAATGTTAAAGTTCACTTCAAGAGTGTGCATCTTCTATGTAGTTGACAATCTAAGTGAAGCTTCGCATCTCTGCATTTTCTATTTGGAGAATATGTTTATGGTCTCAACCTCAACACAGGCAGGAACTCAAAATGCGGGTGTTTCAGTCCAATACAACTAATAAGAATTCGGTTCATAGAGTAGCTAGAATCCCAATGTCACATTTACCTCCGCAGCAGATAATGACGGCTACAAACAGAGCAAGGTCACTGTCGTCCAGCTCTAGAGAGTTGAAGCGAGTTGCAAACTGAAATTTTGGCTCCATCATGTCTCCGAACGGCCGCCGCAGGCTCTTGAGGAACTCACGAGTGATGAATCCTCCTCCACGAGCCACCAACAAACCGTCTTTGTTCATACAGGAAGCCAGCAGAGTGAACAGAGCTTCATATACACCGTACTTCAAGAGCGTCACCTTCAGATGAGATATAAAACATATTCAATAGGCCTATTTATTTAGTGTTTCTGTCAATGTTTCTCAGTGAGTAAATCAGAAATCTGTGTTTATTCTGACTTTAATTAAACCGTCTTAGGTTTAATAAACCTGACAGCCATAAAAAAATATACATGCAAATAATTTGACACGTCGAGGATGCATTCACATTATAATATTAAGTTGTTGCGACCTATGGGCCAACCTGACCAGTCATTTTAGTTGAAATAGCATAATTATACAAACCTCTTTGATGCATTAGTAGCTCTCTGTCGCTGTTGTTACATAAAAGTACCTCATCACGTAAAAAGGTTGGAGACCCCTGGCTTACAATATGTAGTCAATACAAGTGCTTTGTCTTTCAGGTAATGTGCGTGCTGGTCAAAACATGATGCGATTAATCATGATTAATGCACTGATTATTTTTCCAAATAATCATAAGTTAAAGCTTTAAGCTTAACAGCCCTAATTATAAGTCAAGTGAAATTTCATCAAAATGTTTCTTTATAATCAGTCTATTCAGTCTTTGAGCAGTATGGTTTCTACACATACAACATTATATGAATTAAAATGATGGTACAATAAGACAACATTAACGTTGACTATTTATTTAATTACAAAACACCAATCAGAAATGAGAATGTCTATGGCAGGGGTCTCCGTTTACCCCCAAACTACTTTTATGAAAATCCCCTTTTTCCCTTGTGTGAAGCGCTTTGAGTGACTTGTGTCAGCTGAAAAGCATTATACAAATAATATTCCTTTCCTTTCTTTCTTCTTACTTTTAGTTAAAAACCCCACCTGGTCATTCAGATCTAAGTTTTGGAAACCCGGCACAGCCTTGGCAAACTCTGTCAGCTCAGTGACGGTCTCCACGGAGGTGCTTTGGCAGCAGTGGAAGAGCCGGGCCTCAGCCTCTCTCTGCTGAACCTCTCCACAGTCCTGGAGGAGGCAGGCTGTAGATCGTGGGACCTCAATAGACGGAGGGGGGCGGGACTGGACTGGTTCAGGGTGATCGTCCACCATTTGGGCTGCTAGAGTCTGCTCTGCCAGCTGAAACGTTTCCATGTCGTGGATGATAAAGGGCTGCTGAGAAGAAGATATAAAAGACGGTGTAAGGCATGACAGATTAAGTACAAAGGTATGAACAGTAAATTCATCTCTCGTGAATCTGTCTTAATGAAGAGACTACAGTGAAAAATATTAAAATCTAAAAGTACAACACATTATAGGACCAACATACATTGATACAATAGGAATGCATTTGTTTACAGTGCTTTCCCAGATTCTCACTTTCAATGTCAATTTGATGCAAAGCTAACCGGGGAAGACTAATAGAAGTGCTTCTGCCAGTCTGTGCCTCCACCCGTCACCAATCACTCAGTCACAAACCACATTCCCACACACTAAGCCAGGTGGCTGAGGAGTCTTGCCCAACAACTCAACCACAGTATGCACTGGTCAGAGCTGGCCTTTGAATCCGTGCATTAACGCTTCAACTACTCAGCCACAGCAGTATGTGTGTATATGATATTGTCAGGTTAGAGAGATAAAGAGAAGGAATTTTTAAACCAAGCACCATCACTGTCCTTAAATTGTTTGAAACCTCATTAAAATTGTTCTTATATTTTCTGCATATTTACTGTTAAAAATGATTACTCACTTGTTGGCTGGTTTTGCCTGTAAGTATGAGCCGGGCTTTGGTCTTGTTCATGTTGAAGTTCTTCATGTATGCTCTGCGGATGCGAGTAATCAGGACTTTGTGGTCAGGCCGCAACGGCTCCTCTCTCTCAGTCCCTTTACACACTCCTTTGAGCTTCAACTTCTCTGCCTGTGGTATCCGGCCAAAACGGATAGCTACGGATAGTAAGGCATGCTCATTATTATTTATACTGGCTACTTGGTACTTATACAAATCATTGCTACAATTGTTCTTTGACAGCACTGATACCTAAAATTATAACTTTTATTAAAATGCAAAAAAAAAACCCTCAAAGACCTAAAATATCTTAGGACTGTTATAAACACAATTATTTACAATGATTTTACAGTGGTTTTGAGTGATACCGTTGTGGGACATGCCGACTGCCAGGCATTTGCTAAATCGGCAGAACTGGCACTTGTTTCGGTTCTTCTTTTGGATTTTACATTTGCGTTCACACTTGTCATACTCCAGCTTCAGCCTGATGGTCCTTCTGAAGAAACCCTGCACAAATACAATAAGCATAAGACGGTGACAAATGCCAATCAGGTATCAATTTAAGTGGTGCAAAGCAGAAATGCGAGTAAACTATTTTAAACAAAGTGACTTTTACTTCTTCACTTGGCGATGTGGCAAAACCTTGATCAGAAGTGCCCAGATCACAATTTGGATTTTATCACAAATCAATCATTGGTTCAAATGCTACAGCATGGCTTTAACAGAATCTAATGAACAGACCCACATTGCACCAATCGCCTCATTACATTTTGTATAGATTAAAAAAAAATTAAGATTTTAGTTTTGACTTTTACAGCCTTGCATGGTCAGTTTATGCCCGTGCGTCTCATGGTCCCAAAGACCCGCTTTAAAATCAGAGACTTTTCACAAATTTGTGGCACACCCTGCCCATGTTCCTCCTGTTGATTCTTAAAAAAGCAGCTGAACACACATTTATTTAGGCAAGCTTTTGGTCGACTGGGCTTGTGATTGCTTTTATTTTTAACTTGTTTATACCTTGTCTTGTTGTTTTATTTGTGAAAGATGCTATATAAATAAACATGGTGTCTTCGTCTTTATCAGGGTACTGAAGCTATCTGTTTCATCAAAGAGTTCACACTTTTCTGTTTTGGGGTAAATCTAGCAGTCAATATCTAGGGGCATAACAGAGGCTTACCAGGAGGAGTAGGTAGGGAAAATTCACACTCATGTATAAATTGTTAGGAGTACACGCTCATACACGCTGTAACACATTGTAACATGCCATGGAAAGTATTTTTATAGCCTGTGTTCATGCATGTGTAGCATCTGCCTCTGCACACTCGTGACTGTTTATCTTGCCAAGGACACGGGCTCTCAAAATCAAGGCGCTGGCCTGGCTATACAATTTTCTGTCAATTTTACTGAAAATGTGGGGTTACGTCTTCGAAACCAGTTAAACCAGCCGTGTTACCCAAAGTAACACATCTGGTTGTCTACTTGTTCCAAAAGAAACACTGCACAGTTTTGTACAGGTTACTGCTGAGATGCTTGATAAAGTTTTCTCCTCAGTGAGGCCCACCACATGTCTTTTAGACCCGGTCTCAACCCCGTTTTTTTAAAAACATTCTATGGATCTTTTAGAGATGAGCTTTTACACATGATGAATTGCTCTCTTCAGACGGGGGTCTTCCCTGCTGCCTTTAAGGGGGCGGTGGTGAGGCCCCTACTGAAGAAGAACAATTTGGACTGTAATGATTTTAACAATTTTAGACCGGTATCCAATTTACCATTTTTAAGCAAAATTTTTGAAAACTTGTCTTTATCCAACTTAATGATTTCCTTACTGCACATGTACTTGAGTAATTCCAGTCTGGCTTTAGGGTAAACCACAGCACCGAGAAAGCCCTTTTAAAGATCTTAAATGATCTTAGATTAAATTATGATTCACAGAAGGTCACAGTGTTGGTTCTACTGGATCTGAGCGCCGCTTTTGATACAGTCGACCATACTATTCTTTTAACTCGTTTAAAACACATCGGCCTCTCTGGTGCTGTCCACAAATGGTTTACATCCTACCTCACAGACAGGACATTCATGGTAAGTGTGGATACCTGCTCCTCTAAGGTCCATGAAATTACATGTGGTGTGCCCCAGGGTTCGATTTTAGGGCCAGTGCTTTTTAACCTGCATCTGCTCCCTCTTGGTGATGTCATTAGGAGACAACATGGAGTCAACGTTCATAGTTACGCTGATGATACACAGTTGTACATCTCCATGTCTCCTGATGACACCAGGCCAATGAATGCACTTTTAACTGCATTTTAGATATCAAATCCTGGATGGCAAAAAACGTTCTCCAGCTTAACCAGGACAAAACTGAAGTTTTAGTCATCGGTCCTCAGGCCCAGAGAGAGAAACTTTTACCCAAACTACAGTCATTGTCTTTTAATCCTTCCTCATAGGTGAAGAACCTGGGTGTGATTTTTGACTCTGAGCTGACTTTAATTCCACACATTAAGAATATCACAAAAATATAGCGAGAACTCCGCCCCATTCTCTCTCGGGCCAACACGGAGACGCTAATGCATGCTTTTATCACCAGTCGTATTGACTACTGTAATGCCCTGCTTTCTGGTCTTCCCAAAAAGAGTATCTCAGTTTTACAACTTTTACAAAATTCAGCAGCTCGTGTCCTGACGAAGACCAGGAGGCGGGACCACATTACACCGGTTTTAGAGTCGCTGCATTGGCTCCCCGTGTGTTTCAGGATCGATTTGAACGTTTTTTGGTCCTTCTTATTTTTCAGAACTGCTTTTACCTTATGAACCTTTACGGCCCCTTTGCTCCTCCGGCAGAGGTCTCCTAGTTATTCCTAAAGTCAACAGAAAGACTCACGGCCAATATTATGGCCCTCGCCTCTGAAAGACCTGCCGGAGGAGCTCAGGACCGAAGAGAACGTTCATGAACAGGTGCCTTGCGAAAGTACTAATACGCCTTGAACTTTTGCACAAATTGTCATGTTTACAACCATAAACGTAAAGATTTTATTTTGATTTTTTTACCGAAAGTTCACACACAAGTAACAGACAACTGTGAAGTGAAAGCAAAATGATACATGATTCTGATATTTTCCAAAAAATAGAAAAGGGAAAAGTGGGGCGTGCGTAAGTATTCATACAGCATGACTTAATACTTTGTGGAATTCCCTTTTGCTGCAATAACAGCAGCAAGTCTTCTGGGGTTTGACTCTACAAGATTTGCACATCTAGAGACTGACATTTTAGCCCATTCCTCTTTACAAAACAACTCAAGCTCTGTCAAATTAGAAGGAGAGCGTTTGTGAACACAGATTTTCAATAGGATTTAGGTCAGGACTTTGACTGGGCTATTCTAACACATTAATATGTTTGTTTTGAAACCATTGTAGATTTAGCTTTGTGTTTAGGGTCATTGTCCTGCTGGAAGGTGAATCTCCGCCCCAGCCTCAATTCTCTTGCTGACTCCAGCAGGTTTTCCTCCAAAATGTCCCTGCATTTGGCTCCATCCATCTTCCCAACTATTCCTACAATCTTCCCTGTCCCCGCTGAGGTAAAGCAGCCCCATAGCAAGATGAATAAAATCTTTACGTTTAGGGGTGTAAACATGACAAAATGTGCAAAAGGTTCAAGGTGTATTAGTACTTTCGCAAGGCACTGTATGGTTAGCATGTGGTTTTAGGCTCACGTAGGTGCAAGGCTACAATTTTTATAAAAATAGAGTGTTGACAAAAACAAAACAGATACACAGCAGGTGGGCCATAGGTTTCTTGTCAACGCATGTTTGGGCTATGATTCAGTAACTGTCTTGTGTGAGTAACAGGCTCAGTAACTGATTGGGCAATGCTCGTTCTCTGGTTGTGTTTGTGATAAGGTTTTTAACCCCTTAACTGCCGTCTCCCCTGATCAGGGGGCTAGTGTTAGGGTTAGTTAACCCTAAGCAGGATATAATTAGGGTTAAGAACGGCAACTGTAGCATAAGTTTTGTTTCACTCACACAGATCTTACACATATTTTTAGAAACTAGAAGGTCTTGGCTTTCAAATTAGGTATCACAGTGGCATAAAGACTGTAAGCTCTCCAGTCAATACGCTTTGAGACTTGGATGTAGGGCTGCGCGATAAATCAAATAAATTCAATAAATTCATGCTTTTAAAAACAGACGATGTGGAAAATGGCGAAATCGTAAAATTGTGTCCACCGCTCCATGTCCGCCCCACGTGCGCCGTGTTGCCAATTTAGCAGCGTGTCAGACGCTCCGCAGCGTATGTTTTCGGAAACGCCACCCGAAGAAAACCCAGAGACTTTCTGACGATCTCTGTTGCTTTACAAAGGCCACGCATTTTTGGAGTGCGCAATAGAGTTTTCTTCTGCTAAAACTGAGTTTTCCCCAGTCTGATCCTCTCCCTTCTCTCACCCTGATGCTCTGAGCGGAGGCACAGCAGCAGCTTAACTCCGCCCCTTTCCCCTTGAGTCTCCATGGAGACGGTTGTCAATCACAGCAGAGACATGAGGTTGAGAAAACTAAAATGCTTTTGGAAACTCCATGGCTTATTTAGAAGTTTTACTTTTGAGAGCAGACAAGGAATATTTAAAAGAGAAATAACATTTTTTAATCGGCCTAACTGGGCTATATTATGAATCTAAATATTACTGGACTCTGAGCAGTTGTCAGGAGACCTTTTAAAAAGAAAAATCTATTAAAATCGTAATCGTCCAAACTGATTAACAAGAGATCGAGATTTTCATTTTTGTCCATATCGCCCAGCCCTACTTGGATGTAAATAATTATTAACCCTAACCCTAGCGTGGCAGTTAAGTAGTTAAACCCTAATGGTGTTTCTTCTGGAGTTGGGTTTTATTTAAGTAATTCTGCATAATCAGTTTAGTACAAATACACATTACAAGTTATGAAATAGAATAAAATGTCTGTAATGATAATGGAGATAATGGCATGTTTACATGGGTTTTATACATGAGTCACAATTAACTTTGACAGTTCTAGTTAAAGTAAAATGTAAAGTGTTACACTATGTAATGTATTGTGTTATGTTACTGTATATGTAATGTTTTATATGCACCAAGTACCACTTGAAATGTTTGACCTACTAAGCTCCTCCGGGCTGAGCGCAAGATTAAAGAGTCTAAGATTTATGTAAATGTAACTAAATTATCTTTAAATTAGATGTCTAAACGGCATTTAAATTCCTTACTTTAAAATAAAATATCTCTAAAGTCTAAAATTGCACGTGGCTTTGAGTACCACCTGAAGAATAACTTTCAAGGATCATTTAGTCAATGATTAGAGATGTCAATTATTTTACCTTTACATGTTTCAGCCGCTGCTGTGCTCACAAATATCACCAGCGTGTGGTGACGTGCCCGTCAGATGGACCGGCCATGCCTTGGAAGAAAGAACAGCCGATAAGTGACACGTCACCACACGCTGGTGATATTTGTGAGCACAGCAGCGGCTGAAACATGTAAAGGTAGAAGAATTTGACATCTCTAAACCTAGTGTCTGACTAAATGATCCTTGGAAGTTATACAAGTTATACAAATGAACGTTACTAAGACCATCTGAAGAAGTCCAAATACTGCTAGTGGTATATGTACCACAGTTTGGGAACCACTGTATTTTAGCTGTATTCCTTCGATGATGGGTGGGGACGTGCTTATTGAGAGCTGGTATGTGTGGGAGTATGATAAAAGGTTTTGTTGTACTGTTTTGTTTTATGTGATAAACAAAAAAACAAAAATAACAACAAAAGCACAGAGACTAAGCCTTAACTATGACCTTTAAGAACATACAGGGTGCAATACGGCCTTAAAACAATTCAGGGAAGAGGTCACACACTACTGTGCATTTAATGAGAATTTAAAGCGTTTCAACAGGAAGGGCATCTGACATAAACACAAATGTCAAATCAGAAAACAACGATCTAGACCTTCAGAAGGTGCCATTATGTCAAAGAAACCATTGTTAAACATAAGGGTATATGCTTTGAAAAGTAAGGTAAAAAAGCATATGAAGTTACAAAATGTACTATATGTTGAAACCACCATCAGTTTTTGACAGAACCAGTGCCTGATCAATCTAAAGGCTGTCTCAATATAGCCCTGTTCAGCTCAGCCAAGTTAAGCCCCCACAGCATCAGTCGCATTCCTCGCACATTCCAGCTCCTCTTAAATTGAGGTGTTGAGAACGATACACACTCTGGCCACATTTCACACAGCAGACCTTTCCATGATGCAACATCAAAATACACACTCCCCCGTCAATGCCTTAAATAGCAGAACCTGACAGTACAATGAGTTTTAATAATACTGTGTTAGTTAAATTGTATCGCAAGTCATGCACTGGGCTGGTGCAAAGCGGAGAAAGGTGACGAGTCAACCAAGGTCAGCACAGCATGTCCCACGCCTCACATGACCAGCCGCATGTTTCAAAAACTTTCCACTGCCCAAAGTCGGCTCTGTGTGTGTGTGTGTGTGTGTGACTGTGTGTGTATTTGTCTATGGCCGAGTGTCTGTACGAGCGTGCGTGTCTGTGTCTGAGCAGTGTGTTTCCTCCTTCCGGACGTTTCAAGGGCAACTGTATGTGTCTTGAGTAGAAACCAAAACAGAAAATGAAGACATTGTGAAGGGACATACAGTTTGGTAGTTATTTAGGACCTAAATCATTAGCAATCCATAACTCAATCCGCGCTCTAACAGAGGACCTTTACGGTTTAATTAAGGCATTTAATACATGTTCATAAATTCATACATTATAGCAAGCAGGGTAATCTGAATAACAAGGTAATTATGTAAAACAGTGGCCACTAACCTTCTTCAAAGATCACCTTGCTCGGTTTGAGAGAAAGGCGAGACCTATCCAGTGTTAATTTAAAAGAAAATATTGAAAAAATATTTTGTCATAATTTTAGCCAAAGTAATATTTTTTGCCGACAAAAATTTAACTAAAGCTAAATTAAGTGTTTTATGACACTGAAACTATGACTAAAATGTCCAGATATTTTTGTCGACTAAAATATGACTAATCATGGACTCCATCCTCATCCAAATCTTGTTTATTTGTTTATTTGTTTATTTGAGCAGTACACATAGTGCTCAAAAGGAGTGGGCTGAAGCAAAAGCTTATGATTGCCCACCCCCAAGTGCAATAAAATAAATAAAAAAAGAACATTTCAAGCAGCTACATTCATACAGACCAACTTACAAACTTACCAAAAAAAATAATAATATATGAACTGTTTATACAATTAATTGAAGCAACGCACAGCTACAACAACAATCCCGTTTCATGTACGATGTCTAGAACAAAGCAGTCAACAAAAAAAATGTGATCCTTAATATATTTCTTCCAGATTTTTACCCTTGATAACCGAGAGTTACTTTTATGTTATGAAGGTACATTAATAGATATTATAATCTGAGATCTTGATACTTTCCAGTTGTCATTACCATTCTCAGTATAATTTTAATTTGGGTGTAATTTCCATAATCATTATTATTATATATTTATTTAATTGAGTTATATGTGAAGTATGCTGCAAGCCCTGCATAGTGTGGTGCATTAAAAAGCCAAAGTGTAGAGCGGGCCAGATGAAGAGGGCAGTAACTCCCAATCAACAAACCCCCACATGGCTGCCCTAACAGCTGATTTTGTAGAATATGTTCCTATGCTGAGTGGTGCATTAAAAGACAAGGTTTAGAGCCCGTTGGGAGGATTCCTCTCAACAGATCCATAACCTGCCAACCCTAATTCTCCATTTGTGAATTTGAGCAATAGAATGACAACCGTTCCAAGCAGCAACACTCTTCCAGATTATAGAGGAACAATACACATAATCCATCCTACTGCTCCCCCTAGTGGCAACACATTTCTTCTTGTCTGTATATTTCAAAAGTCTTTTGTTTGTATTTAAATTTGAACAGGTTGATGTTTGGACATCGTTTCAAATCCATCTCCAGTTTATTCCACAATTGAACACCATTAACTGTTGGACTAAAACTTTTCAAAGTTGTGCTATGTTTCTGAATCCTAAAGTTTAATTCATCACGTAATTCATAACGACCAGTACGTTCTTGGAACCTTCTTTGTAATTGGTTTGGTAACAATGTATACCTTGCTTTGAATAACATTTGAACAGTTTGGAACTCAACAATGTCACAAAACTTCATGATCTTTGATTTTAAAAATAATGAGTTTGTGTGGTCCAAAAACCCAACTTTATGAATTACTCGGATAGCTCTTTTTTGCAACAATATTATTGGTTTAACTGTGTTTTTGTAAGTACTACCCCAAACCACAGTACAATAATATAAGTAGGGCAAAATCAGAGAACAGTATAAGGTATGTAGAGCTTTGATGTTTAAAATGTGCTTTGCTTTTGCAATTACTGAAATGCTTCTAGAAATTTTCGTAGATATATATTTAATATGAGATTTCCAAGTAATTCTGTCATCAATAATCACACCAAGGAATTTGATTTCATGCACTCGCTCGATAACAACACCTTCTATCTGAATCGCTTCCTGAGCATTGGAGTTACAGTTGCCAAATATCATCATTTTGCTTTTACTCAGATTTAAAGATAATTTATTTTGTTTGAACCACTTGTTGACACTTTTGAGTTCCAAGTTAACAATCCGACACAGCTGCTGTAAGTCGTCTCCTGATGCAAAAATATTTGTATCGTCAGCAAACAAGATAAATTTAAGTATTTCAGACGTTTTACAAATGTCGTTAATATACATATTAAACAATTTTGGGCCCAGAATAGAACCTTGAGGTAAACCACAGACAATTTGTCGACAACTCGACTGATAATCACCGATTTTCACACATTGTTTTCTATTTTTTAAGTAACTGGTAACCCACTGTAGAGCTACCCCCCTAATTCCATAAAGTTCTAGTTTATTAATTAATATATCATAGTTTATTGTATCAAACGCTTTACTCAGGTCAATAAATAACCCTATTGCACATTTCTTGTTATCTACAGCATTAGTTATTTCTTCAGTTATATCAAAGAGCGCGTGTGAGGTTGAGTGATTGTTCCTAAACCCAAACTGATTGTCCGAGAGTAAATTACACTTTTCAATAAAGCTGTCGAGTCTAGAGTTAAAAACCTTTTCTAAGATTTTAGAGAATTGCGGTAAAAGGGAAACAGGCCTATAGTTTGTAAAGAGATGTTTATCTCCTGCTTTGAACAGAGGAATCACTTTTGCTACTTTCATACTATCAGGAAAAGTTCCAGTTTGCAACGATAAGTTACAGATGTAAGTTAACGGCTTAGAGATACTTTCAATAACAGTTTTTAAAGTTTTCATGTCCATGTCATGGTAATCGGTCGAAGTTTTATTTTTACACCCTTTAACAATGTCCAGTATCTCCTTTTCCTCCACAGGTTTGAGGAACAGGGACATAGGATTTGCTTCTATCAGATCACAATTATAGTTCTCAACGTTTACAATTTTTGCAGCAAGGTTCGGTCCAACATCTACAAAGAATTTATTAAATGTTTCGACGACTTCATTCATATTATTTAAAGTGTTATCCTCATCTTTGAAATATTTTGGATAATTAATCGTTCTTGGTTTATTTCTAATTATACTATTTAAGATGTTCCATAAACCTTTAATATTATTCTTATTAGTATCCAACAACTTATTATAATAATCCTGTTTACATTTTCTAATGATACCTGTCAGTTTATTTTTATATTTCTTATATTTATCCTCAGCTTCTTTTGTTCGGTTACTTATAAAGTTTTTGTAAAGATTTTTTTTTTTCTTGCAAGCATTTAGTAAACCTTTAGACATCCATGGTGTTTCTTTACACTTTCTGTTTTTACTGTATTTCTTCATTGGGCAGTTTTTGTCGTATACCTTTTGAAATACTCGCGTAAACTCATCATAAGCCATATTCGTGTCATTCTCTCTGTACACAATACTCCAGTCTTGAGCTAAAAGCTCCTTTTTAAATGCATCAATAGTTTTCTCTGTTTTTACCCTTCTAAACCAATACTTGTTTTCCTCTTCATCTTTTACATATCCATTTTTATACATAACGAAAACTGGAAGGTGATCACTAATATCATTTATAATTAACCCGCTGACTGTATCACTTTCAATTTCATTTGAGAAAATGTTATCAATCAAGGTTGCACTATGGGTTGTAATTCTACTTGGTTTAGTGATTAGAGGAAACAGACCTATACTGAATAAAGTATTTATAAATTCGTCCGTCTTTTTATGTTTATATGGGTTTAACAGATCGATGTTGAGGTCTCCCCCCACAAACATGACTTTATGATTTAATCCTGAAAAGTGCTCCTCCATCCAGTTAGAAAAAACATCTACATCAGAGCCAGGTGTTCTATAAATACAACTCACAATAATATTTTTCTTTTTTTGCCTTGTAATTTCAACAGTAAGGCATTCAAGTGTATCATCCACCACCATTGTCTTATTTTCCATTACTTTGTAACTATAGTTGGAGTCTATAAACATAGCTACGCCCCCTCCATGCTTGTTCTTTCTGTTCATACTTATAAATTCATAACCATCAATAGAAAACTCAAATTCTCTGTCATTATTAATCCATGTTTCTGTGATTAGAATGACACTGAATGGTGTGGAAAACTGTTTTAAGAAGCTTTTGATGTGGTCAAAGTTTGCATAGAGGCTTCGACTATTGAAGTGGATTACAGTGAATGCCTTAATGTTCTTAAGTTTACTATTGTACAGATCCTCTGTGTAGTATTGACAGTCATTGGTAGCTCTAGTAAAAAAGTTATTTTCCGGGTCGATGTCGATCTCAGTGTTCTGTAGGTCGTATTGAGAGAATGTAAAATCCTGGGAGTTTGCTTCAGCAATTCTCCTTATTGAAAAGTCCAAGTCGGTGCTTCCTATAGAACTATATGTATTACTGGACATGTGAAATTATGTGCTTTTACATACCAAAATCCATACGCTTTTCCCGGTGTTTATACTGGATGTGGTGTACTGCTGCGTGGACGTATAATGAGTTTGTCATATCTCAAGAAGGCGATCTCCCCCCTTTCTCGTGCAGCTCTCAGCTCCGGCATCAGTTCTTTGCGTTTTATTTTTATTGATTCGGTGTAGTCCTCGTTTATGAAGATTTTTGTTCCTTTAAGTCGTTTGGCGCGCTGCAAGATTTCCTCGCGATCCTTCCACCTCAGTAGTCTGGCGATGATGGGTCTCGGCCAGTCTCTCCCGCCGTCGTGTTTCCCTACGCGGTGAGCCCTCTCCACCTCCACCGCGTGCTGTAGCTGTAGCTTCTCCTTCAGTATCTCCTTAACTTTTACCTCGGCGTCGGCCCAGGTCTCCCCAGGCGACTCCAACACTCCCTCAAATACCAGGTTGTTTCTGCGGCTCTGTCCCTCCAGATACTCCAGTTTGTCCGTGATGATGTGTAAATTGTCACATACTTTGTAAAAGTCCGTTTGTAAAGTGTTTGTGCGCTCCGTGAGTTTCAGATTATGTTCTTTTAAAGTGTCCACCTCACCTTGCGTGAACTGCAGGCTTGTTTTTAGTTCTTGAATGTCCTTAGTCTGTAAATCCATGCGGGTGTTTGTTGATTCCATTATGAGTTTAATAAATCCTTTGAAGTTCTCCTGTTGTTGTTGAATTAATTCCCTGAACATGACCCTCTGCTGCTCCATGAGCTCCGTGACTCGACTGAGGCTTACGTATTCCTCTTCCACCGCCGAATCTGCCTGTTGCTTCGCCTCTATTTTCGGCGGTTTAGGCATTTTGCTCCCTCTCAGCAGGCCTGAATGTTCTTAATATTCTTAACGAATATTTTGATATTCTTAAAAACTTTTTTTTTTCCGCGTTGGTCTAGCTTTGTCCGTCCCTGAAATCGGTCCGACCGGAAACAATTGGCCCACACAATTTAATGTAACTTCCACTGACAGTTTGAAAGAGCCTCATACCATTTAAATTCTCTGCCGAAGGAGCAGCTCTGAGCTTTGTTCATGCGGGAGAAGCTCCATGAAGCAAAGAACCTTGATTAAATATGATTCTAATAAATATTATAAATGCAAAGTCTAAAAGTCTGAATCTGTCTTACATTTTAGTCGACAAAAACTCGACTAAAATTTAAGATAATTTTTTGACTAAATCGCGACTAAAATGTAATTACATTTTTGTAGACTAAGACTAAGGCATGGTGGGTCGCAGGCTGCATATAATAAAAACAGGAAAATACTACTAAGAAAACAATTTAGTGCTGATTTGGTCAAAAGCTCGACAGGACTGTTGCTTAATAAATAATAATAACAGCTTATGGCTCATTTATGCTCTACGTTCGAAACACATACGGATGGAGCTTTCTGTCCGTCTCTTGCATGATTCTGTCCATTCCAATGGCCGCTGGTTGCACTGCTTTAAGACCACGATGCTAGGGGCTGACATTGTCCGCCATTGCTGCAGTACCTATGTGGGCGGCAAAACGAGCTAGCTTTGTATTAGTTAACATTGCACTTTCCACACGTTTAAAGCAAATGTAAATGTCTAATTTGTTTTAACTTTCTACAGCCAGATATTGCTCCGGTGATAACGCTGGGTTAGTTACAATGAAAGAAACCAGGCTGGTTTTCGTAAGAAGATTTTCAGAAATCTCGCATACTAATGAGGGCCGGACTTTGATTACCATCCATTAGCATTAGAGCTAATGGCGCAGGCGTGGCTACGACCAAACTACGCACCACGCGAGGGCCGAGTCTACAGTAAAGGTCCCGCCCTTATTCCCTTTTTAGGAACATGCTCCGTCACAACAGGGTAGGAGGACTCTGTAAATTCGCCATGATTTTCCCCTTGAACTTGGATATCATGGCAAACGGGAGGGATTGAGGCGACAGAGTATATTGATATTATGTCTATGGTCCATTCACTCTGTCGCTTTGTTTACCCAAAGCGTGTGGGAGTCATAGCAACGGAGCAGTTCATGAGCTAACTGCTGGGGACACTACAGCACAAAGCTCAACAGGTGTAGAAGAACAAGCGGCTAAACTTCTAAAAAAAAGTGTTTTAAACTATTCGCAAAAGAACCATCACTGCTTTTCTTGTCTCTTCTTCAGTTAATGTAGTCTAAAAAACTATTGCGGTAGCGCCATTTTGTTTACTTTCTTTCTTCCGTTTTGTATGTTCTGATGCACTTCCATGGTGGTAACTTTCGATAACACATGCAGGCCATTAGGAACGTGTGAAAGCATAAATGCAGTAACTACACTTGGAACGCACGGATCTATGTACATACAAAATGGGAGCCTTTATACTTGTATTGTGCTTTACGAGCCTGTGTCACAAGTGTCTGCTACACTATTCATCATTATTCATTCACTCACTTGGTGCTGGTAAACTACTATTGTACCCATTGTACTGACCATTTACCACATGGCTATAATGTGTTGTTTATATCCTGATCTTTTATTATGTCAGTGCCCTCTGCTGGACACATGTGCAATTCTTTCCTTTTTTAATTTACGCTGCCCCCTAGTGGCTGGAGTGAGCACTCTGGTTATTTCTTTTCAAATGAATAACTCGGCACAGGAACGGGCTAGAGACTTACTGCTTTTATCAGCCCGCGGGCCTTGTATTTGACACATTGACCTAAATGAAGTTTTGTGTTCGTTTATAAACAAAGCTGAGATCCACATGGCTTATTTGTATAGACTCCGACAGATAGTCTCCTGATGAACTTAACTTTCATTCATCTCTCCCCCCGCTCTGAGTGCTGCAGGGGAAAATATATAGTATTCATAGGTATAATAAATATACTGTGTGGTAAATATAAAATACATTTTACATAGGTGTAGCAGCTCATATTATCATTTAATCAGCACATATAAGCCCGTCTGGTGGTCAGCTGAAAAATGACAGTATACCAACTAGAAAAATGGAGACTATACTACTGGCCTAAATTATGTGTTTTTGTCTACAATCAATATTGTCGGTTGGAACTCACTATTTCCTGCCCAAAAGGGAAAGGTGACTGAACATCTACATAAATAAGCGAGTAGCCTACTGACAAAGTACGTAGATAGAGGGGGGATGGGAGAGATTCTAGGCCCAGCTCACAGCTAGGCATGATCATTGTAATTTTAGACACTGGTTCATGGGTTTTAAAAGCACTGTTCGCTCTCAGTAAATATGGCCTTGCTTCCATTTTGTCAATAAATATTCTCAGAGGAACCTGGACTTGACTTTACGTACACAGCAGTGTTTAAGAATGTGCTCGTCTCACCTTGCAGCCCTCACAGGCGTGGACTCCATAGTGGAAGCCTGAAGCCTTGTCCGAACACACTTTACACTCCAAATAGAGGGGTGCAGTGGGCTCCTCTGGACTTGGGACTGTCACACTCTCTCCTGAGGACGGACTTGAGGCTGGTGTCAGGGTTTCTGAACAAGAGATGGAATATGGCTTTATTGGTCAAATTGAGCATGAACTTTATGGAAATTATTACATGACGTTGTGCACATATGTGACCAGTCACAGAAACCAAAGACACAAGTCGGTTTTGGGACTTTATGAGATAATAACAGATTGTGAAACTGTAGTCTCTAAGCTTTCCAGTGATGTGTAACACATGGAAATCTGATAATATTTGGAGGCGTAGCGGTGATTTGAAGTTATCAATTCCCAAAATGCCAAAGGGGATTAAATGGCCTCTGCAGTTTTGGGCCATTCTCACCTCTCTGCTGTTGGGAGGGACAATAGGGCTCATTTACATCTCATTTGGATAAGCCACATCCCCTGTCAAACTCCCCCTCAAAGCAGTAAAGCACAGAGAGGGAGCACAAAGGTTATTGCTTCCACAACAAACCATTGTTTACCAGTTTCATTATGTGTATCTGTTTTATTTTTGGTTTTATTTATTGATCTCACCTCACAGCAGAAGGTTGTTATTGTTCTTTTACATTTTTTAATATCAACTGATAAACTGTCACTGGCTTGAGAATGTGTTGTTCAACATCTGTAACGTTTATATTCAAATAAAAAAGTGATATATTATATACAGTATTATTATGGATCCAAGTATGAATCAGAATCGATTTTATTGCCATTGTCGTTTTTTGCTAATGATTGTCACGGTGCGGGGGAATGATGACCCAAAACGCAGAGCAGTTCCAAACAAAACTCAAATTTAATGGAACAAGCAGAATCCGAGGAACAGAACAGACAGAGAATGACTACGATGACGAACGACAATGATCCAGCAAAGACAAGGGAAAACACAGGGGTATAAATACACAGGGAACCAGGGCACAGGTGAAACACATCAGGGCGGGGCAGGCAATCAACAGGAGGAAGGGAAAGCAGGACGACACAGACACAGACCAAGACTATCAAAATAAACACAAGACAGAGACACAGACTAGGACAGGGGAGAAACTAACCAAAACCAGGACAAAACCAACAACCAAAAACCCACATCATAACAGTACCCCCCCTCCAAGGGACGGCTACCAGACGTCCAAACCTAAAAAAAACAAAAAGGCCCAAAAGTCCGACGGGCCCGGGCGGGCGGAGGGGGCCCGGAGGCGGGAACCACGAACCCCAACCCCGGGGGGCACGGAGAGTCCTGGGGGCTACCCTGGAGGCAGCGGGTCTGGGGGCTCCGGCGGAGGCCGCGGATCCGGGGGTCTCCACGGGGGCGACGGGTCTGGTGGCTTAGGCGGGTCAGGGGGCTCCGGGTCAGGCGGATCCGGGTCAGGCGGCCCAGGCGGATCCGGAGACTGGTCAGGCGGCTCCGGGTCAGGCGGATCCGGGTCAGGCGGATCCGGAGACTGGTCAGGCGGCTCCGGGTCAGGCGGATCCGGAGACTGGTCAGGCGGCTCCGGGTCAGGCGGCCCAGGCGGATCCGGAGACTGGTCAGGAGGGTCAGGCGGCTCCGGGTCAGGCGGCCCAGGCGGATCCGGAGACTGGTCAGGCGGCTCCGGGTCAGGCGGCCCAGGCGGATCCGGAGACTGGTCAGGGGCCTCCGGCCGAGACGGGTCAGGGGTCTCCGGGTCAGGTGTCTCCGGCCGAGACGGGTCAGGGGTCTCCGGGTCAGGGGTCTCCGGCCGAGACGGGTCAGGGGCCTCCGGCCGAGGCAGAGGCGGGTCAGGGGTCTCCGAAGGAGGCAGGTCCGGATCCTCCGCAGCGGGCCAAGGCGGAGGAGGCAGGTCCGGATCCTCCGCAGCGGGCCAAGGCGGAGGAGGCAGGTCCGGATCCTCCGCAGCGGGCCAAGGCGGAGGAGGCAGGTCCGCGAAGTCCGGCGGCGGCGGGAACAGGGCCGGGTCCGCGAAGTCCGGCGGCGGCGGGAACAGGGCCGGGTCCGCGAAGTCCGGCGGCGGCGGGAGCAGGGCCGGGTCCGCGAAGTCCGGCGGCGGCGGGAGCAGGGCCGGGTCCGCGAAGTCCGGCGGCGGCAGGTATGCACCCTCCTCCGCCGGCCACGGAGGAGGAGGCAGGTCCGGGAGCTCTGCGGGCCCCGGCGGCGGACGGGTGGAGCTCCGACGAGGAGCGGGGACAGGCGGCGACCTGGCGGGGCGCAGCCGAGGAGCGGGGACAGGCGGCGGCCGGGCGGAGCGCAGCCGAGGAACGGGGACAGGCGGCGGCCGGGCGGGGCGCAGCCGAGGAGCGGGGACAGGCGGAGTGCACTCCGGACGGGGGTCTGGGCTTGGTGGTGGCCCCAGGACAGGAGGAGCCCACCCTGGACGGAGCAAGATGTCCAGCGGTGGCTCTGGGACAGAAGGGGCCCACCCCAAGCCCAGGTCGGTGTCCGGCAGTGGCTTCACCGGGGACAACCCACCTTGCCACAGCTCCAGAACAAAAAAGGACTGTCTGCTGGGTCTTCGCTTGGCTGGATCATTCTGTCACGGTGCGGGGGAATGATGACCCAAAACGCAGAGCAGTTCCAAACAAAACTCAAATTTAATGGAACAAGCAGAATCCGAGGAACAGAACAGACAGAGAATGACTACGATGACGAACGACAATGATCCAGCAAAGACAAGGGAAAACACAGGGGTATAAATACACAGGGAACCAGGGCACAGGTGAAACACATCAGGGCGGGGCAGGCAATCAACAGGAGGAAGGGAAAGCAGGACGACACAGACACAGACCAAGACTATCAAAATAAACACAAGACAGAGACACAGACTAGGACAGGGGAGAAACTAACCAAAACCAGGACAAAACCAACAACCAAAAACCCACATCATAACAATGATAAATAATCAATAAACTAGGGGAAATAAAAAGTATATCAACCAATAAGGCAAATCCCTCAAACATTGCATTGCATTGAATGACAAGATAAGTTTACAATATATTTAAAAAACAACAGAAGAGATCTGGTGTTTTGGTATTTTAATGTTATTGCAGTGCTCTGATTCTGTACACTGTTTCTACACATCCCATATGTAAGCCACCAGACAATTGTCTATTCAACAAAATAACTGGTAATAATATTTATCATGAGGTGGAATAAAAATGTGTTTCCTGCCATAATTGTTTATTTTGAATTTAAATGATAGTTCAGGTCCAAGTCTGAGCTGAACTGTCTCAACAAAAGTCAAGGAAAGATGCCCCACAAACTAAGGTCTATTTAAATGGAATGTGTACTTAAGCTGAAAATGCACATGCAATTTGTTAAGGTTAACATGAATCAGTAAACAGTTATTGTGTTATAAGAAAACAGTTATTGTGTTATAAGAAAAATTTCACTTAAATTTGAACATTAAAAAGTCCTTTGAGGATCCAGCTTACATGCAGTACCAATAATAATCTCGTAAAGCATACAACATTTCTCAGATTGCATCACATTGAGGAAATCACGACTTCTTACCCAGTACAATAGGGTTTTCTGGACTCTGATACTCCGGGAAGTCGAAGCCCAGAGTGTTGGCTTCGATGGATTGTGAGATCTCAGCCAGGTCCTCCATAAGGTCTCCACACAGAGGGCTGCCCAGGAGGGACTCTCCCAGGGGAGATGGGGGGCTGTACACATCCCCAGCCATGGTCAAAAGGTTGTCCGATGATGATGATCACTCAATCACCGGACTGAGAAAGTAATAGAATAAATAAGAGTTTGTAGAATGATGATTTTAGTCCATTCAGGGAATAAGGGTGGTTAGTTACCTCTGGACCCCCAGACCTCCCTGCCTGAATGAGTATCTTACCCTTCCCCCCAGTGTCCTGAAGCTCCAGCAAGAACTGGATGTTACCATGATTAGTTACCATGGCGGCGCATAAACAAGCGGCGGCTTCTCTCTCTCTCTTGACAAAGCGACGTTTCTACCCTTTTCTGCGAACTGCTGTTTTTGTACATCTTTGCCATGTTTTTGTGGAGTTCAGCGGATTTTTTACTGCCAAAGATCTTTGCTAGCAATGAACAGAGGATGTGTTTTAAAAGTAAACACACAGTTAGCATCCGAGCTAAAGGCATTTAAGCAGCATTTGAAACCTACAAATTTCAGAGATATCATCTTCTGAAGCGCTGACAGGTCACCGAGGGCCCCCCGCACCTGCAGCGCAGTGGAGGCGTCACAAGAGGCGCTACAGGAAACAAAAAAGGGGCAAACGAGGAGGTATCCAAGCAAGAATAACAGCTAAACCACACCGGCCTTCTATCCCTACTATACTATCCCTACAATAAGATGGATTATATTCGTCTGCTACGCTCCTCTCGGAAGATGGTGAAAGACAGTTGTGTTTTTATATTCACTGAGACTTGGCTCAATGGTAATATACCGGACAGTGCAATCCAGCTTGAGAGGCTTTCCTGCTGCAGAGCGGACAGAGTGATCTCCGAGGGAGGCAAGACGCACAGAGGTGGTCTCTGTGTCTACACCAATGACGCCTGGTGCCGTGACGTTGCCGTGGTCTGCAGACACTGCTCACCCCTCGTGGAGTTTATTATCATTAAGTGTCGCCATTTCTACCTGCCCAGGGAATTAACTGTTGTACTGCTTGTGTCTGTCTATATACCGCCCACCTCTAACCTCAAAAACAGGTAAGAGGCACTGAATGAACTGTTCCAGAGTGTCAGTGACCAACAGACAGCCCACCCAGATGCCTTTCTCATCTTGGCTGGGGATTTTAACCACGCAGACCCAAAGAGCGTTTTCCCCAAAGTCTATCAACACATTGACTTTCCAACAAGGGGAAACAACATCCTGGATCTGGTTTACACCACCAAAAAAGGAGCGTACAAGGCACACCCCCTCCCCCATCTTGGTGCCTCAGACCACATAACTATTATGTTACTGCCAGCATACAGGCCACTGGTTAGAGTCACTAAACCGGTTCGGAAACAGATTCAAGTGTGGAGTAAAGACTCTTTAGAGAAACTTAAGGACTGCTTTCACACAACGGATTGGAATATGTTCAAGCAGGCTGCCATTCACAACAATATCACTGATCTCCAGGAGTATACAGAGACTGTCACTGCCTACATCACCAAGTGCACTGAGGATGTTACAGACTCTAAGACCATCATTATCAGGCCCAACCAGAAACCTTGGATTACAAGTGAAGTCCTCAGGCTCATGAGGGTTCGGAATGCTGCCTTCAAATCTGGTGACAAGGAGAAACTGCGGACAGCTAGGGCCAACCTGTCCCGCGACATCAAAAAAGCCAAGAAGCAGTACTCCAAAAAGATAACTGATCACTTCAGAGACAGCAGAGACACTCGGAGTCTGTGCGAGGGGATAAAGACCATCACAGACTATAAACCTCCTCGACAAACTTGTGCCAGTGACACCTCTCTGTTGAACGCTCTAAATGAACTCTTTGCTCGCTACGAGGCACTCAACAGAACCCCGGCACAAAAGTCAACACCACCTCCTGAAGACCAAGTGCTGAAGCTATCTCCAGAGAGTGTGAGAAGATCTCTGAGCAGGATCAACATACACAAAGCACTGGGTCCAGACAACATACCAGGTCGTGTACTGAAAGGTTGCGCTGATGAACTCACTGAGGTCTTCACAGACATTTTTAACACATCTCTGCAGCAGGCTGTGGTCCCAACGTGCCTCAAAGCGACCACCATCATTCTAGTGCCAAAGAAGTCACCAGCCTCCTGCTTTAATGACTACCGCCCAGTAGCACTCACTCCAATTCTTATGAAGTGCTTCGAGCGGCTCGTCATGGAACATATCAAGTCTGTTCTCCCTCCCACCCTGGACCCATACCAGTTTGCTTATCAGTCCAATCGCTCAACTGAAGATGCCATCTCCACTGCACTTCATTCAGCCCTCACTCACCTTGAAACAAAGGACTCTTACGTTAGAATGCTGTTTTTAGACTTTAGCTCAGCATTCAACACTATAATCCTACAGCAGCTAATACACAAACTGCTCCACCTGGGGATCAACACATCACTGTGCAACTGGCTGCTGGACTTTCTGACGGGGAGACCACAGGCTGTACGTGTCGGCGGAAAGTCCTCCAGAACCATCACCCTGAACACGGGGGCTCCCCAAGGCTGTGTGCTGAGCCCCCTCCTGTTCACTCTGCTGACCCATGACTGTGCTCCAAAGTACGACTCAAACCTCTTCATCAAGTTTGCAGACGACACAACAGTGGTGGGTCTCATCAACAACAGAGACGAGTCAAACTCCAGGAGTGAGGTGAGCAGTCTGGCCATGTGGTGCACACAGAACAACCTCTCTCTAAATGTGGAGAAGACAAAAGAGATTGTTGTGGACTTTCGTAGAGCACGGGTCCAGCATGCTCCTCTAACAATCAATGGTGCTGCAGTGGAGAGGGTGACCAGCATTAAGTTCCTGGGTGTGCACATCACAGAGAACCTTTCCTGGACCATGCACACTACATCTCTGGTCAAGAAAAGTAATCAGCGTCTCTACTTTCTCCGCAAGTTAAGAAGAGCTAGAGTCCCAGCCTCTGTTATGTGCAAATTCTATAGAGAGCATCCTGACCAGATCCATCACTGTGTGGCACGGGGCCATCACTGCCTCCTGCCGAAGGAGCCTCCAGCGCATCGTGAGAGCAGCGGAGAAGATCTGTGGAGCTCCTCTCCCCTCCATTAAGGACATGTACTCCACCCGTCTCACCCGCAAAGCCGTCAGAATCACCAGGGACCCTACGCACCCATCACACAGTCTCTTCAGAGTAATGCCTTCTGGGAGGAGACTGCGGAATCTACAGGCCAGGTCGAGTCGCCTTAAGAACAGTTTCGTACACAGGGCCATCGGGAAGCTGAACTCCCTGCCCTCCCTCCCACCCCTCTTCCCCCACCCCCCGCTCCAAAATAAAGGATGAGAGAAATATAATTTCAAATCAGTCACATGGTTTGACAAATAAAACAATCTTGAATCTTGAATCTTGAATTAGCTCCACAGGCTTCAGCCCTATCTGCTCCAGCCAAGGGTGTCCATGGGGGTTGATCTCTCCTTCAATGAGGTTCTCCTCAAGGTTTCTCTTTGTTCCCATAGGTTTATCTTTTTAGATTGTCCCTGCTGAGAAGCTGGGTCTAATAAGGGACAATAAGATGTTTCACTGTTTATTTGGACATTACATTTGGTTATCTGTTTTACTGTTTCATATGTGTCTCATTGTGTATTTCTAAACACTTTCTCTGTTTGAACAAATCCGTAATACTTGAAAAGCTCTGTGAGATGACGAGAGCCGATACTACTTCCTGTTTTTTCGCTTTGGAAAGAGCTCAGTCACAGGCTGTGTCTGAAACCATCAAATTATAGCCTCTATCTCCTAACCAGTGTTGCCACATATTACTTGAAAAGTAACTTAGTTACTTTACTGATTACTTAATTTTAAAAGTAACTAAGTTACATTACAAGTTACTTTATTAGTTACATTCAGCTACGGCCAACAACATCTCCACCTCCTCAACACACTAATGACAAACCGGTTTGCTTCCATGAGTGAAAGACTGCAAGTTCTGATCTTCTTACACTTGTTGGACTTCTCTATTAGGAATTCCTTGAAAATGTCAACAGCTATGGCATAGGGCCAGTGGGGTAGTGGAAGAGAGGCACACTAGTGTGGCTGAAACTAGACTTGTTTGTCTGAGCTTGCGCAAACACAGTAAATGTCTGGTGAAACATTGTTGAAGCAGACATAAGCAAAGGGTTTTGTGTTGAAATATAATGTGGAATGTACCATGTCATTGTCAGAGTTCTTTGTTTGTGCTGATTTAAGGCAAAAGGTGAGCTAAAATAAAATTTTAATGACTCCACTGGACTCTTTTGGTATTCTTGAAGGCACGCATGCTTAAAGAACCTTTGTACACCTTCAACCAATAGTGGCTATTAGCAAAGGGCATTTAGCCACTACAATGTATTTTGTCACTTTTATAAAGTTTGGCTTGTGGAGAAATCTTTTTATTATTGTTAAATGTGCGCCTGTCAATCAACAGTGGTTGCGCATGAAGAATCACTCGAGGGTGGGGGCAAGGGAGGATTGGCAGCGCGGTGGCTTATGGGATGGCACATAGCTCCTAATTGCCGGTTAGTTAGCACCAGAGGTCCCTACGCTAAAGTAGCTATGATAGTTGGCACTAAGGCTCCTTTCCCCAAGTCCTTCCTAACTGAGAGCCCAATTCGGACTCTTCTTATCATGGAGGATGCTGAGGCACATCCGGTTTGGTGTAAGACCTCTTACCAATTTACTGGTTTCAGGTGGAGCATGAGAGTACACGAGGTGACATGGTAGTGCAGAGTTAGCGTTTTTTCTCCACAGCTCCAATCCCCAGCCGGAGGGGACCTTTCTGTGTGGAGCTAGCATGTTCTTCCTATGTCTACATTACCAGTAAATACATACACAATAGGCCAGTGTGAATCAGTGTGCTGGGGGGCCGATAGCGCAGATCGGCAGCCCCACTTCCGTCACCTTGCCCTCCTGGGCGGCTGTGGCTTCAATAGCTTGCCACCACTGATTATGGCGTGAGTGACTACAGTGTTGCTTTTGAGAAACTTGGTAACAATTAAAATTATTATTTTTATTATTATTAGTGTCCAAACACGTTCGTTCCAACAGCTAATTTGATTGAACACATTTATTACAACCATTCTGTCCCAGAATGTTAAAGGATGAATTAGTATTACCTTTGTTTTTGCCATCTGACTGAATGGGGTTAGCTTTTACAGGAACCTGCTCCAAGGTCACTATTGTTGCGATCAGCTCAAAACCGCCTAAAACACGGAGACACCTTTTCTACTTTAGGAATATCGAGATAGCAGTGGCAGGCCTTCTCCATCCAATGATATGATACACATTTATTGAGACAAACGGAAAAGTCGTAAAAAGAAAGTTTAGCCTATTTTATTTACACGTCTGTGAGAACTACTAGGCCGTACAGATGATTAAAAATGATTTGTAAAACATGCTGTTTTAACCCCAATAGTTTTTTTGTTTTTTAAATATTTTTTTTTATTAGAGTGCGGTAGCCTATACTTTATCTCTCAGTTACTGTGTTAGACTTCACAAAGTAAAAGAGTGAAACGCTACAACTTCACATAAGAGAAATGTATTCAGAAAGAGTGAATAAGCTATTAGCCTAAAACCTACCTCTAGTTCTCCCAAGCATGTCCAAAGGTGATGAAAGCCTAGTGCCGGTAATAGGCGTCTCGTGCGGCGACGTTGTATCCCACGCACTGAAGAAAAATGCGTAGGATACTGAATGGTGCAGTGTAGTCGCCTCCCTCCTTCCTCCGTAGGGCTGCCAAAAGTCTTTTTTTCCCTGCGCACTTGGGCCATACGCCACGCCCCAAATGGAACCTCTTTTTTTTTTTTTTTTTTTACGCTGCACATTCGGGCACATCGTTTTTAACTGTTTATCGGTCAAATGAAGACACGTGCCCAACGAGTCCACTGGAGGTCGCCATTTCGGCTCCGTGTTATATGGGACCTGTCAATCGTTGTGTTGATTGGTTTACAGCAGTGGTTCTCAACATTTTGGAGCCGCGACCCCCAATATATCATTGCACCCCACGGCTGACTGACGTCCTCTGCTAATTTGCTCAACCAACCTGCCCTCCACGGCATAAACCTATAGGTTTTGGTGTATTTTTGGTCCAAAGTGCAACTGCAACTTTTCACTAACAACTGTTCACCCTTTTCTTACTGCAAACTCTTCTGTTTAGCGGTATAGCCATTGAAGTGAATAGCTATCGTAAAAAATAACTCGACCTCCACAATGGCGCGCTCCTGTGGGCCGAATGCGACGTCACAATTGTTTGACCGATTGCAAATGAAGAAAATAAAAAATAAATATTGAATAATTTGGTCAGGAAGTAACCGCAGACCTTATTTTGGCATTTCATTAATTGTTTCCCTCTCTCCACCAAATAATCAAAGACTTTGTTTCCCTCTTTTAAAATGTAAAATCTTTTTCTGTGTGCCGTAAGATTATACTGTAGTTCATTATTCAATTTATTCTGACCAGTTCTTAAATGTATCTTTTACATTGATCTGAAATTTGCCTTATCTATGGTGTTAAGTATATTTCTTTCTTTTTATTGTTTGTGCACCCAGGATCTCTCATTTTGTTTGGATTAAGTTACCAGATGGTAAATTGTCAAATACAGTTTCATATTAAACCCTTGAAATGGTCACATCTGTAGTTACAAAGGCATGTTTTGAGAAGTGATTCATCAAGTTTGTGTGGAAAAATTCCCTGCCGAGTTTGAATCCGATTTCTGATTTGCAAATGTATGAAAAAGTTGCATTTGTCATACATTTCTGACAATTAAAGTAAAGTTAAGTGCTTTATTTGTCATTGTACAATTGTTCAACGAAATTGCGTAGGTCAGATGGTGGGTTAGTCTTGACCCACTGCGACTCTATGCACCGCCATTGTGGACCATCCTGACTGAGGAAACCTACGCAGACATTGGGAGAACATGCAAACTCCACATACAGTGAGAACCATATGTTTACATATACTTCATAAAAAGACACATTTGCATCTTTTCTCACTGTCAGGCCTTTTCTCAAGGTTCACAGCTGCTGGAATGTTGGGATTGTTATTACTGAATTAACCAGTAATTTTACGTTTATATACCAAAGAAATGCATGTAATTGTCAGTAAGTAATAGTTGTAAATTTATTTTTGGATCCCAGTACTTTAGATCCATCTCACTCATCAGCCATCCCTAGATCAAGGAATTGGGCGGTCACGTAATACTATCAAGATTCAAATCACTTGAAGCAAGGTAAAGATTTTGAGAGATAAGATATGACTTGTATCATGCAAAAATCAACTTTTTATTTTATTTTAACCTTCTTCCTAATTGTGTTCCTGTCATTAAATTATAAATGTTGAAACTTTATGGACTTATCACAATCTCAATTGGCTTTGTTAAACCACATTAAAAATTATCATACTTATTTTCCATTTATTTCCTCTGGTTGTCCGTGACTTTAGGAGGAATTTCGAATATTTCATGTTTTTGAATGTCAAATGGTGTTACCCTGCTTTACCTCGAGCTCCTCCATCCATACGCCTCCTCTTTTCCTCGAGCTCCTACATCCATACGCCTCCTCTTTACCTTCGAGCTCCTCCATCCATACGCCTCCTCTTTTCCTCGAGCTCCTCCATCCATACACCCCCTCTTTACCTCGAGCTCCTCCATTCATCCCCTCTCGTTCTCTAAGGTCAGCTGACCAGCTCTTTTTGACTGTGTCAAACCAGCTGGAAGCTGAGTCCAGGCTTTTGCGATGGCACCACAAAAACAGTGGAATGAGCTGCCTTTGTACACTAGACAGACCTTTTCTATACCCGTTTCTAAATCTCTTCTTTATATGCACTTAAGTTTTTATTACCTTTATTCTATTGAGATTTATTTTGTTGGTTTTATTATATTATTCTGTCAGTTGCTCTTATTTGAACTTTGTTTTAATTTTGCAGCACTTTGGTGTACAGTTATTTTTAAAGTGGGCAGCACAGTGATCCTTTCTTGCCTTTCTTTCTTGTGGCGGCAGGAAGGTTGCGGGGGTCCTGGACCTTGTGGAGTTTGCATGTTCTCCGCATTGCTACTGCCTGTTGCTACAATGGCGAGCAGCAGTCATGTCTCGTGTGTGTTCATTAACATGCACTGTCCCAATTAAATCCTATTACCTGCCACCGTTGGGTTAGTTCTAGCAATTACACAATATCGAAATCTCTCTAGCCTGGTTAATAGTGTTAAAGACAGAATACACAAAATATGCAGTTTAATTTTCAATTGCTCTTTATTTAGAAATATGTACACAAATTGCATTACAAATAATAAATCTCTAAAATAGCAGTGCTTTTTTGTTGTTGCTCTAAACAACCAATTACACACCAGAATCTTGACTACTGGCACTGTTGCTATGCGGTTGAGCAGCAGCAGCCGCAAAAGAAGACTTGAAATCAAATCTACCTCTTTGTTAGTAGACTAAAGCCCCTTTTCTTTCCTTCTTTCTTTTGTTCGTTCTTGTCTCGGGACGTGTGTGAGATCCTGTGATGTATTGCTGCCCTCCAGGGAAGGCAGTAGGTTGTATAGTTATCTCCTGATGGGGCAAAATCACAACCCTGAAACCACACAACCTACTACCTCACCCTGTACGAACATCATATGTCACCCAGATCGGCACAGTGACCTGGGACTGCAAAAATCTGATCCCATCACTGTATACAACAAGAAAAGGATAGCTTGGTAAAAAAAAACAAAGTTAAAGTTGGTCAAATCATCTTCAAAGGCATAAAGAGGTTACACTGATAGAACAACAAAGCTTGAAGGTGGCGATGCTTTCCTAATCGCTTCAGGAAAGACAGTAAGTTGTATAGTTATCTGACAATTTGGGAAAGACCCTAAAACTATACAACCTACTACCTCACCCCAAAGGATAGTTCCTCTCTTGAAGGTGCCCACTGGAAAAAGACAGCAATGTGTTCTGTGTGGAGACAAACCCATAAATTCAAAGTCACTGCATATTCACAGAGTATTTCATTATGTGCAGTTCAGGTAATGCAATTAAAAATGTAATTCTTGTGAATACTGAATACTGTATATCTTCTTCTCAAAACTACTGTGCTCTTGTCTGACCCTGCCTACAGTGCCTTGCCAAAATATTCGGCCCCCTTGAACTTTTCGACCTTTTTGCCACATTTCAGGCTTCAAACATAAAGATATAAAACTGTAATTTTTCTTTTTGAAGAACCAACAACAAGTGGGACACAATCATGAAGTGAAACAAAATTTATTAGATATTTCAAACATTTTTAACAAATAAACAACTGAAAAATTGGGCGTGCAAAATTATTCAGCCCCTTTACTTTCAGTGCAGCAAACTCTCTCCAGAAGTTCCGTGAGGATCTCTGAATGATCCAATGTTGACCTAAATGACTAATGATGATAAATAGAATCCACCTGTGTGTAAACAAGTCTCCGTATAAATGCACCTGCTCTGTGATAGTCTCAGAGGTCAGTTTAAAGTGCAGAGAGCATCAGGAAGAACAAGGAACACACCAGGCAGGTCCGAGATACTGTTGTGGAGAAGTTTAAAGCCGGATTTGGATACAAAAAAATGTTTGTCGTAAAAGCAACACAGCTCATCACCCTGAACACACCATCCCCACTGTCAAACATGGTGGTGGCAGCATCATGGTTTGGGCCTGCTTTTCTTCAGCAGGGACAGGGAAGATGGTTAAAATTGATGGGAAGATGGATGGAGCCAATACAGGACCATTCTGGAAGAAAACCTGATGGAGTCTGCAAAAGACCTGAGACTGGGACGGAGATTTGTCTTCCAACAAGACAATGATCCAAAACATAAAGCAAAATCTACAATAGAGTGGTTCACAAATAAACATATCCAGGTGTTAGAATGGCCAAGTCAAAGTCCAGACCTGAATCCAATCGAGAATCTGTGGAAAGAACTAAAACTGCTGTTCACAAACGCTGTCCATCCAACTTCACTGAGCTTGAGCTGTTTTGCAAGGAGGAATGGGCAAATATTTCAGTCTCTCAATGTGCAAAACTGATAGAGACAAACCCCAAGCGACTTACAGCAGTAATCGCAGCAAAAGGTGGCGCTACAAAGTATTAACTTAAGGGGGCTGAATAATTTTGCACGCCCAATTTTTCAGTTTTTTATTTGTTAAAAATGTTTGAAATATCCAATAAATTTAGTTTCACTTCATGATTGTGTCCCACTTGTTGTTGGTTCTTCACAAAAAATTACATCTTTATGTCTGAAGCCTGAAATGTGGCAAAAGGTCGAAAGGTTCAAGGGGGCCGAATACTTTCGCAAGGCACTGTACGTATTAATCTGGGTATTCAACAAAACATTGCCTATTTTGAGCGAGGTCAATGGCTAAGAATGTTCTTTTGTGCTGAAATCTGTGGCGGCAATATGTAGCTTTCCGCCATTCACTGTGGAGTGAAAGAAAAATTGCCCCTCATATGGCGTTTTGGATGACTTGTGTCGCGTGAAAACAAACATATAAGATTCCCTTCCCAATAAATTCCTTACTGCATTGTTACAACGTAATATTGGATTCTTTGGAATTAAATTTACCAGAGTTCATCCAGGAGAATGTCTCAATTCAAGAATATTATATCAAAAATGCTTTTTTCTTCATGAATTTGAATGCTTATACGTATTTGTTGATATTGTAGCTCACTGTCATTCTTAGAAACAGTAAATCCATGTAACAAATCTGATTGATTGTGTACATAAAATAGGCTGGCTTGAAACCCCTAATAAGGAAAATACGTAGTGCTTTTTAACCATAGCTTTGATATACAGGAAATACACGGTAGCCATTCAGCCACAATCATAGTAATGGGGCCATGTGGCCTGTGAAATTAACATGTTGCACCTTGCTCCTCCTACACAGCATGTTCCTAAAATTGGCAAAAGGGCAAGAAGGGGGGCTGTCACCTATCTACCACGTACGCCACGATCTAAGACTACGCGCACGTATCGACTCTACCCAGAACCAATGGCCGCTGGCTGCTCTGCTTTGCGACGACGACACTGGAGGCTGGAGGAATTGCTCTGCCATTGCTGTAGTACCGCCATATAGCCGCTAGTCCCCCATTGGAATCCATTGCACTTTAGACACGTTAAAAACAACTTTAATGCCCGGTGCATAATTTTTTGGAACTGTCTACAGCTAGATATTTCTCCTGTGATTACGTTGGGTTAGACACAATCCGAGGCACCGGGCTGGTTATCGTAGGATAGATTTTAGAAATCTCGTACTTAATGAGGGTCGGACTGTTGGCATTGGAGCTGCGCGAGCTACATGTCACGCAAGGGCCGAGTCTACAGTGAAGATCCCGCACTGATGCCCTTATTAGGAACATGCTTCGTCAGCGCTGGGGAGGAGGAGCCTGTAAATCCGCCATGATTTCCCCCTCGAGCGTGGTCATTGTGGTAAATGGGGAGGAGTGAGTAATGACGGTCTATTAATAATATGTCTATGCCCAGATCACGCTTTTGTTTCCACTACACAATACAGGCGCAGTTGTTTTAAACTGTGTTTGGGAGGTGTAAAGTTACTGGTTTCCGTTTTTTTAGAAGTTTATTTTGGAGTTGCCCCTGGCCACTACGGGATGGTAATGGTTGCCGTAAAAATCCAGACTCACGGCTGTACCAGTGATTGAGTCGGCTATCAACTACATTTTTAGAGCCGAAACATACACAAGCAAACAGGAAGTGGAGGGAACCAATCAACGAAGGGCAGGTGTCTGTCATTGATGTGTTTTTATTAGTGGTTCTTCGTTAACATTCAAACAGTCTAGTCTATGGCACTGCAGCAATGTCAGCTCCCCGCCATGAGGACCAAAGACAAGCGCTATCCTCACTAATTATATTACTATATAAATAAAGCGCTTTCTTCTACTCTTCTAATTGTTTTTAACTCGACCCATCTGCACACCAAGTTCATCAACTCCTTGAGGTATCTGACTCAACTGAAGCGGTGGGAGCCATTTCAGGATGAATAAGGCTAGCCAAGTAATTGGAGACTTATTTTTATTTTCATTAGATTCACATTACAAAATAAATAAATGAAAAGTAGCTAGAAATTTTGATCAATCAAATTTAACATTTGCATAGTTCATGAATAATGTTAGCCCTTTGATATTAACCTTTATATAAAAGCTCGTTTCAGCTTGTGGCAAAGCATCTTTGATGTTTACTTCACCTAAAAAGGTCATTCATGAAAAAGTTAATAAATAATGTAAGAAAAAAGAAAAGGAAAAAGTCAACAAAACACAAATTATTGATAAAATATTGTTTCAAAGTACTTACTTGCTACTTCATAGGAAATCAACTTGGTAATACTTTGTTTTAGTGCTAATTAGGTTACTCATTGATGGTTAATGAATTAGATAGTTGGTATTTATAAAGCACCTATTTTGCATGGCCTTATTCAACATCTTACCAGCTACTAATACTTTCCACATCACTTCAGAATGAAGAACATATTCTCTGCTAGGGTTGGGCCATATCATATCGTTGTAATTTTCTATATCGTTATGGACACGATATAATTTATGTTACGCTCAGCTCCAGCAGAGCAACATAAACACTGACTGTAGAACACGGGGGCAGGTGCTTAAAAAGTAAAATGAAATGAAGGATGTAAACTGTAGATCATATTTGCGAGGAAATTAGTATGGCTCTAAAAATAAATTAATAAAATATCACTGAATTAATCTTCCCAATAGGCGTAAGGCTGGTATTTTAAAGTAATGGACAACATTGTCAAATATATCATTATCATAATATTTCTTTATTATATCGTGATATTGCCCTGCCCTATTCTCAGCTACAAATACTTGATTAAGAGGTCATGGACATAAATTAGGCCGAGGATGATTTTTTTTCTTGCTTAAGAATTGTCCCTATTTATCAAGAGTTATTATTATAATATTAACCAGTTACTTGCCGTCCTCCTGATCTGGGTGCTAGGGTTGGGTTTAGGGTTAGGAACAACAAATATGGTGCAAGTTGTGTTTCACTCACACGGATCTTACACATAGTTTTAGAAAAACTAAATTTCTCCATTGTGAGATCAATAAAGGCTATCTTATCTTACCTTATCGTAAGCTTTATGGCCAATACGCTTTGAGATTTGCATATGCAGAATTGCTAACACTAAGCCGGCAGCTAACAAGTTATCACCTAATAAGACCCGAATAACGAGAAGCGTATTAACACTACAGTAATTAAGAATTAATAAATTGGAAATTGTCTAGTAGGATGTTGAATAAGGCAAAATAAGGACAAATAAGAGCTATTTAACCTTCAATTAGTACCCTAATTGGCACTTAGTTAGCTGTTGATAAGTGAGTGCTAAAATAAAGTTTTACCGTTTTATTTACTAAGAATAGTATGACCCATGAACATCCTGTTTGTGTGAGCTGCTGATACTGCAGGGGCCAAAAGTTCACATACTGAATTCTACTTTGCCTGGCGAATGTAGTGAGTGGTTGGTGGTGGTCGGAGGGGCCGATGATGCAGACTGGTTGCCTCACTTCCGTCATTCTACCCCAGGGCAGCTGTGGCTACAATAGTAGTTTCCCACCACCAAGTATGGAGTGAATGAATAATGCAATGTAAAGCACAATATAAGACGATTTTCGTGGCATTTTCTAAGCTGGTTTAGAACCTCACCTCGTGTGACATTAACATTTCATTTTTGTTTATTAGATCTTGCAATGATTAATTCAAGAACCAAACTCGGGAGTTGCAAGCGAATCAGCTGATTCCTTCAGTATCCAAAATACCAGATACTTCAACACAAAGAACCTGTGTGTGTGTGTGTGTGTGTGTGTTTTTTTACTGGTATTTTACACCAGGAAACTGAGACTGTCAATGGCACAATTATCATAATATTATGTTTGGATTTTTAAAATTTAATTGTGAAATTTGCGGAATAGCCTTTTTCTCTCTCCGCCTCTCGCTATCATGTTTTCTGCCTACATGGCGCATCAAATCTGCTAAGGACTATTGGATATTTTCAAATCAAATGTACAATTCATAGTAAGAGCAATTGTAGATTTTGTTTTTCCAAGCTCCAACTTTCAAAAACTGTGTTGACTGCAGTTGACGAAATACACCAACAGGTGTCATGGCTCCCCAGCTCATTGGGAGCGCAGAGCGACAGACACGGGACAATGAGGCCTTTGTGCTGTTACGGGTGCCAGCCGGTGTGTCGTGTACTGTTTCGCACTAATCTTCATTTGACCTTTAGGCTCATGGCTTTGCTTTCCCCTTTCCCCCGCTAATTTCCTTTTAAGAGATTATTTGCGGGGCTCCAGCAGAGACTTAAGTTATACATTCATAAGACAACATTTTGGTCCAAGTGGTGTTTTGATGGGACACATCAACCAACTCTACAGCCAGTGTGTGCGTGTGTGTGTGTGTGCGCGTGTGTGTGCGCCACGCGCGTGTGTGTAAAAAGACTATCTTAGTATATATAATTAACAACAATTGAGCCTAGAATGTGGACAAATAATGATGCAAGAGTTGATGTAGCAATAGACGCTTAAATAATAAACAATGACGTCACGTGGTGATCATGAAAATCAATGCATATTTTTAGTTAAAAAAAATATGCAATCTACTGTGACATTAAGGTAAAATTCTGAATGTTTTCAAAAGATGAGCCTGTAATAAAAAAGAAAGAGGGAGAAAAATGAGACAAACTGTACAGGCGATTCCACACACACTCACACAATGCTGACCGGAGCTGAGACACACAGTCTTGTGTCCAGGCAAGCCACCGGTCATAAACGTGCCAAACGGCTTCAGAGTGTATCATTAAGGTTCATGAAGCACATGTTATAGTGATCACAGCTCCACTTTTGGATGTAACCATATTACCATACACTATGACCACAGTGAGACACACACAGTGAGACACACTGAGAAGAGACTCAGACCATTGTGACCAGGTATAGTGTGAATTTCAATCGCAAATTATGTTGAAGATATTTGGGCAATATTCACATTTTCCCTGAATAGTTTAACCTAGTTCATTTATTGTATTTATGCTGCAGAAACATTTATATTTCATTTATTATTATTTCTAAGAAACTTTTGTGCACGTATTCAAAAAAAAAATATATATATATATGTTTTGTATAATTTACATTTTAATACATTTTAATGTACATTTTAAGTAGTTCTTAGGGTGTGTGTGTGTGTGTGTGTGTGTGTGTGTGTTTGTGTGTGTGCGTGTGTGTGTTTGTGTGTGTGTGTGTGTTTATATACTGTACACATTGGACAAACACTCAGCTGATTTTATATAACACAACATAAAACTGATAAAATAACAGCTTAAAATGCAAAAAAAATATATATATATATATTTTTTGTTTTTACTATGTGAATAGTTGAAAACCCACACACTATAGAGCTATAGATTTAAACCTAGAAGTCACAAAACCACAAGTACTAGAATCACTTTGTTTTGTTGTTGTTTTTTGTTTTGTTTTTTGCAATTGCATAGTTTTATTTGGCAAAAGACAAGGTTGTCCAAACTGCCTAAATAACAAACTACACATAAAGCCTACCGTATTAAAACCTCAAAGATTGGATCGCTCGATTTTACATCATGGCATGTGTAAAAATGTATTTTGTTCCCCGTGGGGAATATTCTTTACGCCCTCAAAGCTGATTGTGTGCACATCTAGTCTTTCATTGGTCGCACTGCACCTGTGATCTAGGACTCTGTCCATGGAGTGTGTGAATGTGTGTGTTATTGCTCAGACGAGGAGGCTCTGCTCCTTCATGGAGGCGTGGGAACCCTATTCATCTAAAAGACTACGGTTCATTGTGGGGTACACAGCATCAAATGTGTCTGGTGTTTGCCTGTTGCTGTGTCTGCACTTAATGAGGAACCTCGGATGTGATAGTGGTGAAACATAACTATAACATAACTATACATTTACCAATATTTTATATTCTTATACGGCTGTATGACTAAAAAGATCACAGTTCTGTTTTATTTAAAAAAATGAAATGTTGTCTTTCAAAGGAACAGGTTATGTGTGTGTATGTTTTTATAGTAAGTCATAACTTGTTGTGTTGCCTAAAATAATTAAAAAGAAGAGTGAGCCGAAGCCATCTGATGCTGATGTTTTAGAGCATCCTAAAAGCTGGGGTTTGCGCTTGAGATGGTGAGGGAAAGACATGGGATTACCAATTGAACAGCACCAATGGCGGCTAAAGCACTTTGGAAACGTAGCATATCACTGAATCACACAGTCTCCACTCCTACCTATTGGCCATAGTCAATACTGACGCGCTTAGGATGCCTTTACCGATAAGAAAACAAAGACACTATTATTAACTATTATTCAGATGACTTGAGAAAAGAGTCACCACAAAAAGTGGGATTGCGAGTGAGCGAGCATAGTTTTTTGGGGGGGATCAGGAAGTTATTCGTACATACAACACAGGCTTGTATAAATACGCATTTTCATACTACTGTAAATTAGAGTTTTTAACATTGAATAAGAGGCTTGAAACAGGACCTAGTTTAAATTTGTGCTTCAGCTTTGCAATCGTAGTGACGTTAAGGAGAAATGCATGCTACTTTATGTCTTAAAGCACAAGTCATGTTTATGCATGTTCACCAGCGTTGCATTTTTGCATTTAGCACATTAAAAAAATGTATTGTCTCATTGACTTCGATTAAAGATACATGTGGCCACGTGTGATGTCAGATCTAATTTCTAACTTTTTCTTATAAAACACACAAAAACTAATTAAGAATACTTGTGGAGGCCTAATAACCATCGGTGACATAAGATTAAGATAGAGAGGAATGTGTTGTATGGGGGCTCGGCCTGTTAGCAGGCCTTGTCTGGCCCTCAGCCCATCTCTACGGCCCTAGTCGTCCACTGTTCCCTCCAAAACCCTCTGTTTCACAGGAAATAGGCTGAGAGACGGTAAACTACTCTAAAGGCACAAGGGAAGAATGAGAAAAGTCTGTTTGTACTTGAAAGCAGTGCCACGTTTCCTTCTGATTTTGCCTGTGATAGTTACTGTTGCTAGTCATGTAGCAGGCAACGCACAAACATTGAAGAAGATCATCCAAACAATGTTCAAATGTAGAAAGAGGCTTAAGAAGCTTTTGTCTATCAAATATTTTGTAATTTCAAACACTGCAATTGCTTTGTTAGTGACACATGGTACATAAACGTTGATGAAGTCTTACCCTGGGTGAGTTTAAGGCCACCAGTCAGACACAGGCGCAGCATCAATCGATCTAGCCTGGTGAAGTGCCGAAACCTCTGCTGGTTATTGTCCTGGATTGCTCCATGTCATAGTTTGTCCAGAGATTCTGTATGAACAAGGGCAGAGAGGAAGCTTGGATTCAGTCATACAGCTTTGCACTCCCTGCAAGGAGTAGGCGGGCGCACAGAGCAGAGCCCCATTCAGATCCTAAAAAAGTGCCCAGCCTCCCGTCTGCCTCTGTGACTGTCTGCGCCACTGTCTGGATTTTTCCCCTGTCAATCTGTCCACCTCCTTTACTCTAGCAGAGTTTCCTGAGTCTCCTCTAACATGGACAAGCTCAGCTAACTGGTTTTTGAATGTTTACAAAACTGCTCCTCTTACTCTACCCGTGTGCCGGACACTGTCAGGGCTTACCACAATGGGGAAGCCATGCGGGATTCCCATAGAGTCGTGTGTCCCTCCCGTCTGGCAGTTAACAGGGCTTTGAATGAGGAATGTTAGCAAACACAGCCACTGAATGTCGGCTGAATGCTAGGCGAGACAGCCAGTCAGATTGCAGCACTGGCCCGGGCATATGAATAATGCAGTCGAACCAAGCGGTTGCAGTGAAGACTAACTCCGCCTCTCACTGCCCACTCCTATCTCCACTAGCCCCTCCCTCTCCTCTGCTCCAAACTCAAATGCCTTCACGGGAGTAAGAACAGAGGGAGAGGTACAGCTTCAGGATCCTGCAAGAGTATAAGTGTTATACATACATACCAACCAGTATTTACAACAAGCCATCTTCAAATCATAAATAAACTCCTACGTACTTTTTATTTCTTTTTGTAGTCTTTTGTTCGAAAATGGCACCTGTCCCAGAAAGAAAAAGCCCAGTCGCTGCTCCGCCTTCCTGCTCCGTTTCACTGGAGACTGCCCATAAGAGAGAGAGAGAGAGAGAGAGAGAGAGAGAATGAAGGAGAGAGAAGACAGGGTGGAGGAAAAGTGAGGGTGGGGCAAAGACCCAAAAGAGGGAAAGGGCAAAGGAGATAAGAGCATTATAAAAAATGATAGAAATCCCATTTAAGTCGAAACACACTCACGTGTAATTCAAAATGACGTAAATGCCTCCACGTTTTGGGAGCGAGGTCTCACTTACAAGAAAATAAATCATGGCGCAGAACGGAGAAGCATGTGCTCGAAAAGAATACCGCAACTGCACAAGCAAAAACCAAAACGTTTCTACCCACTTCAGTTTAACTCTACTGGCGATTACCCAAAAAGATTCACACAGTTTATAAACATTGGTTGGAAAATGGAAAATGAAGCTTCGGAAAACTTCTTCAAAGAACGGTGCTGTAGTATAAAAAAATAAATAAAAATGGCGCGAAGCGACTTGTTGCATGATATTGTGAGGCAGATCTTGAAGAGAGAAGCTAGAGCAGGCAGAGGGTTAAAATCCAGGGACCAAGAGTAGTAAAAATCCCTCCCTTTTTTGGCAGAGTTGCTAAAGGGGAGGTCCTGCCAATAGAAATAGCAGTGGACCGTTTTTCCTTGCTTTTTTTCAGAGATGCAGCGTCCAAGGCTACGCTCTCGCATGTGGCCAGGACCCAGGGAGAGTGGAGGAGAGCGATGGATTGAAAAGAAGGCTAGAGCACAGAGGGGAGGGCACAGGATCGCGTTGTGAGTGGAGGAGACAAAGCTCAGCTGATGATGAAACCGGGACGTGTGGGAGAGCGTCCACACAGCGCGTTTTTATCAGCACCCCGGCGTGACGTGCGCATGAGCAAGGCGGGGTGGAAGAGACTGGTGGGAGGACAGAGAACTACTCCTTCTGAGTAGGACAGCCACAGAAAACATTTTCAGTACTTATTGAAATACTTACACAGTAGAAGCAGTGCTTGTAGAATCTAGGACTGTTTAGCACTAAAAATTGTATTGTGTATGTACAAAGTGGTCACTCAAAGTTTGAATGTCTTGGTTGAATGTCTTGGTATTTGTTTGTGTGTGTGTTTTCACGAGAACATGAGACAATATATGTCATCTTTAAAATCAATTTATAATACTTTTGTGTAATTAATCGGTTGCCCAATAAGCACATTTTATGATGAACTTCTTTCCTTTCAATTTTTCACTCCACCACAAATAGCAATGAGCTGAGCACCTTAGTACGACTTACTAGCCTTGATTGCAATAGTGAACTGTGCAATAAAAATGTAAAACTTATGCCACCCTCAACTCGCTGTGAAGAAAGTGGTCAACAGCAGCCACCGACAAAGGGACAAACAGGAACATTTGGAGGCTTTCAACAACAAAACTGACTCTCCTCAATTTCCATTTCACCTTCTCTTAATGTCTCGTCTTTTCTCTCTCCTACCCTTCTGTTCCTTCTCATAGTACTGTCACATGATGCAGTAGTTAACAGCAATTTAGAGTGGTTTTGATATCACCTTTGCCTCTGTAACACACCTACTCTGCACCAGCCAGCACAAGGTTACACACACTCATCCAGGTTACACCCCTCCTCTATTTCCAAAACTTGCTGTGGTCAAAATGCTGTAATGCCTCTAAGTAATTAGCACCATCTAAAATGAGAATAAATATTGCTATCTTTGGACGTTGCTTCCCCTTTGCTTCCGTATTTTTTCTTAAAAGAATCAGCAGATTTTTCTCTCCTCTCTTCCAGAAGTAGCAGCATTCGAGAGCAAAAGATAATAAAGTACAACAACCAAAATATTTCACAACTCACTGTACTGTCAAAATCTAAACATATAGGGAACTAAAAATTGGCTGCCGAATAATCTGCAGCCTCTCCACACTCTGCCGTCTCTGACTTGTGAAGGCTGAAGAGGAAGGCGTTATGCTGCGGTGCTTGTCCTTGACTTACTACAAAGTCAACTGTAACTCAGGTTCCCCGTACTCTCTACAGGACTGCACAAATCAAATTCAAACATGTCGCAGAAAAGAAATTGCAAGGATACAGTACAAGTTTCTCGGGATGCTAAATCACTTTTTTTTCATTGCACTAAAGTGTTAGTAAAAGTTATGAGTTTTTCTATAGTTGAAATGTGACCAAGCTGCAAACAGTGATCCTCGGTCCTCTGTGACGTCACATCTCGCCACATCTATTAACCAATCAGAGTGGCCCCGAGAATAACACTTAACAACAACGCGCATAAAATAATTACAATTTTGTATTCCAATACGTGTCTCTTTGGTAATTAGCAATTTCTTGGTCATCAATCTATCCACGGCACTGCTCTTGCTAGTGGTTGTTTACCATCAAAGATGTGGTAGGAATTCAAAAAACTTGGCAGAGCCAGTAGAACTGAACATCGTAGAGAGTTCATTTGAGGATACTGCTCTGGTTTTGGCTCAGCTGCCAACTTCTGACACTGTAGCCCTCTGCGCGGCCTCGCCCCTGTAGGAGTGGTCTGCGTAATGCTGCCATTGATGGAACTCCAATATTAACAACCTCATTTATGATACTTCCAGAAGTCCACAACCACAGCATTTAAAACATATACACGAGGTTCAATGCAAATACAACCTTTTTCCTAATTATTGCACGGCATTCACCTTTTTATGCACATTTTAGGAATGTTATAGACAAGTACACAACTAAACATATTAAGCTATCAGTAGCGGCACGGTGGCACAGCGGTTAGCGCTCGTGCTTCAAAGCAAGAAGGTCCCAGGTTCGATTTCCACCTGGACGGGGCCTTTCTGTGTCGAGTTTGCATTTTCTCCCCATGTCTGCGTAGGTTTCTTCCAGGTACTTCAGTTTCCCCTACCACAAAAAACATGTACAATAGGCCAGGATGAATAAGAGGGAGTTTGAGAGTGCGAGTGTGGGACAATGAAAATTAGCCCATGGCTACAAATCTTTACTTGCATACGGCGGCATTCCTTCAATAGAAGATGCTGACTTTATGTCTTTTAAGAAAGAGTGAATACAATGAGATTTACAGCACGTGAACAGATTCTTCACAGTGTGCTGCTCTTAGACACCACTCAAGTGCAACTTTAAGAATATTAGTTACATTTTGGTTAGAATGTTTTTAAGAAACTTTGAACAGTTTCTTGAAGTATTCAACAAAAGGATTCACGTCAAATCATCATGCCCTGTAGGCCAAGTTGACAGAGCATCATTGTTACATACTCAATAGATTTTATTATTAATCCTTGTTGCCCTTAAGTTAAGGTCAAGTGTGTGACATGCATATGTAAGCTCTCAGTCGTACAGGAGTCCACCATCGTAAACCATTGTATTAGTGTGACCTGAAAGCAACTTGAAAACTAAAAACTTTACACAATAAAAAATGTAGTTTCCTCGAATGCAATTAAACTACATTTACACTTTCTTCTGGCTTTGGTGACTACGGCGGTGAGACTCTCCATCTACAAGGTGGTCCCGCAGGGGCCTCTCAGCGGCACACGCTTTGACAACTTCTCCATTACAGAGCGACCCTAAAGGTCAAACTCTGAAGAATTTGGAACAAAGGCCACGACCCTGGGGTCAGAAGTGTAACTTCGGAGGCAGGTCGGGGCCCCATAGTAAAAGGAGCCTGGTGTTTGCTTTGAAAGGTGAGGAACACTAACATGGGCCTAATAAGGATTAAGAGGCCATCTCCTTTGGGATGTCACTCAAGGGCCTCATAAATCAGTCTCTATTAACCTTCCTGACCCTCGACGGCCGTTATGAGGCTCCGGGTCACAGCAGCTTACACAGCGGAGCTGTTAAAGCTATCACGACACACAGCTCCCTTCATGTGGACAACATACTTCAAAGGTAAATGCCTTGTCAAACAGGGCCCCTACTTAAAGAAAAAAACGCCTTGTCAAAAAGAGGCCTGTACTTCCTAGGACTCAGAGTGTGGCCTGTTCAGGCAGGCTTGAAATGGCTGGTAGATTTCTAACATACTGTGTTTTAAAGGATCTATATATTGGCTTAAGGAGGAAACTAAAATAAAAACAAGTTATTTAAAATACTTAAAAGTAAAATAAATACAATTACACATCATTATTTTTAATGCACTGCCATTCTGCAGAAAACAATGCTGTACAAACCACAGAGACAAGAGCACAAAATGGAGGAATGGAGAAGAGAACATGGCGGCACAAGTACCGCATTCTCATTGACACTGCTTTCATTCTACACCAAAAACAACACAAACGTCACATTACACGTATCTTGATTTAAAAAATTAATAAATAAATAAAAATAAAATTACGTTTGGAAAAGGCCAGAGCAGAAACTACAAAATGAAAGCACTCAAACAAACACAAAAAGCAATCAGGTTTTAACTAAAATTGAAGCATGATTGTTGTTATATTTTTTTTTATTATTGTTATAATTAGATTATATATTTTCAATAACTTTAAAGGGTTTTGAAGCAGCCAATAAAACTTTCAGCATACACATTTGTAGTAGGGAAAAAGTATAAATGGAATATTATGCATACTATCTCTCCACTTACTGTACCTACAATAATAGTGGTTTTCCTCTGTGTAGGAAGGAGGTGAAGGCATTTAAAAAAATGTGGAACAGAAGCAAAAAGCTGATCTTTTTTTGACAAGACTGACCAGATTTTTGGTCCATTTAGTGAATACGCAGCAGTGTGTACTGACTATCATACACTTATCACACATGTAAAACTAAATTAGATATTTTAATTGTGAGTCCTATTATCGAAGCAAATATTTAATTTAGCATTTGAGCTATCAGTAGCCTAATTGCAATGTTGTGAATTTAATTGATATAGCCTACTTTATAATAGTGTATATTTTAAAATGTACAAAATTATGATTTTTATGTGGAAAAAAAGTGTCTCCCATAAAATAATTGATCATTACAAAATATATAAATAAAAATGTATTTGCCTTTCTACAAACTTGTTTAAATTAGTGTTTCAAATTTTGAAAACTTCAATATAAACAAAAAAGCAACAAAAGCAGTAAATATGTATGCACATATAAAAGACATTTTAAATGTTAACTTGGTAAACATAATATGGTAAAATATGTTTGAACATTTTAAATGCATTACCCTTAGTCAAAGGAGCACAAATGCAGACCAAATGTACTTACATAAGAAGACCAAATGTACTTACATAAAATGGAACCAGTAGGGGAGAGTCTAAGGGAAAATAAAAATAAATCCCAAATAAGTTCACTTTGACAGCTACTTCTTTTCGGCGACTCAACTCTCAGCAGAGTTTGGGCAGTGCTTAAGGGAAATCACGGCCCTAAATTCAAATAGAGTTACAAGAACAGTTTGGTTCATCATTTAAAAAAAGAACAAACTGTGAAGGCCAGTGAAATAACTGGTCCGCTGCGAATATGATGAAAGGAAATAGGATTTACAGACTTCGACTTTAGCTAAGAAAAAAACCCCACATAAATTCTACATTTTTTTGTTTTCTAGCGTCTTTCACAACACGTGCCCAAACTCCTCTCCTGTATCTTACTAACTCCCGTCCCATCTCATTTTAATAAACCGGAAATTTCCAGGCACTGTTATACAGCTGTTTAGTGATTTTAACAGAAAAACTGACTTTTAATTCAGCGCCACGTCACCGACCCACTGCACTCAGCATGGGCCTGAATGACCAAGCTTGGCCCAAATAGAGCGATTTAGAACTCCAGCCCCAGCGTAAGCCGTGTTTCACACAAGACCAGGCCGTGATTTGTTTCAACAAACACATCCTCCAACAGAATCAATCAAACAACAGCGTCTGCAAACGCCGGTGATTAAGACCTGGAATGTATTTACGCAAAAATAGAAGAACATGCATATTTGTCATTTGGTTTATAGCATCAGAAGAATGCAGCTTATTTTTATTATTCGTGCACTTTTATGAAATAATAAACACTATAAATTTCACAGCAAAAAACAAAGACTATGGAGAATCTTTTAACCCCTTTTCACTTTGATGAAGAAGTAAAGAGTAGAGCAGAACTGTCACTCAAAACAGAACTGATTAAAATAATAAAAAAAGCCTTTTTTAAATATTTTAATCAGTTCTGTAGGCTCTATATCAAATTTACATAGCAGCTCAGGGGTAAAGGACATCCAGCAAATTGTCAGAGCCGGTACTCAAAACCACGATGCTGAAGACAGAACAGTGTTTCGCCACATGCAGTGGCTTTAACCACGACACTATCAGCTGCATAGCCTAGTGCAGTTCTATATAATGCGTCACTGTATCTCTATAGTATTAGCTCGCACTGGCATCGGCAGCTATGTTTAGAAGGAACATAGCAGAGCCAGCAAAAGGAGATGCTGGCTCTCAGGGGTTAAGATGCTTGCAGTCATGTGGCTGTCGACTGCAACAAAAGGTGCCTATGTAGGGTGCATACAGATGGAGCAAGCTCTTTGTGTGCAGTGTTTCACACGTCGCAGAATCAGAGCTGCCAGGTCTGGCTCTCTGGGCCTGGCTATAGTCCGAGCTAGCAGCTTGTACCACCTGACGCTGGTGTGTTCACTTCACTTAATATGGGACCTAATATGGAGCAGAAGTTCAAGTTCAAGAGGATCATCATAAAATACCATGATGATAGTGCTGGGCGATATGACGATAGATATCGTGGGGACGATAGAAAAGTGTCTATCGTGGCATTTCTCTTCTATCGTTTATATCGTTTCTAACCTAATTTCATCAATTATTAAAGCAAATATTACATTAAATAGGCCACAAACAATGTATTAGTGTTTTCTTGTCACTATGCATCCTCTAAGTTTATATTAAGTGATTATAAACAAGAATAAAAAAGAACTTTTTCGCAAAGAAACTCCGTCTTGTTGTTTTACGACACCTGCTTTACGATATTGCTGTCCGCCGCCCGCCACACCTGCTGTAGCAACGGCGACATCTAATGGACGTACACCCCTACTACTACACTCAGCATTCTTATTTCTGAGTTAAATGTCACTTCATAACAGAGGTTACATTAACCGAAAATTCTCCGTCATTTGCGTAATATGTTTAGCTTTGACGCAGCGCTGATCCGTCTCTCTCTCAGCTACTTCCCTAAACACCGCGTGGTTTCGCTCTGCTTTACGTACGGCAAATAAACAGCTTTTTAGTGATGGATCTCACAACGGAGCTGACTGATAGGCAACTTTATTTATACCGCGCATTTCGTACACAAGGCAACTCAATGCGCCTTGATAGTGCATGGATCTGGATTAAACACAGAGAGAAGAGAGGAGAGGCTGGTGCGGGAGGTAAGAGACGGATCAGCGCGTAGAGCAGCTAAAGACGTACAATGCAAACGGCTCGCCCACTGTTTCTTAAACATTACGTTAAAATTGAGATATAAGCTCCAATTTACATTTGCTTTGGTGTAATATGAGCCTTGATATTGAGGAGCAGATGATGCTCTGAGTAAGTCGTTCTCTACGCACGAGTTTACACATTTCTGTTAAATTGGTGTCTGGATCTCAGATGTTCAGATCATGTTTAGCCCATTTATCCTGCTGTCTCACATTTATCCTGACAAACAATACAGGCGATATAAATGATCCATAGCGAAACCACTGCTTCAAAATAAAGTTAAAAAAAAGTAAGTAAGCTAAAAATTACATACTTACTTTTTTTTAAACTTTTGAAAGAATAACTGAAAACGGACTATATTATGGTATATCGTGATATATATCGTTATCGTGATATAAAATAATCCATATCGTGATATAAGTTTTTTCCATATCGCCCAGCACTACATGATGAGGAATATGATAAAGCAACTAACTGAATGCATCGCAAAATGTTAAATTTACTTGTGATGGCAACAAGCATCAAGTCCTCCTGTGTGTATATGTTGTACAAAACAGACGTCTAGTTTCCCTTGTGTATGTGGAACTAATAAGCTACAAGGTACAGTAAGAAGTGGATATAAGAAAGCATGGTTGACTGAAACGGCACTTTATGTGTCTGTTCTCATTTCTGCTGGATGCAGGGCAGGCTACACTCCAGAGGAGCAAACTGTTACATAATGTGAGCATTATTTTTCTGAAACGTTTGCAAAACGTACATAAATGAATAACTCAAGATACACGCAGTTAGGAGCCAGACAGAATAGCTTCATAAAACGTTTAATAAAACTCAGTAGGTGAATCAATTTCCCACTCTTATTCAGACTATTGCATACAGTGAGTTCATCACATACTATTGTGTGGACTAAGCATTAACATGTTTTCTGCTGTCACAGACTTCGTCCTTGAGCACACACAATAAGTTTGCCTACATGCTATTACACAGATACAGTAAATACTTCAGTAACAACTGCAGAAAGGTGAGACAAGAGGAGGGAAGAAAAAAGATATCCTATCGTGTTGGTTTTCTGCCATGAGTCCCTATTGACCTGTTAAACCTTTGTGACTGGAACAAATGCAAATGGCCCTGACTTGTTCACACAAAATACTAAAGGCCTATTCAAATGAGGCCCTGGGCCACAATGCCGCAGTGGCTGAGTGCTCTATGGAGGCAGGGCAACCTCCAGACTGAGAGAAGGGGATTCTTTTAGCCTCTTCACACTTGATACAGACTGCTGAAGCGCAAGCACCCAGCCTCATTACTTCTCCTTTATGAACTACTTACTAAATCATAATTACTAGTACCCTGCCCCAGCTTACCCAAAGATGACCTTATATGAATTACCTTTCAATGGACCCGAGTGGACCTAGTCTACTTTATTACAAGGTGTTTTCACTAATTTGCTAATTTCAATCAAAGCTATATACAATGTGAAACTGAAAATCTCTGCAATAATGAAATTAAACTGACTTTCACCATACATCAAAATATTACTGTTTAATCCCACTAAAATATTAAACATTTCAGATAGTACGTCTAAAAATAACAAGGTTGCTACCAATATGTGTAACAAAGATTGCAATCTAACTTCTAACTGAAAGTCATGCGATTGTTCCTTACGTTTTTACATTAAATGATTATTAAAAGTACATTACGTGCTTATTATGTGCACACTGATTACAGTGCCTCACAAAAGTACTAATACACCTTGAACTTTTGCACATTTTGTCATGTTTACAACCCTAAACATAAAGATTTTATTTAGAATGTTTTACTGAAAGTTCACACATAAGTAACAGACAACTGTGAAGTGAAGGGAAAATGATGCATGCATCTGTTATTTTTCAAAAAATAGAAAAGTGAAAAGTGGGGCGTGCACAAGTATTCATACAGCATTTTTCGTAGTGCATTAAATTGCCTTTATAACATTCCTAATGACTGCAGAATGTTCACACCTTGCCCTAACTATTAAATAGAGACCACGTGTGCGTAATCTACTCTCAGTATAATTCCAGCTGTTCTGTGAGGGCCTCAGAGCTATGGTCAGAGTGTATTGGTCACTAAACAACATTATGAAGGCCAAGGAGCTCACCTGAGAGGTCAGGGATAAAGCTGTGGAGACGTTTAAAGCAGCATTAAGTTATACAAAGATTTCCCAAGATTTGAACATCTCACAGAGCACTGTTCAATCCATCATTCGGAAACGGAAAGAGTATAGCACCACTGCGAACTTACCAAGACACGGCCGTCCACCTAAACTAACAGACCCGAACAAGGAGAGCACTGGTCAGAAATGCAACCAAGTGCCCCAAGTTAACTCTGGAGGAGCTGCGACGTACTGCCGCTGAGCTGGGGGAATCTGTACATGGGACAACTATAAGTCGTACTCTACACAAATCTGGCCTTCATGGACGAGGGGCAAGAAGAAAGACATTATTGAAAGGAGGCCATAAGAAATCCTGTTTGAAGTTTGCTAGAAGTCATATGGAGGACACAGCTACCATGTGGAAGAAGGTGCTTTGGTCAGATGAGACAAAATTGAACTTTTTGGCAAAATGCAAAACGTTATGTATGGCACAAACCTAACACTGCTCATCGTCCTGAGTGCACCATCCTCACTGTCAAATATGGTGGGAGGAGCATCATGCTATGGGGCTGCTTCTCCTCATCGGTGACTAGGAAGATTGTAGGAATAGTTGGGAAGATCGATGGAGCCAAATACAGGGACATTTTGGAGGAAAACCTGCTGGAGTCAGCAAGAGAATTGAGGCTGGGACGGAGATTCACCTTCCAGCAGGACAATGACCCTAAACACAAAGCTAAATCTACAATGGAATGGTTTAAAAACAAACATATTAATGTGTTAGAATGGCCCAGTCAAAGTCCTGACCTAAATCCTATTGAAAATCTGTGGAAAGGCCTGAAAACTGCTGTTCACAAACGCTCTCCTTCTAATTTGACAGAGCTCTTGAGTTGTTTTGTAAAGAGGAATGAGTTAAAATGTCAGTCTCTAGATGTGCAAATCTTGTAGAGTCAAACCCCAGAAGACTTGCTGCTGTTATTGCAGGAAAAGGGGTTTCCACAAAGTATTAATTCATGCTGTATGAATACTTGTGCACGCCCCACTTTTCACTTTTCTATTTTTTGAAAAATAACAGAATCATGTATCATTTTGATTTCACTTCACAGTTGTCTGTGACTTGTGTGTGAACTTTCAGTAAAAAATTCCAAATAAAATCTTTATGTTTATGGTTGTAAACATGACAAAATGTGCAAAAGTTCAAGGTGTATTAGTAGTTTCGAGAGGCACTGTACCTTCAGCACAACACAACCTGGGGCAGTGTCTTTAATGTCTGGCTAGGGGTGGGCCATATCGTATCGCATATCGTTATTGCAATATAATTATTTGATATCGTTGTAATTTTTTTTATCGTTGTGAACGCGATATAATTGATGTTACGCTTCAGCTCTATCACTGACTGTAGAACACGGGGACGGGTGCTTCAAAAGTCAAATGAGATTAAGGACGCTTGAGTAGATCATATTTGCGAGGAAATTAGTATGCCATAAAAAAAGAAATAAAAAAAAAGAAAAGAAAATATCACTGAAGTACAATTTGTCCATTGTCAATGATATCGTCAAACATATCGTTATCGTGATAATTTATCTTTTATATCGTGATATATATTTGAGGCCATATCGCCCAGCCCTATGTCTGGCTCTGATGGACCGTTGAATTGTACTCTCATTTTAGTATTTGCCTGCACAGGTACTGAATATGTGCCTGTTCAGTTAGTTACATTCACTGCTATTCATTATTCATTATTCCGGAAGTTCCGGTGGGTCCCGCCATGAATTGTGCCCATCCCTTCACTAGTATTAGTTAACAGTAGTGCAGACGTTAAGAGAAAATCAGTTACAACACGGACACAAAGCCGTTTTCAGGCCGCCCAGAGAAACTTTTGGTGCAAATGAACATTGGACATTTTACACAAATCAATCTACAGTGCATCAAACATTTTCCCTAATTTCTCCACTTAGTGAACGGACTTCGCGCTCTACCCGTGGCAAAAAGAGGCAGAAGTGGCAGAGGCGGAATAAACGTTGGACTAGCTTTGCCATAAAGAAACATATCTGTGTAAGTGCTTCATGAGCGTTTGTGTGTGTGTTTGCTTGATTGATTGATTGATTGATTGATCATTGATCGGCTCCGCCATGGTGTCCGATTCACTCCAAAATGGTGTCATCAGGCCTAACTTCACACAGGTGAGAAATACAGATGGTGCGCAGTATGCTTCCTGATGCAGAAAAGACTGTGATGTCAGAGGGATATCATGCACCGTTAATGCACCATTAACCACTACGCTGTTGAATAAGTGTAAGTAAGAAATAAGATAAATATGCCTATATACAGTAACTGCTTGTTGGCTAAAGTAAACAGCCTAAATACTGTAACATGCGGTGTGGTGGCTGTAAACTACTTCTTGGGAATGAGGCAGTTATACATTTCTCTCATGATATGTATGTGTATGTGTATATGTGTATGTATATATATATATATTTCTTTCTCTGTAAGATGATTGGAGGGTTGGTTGAATGCTGAGAGCTGGTACGAGTGTGAGTATGGGTGTTTATGTATTTTTCTGTTTTTATTTTGTCTGCTTGTTTGTTTTTGTTATGTAATGTAACGTTTGATCTGCTACCTTTTTTGGTGTTGTCTATTTGAAATAGAGGACCCCTCGAAAACGAGATGATTCATCTCAAGGGGCTATTCCTCTTGAAATAAATAAATGTTAAAATGTTAAATATGGGAATTGAATAGGCATGGGGCCAATAAGCAGGATGTGGAAACCTTCTCACAAACCTTTACAACTCATGTGCCTGAGATTTAGATTTAGACTTCCACTTCCTCGTTAGCGATCAGTAAAAATGCGCTAAGATAAGATAGGACTTTATTGATCTGACTATGCACCGATTCAGCTTTTTTCCCTCCGATATCGATAATGGATGATATGTAGAGCTGCCTCTAAGACTCCGTTCCAGTTCCAGTTCCAGGTTTTGCAGCCTGCCCTTGAACCTGGATAACACCGGATTCACACCAATAGCGGCGGGAGCGAGCAGATCGGCGAGCTTCCATTCATTCCCAATGCTGGCTGGTGACCGGAAATACACAGGAGAGCGGTGCGAGACGGGTGACCGGAGCAGTAACGGCATTTGCATAGCGTTGAAATCAATCCAACACTATGCAAATACAGAGCCACCAACCACAGAACAAGAGCTGACAGACACCTGTGCGGTCAAGGTAGAACAAGCTGAGCGATGGAAAGCGAAATATTTTCGCTTGGTGTGAATCCGCTGTTACAGAGGTTAGCGATCATGCTAGAAAGTCTCGGCTGCGATTCCCAACTGAACTCTGTGTGGAGTTTGCATGTTCTCCAAGTGATTGCGTAGGTTTCCTTCGGGTACAATATCCGATAGTCTGATACTAAGATACTTTTTTAAAAGGGGCTCGTTGTGAGTGAAAAAGTGTATGGTCCTCTTTTCTCCATTGTGAGATCAATAAAGCCTTATCTTTTCTTGCAAACAAGATGTTACATATCAATTATATCTATTCATAAACTAATAGAAAAACATTAAACAAGGATGACTGGACTTTTCACTAAATATCTCTGGGGGATAGGCTTCTTCAGTTGCATTAATAGCAACAACTCACATAAAGTGATCTGATCGTTACAACTGTGCATTACAAATTACGTTATATTAGTAATTACTATATATCGGCCGATATTTGGGTAAAATGAGCATTCCCACAACTGCCTAGGCCTCGGGGGAACTGAGAGACGTCGCAATGAAAATCGGTTACAACTACACTTCAGATCGTATTTTATATATTTTATGTTGTAGACTTTCGCTTATAATTTCAAAACCATAAGAGATAGAGACTTACTGTTGTAGTTTTAGAATCTGCAGATTTTTTCCTTTAAAACAAGCTCCCTCTGAAGTACCTGCTGAACACAAAAGTCCCAACAAAATCAGACTCCGCCTCTAATAAAGTGCCCCCTGCTGTCACAGCTCAACATTGACACATTTTACAGTTCTAAAGCATCATACACATTATAGTCACAACATTTGGGAAAATCAGGAAATCAGAAAAATATCGGCCAGAAATATCGGCATTTGCCAAACCCGCATAGTCTTAGAGCCTTATAGTTTAAAGTCTTTATAGTTTATTATTTATCTTAAGTTATATGTTTTATGTTGCACGATCGACCGAAAAAAAAATCCTAGCTGTACACCCATTAATAACCATGGCAATAAAACCAATTCTGATTCTGATGCCATTCGATCACAGTGGCCTGTGGTGCCCCTCGGAGCACTTGATGCCCGACGCACAGTGCGTTATGAGCTGCTTACAATGTGGATCTATGGTGACAAAAGAGGGTTACTCTTACACAAAAAAATTAATTGAGTACAAAGTGGCGACTGAGATTCAGATGTGCCAGAGGCTGTGGGAAGCTGTATAGTAAAGTTGGAAGAAATTTAACAGGCTAGTACAAGGTTTGACAAAAAAGTACCAGGTATACCATAATTAAGCATAAAATACACACGGCCACAGTGACATTACAGCAAAACTAGTGATATGTCAAGTTCATGGTCAAATTAATTTAGTTGATTCTTGAGAAGTAGGACAGCACATATCCTCTGTATTGAACTTCCATTTGCATAAAACTGTGGTAAAACAAAAGGACTAAATCTAAAGAATATCTGTATTTACAAGCGCATCGTTTTGAAATGCAAAGCGGGGTGAGCGCATCAGTGGGTCCCAATAAAGTGCCGGTCAGGTGCTCTTCGAAGACAAAACCCGCCAGACCATGTTGAACATAGTTTTGAAATGTTTTGAAAATTGTTCTCAAATGTATGGACCGCTCTCAAAGCTAGAAGGTCCATATTGATTTTTGTGTCCCGCACAAAGGTTTGATTATTTTAACAGCTCAATGTGGATAAAAATGTATTCAAGTGAATTGAAACCTAGCCTGGTTTTACCATACCCTCGTACTCATTTCGTTTCGTACAAAGGTCTGGATCTTCACAATTGAGCTCCGTTATCAGGTGGGAGGGGTGAACTCCTTTGAAACAATTGGATCTGATTTTCGCTAGCGTTTGGTCGTGACGTATGTAATACGCTCGAGTGATTGAGGCAGCTATCATAACTCTTGGGAGCATTCCTTCCGCATTCCAAGGCTTCAATTTTAATTTCTGGATATATTTGGGAGTCAAGCCAGAACGGACTGAAGAGCTTCCCTTACTTTCGTATCCGCCGCCATTGCCAAACTACAACCAGCAAATGGGGCGCAAATGCTTGACGTCACCTACAACACCCGTCTCCTCCGCTCGCTGAATGGTAGGTTGAAATTCAACCGATGTAACACAGCCACTGAGATCAGGCCCAGACGTACATGTAGGGAAATTATAATTGTCCGGAGTTTACGGATGCCTAAGGCCAGGCTAATTCAAACCCATGCTCAAGGTGAACTTTAAACAATTATTTTTCTGCAAAAAATTGCCTTTCAAAATTGGCCCACGTTTCTGTCAACTCCATCAGACTGTTATGTGTGAGGCCAGGACTGCAGATGTTGTCTCCCTCTTGTGGTTGTTCTCCTCTATTTTTGTGTCTTTCAGGCTTGGCACATGGCTGGTGGGAGTGTCTCCGAACAGGCAAAGCTGACACCTATCACCAATCAACCTCTGCACTTATACCCCCGGCTTTCCTGCACCCTTTGCCAGATTATTCCGTCTTCCTCGTGGGTAGTTATCGAGTCCCTGCATCTAAGTTTCTCGTCATCGTTTTTTTGTGACTAAGTCTTTTTTGCCTTTTGCCATTTAGGATCCTGCCTGCTACGGAGACCTCCTGCCAGCTCTTGCCGAGCCAAGCCTGCTTGATTTTTTGTCCTTTGAAGAAGTCTGGAATATTAAAGACGTTTTTGTTCGCCACCGAGCTTCTGTCTCTGCTTCGGGGTCCCCCTTAACTAACCACAACAGAATAATCTGGCCAACTATGGACCCCGCAAATCCAGAGACCATAGTCAAAGCTCTATCTGCACAAGGAGCAATTATCGGGCGCCATGAACAGGGCCTCATGGAGATTATGGAGACTCTCCAGGAACTCTCCAAACAAGTCGTGGACTTGGGTACGAAGATCATGGCGACGCAGTCACCTGTACCTGTAGTGCCCACTACTGCAACCCCTACGCTGCCCCGTTCCCAGGACTCTTGGACCCACGCACCACGTGAGCCGTTTATTCCCACCCCCCAACCTTATTCAGGGGACATAGGCGCCTGTGCTGCATTTCTGTTAAAGTGTGATTTAGTTTTCGAGCAGCAGCCCTTAACCTATGCTACAGATAGATCCAAGATTGCCTACATGGTGGGGTTGTTAACAGGAAAGGCATCTGAATGGGCCACAGCTGCTTGGACCAGTCAATCTCCAATTTGCCATTTTTACCCCGAGTTTACCGCCGAAATGAGGCGCATTTTTGACCACCCCATTCAGAGCAAGGAGGTTGGCCAACGTCTCTTCACCCTTAAGCAAGGTCCGAATCCAGTTGCCCATTATGCCTTGAATTTCCGCATTGCAGCCGCCGAGAGTGGGTGGGACCACAGGGCACTCCAGGCCGCATTTTTTCATGGACTAGACGAACATATCAAGGACGAATTGGCGGCCAGAGACGAGTGCAGGGACCTGGAGACCCTGATCTCGTTAGCTATCCGCCTTGACAACCGCCTTAGGGAAAGGCGCAGAGAGAGACTGTCTCGTTCAGGCACCCCGCCCGGGCGTGGTGGCTATCTTACACCGGTTCCCCATCCTAAGCGTGAGTCTGACCACTCTTTTCCCTCGGTCGCTCCCGAAGAACCAATGCAATTGGGTCGGTTAGGCCTAAATCCTGCTGAACGTCTGCGCCGCCTGCAGTCCCGCCTCTGCTTCTATTGTGGGGGTTCGGACCATTTCCGGGGCCAGTGCAAACTCCGACCAAAAGACCAGGCTCATTAGTTGGACAGGGGTCGCTAGTGAGCCCAATTACTTCCCACCACAAATCCCCTCAGCGCATGCAACTGCCGTCCTTCTTCTTCAATGGTGAGTCCCTTCCCGTTACCTCGCTTATTGACTCTGGAGCTAATGATAATTTTATTGATGCAGATCTTGTTAGGGACCTAGGTATACCTACAGAGCCCTTAGAGCTATCGAAAAGTGTTAAGTCTGTAGATGGTCTCATTGCTAAGGTTACCTCCCGTACCAGCCTATTAACCCTGGTTTTGTCTGGTAATCATCAAGAGTCCCTCCGACTACTTGTGTTGCCGTCGCCACTTGCTCCGATAGTCCTGGGTATCCCCTGGTTGCGGCTACATAACCCGCAATTTGACTGGCCTTCCGGTTCGGTAGCTAACTGGAGTGTATTTTGCCACCTGAACTGTCTACGCTCAGCTCTTCCTGCTCGCCAGTCGCCCACTGCTTCTCCTTCGGAACCCCCAGATCTGTCCAAAGTACCACATGAATATCATGATCTGGCTGAGGTTTTTAACAAGGATAAGGCGCTGTCTCTCCCCCCTCACAGACCCTACGACTGCGCAATTGAACTTGTCTCTGGGGCCCCCTTACCCTCCAGTCGTTTATACAATCTGTCCCCTCCGGAGAAGGAGGCTATGGAAGGGTATATCACTGGAGCTTTAGCTTCTGGGCACATACGCCCGTCCACCTCACCTGTCGCAGCAGGGTTTTTCTTTGAGAAAAAAGACGCGACCTTGAGACCATGTATTGACTACAGAGGTCTCAACGATATCACTGTCAAGAATAAATATCCTCTGCCATTAATCGACTCCGCGTTTGAGCCGCTTCACAGTGCCATCGTCTATTCGAAGTTGGACCTCCGCAACGCCTACCACCTGGTGCGAATCAAGGAGGGGGACGAGTGGAAGACTGGGTTCAATACCCCCCTGGGGCACTTCGAGTACCAGGTAATGCCCTTTGGTCTCACTAACGCCCCCGCCGTTTTCCAAACCCTGGTTAATGACGTGCTGAGAGACATGCTTAACAAGTTCGTTTTTGTCTATCTTGACGATATATTAATTTTTTCACGCACCCTCCAGGAACACATCTTGCATGTCCGCTTAGTTCTACAGAGACTACTGGAGAACCGACTATACGTCAAAGCAGAGAAGTGCGAGTTTCATGTCGCCTCCGTGAGCTTCCTGGGTTTTATTGTGGAGCGAGGCACGCTCAAGGCGGACCCTGCTAAGGTCCAGGCGGTAGCCGACTGGCCGTCCCCAACCTCTCGCAAACAATTGCAACGTTTTTTAGGTTTTGCCAATTTTTACAGACGCTTTGTCAGGAACTTCAGCCAAGTTGCGGCCCCACTCACTCGCCTCACCTCCACCCTGTGCCCCTTCCGATGGGACCCTGCAGCTGAAGCGGCATTTGTACAACTAAAACTCCGATTCACTACTGCTCCCGTCCTCGTGCATCCGGACCCCGGTCAACCGTTTTTTGTGGAGGTGGATGCCTCGGACACAGGGGTAGGGGCTGTCCTGTCTCAACGCACCCCGCTGACCGACGAACTCCGTCCATGTGCTTTCTACTCCAAACGTCTTTCGGATGCTGAGAGGAACTATGATGTCGGTAACCGTGAGTTATTAGCCGTGGTTTTGGCACTTAAAGAATGGCGACATTGGTTGGAGGGGGCGTCTCACCCATTCGTTATCTGGACGGATCATAAGAATCTCGCGTATCTCCGTTCGGCCCGTAGGCTCAACTCTCGACAGGCACGTTGGGCTCTTTTCCTCGGACGTTTTAAATTCAGCCTTACCTACCAAACCGGACGCCCTTTCCCGACTCCATACGGCAGACGGTACGGATACCCCACCGGAGACGATATTACCCACCTCCTGTATCCTTGCGGCCGCTCGGTGGGAAATAGAAGGCCTGGTCACCGATGCCCAAGACACCGAATCCGATCCTGGTACGGGCCCCGCTAACCGTCTTTTCGTCCCCTCCGCGGCTCGTTCTCGCGTTCTCCAGTGGGGGCACTCCTCTAAGCTCTCTTGCCACCCAGGTATCCATCGCACGCTGTCCTTTATAAGGCAGAGATTTTGGTGGCCCACGATGGGTCGCGATGTGCATGAATTTGTTTCTGCATGCGATGTTTGTGCCCGTAGTAAAGCGTCACACCTACCGCCTGCGGGCTTGCTGCTTCCACTCCCTGTCCCTTCTCGTCCTTGGTCCCACATCGCTGTAGATTTCGTCACTGGCCTTACCCCCTCAGACGGTAACACGATTGTTTTGACGATTGTTGACCGCTTTTCGAAGGCGGTACATTTTGTCCCCCTCGAGAAACTCCCGTCGGCGATGGAAACCGCTGATATCCTGGTCCGGCACGTCTTCAGGTTACATGGCATCCCTATTGACATTGTGTCAGATCGCGGGCCACAATTCTCCTCTCAGGTCTGGAAGGCGTTCTGTCGAGCCCTCGGTGCCTCTGCCAGCCTCACGTCGGGCTACCATCCCCAGTCCAATGGCCAGACGGAACGCGCAAACCAGGATCTGGGTGCTGCTCTTCGCTGCGTCACGGCCCGCCATCCCTCTGCCTGGTCCTCGTTTCTTCCCTGGGTGGAGTACGCGCACAATTCCATGACCTGCTCAGCTACGGGGATGTCCCCCTTTATGGCTTCCCTGGGGTACCAGCCACCGTTGTTTCCAGCCCAGGAGGGGGAGGTGTCCGTTCCCTCGGTGGCGGTTCACCTCCGTCGCTGCAGGACCATCTGGAAGGCTGTTAAGGCGGCCCTGACTCGCTCGGCGGCCTGTGCGAAGGGCGCGGCGGACAGACACCGCGCTCCCGCTCCCGCTTACCGACCTGGGCAGAGGGTGTGGCTCTCGTCTCGCGATCTGCCTCTCCTGGTGCCCTGCAAGAAGCTTGCCCCCAGGTATGTCGGACCGTACGAAATCGAACGGGTCGTTAACCCAGTTGCGGTCAAGCTGAAGTTGCCTGCTGCCCTGAAAGTCCACCCTGTCTTTCATGTCTCGTTGCTCAAGCCTGTCCTGTCTAGTGCCTTGTCCCCTCCGGTCGAGCCCCCTCCTCCCGCCCGTCTGGTCGATGGTCATCCGGCGTTTACTGTGTCCCGGGTCCTGGATGTGCGCCGCCGCGGCCGTGGGTTCCAGTACCTGGTCGATTGGGAGGGGTATGGTCCGGAGGAACGTTCCTGGATTTCTCGTGGTCTCATCTTGGACCCTGGGTTGCTTCGGGACTTCTATGCCCGGTTTCCTGGCCGGCCGGGCAGGACGCCGGGAGGCGTCCGTTGAGGGGGGGGTCCTGTTATGTGTGAGGCCAGGACTGCAGATGTTGTCTCCCTCTTGTGGTTGTTCTCCTCTATTTTTGTGTCTTTCAGGCTTGGCACATGGCTGGTGGGAGTGTCTCCGAACAGGCAAAGCTGACACCTATCACCAATCAACCTCTGCACTTATACCCCCGGCTTTCCTGCACCCTTTGCCAGATTATTCCGTCTTCCTCGTGGGTAGTTATCGAGTCCCTGCATCCAAGTTTCTCGTCATCGTTTTTTTGTGACTAAGTCTTTTTTGCCTTTTGCCATTTAGGATCCTGCCTGCTACGGAGACCTCCTGCCAGCTCTTGCCGAGCCAAGCCTGCTTGATTTTTTTGTCCTTTGAAGAAGTCTGGAATATTAAAGACGTTTTTGTTCGCCACCGAGCTTCTGTCTCTGCTTCGGGGTCCCCCTTAACTAACCACAACACAGACTTTTCCATAAACCTCATTAAATCAGACAGTAACATAATTATAAGTTACACCTGTGTGGGCCCTGCTTGTTTCTCTGGCTGTACAGAACACACTTTTACCACACACAGTGTTGTGACTCTCAGCCTTTTTGATATTTCAGATATTAAGAGTTTAACGACACCACAAAAGCTTATTTGTGACCATAAAATGTTTGATTTCAATCTAAAAAGTCATAATGTTGAAGAAAAGGCAAAGGTACAAGGCTGTGTACATAATTACATAATAGTAATATAATAGTACATAATAGTTACTTTTACCATGAAGACAAGGGTTTCAACGTAATTTTCCTATTTAACAATCTGATTTAAGCTAAGTGGATGAAAACATATCTGTGGCTCGTTTAATGGGATCTTTAGGAACATTTTCTTGATTGCCATTTTACGATTTTTCTTACCGTCAGTGTTTTATATGGATAAAACGTCAGATATCTGCCTACATGATGTTTTAATAAATTGCTTATTTACGAGAATTAGATTAAGAAAACAACGGACATTTCATATGGTTTATATAACGTTAAAAATGCCTAAGCCAAACAGTTAATTTTGACTGTACTTTGTCTGGCTTCTCTCATGGATGTGAATTTTGTATTGCTCCATTAACACAGTTTTACAAAGTAATACATCTCATGACAAAGGTTTATTGTATGTCATGCCGTCTTACCTTGCTGCAAAAGTTTATATCATACAGTTGATACTACAGTGATATGTGATATACCTTGTATAACAATGTTAAGAAGCTAAACTTGTTCACGTTTGTGTTTAACTTTTTTGTTATTATTCTAGTCATTTTAAATGTACAAAGAGCCATGGGACAATGCTATGCACCTGACTGCAAACACCGTTATGGTAAAGATCCATGTAAAATCTACCATTTTCTAAAAATATATAATGGCTAGGAATTGGTGGATGAGGTACATAAGATAAAAATGTAATAAATACAAACATGCGTAGGCACAAAAGTATACTCTATTCTTTCTTTTTTTTTTTCAACTCAGGTCTTCGAATGGAGTCGCGAGCAGTTGCACATCTTTTCCAGGTCGCATAAAAACAGGGAACGAGCAGAGTATGGCGGAGAGACCCTGCCGGTCGGGTAATGTATGGTTTACTGTAATTTGTGCATGTATATAATGAAGCTTATGCGCAAATTCAACAAGGAAGACTCAACAGCTGTTTAAACCACCGCTCATCACCGGCAGCTGCTTCCACTCATCAATCACAGTCCAGCCATTCAGCTTCTCCACATCAACCAATCATCGCTCCAAGATTCCTTCATAAGCACCATGGCCCATCACTCCGAGTTTCCCAGCCGTGCTGCAACCTCGTCGCTTAGGGAAACTCATGTCTGACTCCGATTCTACTGCCGGGCCCTTGCCCCCCTTCAGCGGGGTCACGGGACCCACCGTTCCGGGCACTTTCAGGAAAAGTCCCCGCATCGCTGCTCGCGCAGCTCACGTCTCCCCGCGCTCGGCCCTTCTGTCCATGGGGATTCCTCCCGGAACCGGTCTCGGTCCTACTCAACTGGCTCAACTCACCGCTGTCCTGCCGTCCGGTGATTCGTCTCCGTCTCCGCCCGCTTCGCCGCCTCCTTTCGTTATCCAGGGAGGGAAACGGTCCAGGAAGTCTTCTGTTCCCCCCGCCAAACGCCGCCGGGGTCGTTCTCCTTCTGTGGCTCCGGCCCATGTCTCGTCTTCGCTTGGTCTGTTTTCGCTGCAGCTCCGGGCTCCACGACTGCCGCCGTTGCCGTGCGGGGCTCCACATCTGCGGGCTCCGCGTCTGCCGCTGCCGCGCTGGGCTCCAGAACTGCAGGCGCAGCGCTTGCCGCTGCCGCGCCGGGCTCAACTACCGCCGCCTCCACGTCTGCCGCGCGGCGTTGGACTCCCGGTCTGTCTCAGCTCCTCCGGTTCCGTCCGTGTTCTCCGGGGATTCCTCGTCTTTTGCCGCGACCCCACCCATGTCCGCGGAAGACCGTCGTCTGATGTCTGCCTCCACGGACGCTCTTCGCCACTCCGTCTCCGGGCTGTCGGCCCATCTCCTGCTCAACGCCGCTCGTCCTGCCGTCTCCACTCAGCCTGCGCTCGGTGCGCTCCACGCTTCTCTCGCCGCGGTGACTCAGCCGGATCCCCCTCTCTTCGCCCTCGCCAGCGCCTGTCCTGGGCCGTCTCTGGGTAGGCCGTATTCTCTGTTGCACGCTAATATCTCGTCAAGGCTGCGTTCGAAAATCTTGCGGGGCGATTACGTGAACCTGGTCTTGCCCATTCTCCCCTCTCCGAGGTCGAGGACCAGATCGCGTCCTCGTGTATCCGGATCGCCGCCCGAGTTTGACTATTACGTATGTCTGATCAGGGATCTGAATTTAAAATGCAGTCGGTCGCGTTCTACCAATATCACAAGGCTTTCGCAGCCAAATCAGCGTCGCTAATCACTCATGCTAACGTGCATCTGGACTGGTCCGTTCTCGATACAGAGTTGTTGCTCACGCTCAGTTCGCTGTGCGGTTCAGTCAGTCCGATCGTTTCTTTCACCGCTCGCAGCCCGCGCACCAGCCACACGCTCTCAAGGGCCTCTCCCCCACTAGGGGGCCGCTCTACTACGCTACGGTGGACCAAAAGAGTAAAGAAGAGAAAAAGAGAATAAAGAACACAAGGTTTTCGCGGCCAAATCAGTGTCGCTACTCGCTCAAGCTAACGTGCGTCTGGACTGGGCCGTCCTTGATACAGAATAGGTCGCGTTCACGTTATAGAATTCTATTTCAGTTGGAGGGCAGGTGTCAATACAAACTCCATGGGAGAGAAACAGTTTAGAAAAATTTCCAAAAAGATGTCCAAATGTTTTCTCTGATCGTCATGTGATAGTATTGGATTCACAAAACTGACATGTGAATTTTATGGCTGAAGGTCTTTCTACTGGCCAACATCAAGCGCATGTTTTTGAATATTGTCTCCACTTCCGGACGCGTGTGAAGAAATAATTAGACACATGTGCTGGAGGACATGACTTTGAACTTTGACAGCTGTTTCATGTGAATTGGCTCCGGAATTACAGAGAAGTTAGCAATGATCTAAGATTAGACATCTGCATTTTGAGCGTCACTATGGTTACAGTTTGAATTTTCAGTTTTCTCCACCCCAATGTTATACTATAGGATCTTCGGAATGTTGTGATGTCACGTGAACGCTACTCATTGTTGCTCACGTAGGCTGAATCAGTTGTAGGAGCAGCCCGTTGCTTGTTAACATGGTTTCGGAGGCGCTGTGCTGGATCCTACTCAATACGTCGGGGTTTAGTCCGTACTCCACTCGCTCGTGCCCGGCCCTCGCCCGGCACGTCCTCGTCTAAACTCAAGCTCCTCTTCGGCCTTCTGGGCGTGCCCCTGTCGGTCAAAGACAGTCGTTCCAGCCACGGAGCTGGAGTTTTTGGGGATCAAACTGGACTATGTCGCCATGGTCGCTTCTCTTCCGCCCGATACGCTGGCCGCATTTCCGACGTGATTCAGAAAGCAGCTTCCACCCGCGATATCACAAAGCAGCAGCTCCTGTCCCGGCTGGGCCTCCTCATTTTGCCATGCATATCGTTCCCCAGGGGCGTTCTTTCATCTCGCGGCTGCTCGTCGCAGCTCACGCCGTTACATCGCCGTTCGACTCGGTCTTCCTGAACGAAGGGCGTCGCTCCGACCCGCGTTTCTGGTCCTGCTGCTAAACAACGCACAGGTGTCGTTCTCCTATACGATGACGTCGTACGTTCCGCGGACGCTTTGTAATTTGTCACGGATGCCACCCCGTCCTCCGGTTCGGGGGGTTTCTATCAGGGTAAATGGTTCGCTGAGAAATGGCCTCCTTCCTTCTCCGATTCGAGTTTTCATCCGAATTCTTCAATCGTTCCTCAAGAGATCCAAAGGCAAGGCGCCTGTAACAGTCATTGCCACACAGGGGGGGCTTTCTGCCTTTTCTAACCATGCGAAATTTGCTCAAACGTTGAAGCTCGGTCCGCCCACTCAAGCGCTGTTTCTAACCCCTGAAGGTTAACTATGACGGCATCCAGGTTTCAAAATACCTTCGGTCGGCGTTCTTATCCGGGAACTATCCCCACACAACTATTCAGCCCATTCATTCAGAATTGGCGCCGCTACATCGCTGCCGCTCAAGGTCTCCCGCAGCAACACTCCAACAGCCGGGGCGCTGGTCTTCCTCGGCTACATCTCTTACATCCGCCCTGAGTCGAACTCCTTTCTTTCAGTTCAACGTTCCCTTCATAACTATAAGTTTCGTGCAAATAACTGGTGGTGGTCTAGACCCATCTCGCTCGGCTCTTATTCTCGTCAGATACACAAACATAGGCTCGCCGCCGGAGGCTTCTCCTCCCCGTCTGCCGCTCTCTAGAGGGCCTCTGCTCTGTTCTGCTACCCTCGCCGGAGGTTCCCGTTCTGCGCTGCTCGGCTCCCCTCGTCGGAGGGTTCCCGTTTCTGCTCCCCTCGTCGGAGGGTTCCCGTTTCTGCTCCCCTCGTCGGAGGGTTTCTGTTTCTGCTCCCCTCGTCGGAGGGTTTCTGTTTCTGCTACCCTCGTCGGAGGGTTTCTGTTTCTGCTACCCTCGTCGGAGGGTTCCCGCTCTGCGCTGCTCGGCTACCCTCGTCGGAGGGTTTCTGCCTGCTGCCCTCGTCGGAGGGTTTCTGCCTGCTGCCCTCGCCGGAGGGTTTCTGCCTGCTGCCCTCCCCGGAGGGTTCCCGCTCTGCGCTGCTCGGCTACCCTCGTCGGAGGGTTTCCGTTTCTGCCTGATGCCCTCGCCGGAGGGACTTTAAGCTTCACCCGCATCGTCATTTCTACAGCTCAAAGGCTGTCATTATCTCAGCGGTTTTGTCTCGGCCTGCGCGCTCATTTTAAGCGCAGTCACTCGCCCTGTCAAACGTGGTAAACTCAGCTCCATCAAAAACACAAGCAATCGTCATCATGTCATTGTCTCGGCTCAGACCCCGGGTAATTTTTGGGGGAAGATCCTGGCTATCGTTCTACGCCGTGCGGATTTATCGTTCATCCAATCTTCCGCCGGGGTCTGAGCCCCAAATTATGTTTTGCATTCATTCAATAAAACGTCTAAAACGCTTTTCTGTCTGTGTGAGTCTTATCAGGTTGAAATGAAGCTTATGCGCAAATTCAACAAGGAAGACTCAACAGCTGTTTAAACCACCGCTCATCACCGGCAGCTGCTTCCACTCATCAATCACAGTCCAGCCATTCAGCTTCTCCACATCAACCAATCATCGCTCCAAGATTCCTTCATAAGCACCATGGCCCATCACTCCGAGTTTCCCAGCCGTGTGGCAACCCTCCTCCACCCCTATTCTCCACCTGGACTCTCTCGGCGCTGCTCGAACGTCTGGTCACCCTGGGTCTTCTACCACCACCAGTGTCCAGGCTCCGGGGGAAGATCCTGGCTATCGTTCTACGCCGTGCGGATTTATCGTTCATCCAATCTTCCGCCGGGGTCTGAGCCCCAAATTATGTTTTGCATTCATTCAATAAAACGTCTAAAAGCTTTTCTGTCTGTGTGAGTCTTATCAGGTTGAATTGGATAATAACACGCGTACACACAACAAGTGGGAAATTATTACAATACAAATACATCAATGCATAAGTTAAGTATTCTGTTCCAGTTATATGTTGTTTGTTTTCCACGAGAACCAGACAAGAGCAGAGAAGACGAACACGAGAGAAGAACATGGAGCAGTGCAGACACGAGCAGAGTATGGTGGAGAGCCTGCCTGTTAGGTATTGCATGTGATTATTTGTGCATGCATATATTATATAATACACATATACACATACGTGCATAAGTATTCATACAGCATGAATTAATACTTTGTAGAACCCCCTTTTGCTGCAATAACAGCAGCAAGTCTTCTGGGGTATGACTCTACAAGGTTTGCAGATCTAGAGACTGACATTTAAGTCCATTCCTCTTTACAAAACAACTCAAGCTCTGTCAAATTAGAAGGAGAACGTTTGTGAACAGCAGTTTTCAGGTCTTTCCACAGATTTTCAATAGGATTTAAGTCAGGACTTTGACTGGGCCATTCTAACACATTCATATGTTTGTTTTTTACATTCCATTGTAGATTTAGCTTTGTGTTTAGGGTCTAGGGTATGAAAATTTTACCTCACGGTTATTGTGATCAAAATTATCACGGTTTTCGGTATTATTGCGATATATTTTTTTTATGTGTGTTAATAAGTTCAGAAATCATTGATAGTCCTACACAAACTGAAATAGTTTCAAAAAAGTGTAACAGTGTTTGTTATATTTAAAAAATAAAGACAAAGCCATATCAAAAGTGAAACTTTTCACATAAAAGTAAATGAACTATAACTATGAATTGGTGATCGTTTGGAGGGTATTACATGCACTATTTATAGCGCCAGAACCGTGTTAGAATATTTTTAACTAGCTAAACCCTCTATATCAGGAATATTGTTCTCAGTTTGAGTCCTTCCAGTGTGCTTTCGCTCTGCAGATTTGGGAAAATGCCATCAGACAGTAATCATTGTTAAATTCAGAATAATGCGGCGAGAGTGAATCTATTGCATTGGTGACCAACTTTAATCTGCCCTCCAGGAGCCCTGTAACACAATGTGCCATTTCAATACAGAGGTATCCGGACACGGCTTATATGCTGGCGGTGGCGCCGGTGCGCCTGCACTATGGGGCGACTTGTTACATTCTCCCTCAACCCAAAGTCCCCACATCAGCATTTCAGCTAAAACGCTAACGTTAACTTACTTGCATTGGCTATAGAGTTGTGGTGACGGTCACGCAGGTGAGTCATGAGGTTCGAAGTATCACTGCCTTTAGAAACACTTTTTTCCTGCACGTTCCGCAAACCGGAAAGCTGTCTTCTATCAACTCTCCTTCGGCTTTCTCAAAATACCCAAAATATACCCAGACTTCAGACTTGGTCCTGTTTGAAGCTGATAGACGTCCGGAGCGCTGTCGTCTCGAACATGATTCCAGCTTCGAGAAAGTTTTATTTTGGTTGTAAAGCTACGGAATGCGCCTGCGCGGCAACTTCAGCAGATGAGACGGCGGCCGGTGAGGCTCACTTTGCCGACACCGCAGGCGCGGTAATCCACCGAGATAATATAGTGGTAGTGGTAATTTTTACCGTCAAAATTTTTACCGGGGTTTACCGCTACACCGTTTACCGTGACAACCCTATTAGGGTCATTGTCCTGCTGGAAGGTGAATCTCCGCCCCCAGCTCAATTCTCTTGATGACTCCAGCAGGTTTGACAATATTTGACACTGGGGATGGTGCACTCAGGACGATGAGCAGTGTTAGATTTGCGACATACATAAAGTTTTGCATTTGGGCCAAAAAGTTAAATTTTTGTCTCATCTGACCAAAGCACCTTCTTCCACATGGTAGCAAACTTCAAACGGGATTTCTTATGGCCTCCTTTCAAAGATGGCTTTCTTCTTGCCACTCGTCCATGAAGGCCAGATTTGTGTAGAGTTACGACTTATAGTTGTCCCATGTACAGATTCCCCCAGCTCAGCGGCAGTACGTCGCAGCTCCTCCAGAGTTACCTTGGGGCACTTGGTTGCATTTCTTACCAGTGCTCTCCTTGTTCGGTCTGTTAGTTTAGGTGGACGGCCGTGTCTTGGTAAGTTCGCAGTGGTGCTATACTCTTTCCGTTTCCGAATGATGGATTGAACAGTGCTCTGTGAGATGTTCAAATCTTGGGAAATCTTTGTATAACTTAATGCTGCTTTAAACTTCTCCACAGCTTTATCCCTGACCTCTCAGGTGAGCTCCTTGGCCTTCATAATGTTGTTTAGTGACCAATACACTCTGACCATAGCTCTGAGGCCCTCACAGAACAGCTGGAATTATACTGAGAGTAGATTACGCACACGTGGTCTCTATTTAATGGTTAGGGCAAGGTGTGAACATTCTGCAGTCATTAGGAATGTTATAAAGGCAATTTAATGCACTCTGAAAAAATGCTGTATGAATACTTATGCACGCCCCACTTTTCACTTTTCTATTTTTTGTAAAATAACAGAATCATGCATCATTTTGCTTTCACTTCACAGTTGTCTGTTACTTGTGTGTGAACTTTCAGTAAAAGATTCAAACTAAAATCTTTATGTTTAGGGTTGTAAACATGACAAAATGTGCAAAAGTTCAAGGTGTATTAGTACTTTCGCAAGGCACTGTATATATATATATATATATATATATATATATATATATATATATATTCCCCTCGTGAACCAGACAAGAGCAGAGTGACACACAAGAGAAGAACATGGAGCATTGTCCAGTGCAGAGTCTGCCTGCCTTCAAGCATTTTATACAAAACACATCTATGAATGTATTCCTTCTAAAGATGTGCTACTATCAAAGATGGGACATTTTGATATCTTAAATTCACTTTAGTTTTAAAGTTTTTTACTTTAGAGCAAAACATTTATTTTTGTAAATCTGACAATGAAATGTTTTGAACTATAACCTTTTTTAATTTGGGAAAAACTTATGGGGTAAAAAGTTGAGCAATGTCATATTTGAATCAAATGTAATACAATAAATCAATCTAAACCACCTGTTCTCATTAAATATATCTTTCATATATCTTACTTAAAAATAATGAAATCGTCAATCAAGTATATTCACAGTCAGCTACATTAACTCAATGCTAAACTCACAATAACCCTGTATGTTCGATCTTTCATGCTGGCCCTGACTGACCCCACAAAGTGACCTCCTGACACACCGCTAGAGCAAACATGACCAGATTTGTAATGATTTCCCCTCTTTTAACATTTTATTTCATACATAACGCATGATGGTTGCACACAATCATTACATTTGCCTCTACACAATAAATAAATCTGTCGCGGGGGAACGTGAAGCTCCACCAATCAAAAGCCTCGTAGTAGATCATGGGACTACCGAGCATAATGGGTAATGTAGTTCTAGGACGAAGGCTGTATTTTTTTCCTAAACTAGATTGATCTCATACGTGCTTTTTTCACCTACAGCTGACTTTGAGGTCGCTTTATAACCACATAGCTGGTTTCAGCCCAAGCTGAAGTAGTTACAGAGTTAAAGACCTTTTTTTAAATCCATGCGGCCTCAAAGCAAGGGGAATAATACTTCCGGACCTGAGAGGAGGCGGGACTGTTGAGCTCTATTTTGGCGTAGCAGTCGCTAACCAGGCAAAACGACCCCAAGTTGAAAAATGGCCCCGGAGGACAAGGCCTCCATTTAAGCAATGAGTTTGTAAAGAAAATTATAATAATCCTTTTTGTGGCCCAATGGTATGGATGGTTAGAATGACACCTTTACTTTCGATCATGGTGGCCTTTATAGTTAGTAAGTAAATGCTCCAGGATCAATTGTTTTGTAGATTTTCTGATGAGAGGGTCCGTCAGCAGTGAAAACCTACCAGAAACTCTAAAAACAATTGATCCTAGAGCCACCGTCATGGAAAGTAAAGCTGCCAAGCTAACCACACATACAGCTGCTGGGTCACTAAAAGGTAAAATACAGTGCCTTGCGAAAGTATTCGGCCCCCTTGAACTTTTCGAACTTTTGCCATATTTCAGGCTTCAAACATAAAGATATAAAACTGTAATTTTTTGTGAAGAACCAACAAGTGGGACACAATCATGAAGTGAAACGAAATGTATTGGATATTTCAAAACATTTTAACAAATAAACAACTGAAACATTGGGCATGCAAAATTATTCAGCTCCTTTACTTTCAGTGCAGCAAACTGTCTCCAGAAGTTCAGTGAGGATCTCTGAATGATCCAATGTTGACCTAATGACTAATGATGATAAATAGAATCCACCTGTGTGAAAACAAGTCTCCGTATAAATGGACCTGCTCTGTGATAGTCTCAGAGGTCAGTTTAAAGCACAGAGAGCATCATGAAGAACAAGGAACACACCAGCCAGGTCCGAGATACTGTTGTGGAGAAGTTTAAAGCCGGATTTGGATACAAAAAGATTTCCCAAGCTTTAAACATCCCAAGGAGCACTGTGCAAGCGATAATATTGAAATGGAAGGAGTATCAGACCACTGCAAATCTACAAAGACCCGGCCGTCCCTCTAAACTTTCAGCTGATACAAGGAGAAAACTGATCAGAGCTGCTGCCAAGAGGCCCATGATCACTCTGGATGAACTGCAGAAATGTACAGCTGAGGTGGGAGACTCTGTCCATGGGACAACAATCAGTCGTATACTGCACAACTCTGGCCTTTATGGAAGAGTGGCAAGAAGAAAGCCATTTCTTAAAGATATCCATAAAAAGTGTCGTTTAAAGTTTGCCACAAGCCACCTGGGAGACACACCAAACATGTGGAAGAAGGTGCTCTGGTCAGATGAAACCAAAATCGAACTTTTTGGCAACAATGCAAAACGTTATGTTTGTCGTAAAAGCAACACAGCTCATCACCCTGAACACACCATCCCCACTGTCAAACATGGTGGTGGCAGCATCATGGTTTGGGCCTGCTTTTCTTCAGCAGGGACAGGGAAGATGGTTAAAATTGATGGGAAGATGGATGGAGCCAAATACAGGACCATTCTGGAAGAAAACCTGATGGAGTCTGCAAAAGACCTGAGACTGGGACGGAGATTTGTCTTCCAACAAGACAATGATCCAAAACATAAAGCAAAATCTACAATAGAGTGGTTCACAAATAAACATATCCAGGTGTTAGAATGGCCAAGTCAAAGTCCAGACCTGAATCCAATCGAGAATCTGTGGAAAGAACTGAAAACTGCTGTTCACAAACGCTGTCCATCCAACTTCACTGAGCTCGAGCTGTTTTGCAAGGAGGAATGGGCAAATATTTCAGTCTCTCAATGTGCAAAACTGATAGAGACAAACCCCAGGTGACTTACAGCAGTAATCGCAGCAAAAGGTGGCGCTACAAAGTATTAACTTAAGGGGGCTGAATAATTTTGCACGCCCAATTTTTCAGTTTTTTATTTGTTAAAAATGTTTGAAATATCCAATAAATTTCGTTTCACTTCATGATTGTGTCCCACTTGTTGTTGGTTCTTCACAAAAAAATTACAGTTTTATATCTTTATGTTTGAAGCTGGAAATGTGGCAAAAGGTCGAAAAGTTCAAGGGGGCCGAATACTTTCGCAAGGCACTGTAAGTAAAAATGCACCTGAATACTGGAAATCACATTCCAGGAAATTAACAATTCCCAGAGACCACCCCCCGACTACACACTAAGGGTTAATTTCCCTCTCTCTGAATTCTGTGGGAAACACCATTAAACTTTTTTCTGTTGCAAGTAAGCCCTAAGGAAAAAGCCAAATGAAATAGGCAACTACACAATCTAGACACCTGGCAATTGCTCCGCTCGTCCTCCTGTGCTTAACCAGCCTTAACAAGAAAATACTTGAAAAAACATAAATATTAAAAATGTTAAGTTAGACAAAGCTACATTCTGCTTGAAGATACAGTATAAGTCCCATAAACCAATGGAACAAAATAATCAAAATGGACTCAAGCCCTATGGCTCAGTTAGTAGTCTTGAACCTAAATCTAACCAACTGTCTGTTGATATGTAAACTACAGAATCCTCTTCAAATTTAGACTAAAAAAACAATTCTGCTAATAAACAAACCCTTACATTATGCAAATTGCTAAGTGGTATGTTGAGGAAGAGAAATAGATGGTGTTTTCACATACTACAAAGTCCCTTCAGTTGAGTACACAACAAGTACAGCTTGGAAGATCTTTTATTCTCTGAGCACGCCTTATGAACTCATTGACCCTGCGCAAGAGCGACATCATAGTTTGAACATCTGTTTGCACTTGCAGCTTAAACTTAACGTGGCCTAGTAGAACAAGTTGCTTTCTGCTTTATTTTTTTGTATTGCTATGCAAATGTCCTGCTCCTGCTTCACAGCTTAAAGGTCCCGGATTCGATCCCCATAGATTTCTGTTAAGAGTTTGCATGTTCTCCCCATATCGGCGCTGGTTTCCTCCGGGTACTCCGGTATCCCCTACCACTAAAAACATGTACAATAGGTTCACCCTCCAGCCAGGTGTTTCTGACCATTACCATGACCCCGGGCGCCTGCATACGGCTGCAAATCCTGCATTATTTGTTGCCAAAAGCTCAACATTTGACCAAAAGTGAGATCTGGTAAGGATCTGATAAGGTAAAGGTATAAAAGAGGACAGACAGATCTCTTTCTCTCACTCTTTCTCTCTCTCTCGCTCTCTCTCTCGCTCTCTCTCTCTCTCTCTCAAATGATTCACAGTGGAAAGAAAAGGCCTATTCCGTGTCCTCAGTTGAACTCCACATCAGCTTCCTGTTAGAAAGGCAAAGGAGGAAACACCCAGAGCTAGATGCGCGTGTACAGGCAAACCAATACAAAGTAAGGCCTTCGCCAGTGGCTTCTACACTGGCAAGAAATTAGGTCAAGTACTTAAATGCCCTGCACTGAGAAGTGCCGAGATGTAAAACATATTTAAAAACACATGCAAGTCACACAGTATTATTTGGTGAATAGAGAACACACGTTAAAAATATGTGTAGGACAGTTTAAATGTGTGACTTTTTATATCAAGCGTCTAAATAATAATACAAAATTAGAGTTTCAATGGAGTTTCAATTTCTCCAGTTATCCGGACTAAAACAATACTGGATGTTCACTAATGTACAATATGTGCGAAAAAATTGTGTAATCTATTGATGCTCATGAGTACCCCCGATGACCTGATAAGGGAGTGCCGTGAGTTTATGGGCACCTTGTCAACAGAGGATGGAAGAGCCGCACACAGCAAAAATCCACTGCCTTGCTGTCCTCTGCCTTCTGACCTTAAAAAGGTCCTTAAAGAAACAACACACCACTTTGCCGTTGCATCCAATCAACTATTCATAGAAGGGGTGGATTGCGCTCAGTCTGTCCTTGCCGTTTAGGGTTTCAATCAATTGCCTGAGATATGAGAAAACACAACAGGAGTGTGAATCAGAGGATGAATCTGTGCTGAGAGAAAATGTTTTTTTTGGTTGAAGCGTCACTTTTACATCGACCAGTCCTCAACAGCCAAATTTAGATGGCATTTGTGCTAAATTTCGAATTATGAAAAAAAAATCATAAAATCTTCAGTTACTGGACAGACGACTGCGTAAAGCTTTTCACTTATTTCAAAGAAATAATCAAGCCATTTTGACTGTTTCTCGCAAGAGGAAAGAGTGCACAAGAAAATCTGGAACTAGCGTTTCACCCAGGACACAGGCGGTTTGACCCTCTCCCCTCAGGCAGATGGCCACGGTCCATTCGGACCTGAACCTCTCACTACAAGAGCATCTTTTCCCCCTCTGCCATCAGACTCATGAACGCCAAATTGCTACCTGCCATTTGCACTTGTTATATTTTATTACGGTACAGTTCACACACACCAACTCTTGCAGATGTTTTGTCAGGACATGTGTCTGTTGTATATTCAGGGTCTAGCTATTTTTTACCTTACTATAATATTTTTTTGTATGTTTTACATTTATTTGTGTGCCAGAATTTATAATTATTGTGCAATAATAATGGCAATGGTACTAAAACGTGTTCTGATTCTGAACAAAAAAGTGACACTGACCTCCTCCCTCAACTCCACGATAGAGAATGAGAGTGAGAATAAAACGACAAAAAAACGTGGCCCGATAGCAAAGTGAGTAAGGCGTTGTTCTATGTTTTTATGTAAAACAAAATAGCATTTAAATATTCATTTAGGGAGTATTACAGTGCGTTTTTGGTTTTATAAAGAGAGTTTGCCGACAGATTTTGTGGGGCATTACTGGAAGTTGCTAAAACTGAATTTGGATATTGTTGAAATATCCATTCAAACACAAGCATTTTACCCCATTCTTGTCAAATATTGATGTGTTATGAGGAAATGATATAACGTAATCATTACCAATAACCTTTTAATTAAAACTACATTACTTTGTAAATGGATGATTGTCAATATTTTAAATGAGTATGAGAAAGTTTAAGTTGTGAATTCCTGTCATAATTTTTCAGGATGACAAATAAAGGCACACACTCGTACACAGTCTAGGTCTAGTATACAGTCTTAATCCACTTTTTCAAAAGACAACTGGTAAAATTCACTAATCAAAATAAATGTAATTGTAAATAAGAGAGAAGAAAGCCGCAGTAACAACCGCAAGGTGACATATGTTCTCTGATCTACACATCTCTATAGACACATACATTCAGAATAAGGCCCTGGATGATGTCTTCATAAATCAATACAATAAAAAAAAAGAAAAACCTATATACTATCTTACAAATTGCTCACCGCTGCCTATCGTTTCTCGCATCGGTAACAACAAAGAGAAAGAAGATTATGCCTTCACTAAACTAGAACACGAATGAAAGGGGGGGCGCGACACGTCCCCGTTTCTTTCAATTTGTGCAATAATAAAATTCCCCAAAGCGGTCCAAAAACATAAAAGGTAACTTGCTCTCAAACTGAAGTGCATTGTGAATGTTTGTCTGCTATTTATGGAAATTAAAGTTTCAAGATCGGCATGACTGTGTGCATTGGAAAGGTAATTTTGCCTAATAATACAAACACCCCAAAACGTAGAATATTCTGAGACAACATACCAGTATGTAGAGTTGGTATCTTCTTGCAGGGTGTCCAACTCCACCTCTACGGGGTTTTAGATTTCCCACACGGCGGGTCCACTTCTTTTGTCTCGTCTTGAAAAGTCAACGGGCGAAATTAGCCAGTAGAAAACGTAGTTAATGTCCTCGGTGTTTCTGGATTTCTATGTGGTTGAAATCAGCCGGAGCCCAGAAAAGCTCTTCCTTGCCCAGTGTGCGTCTTTGTGTGCCGACTATCCGTAGAGTTCAACGGGGACACGGAGCAGACTGCACCGAGTGCTGCGCTGCCGCTGAACCAGATGCGCCAAGTTCAGCTGAGGTGAAGCCTGTTATACAACCAGCCCGGGAGCACAGTACGCAGGACGTTTCAGCTTATTTCATATCTGCTCACAGCACATGGACCTGCACATCGACAGAACACGAAAGAGCGGGGTTAGGCAAAAAAGGAAAAAACAACCGAAAAAAAGATTGCTGAACGCATTCCGCTTTTTCCCTCCACTGCCCCCGCCTGGAGTCTGGACACGTAGTTTTCAAAGTCCCGTACCTGTCATCGGAATCTACGCTTCTTTGGATGAGTTTCACGTGAACCACGTATTAACAACATCAAACTTAAAATAAACAGAATGAAATACTTGTGAAGTAGGCCTATAACCTAGCAACAGCTTGAACTGGAAGTTTGACAACCAACTGCAACTAGCTAGCTTTCTTCTTTATTCACTTATATTTCTCAAGCTATGTTGTCCACGTGAAACCACAATATTAAGTAATACAATTGAGCACAATGAGATCAGAAATAGTAGTTTACACGAATAAGCGTGGAATACAAATGAGAAAATACACAAAATGCCTGTCTCTATTGCCGTGTCCTAGTTCTGTGCTCCGGCAGCTACTCATTATGATTTAAGCTAGCAAGCCTGGCCTTTTCCGTTAGAATTAATCACTAATGGCGATTCACGCGTTATAATCAGCATTATGAACACCTGTGCCCTCGTGATCTGCGCCTCTCTCCTCACTCAATTAATAAAGATGGTTGTGGTAGTAGTTCAGCGTTTGCCTACACACTTACAGACAGGTCCAGACTTGTTGAACTTGATTCCCCCAATTTGCTTCATGGGCTCTTGATTATCGAGCTCATTGTGAATGTGCTCGGTCAGCCTTTCAGACGAGGCGAGTTCATCGGACTGGTCCCCGTCCGGGGGACACTATTAAGCACTCCCGTGTCTTTTCCTTCAATAAATCAAAGAAATATGGAAAATATACAGCCTTTCATATTATGAGGAATCGGTGAATAAATAAACAGTGGATAAAAAGTGAGTGGCTACAGAACTAGACTGCCATTTGGGATATTAGTAACTTATGCATAGCCTATGACACGGATTTGATGCTTGAAATGAACATAACCTATTGTCTATTTAAAACCCACATTGTTGAATATTTAACAACATGTTGTAAAATTATTGAAAAGAGCCACAGTTGAAAACAAAGAAAAGTGGATATCAAAGTGGATATATAAAGAGGATGTAAGAGAGGGACAGCCATTAAAGCCTAATATGAATTGTGTTACTAAACAATTGTTAATCTATTTTCTACTGCATTATTTAGGTCAGTAGCGTACTTAATTAGACTACAAATTATTTGTATTATTATTATTCACAAAAACTGTCCACAGCCAATAATTGTCAGGTTATTATTTAAAATTCTACTAAGTAAAACTAATAAACTATTGATTAAAAATGGTTCAAAGGAATCACAGAAAAAAATACAACTCAGTTTATGTATGTTTGGTCACAGCTAGAGTCAAAGCCTGTCAATCAGTTGATTTCTCCAACCGAGGAGAGTGTATTATTATGTGATGATGTTATTTCGGGTTAACGTGTAGCATGCTCTTAGTGACCGAGACGCTTTTGTTTCCACAACAGTCTGGCTCTGGAGATTAATGCTGTCACTGAGTACACCTGCGGGAGAAGAGAGTCTACGTCAGCTCTATACAGCTGAGCATATAGATTATTATATGGATTATATAAGGATTAAAGGGTGACTCCAGTTTGTGCTGATGGAGCACTTTTCTATTTTTTTTTTCTTATTTAACTTTATTAAGAACGCAGATTAATTTAAATACAAGATAAAATAAATGTGGTTATATCTAAATTGAAACCCCGGATAAAGTGAAATAACATGGATGGATTGCAATTTAATGTTCATTGTACAACATATTGAATTAAAAAGACAACAAATACATTTAAGTGTAGTGTAAGTCTGAATTCAGCTGTTATTTCTTTAGAATAGAATAGAATAGAATAGCTTTATTGTCTACCATGCACAATGAGGCAAAAATTTGCCTTTGGCTTGCTCACACATCTGACACATTTGCCCAGCAATGCAATAAAAATACATAATACATTAAAATCCATTATAAAATCAGTTTGTTGCAGAAGCAGCCGCAGCAAAACACTAGGCATAGATGGATTGACACACTCTTTGCTTTCTATAAGAGAACTATTCTGACTAGTAAAACTGGTAGGAAACATGTTGTGAGGACAGCCCAGTCACTACATTTTTGAGAAAATGATTTTCTGACTTTTGGCCAAGCGAAGACAAAGGAGGCATTCTGCACCAAAACCACGCCATGCCAGATCTAGTATCATTCTAGGGCCAACAATGACCAAACGACTGCAGCACTGATAGGAGTACAAGGAGGCAGAGGAGACAAGGAGAGGAGGTGTCTGATTGGTGGGAGGAGCTTGCAAAAAAAAAAGGCCAAGACACTTAGACAATCTCAATATGGACCCAACCAAATCCTCCCTCCCTCTGGACAGCTCTGGACTGCAGTGCGGCACCACACCCGCCACACATAAAATGAATCAACCAAGTATAAGATATTTCACTTTCAAATTACAGTTGATCACAAAAAAAAAATCCAAATCATGTTGATGCATGTAATAATTGACCATAACCTCTAATACTTTTTAGGTCACAACATCAAAGACTCCTCCATAAATTGAAAGGAATGTAGTAATCATTTTAATCACGTTCTGTTTAGATACTGTGCAGCCTGGCTGAGCATGAATGTTTTCACAGTTAGTTTCTGTAATATTTTTGTGAAAGGGAGTGTATATGGATAGGCGTCTCTTTGCACTGGGAAAAAGAGACAAGATTAATGACAGAGAAAATGACCGCACAATTAGGCATACAAATTGTAATGAAATCTTGAATGATTTATATTTTAAACAGTGTGAATGAATAAATGTGTCATTCATGATTATTCCATCCATATTACATGTTGCTATTACAAAATAGTATTTTAATTACATTGCTTTAATGGATGATAAGAAGTTAGAAGAAAAAGAATGAATCCTTTCTTTTGGCATTTCGCAGCAATCCATGTTTTAGCTTTAGTTTTATGCCAGATACCTTTTATGGTATTGTTTTATTATTTTTTTCGGATCCCCATTAGTTGCCCATTTAATGGCCGCTATGTACCTGCTTTTTTTTCTCAGTAACTCTCACCATTCACGCAGGCGTAGAATGCAGTGTTATTTGTGGTCATGTGTTTACATGTTAAAATACATGTTTATAATTCCCATGTTTATACTGCCTTTTTTATGCCTGATCCCTTTGGATTTTGGAAGCTAAGCTGATGGGGCAATTTACGTAGATTACCACCACCAAGTATGGAGTGAATTAATAATGTACACAATTGTAAAGCGACTGAGCAGTTGGATAAGCGTTATTCAAGCATTATTATAGTTATTAGGCCTGAGTGCCATCAGGGCTCTTATAATTGTATAAAATGAGCGTGAAGTGCTCACTCCCCCTCAAACATACACCTGTGCGGTCCTCTCGTGTGCGCATACACATGTATCAGAAAAATGAACATTGTAATTCGACAGCAGTGCGCCAAGCTGGGTCTGCATTTTCGCTGACGTCGCATTTTAACAAACTCGTCCTAGGGCGTTTCACCAAATGAGCTATGGATCACTGTACCATATCTAGAGATGTGGGGCATCAAAATTCATCTTTCTTTTATTCTAAGTTTTACAGTTGTGAAAACTGTAATGAAAAAAATGTGAAAAAGTGCCACTGAGTGTGGCAGCACCCCTTACAGAATGAGACATTCTGTAGAAAAAAAGTTTCTCAGAAATGGATGTCAGAGAATTGTTTTTTTAACAAAAAAGTCAGTGGGACCTATGCCATATTTCTTACAATGTTGTCACACAGTGATGCCTGAAACAGCCTGTGTTATTCTTGGGAGCACAAAAAATATTCAACATTTTAGCAGGTTAGTGCCCTCTGTAAGATTGATATTGTTAATGGTGGCCAATGCCTCTTGTGAAATATAGCGGCCAACATCACAATTATTTACATAGAGAGGCTAAAATTATGTTTTGATATTTACTCAGAAGGGATAAAGGCACATCAAGGCAACCAGAAAGCTACACAATGTAGTGGACGAGCTAGCGGCCTCTTTAGGGTAACAGAGATGCAGTAATCATAAGCTCTACCTGTAATATTATGACAAAGTCGAGGCAACCCTCTTTTCCAAATTGAATATAATAAAACAATTATTATACGGAATTCAAATCTAGTTTAGATCATTCTGTAAATAGAAATATATGTATTTCATAAAAACAGCGGATTGTATCTATCGACATAGTAACAATGATAATAATTAAAAAGGAGAGATAGATTTCACATAAAATATAGTAGTACCTGAGGGGGCCTTATCTGAACTGACTGTACAATATGTTGCAGATTGGTTGCCAGCGGTAACAGGTCAATGATTACCCAGAAGGCCAAGGGTGTCCTCAGACTCAGGTCAAAAGCACTTCCCTTGAGAGATAGGAGCAGGGGTATTCTGTAGCTGCTGTAACTCTAGGCTACTGTTCTTATTGAGTTGATCAGTGCAAAATATGAATGCGTCTGGATGCGTAGAGTGGACTGTAGAAATTAGATCTCTCAAATGTATAACTCAAATTGACTCTTAGTCTCTAAACTTTAATTGTTCTACAGACACAACCACAGAAAAAATCTTAAAAGTGATGTTATAATTAATAACAGTAATAACACATCAAATAATTTCAGTAACCCTTATATATTAGCTGTCCAGAATAATGCACAAAAGGGAAATGTATTTTAAGAAGGATATGTATTTAAGTTAGAGAGCTATTTGTTATGATTTTTCCAAAAATACATCTTTATTAGTTTTTATGTCAATGTGTGCACAAATTGACACTCTTTTCTGTTTAACAGTTTCACAATATATTCAAAAATATTTACAAACATATTCTAATGATTCCAAAAAACAAAAAGAGAAATAAAAAATAGTTCCAAACACACACAAAATAAAAATTAAAGAATAAACATTTCCTGTGTCACAATTCTTAGCATCCTTTAAGCAGTCCATTGTATTGGCTCCTTTGGCCAACAGCTCTGAATCCTCTCTTGTATTTGCAGGTGAGGCAGGAGATTACCAGAGCAGGAATTTGAGACCATTCCTCATTGGAAAATCTTATCCTTCATGCTGAATCCACCCAGATGGACTCTGTGTCATCTTGCATTTTCAAATGGATTCAGGGCAGGGGTCAGAGAGGTCAGAGATGGCCAGCTTGATTTTAGGAGCTCAAGTCACATGCCAGAATAACCGCCCCAAACAATTTCAATTCCTCCCCCATAGTGCATGGTGCCACTTGAGGTGTTTATTGTCAGATACTGTATGTCTATTTTTTTCCAATCTGACGAGCACACTCATACACATACTGTATATTGTATATATATATATATATATATATATATATTAGGATATGATATGTTAAAATATTTATTAAAACATTGTTTTACCGCATATTTTAAATATCTAGTTTTAATCTATATGGTGTTATATTGTGTTTTTATGTACAATGTAGTCTTTCAGAATTTTGGATTCCATGTATGTGCTCAAAAATGCATAATAAAATACAAACAAAATAAAGACAAATTTAAATGTTTTTTAACAAAGCCTTGATTGAAAGTTATTTAAAACTAATACTTCTGCCAAAAGCAAAATGTAGAAATCTAGCACTCCTTTAATGTGGGTCTAATTCCCACAGCATTGGCCCAGAGCACAATCCTCTGCACTGTCACTCAAACACATACAGTACATATCAATGACAGGAATGGTAGCATTTGTGCCTTGCCGCTATATAGGCAACATCCAACCACCTCATTCATTCACCTCCTCTGTGCCATGCCAGCACACTGGACCATGGAGCAGAAGACGTTTGGTGCATGGTAGTGAATTAAATTTTATTAAAAGTATAAAGGCAGAGGACTTCCTGTGACATCATGACCGGAGTGGCTGTTTGAGTCATTTGCCCCGGGGAAAGACCCCAAAATTAGCCAATTGACCACATTTCTCGCTCACAATTGTCGTGAAAGACCCCTAATGATGTCTGTAGCTCGGAAACAGGCTGGCAAGAAAGGTAGGGGCGCTAAAAAAAGAGGAGAAACGCGATCTTTCCGAAGATGAGGTCCTGATGATGGCGCTCATGCTAAAATTAAGAAAAGAACACGCAGATGCTTTTGATGAGATCAAGGCTGCTCTGACCAGGATGGCAACACCTTTAGAAGAAGTGAGCGATCGTACGCACACTCTATATTCTGGGCCCTATGACAGAAAAAAATGCTGGGGCCCGCTCAATATACCTTAAACGGCTTATTTAAATGTACTTACATACAGTAAGGGGTCGGAGGTGATGCTCCACCGAAATTCATTAACTGAACAGACTGCACTTCCTGCAATTTGGTTCCTTGCAGAGGTGCCCCAGCAGGTTAGTATGGTTCAAGTTGTGTATTTTAATTTTCATAAAATGCTGTTGTATGGCTACATTTTACTAATGCAATACAGAAAAAGCTTATTAAAAATGAACAAGTAACATTTTCAGCACACAGTGTAAAAATAATGGCCCACATATAGATTCAAATCAGCTTATCTTCTAAATTCAAAATGAAATGTTTTTATTTTATTTTGACAAAACACTGCTTATCAATCAAAGTGAGTGGGGGCCCAGACCCCCTGGCCTCTGTTGCCTTTTCTCCGCCCCTGCTCTTAACTGGATCCTGACTCCAGTCAACACAGCAGCCTAAAGCTTTAGTCAGGACACTTGGTCTCATGTTTTATTTAGCTTAAGTAACAGTTTGACTGACGCGAGTCGAGTCGCCGTAGTCATTTGCGCTAATGAATGACACTTAAGGGACTTATCAGCTGATGGCATTCGGGGATAAATTGGGCCGGGGATCAAAGACCGCACAGCGAGCTCTGAGTGACCGAGCTGATGCTGCAGCCTCTGGGCAGTGATCGGTGTTTTGGTGACAGTGTTCCCGGTTTGAGTGGTCTGGCTGTGGGCGGCTGGCGTGAGCTCGGAGCGCGCCTCTCTTTCTGAGAATGAGAATTGTGAGGGGAGAATGCCCTCCTTTAGCGTCCCAACACTCATGGTAAAGATGAAATCAAACCTTGTGTTTGAAGCCAGGCCCTGCCTGACTTCTGACACAAGGCCGAAGCCTTGTGCGAGGAGCTTCAGTCGGCACGCAGTAGTATGGAGGAGTGAACCATTATGAATGGAGGGGGTTATAAAATAAGTAGCCTACATGTTTTTATTCATCAAAAAAAAAAAACTGAATATTACATTAGAATTGGCTATATTTAGGGCCCACAGTCTTACAGCATATAAGCCTTTTTATATAGGTCTATATGCTGAAAAGTGTAATGATCTTCATGGGCCCTTGTCAGCCCTGGGCCCTTAATGTGTCTTTCCACAGGCAGGTGTGTATCAGCCCAATGCCTGGACAACCCGGTTTAGCAAGCTTTTCCATAGCAGTGGCCAGGGTCAAACTGGTATGACCAGGTAAACGTTTTGGGGCCGGCCTCTGGCTGTGGCCAAAGCACGCTGAATCATACTAATGTGACGTGAACTGCTGGCTGCAAATAGGCAAACGGGAGAGAGAACAGCCCTCACTAGTGACGCGCAGGTCATACGAATTTAATATTTCACAACCTCATACCACTGTTTTAAAAGGGGATTTTGCCGATAGTAGCATTTACCTGCTGTTAGCGCAACTTTAGCTGGTATTAGCATAACAGTTGCATGTAGCTTACTTTAATAGTACGTATTTTAGCTGTTGCATTTCTGTTTTATTTTCCTTGGTACCTTTGAATGATTCCATAACCCCCAACAGAAGCCAACATTTGTCCACATTTGTTCTCATCGGCTTACAAAACTTTTAGTGACGATCAGAACAGCGTGCTCCTCTGTGGGGGTGCCGCCCACAACAAATGCGGTTGTGTTTTTGTGGTGGAAACCCTAGCGTGTTCTGGGTAGAGTCGATATGTGCACGTAGATCGTGGCGTGCGCGGTCGAGTCGTGCTATGTGGAATAGAGGCTTTAGAATCATAACCTTCCACCCCTTTACAGTGCTCTTGCGTACGGATATGCTTGAACGACAAATGGTTGATGCACAGAGTAAGTGACAAGGAGGATTGGCTGCAGCTCCATGAGAGCTATCCACAGCCATTTGCTATATTGAGAAGCCAAAGGAATATTGTTCTCAGTCCTTCCAGTTTGCTTTCGCTCTGCAGATTTGGGAAAATGCCATCAGACAGTAATCATTGTTAAATTCAGAATAATGCGGCGAGAGTGAATCTATTGCATTGGTGACCAACTTTAATCTGCCCTCCAGGAGCCCTGTAACGCAATGTGCCATTTCAATACAGAGGTATCCGGACACGGCTTATATGCTGGCGGTGGCGCCGGTGCGCCTGCACTATGGGGCGACTTGTTACCTTCTCCCTCAACCCAAAGTCCCCACATCAGCATTTCAGCTAAAACGCTAACGTTAACTTACTTGCATTGGCTATAGAGTTGTGGTGACGGTCACGCAGGTGAGTCATGAGGTTCGAAGTATCGCTGCCTTTAGAAACACTTTTTTCCTGCACGTTCCGCAAACCGGAAAGCTGTCTTCTATCAACTGTCCCTCGGCTTTCTCAAAATACCCAAAATATACCCAGACTTCAAACTTGGTCCTGTTTGAAGCTGATAGACGTCCGGAGCGCTGTCGTCTCGAACATGATTCCAGCTTCGAGAAAGTTTTATTTTGGTTGTAAAGCTACGGAATGCGCCTGCGCGGCAACTTCAGCAGATGAGACGGCGGCCGGTGAGGCTCACTTTGCCGACACCGCGGGCGCGGTAATCCACCGAGATAATATAGTTTTTCAAAAACAAGACGGTAATTTTTACTGTCAAAATTTTTACCGGGGTTTACCGCTACACCGTTTACCGTGACAACCCTATTAGGGTCATTGTCCTGCTGGAAGGTGAATCTCCGCCCCCAGCTCAATTCTCTTGATGACTCCAGCAGGTTTGACAATATTTGACACTGGGGATGGTGCACTCAGGAAATAGAAAAGTGAAAAGTGGGGCGTGCACAAGTATTCATACAGCATGAATTAATACTTTGTGGAAACCCCTTTTCCTGCAATAACAGCAGCAAGTCTTCTGGGGTTTGACTCTACAAGATTTGCACATCTAGAGACTGACATTTTAACTCATTCCTCTTTACAAAACAACTCAAGAGCTCTGTCAAATTAGAAGGAGAGCGTTTATGAACAGCAGTTTTCAGGCCTTTCCACAGATTTAATAGGATTTAGGTCAGGACTTTGACTGGGCCATTCTAACACATTAATATGTTTGTTTTTAAACCATTCCATTGTAGATTTAGCTTTGTGTTTAGGGTCATTGTCTTGCTGGAAGATGAATCTCCGCCCCAGCCTCAATTCTCTTGCTGACTCCAGCAGGTTTTCTTCCAAAATGTCTCTGTATTTGGCTCCATCTATCTTCCCAACTTTTCCCTTTAATCTTCCTAGTCCCCGCTGGGGAAAAGCAGCCCCATAGCATGATGGTCCCCCGACCATATTTGACACTGGGGATGGTGCACTCAGGACGATGAGCAGTGTTAGTGTGGCATGACGGGTGGCGCTAGGTAGCAGAAGGAGTGTTTGCGATGATGATTTAACCTTAGCGTCTATTGTAAAAGGTTGGGAATGTTTGCACGACAACGCCACCGAGTGGTCAATCTCGGATTTGGACCAAAGTGTAACTTCTATATTAAAAAGGTCACAGGTTCGTTAATTGAGGACAGACACTCGTTCCATATAGAAAATATATAAGTTACTTTATTTACATTCGTTAGGTCTTTAAGAGCTGTTTCTTTGATGTATTTGCGACATTTCAGGGTTCTCCAACAATGCGTTTCTCCATGACAAAACCGGAGTAAACGATAGAAAAGAAAACCAAAAGTGGAACAGAAATATAACAAAAAAAAGAACAGAGCAGTAAGAGAGCAACAGTTGTTTCTCAGTGACTCTGGGCTCCAAATAGCCGGGGCGTACCTATGAATGAAAGTGAGGGTGTTAGCGAAGAGCTGCAGCTGTTGGGCTTGGCCACACCTGAAAAGCGGATGGGCGCAACATACCGTTCCCTGCCTCGGTACACCAGAGCTTGACGCTTTTACTTGATCGGAGGCCCACACGGCGAGTCCGACCGGACGAAACTGGGCACACGAGACCCACGCAGTCCCGGCGTCAAGAGGGGGCGTGAGGGGGCGTCGCCCCCTCACGCGGACTCACCCGCCCCCTCAGTCAAAATCAGTCATTTTTTTTATATATTGTTTTCAGTCTATGATGTGTCAAAACAACCCAAATCTTGGAAGAAACTGCACTGACTCTAATGAACAGTTTTGGAAATTAAAATTCAGAGTTTCCAGTGGTCCTTGAACCCATCACGCACCTCCTTACTATGTCACCAGTGCATCATCCCGCCATAAGGAGTAGCCTGTGGCCAGCAGCTATATTTTCTGTTCAAAAGGGACATTCGCGTCCCTGCAGCCTGTGTGCAGCTTTCTCATACAATGCACACACTACACAAACAGCTGATGTTTATAACACAGCACGTCTGTGTCTCTACCACTTCATTTCTCCTCCGGTTTCAAAACCTGACTCCAAATCCGCAAAGATAGGCCGTGTGTGTGAGCGTGCGAAAACATGTGCGTGTCCCTTATTGGTCAGGGGTGTCAACAGTGTCACAACATCGCAGTGCAAGGCTGCTACGAAGCCTTCAACTTGGCTATAGTTCTATCAAATGGAGATAAAAGTCGGCGACACGAAGAAGCGGGACGTATTTCAGTGGATTTAATAAGAAAAGGAGACGCGCTCCAAGATGGAGGAGACAGCGGAGGAGAAAGCGGAGAGAGGCGAGCCGCTAGTGGCGAGGTGACGCTGAACAGTTCGTCTCCAAACTCAGTAAGTGCCGCTAAACTCTGTTCGCGGTTGAAATGTTGCTTGAAAAGGTGATTCTCGTGAACTTTTGGTAATATAAAGTTGTGCTGTTCGTGTGGGACTCGCTGTGGCCATGAAATGAGCCGTTTGTGCCGCTGTTTTGACAGAAATGACGAGGGAGGCGCGGCGGTGTTTTTCCGTCTTTATTTCACTTTATTTCGCTTTCTGTGTGTTCACTTTGGGGACAGTGAAATCACCCACGTTTCTCCTGTGCGTCCAAAATCGGGCTTATAAAATCAAACCTGTTTGATTTCCTTCGACTGTAGTCCAGTTGCGTCTGACTGCTGCCCACACGACACGATTCAAACGCGAGTCCAGTCGTGACGCCCCCACACTAAAAGACACGACTCTGTGTGACTATAAACACGACTCGGGAAGACTCGGCGCGACTGAGAATTGTATCAAAATCGGGCATAAAAATCGTGTAGGGTGTGCTGACCTTAACGTCGTCGCCCCCCCTTGGTTTTCAGCCGCCCCCCCTTCTGTACTGAGCTGGCGCCGGGACTGGACCCACGGCAGCTGTACACAACCACACCACGGGCTACAAACAAGCACTAATTAGCTTCGGCCGGCTAACAATTATACGCAAAGCTTTTACTACCTACCTACCTTCACACAGCCAGGCAGGCATACCCGAGCAAGGGGAGCCAGCGTTGGGCGCGCTCGACAGCGGCACTAAAGAGAAATAGATTAAAACTAAATGCCTAAATTACATTAGTAAAGCGGAGGTAAATGCTATACCTGAGAACGGAGAAAGGGTCGGCACACAACCAGGAAGTGCTTGGTGAGGGAATGAGAATCTAAACTAACTCCCCTTTTATAGTCATGGCGCCGCCAGCTGGCCGGGAGGAACACAACAGGCGCCTTGCTACATTAGGTTTGTGTCATACATAACGTTTTACATTTGGGCCAAAAAGTTCAATTTTTGTCTCATCTGACCAAAGCACCTTCTTCCACATGGTAGCTGTGTCCTCCATATGACTTCTACCAAACTTCAAACAGGATTTCTTATGGCCTCCTTTCAATAATGGCTTTCTTCTTGCCACTCGTCCATGAAGGCCAGATTTGTGTAGAGTACGACTTATAGTTGTCCCATGTACAGATTTCCCCAGCTCAGCGGCAGTACGTCGCAGCTCCTCCAGAGTTATCTTGAGGCACCTGGTTGCATTTCTCACCTCTCCACTTTGGAGAGGCACTGTACATAGCAGAGAAAGCTAAATTATAATTGTTGGGGGAGATTTTAATGCTGTTCAAGAGAATAAATTAGACAGAAAACCAATGGAGGTGGGTCCACAAAATAGAAAAACAAACAGACTTAATAATGGGATCCATGGAGATAAAATAATCCAAGCATGAAGGATTTTACCTTTTTCTCTATTGTCCATAATACAGTAGTTACTCAAGGATAGATTTATTTTGTATTTCTCAGCAACATATGTACAAAGTTTGAATCTATAAAACTAAGTGACCCTGCACCATGGGTAAAGAAAATGTTTTAAAATATTGGAGATTAAATGTTTAATTACTCAACAATACAGAAGTAGTTCAAGAACTAAGACAAACTCTGATAGACTACTTGGAGATAAATGACACTGGAGAGGTCAATCCAAGTATTTTATGGGGCGGTAAAAAATTCAAGATTCAAGATTTTTGAATTGTCAAACCATGTGAGTAATTTGAAATTATATTTCTCTCATCCTTGATTGTGGAGCGGGGGATGGGGAAGAGGGGTGGGAGGGAGATCAGGGAGTTCAGCTTTCCGATGGCCTTGTGTATGAAACTGTTCTTCAGTCGACTGGAGCTGGGCCGCAGATTCCGCAGTCTCCTCCCTGAAGGCATTACCTTGAAGAGACTGTGTAATGGGTGCAAAGGGTCCCTGGTGATTCTGACGGCTTTGCGGGTGAGATGGGTGGAGTACATGTCCTTAATGGAGGGGAGCGGGGCTACGCAGATCTTCTCCGCTGCTCCCACGATGTGCTGGAGGCTCCTTCGGCAGGATGCAGTGCTGGCACCGTGCCACACAGTGATGAAGCTGGTCAGGATGCTCTCTATATTTTTTTATTTATTGGTATGGTTTATTTGGTAGGGACAGTGCAAGTGAATGAACAAGCCACACCGGATTGTAGCCTTGGAACAATTTCTTATTTCAGTCATTTAAAGAGCAATTAATAGTAGATATGTATCTTATGCTTACAAAATACTCCAACAGGAAGACACAGAGAATACCTTTGACAAAATGGGAATTGGAAATGAACATAAAATAAAAAAAATTTTAGAACTCCCTTTGTCACATCCAAGTATGGAAGAACTTCAAACCAATGCTGGAGGGGCTGTGGTCAGGTGGGAGACCACACTCACATATTTTGGGACTGTCCAAAACCAATTAATTATTGGAAAGACATACAGAATTAAATAAAAAATGTGTTAGGGGTTGAAATTCCGTTGGAACCGAACTCTTAATTGCAAATGAATGAAGCAAATAACAGCAAGAACTGAATTATTTGTGGACAACTGGTCGTTAATTGAAAAATATATTGCAGGTTGATTCGAGTGTGTTGTACCCATTGTATGTATTTTATTTTATTGTATTTGTGTGTATGCGTGTGTGTGTGTGTGTGTGTGTGTGTGTGTGTCACAGGCAGGTCACAAGATTATAATAGAGGTTAGAGATGGATGAAAGCAAAATTTACACAAAACCTTCAACTGACTGTACAAAAGATAATAATTAGCTTGGCATTAATTTGGATATAGTCTTATAATGGAAATATATTATAACAAGTCGTTATAGTAGTCGTTATTGTAGTAGTAGTAGTAGTGAAAACATAAAGCAGGCAGTTGCACAAAAATGTCCTTGACCCCACTTTCTTTAGAACGACACAGCACAAATTACTACAATGCAATGTAGTAATTTTCAAACCCTCTCTCTTTTTCACTGTCTTTTTTCAAGATGAGCACAGATCTTATGGACAATTGGTTTTCTAAGCTTTGGATAGCCAATGCATGGGATAGGAAACTTCAGCGATAACTGTACTAAGTAAATTAGAACCCCAAATAGCTGCCTGAATATTCTGAGAGCTTCACATTTAAACTAAGGTTGAAGAAGCATCCATAACAAACTTTACTTTATAGGGAAGATAAAGATAAGCCTAAAACATTTTTATACAATTGTTTAATAATGCTGCAATTGCAATTAAACCAACCCTTCCCAAAGTCCAGCGTGTTATAGATCGAAAGCTATAACACGCAGAGTATAAACCATACTCTGGGAACTGTACTGAACTGTATCACTACTTCAACTACGAAAGACAACTTTGTTCTACTTGTTCATATGTCTGCTATTGCCACTGATCTTCTCCTTGCTTACTTCTCTCACAAAGCTCTGCCCATCCATTGTCCCACACTGGGATGGCCCCACCCTTGCCCGATCCCCTTTCAAATGACATCATCGGCACATCTGTTGTCCCAACAGTGCTAGTAACACAGGCGGTATACAAAACAGACAGGTTTGTCCCTTAGAATTTAACATAAACTTTACTTTAGACATGCGAGAAAAGAAACTTGGCCAACTGATGCACTCATGACAATCTCTCTCTAAACGTGAAGACGACAAAGGAAATTGTTGAGGACTTTCGGAGAGTGCACATCCAGTGTGCTCCTCTGAAAATGAACTGTGGAGGCCGAGCAAGACGGCACTCTATATATTGCACTTCTCATTTATAGGTTCACTAATTAGAATAGTCTTTTTTCTGGACTGGGACTTAAACCCTAACCCACCTACCATGTAGGGTTCCCTGCCTACAGAAGCACATGTAGGCATATCAAGACATAATATGTGGATCAAAGAAGGGTGATGAAAGCAGTCTTCCTTGAACTGCGTAAAGCCTTTGATAAGGTCAATCACCAGATACTCTACAGTAAATTGAATAAATACAACCTCTATGAGGACATCCAAATCTGTATAATATCTTACCTGAGTGTAGGTGAGGGCCTCAGTCTGAAGGATGCTCTCTGTAACATTTGCACAGAGCCTGAAGCTCCATTGTTCCATGCTGAAGCACCCACTCAAATCTTTGGGCACCCAGGCGAATTTTCCATGGTTACAAAATGATTCAATAAATAATGCCTAACCCGTAAAGCCGCAACTCAGTTTCCTCCAAATACACGAACCCGGGTTGCTTTATAAAATTGATACACGTGCGTTTGCGGCCGTTCGTTCCGCTCTTTTAGCTCCATAGGTAGAGTGCATGGTTCATATGGCCGGGGTCCGAATCACGAAAGTGCTGGTTCGATCTCGCCTTTTTTTTTTTTTTTTGACTGGGCACCCACTGGGAAGAACATAAATCGGCGCCTATGGCTAGAAGGTCCGGGTTTGATTCCCACCAGGGTGGGGCCTTTCTGTGTGGAGTTTACATGTTCTCCCTGTGTCTGCGTAGGTTTCCTGGGTACTAAAACCATGTACAATAGGCCAGGATGAATGATGTGAATGCATGGTGGTTCTCAGATCTCAGTGGGACCGTGTGTGCAGTCGCAACAGTGTTTCTGTCAGTTTCCCCCAGGAGAAACTGAATATGTATGGAGTGAATGCATAATTGTCTCATGTAAAGCGCTATGTCTGTGAAAGGTGCTATATCAGAATCATTTACTATTGGCCACACAACAGATTTGGTGGAATTTGTTTTCGGTACAGCACATTATGCTCACATCTCCTGTGTCAGTCACATACAGGTAGTCAAACAATGCAACATTACAGACAACAGAATAAAAAACAACATATACATAAGTTCTTCTTCTAGAAAACATCTCAGGTGGATCTGGTTGTGATGCCGGTAACGTTGGTAACCACCTTTCAAAGTCCCATGGTTGGTGCTCTCTTGCAAAGTCCAAACGGACAGTTTCGTGGCTTCAAGGAGACGAAGCCTTTGAAGATGTTTTTTTGTTTTTAAAGCCCTTCAGTCACTGATGCTTTTGGCTCCAGTAACAGCCGTCATTTGGGTCGAGTATCGTCCAGTGTCTTGACGGACAGCCAATCAGATCTTCCGGCTCAGCACTGGGGACATTTTGTTGAGTCTTCCATTTGACATTTTTGTCCCATAACGTCCCACCTCAGCAGCGATGGCTCGCTGCTAAAGTCCCTGCTTATGCAGCTTATGCAACAACCCAAACATGTTCAAAAAGCCTTTGCCATCAGGACGTCATGACAATGTGAATGCCTGACAGAAAATTACACTGAATTCACATTTTTGCAAAGAAAAAAAAATCCTAATAATTAATAAAAGCTTTACTAGTTTACTACTCCAATTTCTTCTGAAGATCTGCTTCGAACCTAGTTATGATCCAACCATGCAAAATGTGATTTTTTGGCATTTTTTCAACTGGTCTTTATTTTATTTTGTTTATTTATTTAAAAGGGACCATATACAATTATAACATAAATGTTGCCATTTGATGCATTGTACTAGAGTTAGCCTGAGGCTAATTTACAGATGTAGTCCCTGGCAGGGAACGGACAACCCATAACAGAAAACAAGACAAGATTCACAAGACAAGGGGTTGACCAAGAAAGACAAACCACATACAACATTACAGATAAAAAACCCTTCGCCCTCACATACAACCAGACAAGACACATCAACAACACAAATACAGACAAACAAGTCCGTACCAGAGGGAGTGTAAAACCAAATAGGACTGGCATGGCTAGTGTGTGCAATGTTGGCTACTTTTTAGATGTTTTTTGACAATGTTCAAATCCAGGCTGAAAACAGCTCTTTTTACCCGAGCATATGAAAACTGAAAGTATTTTATCTGCACTCTTGCCTTTTACTGTAATTGATTAACTTTATGTTGATGTTTTAATGATTGATTTGATCTGTTTTCTTGTAATTTTATGCAACTGTGAAGCACTTTGAATTGCCTTGTGTATGAATTGTGCTCTACAAATAAACTTGCCTTGCCTTGCCTTGCCTTGCCTTTTGAGTTCAGTTTTAAAGCCCTTGATGGCCATGCATGTCTTTATATTTTCAGATAGTTTGTTCCACAGTTTAGCAGCCTTCACTGCAAAAGATGATTGACCAAAAGTGGAATGACGGAAAGGCACAATGCAGTCATGTGGAGAAGCTGCTCGAGTGGATCTTAAAGAACTCCCAGAGCGCTGTCGCACAAATGATTGTAAACAGCCAGGAGCCAAGCCCTTCAGGATCTTAAAAACCAAACATAGATATGAAAAAGTTCTAAAACTTTCAAAGCTCAAGAAATTGTATTTTGTCAAGATGTTACAGTGATGATGGTTAAATGGCTTTTAAACTTTTGATCGGGACTGTAGTATGGTAGTCCACTCTATCCTAATGCAGGAGCCTCCATGTAGTGAGACAAGCTGAGAAGGCAGTGGTACTTCTCTCTCCGGTGAGGGCACTAGGCTGGTAGATTTAAACTAGATGGCTTGGCAGTTTAAAACATGAGAGTATAAGTTGATGCCTGCTGAAAAATGCATCCACTGGTCATTTATCAATTGAAACTGAAAAATAATTTAGATCAAAAATAGCCCTATATGTAAAGTGATCTGATCTTTATGCAACTTATTGCAATGTTGTATTTCTACATAATAATGAATACATTAAGACCTTCAATTGTAGCTAATATTATTTCATTACTTTAGGTGACCCAGTTATTGCCTCAGTGCAGAAGCAACGGCGTAAAAGACTCATGTCTGTTGTCCTATTGCCTAGTACCCGTGACTCAGGAGATTGGGTCAACACTAACATTATTTGTCTTTAATTGAGCTTTCTGTCCTCTATAAGTGACAAACCATTATAGACCACAACAAAATAGTGGGGGTACAAAAGAGAATTAGTGAATCTGAGGCTGAGTTATGACATAAGGTGCAAAAAAATGTGAGTCGCAGTGCTTGTACTATCCACCGAATCCCAAATGGTCGGTCGAGATTTTAGAAACTGGACATGGAAGTTTGTAAATATAGTGTGCATTTATTCAAGTTTAAACTTACGTTTGAGATAATGAGTTAATTTGGAAAGGAACCAAAAGACATCAAAAACAAAAGTATGTAGGCTTCGTTTTAAAATGGCCATATTTGGTATTTCATTGATCTAATCCATTCAACTGTTTCACAGACTTCAGGATGGTAATTGTTTTTGTTAGATATAAAATTGAGCTTGATGGATGGATGGATGAGATACACATTCTGGACCATTCACATAACATAACATAACCATCAGTGCTAAAAAATAGACCTTAAAATCATCGGATGAGAAATGCTGTATTATCATACCATGATATTTCAAATGTATGTTGTGTCTGTACATGTAATTTTTAAAAGAGGGCAAAATGAAAATGAATGACCTAAGCCCAAGACAGATCTGCTGGACAACACCTACACGACAAATTTCATGCAAACAAAACAAAAACACTTCCCTGAAAAAAGAGGCTGTGGCTCCACAAAAAGGTAATTAAACAAATCAAGAAAGAGAGGGATTCCACCGATGTAACGCTTTAAGGTGTTAAATAGGTGAATTAGACAATAGGTTTTGGTAAAGTCAGAATTTGATTTACTGTTTTGAAAATAGTTAATTGTTTATTCATCATATTTCACACACACACACACACACACACACACAATAGAGAGGTGAAATGGGTAAGTTTTTAAATTGAGTTGTGTAATAATTTGCCATGTATATATTCAGATATTTTCCAAAGAAAGCTAAAATAGCCTTTAACTTGAATGAAGGTTGGGGGTTTAAATTCCAGCAACTTTGCCAAGACACTTCACCCATCTTGCCTCCAGTGACATTGGTGTATGATTGAGAAGGTAAATGGGTGAGACCATTTACCATTTAATACTTTTATACAGAGACTTCACCATTCATAGAATACAGATAGAACGATCAAAGACACAACTAACAGACAAGTCCATATGTGCATTTGTAATAACAGGCAAAAATAGCCCAGTCTGCGTCTTTGATTTCTCTGGAACTATCCATGTCATTTTATTATATATTATATTACCTATATGATATTGAGATTCTAAAAAATCCCCCGAATCACAAACTTGCAGGGGTGGCCCCCCAAAATGTGACCTGCTCCTGATAATTATAGTGGCCCACTGTTACTGCCAGTAATGTAAATGAAAAAATCGATTGAGCAGCAGAACTTTGAATGTCTCTTCAACAGAGGGATAAGACAAATGTTCTTTTGACATTGTGTTTTCTTGGAGCAATTTAAACAATGCCTATAATTTAGTTTAGTCCCATTATGATGGTTACATTTGAAAATGTGCTGTAGCCTATCTGCCGTGACTTGACCGCTTTGAAACACAGGAGTAAAGAGCCCCCTTCAGGATACTAAAAATAGGCTTACATAAATACTCTAAACTACGAGTAATAACCATTGACAGAATTTACTGTCAATGGTAATAACTAACAGAAGCAGTAAATGTATAACTGGCTAGAACTTAACTTGGCAACAGCATGTGCAAGAATTGAGAGAAAAAAAATCAAGTTAAAACGTAATCAATATAAATCTAGCAAATGTTTGTCTATGGAATGCTTCACATCTAAACGTTTTTAGTCATGAATATAAAGCAAATTATTTAGTTTGATACATTAAGCATGGTTGTCCATAAATTGTTATGACAAGGCATGTAGACATAATGAGACATGAAAGCTGATGAGAAGGGGACATCTTGACTTTGAGCTGGACAGAGAGCATTTCTGGGGCTGGGGCTCCCTCTGGAGTGACACAGAAGAACATGCAAAGAAAAAGGTGAATGGAATTTTTTCTTTGGAAGCGCTTTTCACATGACACAAGTCACCCAAAGTGCTTCACATAGCGTCAGAGACCTGTTCTTTGTTCACTCCACACATGGTGGTGGTAAGTTATTATGTAGCTTCAGCTCCACCACCATTCGAGGCGTCACAAGAGGAGCTACAGTAAACAAAAAAGGACAAACGAGAGATGGTGAAAGACTGTTTTGAAGCGGAGGGAGCTGAGGGAGGAAGAGGAAGGAGGAGGTGGAGCTGACCAGTGCAGAACACCACGCTCTGAAACAGGGACAAACCCAGGAGGCGCGGCACCATTTCAGAGGATCAGAGGAGACAGAGGGCAGCCAGCCAGGTTTCTTCCGAGTGCTACAGTTTCCCCAACCTCCAAGGTCATGCGGGTCAGGTTGACACACAGTGGCAGCGCGGCTCAGCCGCAGCAACTCAGGACTAACACCTGAAAACTATTTCGTTGTATCCTTGTACAATGACAATAAAGCACTTACTTACTTACTTACTTACTTATTCATTCGCACATACAAATCATTCATATTGTACATGTTTTTAGTGGTATAGGAAAACCAGAGTACCCAGAGGAAACCTACACAGGCACAAGGAGGACATGCAAACTCCACACAGAAAGGCCCCGTCCAGAGATCGAACCCGGACCTTGTAGCTGTGAAGCACATGCACTAACCGCTGCGCTGCCGTGCCGCCGTGCCTGTTGTTTCTTTGCTGTAATTGTAATTCAAATAATCAAAGTAAGAAGCAAAATGAAGAGAAAAATTCCTCACTATGTAGAGGCGCATTGAGTTGCCTTGTGTACGAAATGCGCGGTATAAATAAAGTTGCCTTGCCTTGACTAGACAGGGATTATATAATTTGTTCACTTGATAGATATGAATGAATAACATTGCAGAGGTAGTTATTCACAGTTGCTTTAACATTTTGGTCCAACTGGTCAACAAACATTGACTGACCATGGCTTCATACTGTAACCTAACATGTGGTTGTTAACTAGGCTAAAATAGGTTTCTTCACTATTTTTGTTTGTCAGTTTGGCTCATATGAATACGTTTTTCCTCCAACATCTGCAACATGTTTACAGCTCAAAATGTGTGCACCAAAAACATAAATCTTATTTTTCATGAAAGGGATCTTTTAGGAGACATTTATATGACCATGGCATTGTTAAGAAATATGCCGTTCTTATTTATTTTTTAATCATGTCTTCATCTGCTTTAAATGAAAGATGCTGCTATACGACTATTGCACTAAAATGTGTTTTTCCCCCCAAAAAAATATGAAAATGATTTCTCGTGTCAGTTTTCATGTTTTGGGGAAGTTTAAAGTTATTTCAAAGCAGTGCCTCTCTGGTCTGACGTGCATACTGGGTTATAGTGACAGGAAGGTGGTCGGGAGCAGGGGTGCCGCCAGAAATTCTGGGCCCTATGGAAACAAAAATTTCTGGGCCCCCTACATTTTTTACAGATAAAATGTAACCCATTAACATGCCCTGTATACTTTAAAAAAGATACTTAGCACATTGCATAGTTAAAATGTCTGATGAGTAAAAGCCTACAAAAACAAGAAAAAGCTATGGAAATATGTACTTGTTTACATAAAAGGAGAATATTTATTATCTCAATTGCAAACACAACAGAACATAATGTACACATATTGACATATACTTTACGTGAACAAGCTTTAACTGGGTCCAACTGCTCAATCAGGAAACATCAGCTACAACTAACCCATAATTAAATCAGTCCAAGACTAAAACTAGGCCAAGGGCTCAAAATCAAGACACACCAGGAGTAATGCCAGGCCTAAACCAGTCCAGGACTAAACAAGTACTGAACCAGACATAAACTGTTTGTTATCCAGGTATAACAAAGTTATGTTCAACATCACTTTATAATGGCCCAGCGGCGTGCCTTTCTGCTGGCAAAATCATGTATCAAATCATCAAAGTTCAGCTTTCTTGCCAGTTTGCTTTCAATGGATAGTATGGCAAGGTGACAAAGTCTGTCCTGCAACATAGCAGACCTAAGATAATTTTTAATCAGTTTCAGCTTACTGAATGCTCTCTCGCCACCAGCAACGGTCACAGGCAATGTGCAAAATATTCGCAAAACTATGCAGACCTGCCCAAAAATACTCTGCAGCTGCATCTTGTAAATGCTGTTGAGCAGATCAATTGGTGACAGACACCCTGGGAAAGTGGCCCTATATACAGAGTTGAGGTGTCTGACTTCATCTTCAAATTCACAAGTCAGATCAGTGTTGTATTTTGAAATCAATGGCTGGCATACAGAATGGATTTGATCATCACGTAACTGGCCCTCACTTCACAGAACACACGGCAAACTGTTTTTTGTAATTTTTGAAGCGTGTAGATTACTTTTTGTTTAGTAAAGTTATCATCATGTGGAGAACACAGTAGATAAGACGTGCTTAGAGCTTTCAATCTTCGTGAAGTTTTGCGCTCAGGCTCACCTTGTTTGGCTGAGACGGGGACGGGGGCCGCGGGGGAAGGAAGACGTGGGTGTGCAGCGGCCGCTGAATCTGTGTCTACGAGACACGATAACCCGGAGACAGCAGAGATGTTATTATTGTTGGATGTAAATCATAATTCAGTAATTATTTGACTAAGCTAGCTAGATAAAAGCAGGTCATGTAGCAACAAAAATAAGTAAGTGAAAGTTTTGGAATACAGGAATAGTGCAAGCTACCTTTCTTTTTGAAAAACTGTGTGACATACTGTCGACTTTGGCGTTCTCAGTCTTCTCTTTCCTTCTTTTCTTTCCGTTTTTGATGCCCTGACTTTTGATGTGACATGCCTGCGTGTGTCACTATCTGCACTGCATCATAACAAACGCTACGCTAACGAGCGTAGCTCGGACAGCGCAGGTGGAATGAACCATTGTGAGGGGGAGGGGTGTGACTTAAACAGTAAATACATTATTTGTTTGTTAAATATTAAATCTATGGTCAAAACGGACAAAATACACATTAAGTGTATGAGGGGCCCTAGCACATTACACGTATGTATAAAAAAGAGAAAAGAAATAAGAAAAGAAAAAGAGGGTCTGCTCTTCTGGGCCCTTCATCAGCCTGGGCCCTTAGAATCGTCCTAACCTTCCACCCCTTTACGGCGCCCTAGGTCGGGAGTGCTGCACTGGGTCCAAGAAACGTTTTTTTTAAATGTTTGAGGTGCTATATATCAGGTGCGCTTTCAGGATGAAAAAACAAATTAGGAGTAGGAATAATCTTGCCTTAAGTGGTAGAAATGTGGCGAAGCGTGGTAAAAATATCCAAGGCACTCTGATAAGGTTAAAAGTCCTTTATTTAGGCAGAGGGACACGCCCATGCATACTGGGTTGTTCATCCACACGGAAGCTATAAAGTTTTTTTGCACAGCATTTTGGATTTGACTTAATCTTAAATGGTTTTCAAAGAAGCAGTCAACTTTGCAGTTAATCATGACAGTAAAAGCAGATAAGATACAACAGTGTAATAAGAAAAAAGTGATGATTAGTTCCTAACAACTCCGCTCAGTTTATTTTAGTTTGCCAAAAGACGGCCAAACTAAACAGTGATGCGCGACAGCAATCACAGTGATTTACTGAACATTTAAAAGTGCTGTTTACATTTGTAGATATTAACTGTTCTTTTTCTAAAGGTTACAGGAGCCACCTGTACTTGTTCAAGGGGAAAAAATTAAAACAGAATTGAAGTCACACTATTTCACTGTAGGATTCTAACTGTATATCAACATTTCATGCTTTAAACAAATAGTGAGCAATAACTGTATGTTAAAGAAATCAGATTGCAAGAAAGAGAACGGTTGTATTTGTAAAACAAATACCAGGGCACTGAGGTGCCCACGGCATAGTCTGGGTGCCACTGTATTAACACAGTCCGGAAACAGCCATGTGCCGAGTTGCCATCCATCCATCCATTTTCTTCCGCTTTATCCGGGGCCGGGTCGCGGGGGCAGCAGTCTCAGCAGAGATGCCCAGACCTCCCGATCCACGCACACCTTCTCCAGCTGTTCTGGGGGGACCCCGAGGTGACACCAGGCCAGCTCGGAGACATAGTCCCACCAGCGTGTCCGGGGCCTTCCACGAGGCCTCCATCCAATAGGACATGCCTGGAGCACCTCCCGAGGGAGGTGACCAGGAGGCATCCGGAACAGATGCCCTAGCCACCTCAGCTGGCTCCTTTCGACGTGAAGGAGTAGCGACTCGAGTCCGAGCTCCTCCAGGGTAACTGAGCTCCTCACCCGATCTTGGAGGGTGCGCCCAGCCACCCTGCGAAGGAAACTCATTTCGGCCGCTTGTATTCGCGATCTTGTCCTTTCGGTCATTACCCAAATCTCATGACCATAGGTGAGGGTGGGAACATAGATCGATCGGTAAATCGAGAGCTTTGCCCCCCGACTCAGCTCCCTCTTCACCACAACAGTCCGATACAGCGACCGCATCACTGCTGACGCCGCACCGATCCTCATCCTGGGCGGTTCACACTCGGCTGAAAACCACCCCAGTGCGCGCTGAAGGTCCTGATTTGATGAAGCCAACAGAACAACATTGTCTGCAAACAGCAGAGATGAGATTCTGAGGTTCCCAAACCGGACACCCTCCGGCCCCTGGCTGCGCCTAGAAATTCTGTCCATATAGGTAATGAACAGAACCGGTGACAAAGGGCAGCCCTGGCGGACACCAACACGCACCGGGAACAGGTCTGACTTACTGCCGGCAATGCGAACCATGCTTCTGCTGCGGTCATACAGGGAACGGACAGCCCTTAGTAGAGGGCCCCGGACCCCATACTCCCGGAGCACCCCCACAGGGCACCACGAGGGACACGGTCGAACGCTTTCTCCAGATCCACAAAACACATGTGGACTGGTTGGGCGAACTCCCACAAACCCTCGAGCACCTGATGAAGGGTATAGAGCTGGTCCAGTGTTCCACGACCGGGACGAAAACCGCATTGTTCCTCCTGGATCTGAGGTTCGACTATTGGCTCCAGCACCCTAGAGTAGATCTTACCAGGGAGGCTGAGGAGTGTGATCCCTCTGTAATTGGAGCACACCCTCTGATCCCCCTTCTTAAAGAGAGGGAACACCACCCCGGTCTGCCAATCCAGAGGCACTGTCCCCAACCGCCACGCAATGTTGCAGAGGCGTGTCAACCAAGACAGTCCTAGAAACATCCAGAGACTTAAGGTAGTCAGGATGAATCTCATCCACCACCGGAGCCCTGCCACCAAGGAGCTTTCTAACCACCTCGATGACTTCAGCTTGGGTGATGGACGAGCCCCCCTCCGAGTCCCCAGCCTCTGCTTCCTCATCGGAAGACGTAACGGTGGGATTGAGGAGATCCTCGAAGAACTCCTTCCACCGCCCGACCACATCCCCAGTCGAGGTCAGCAGCCCCCCACCTGCACTGTAAACAGTGTTGGTGAAGCACTGCTTCCCCCTTCTGAGGTGCCGGATGGTTTGCCAGAATCTCTTTGAGGCCGACCGATAGTCCTCCTCCATGGCTTCTCCAAACTCCTCCCAGACCCGAGTTTTTGCCTCTGCGACTGCACGAGCTGCAGCACGCTTGGCCTGCCGGTAGCTCTCAGCTGCCTCCGGAGTCCCACAATCCAACAGGGCCAGGTAGGACTCCTTCTTCAGCTTGACGGCATCCGTTACTTCCGGGCGCCACCACCGGGTTCGGGGATTCCCGCCGCGACAGGCACCAGAGACCTTACGGCCACAACTACGAGCAGCCGCATCGACAATGGAGGAGGAGAACATGGTCCACTCGGACTCCATGTCCCCAACCTCCCTCGAAATCTGGGTGAAGCTCTTCCGGAGGTGGGAGTTGAAGACCCTACTGACAGAGAGATCCGAGCCGAGTTGCCTTGTGTGTGAAATACGCGGTATAAATAAAGTAGCCTTGCCTCGTACATGTTTATTATCACAATTACCGTAAAAACATTATCACATCATCAGAAACTACTGCTTTCTCAAAAGCAACAATCCTATGATTCAGAAGCTCTACAGGACCCTATTGTACAAGTATTTCTGTAGACCCAAGCACCCGAAGGAAACCTAAGACACGAGGAGTACATGTAAACTTAACACACAAGGCCCCACAGGCCTGAGAATCAAACTCAAGATGGCAGTCACAGAGCGCTAACCACTGTGTATGAGATTATTTATTAATTTACATTGCCACTCAGCGAAGATACAATATTGTCAATTTTTAAAAATGTGTCAGTTCTCTATAAATAAAAAATAAATAAATTATAAAGCCCAAAATCAGCAGTCGATGCACAGTGCTTTTGCTGATCTATTTAAACAGAAGAAAATCAACAAATATCAAACAGGGAAATGGACAAGCAAATGTAACGTCACTGTCCAAATGTCCAACAGTCAACAATGAAGAAGCCGGTGGATAATGGTCCCAGGGCGTCCCCTGTCCTTAGATCCTCCTTCAACCCCAAGAACAAGCTGTAGCCAAGTTCATGGTGGTGGGGACTATCCTTATCTGTCACTTTCATGTCACATATCCTGAGTGTGTTGACAGCTGTATATACTGTATAACTACATTATCAAATCCCATTCAATCAAAACTCCAACAACTTAATTTGGTTCTTCCCAAGCTCGAGTTATCAGAACAATCCGATCATATGGGCGGGATATTTCCACAGCCCTAAACTCTCATGTTCATCATTGGTGTAAAAATATGAGAAGAAACAGACCAGCATTAGCATACAGAGCCAAGACAGTGAGTGCAGCCGCCTAAGTGCTGTGCTGGCGGTGGAAACTATGGTCAGGAGGATTATTTGGACAGAAAGACAAGGGGAGAGTCAGAAGAGAGACAGAGAGATGGCCTACGCTATAATGGCCTGTGCTGACTGTGTGCCAATGACATGATCTCTAGTGGGTTTAAATCAAGCTCACACACAGCGACACTTTCTGATACATAGAGGCAAATACACCCAGTTCAACATCTGCAATGCTGTTGTTGCTGTACAGTGATTATATTCAGTTTTTAGTCCAAAATGTTTCCTAATTATATTTTTACACTTGAGGTTACTTTATGGCAGCCAAATGAAAAGGTGTAGATGAACAGTAACTCCTTGTTTAGTATGTATGGTAGTTATAAAAAGTCTTATTTTGAGACAAATGTGCTTGTTTTTGTGGGGTGGGTAGTTGTTCTACTACAGCTGCTCGCCATATAATTAGAATATCATGAAAAAGTTCATTTATTTCTGTAATTCAATTCAACTAATATATGATATAGACTCATTACATGCAAAGTGACATATGTCAAGCTTTTATTTGTTATAATTTTGATGATTATGGCTTACAGTCCATTTTCAAAATATATTAATTTTATGAGATTTTTAATTTGGGGTGTTTACAAGCTGAGCCATAATAATCAAAATTATAAAAAATAAATACATATCTCACTTTACATGTAATGAGTCTATATCATATTAGTTTCACAGTTTAAGTTGAATTACAGAAGTGAATGCACTTTTTCATAATATTCTAATTATATGATGAGCACCTGTAGTTTGTTGTCGTTGCATTAATCAGGATCCAAAAGGCCAACATCAAAAACATAAAATTATTTTGCCTACATCTCCTCTTTGTTTTAATTTGATTTGGTCGGGACAGTGCATGTTAATGAACACACATGCATGTAAACACCCCATGCTGGATTGTAAACTTGGGCTAATTTCCATGTGTCGTCCCCCACTCGCACACATCCTGGCCTATTGTACATATTTTTAGTGGTAGGGGAAAGCGCAGTAACAGTCACATTTATATAGCGCCTTTCTACCTGCTTTAGGCACTCAAAGCGCTTCAAGGAACCAGTCACCCATTCACTCTCTCATTCATACACCAGTGGGCACGCAGACACTGGAGGCAAGGTGGGTGAAGTGTCTGCCCAAGGACACAACGACAGTGTGCATCTGCGGGATTTGAACTGCTGATCCTCCAATCACAAGACAACCCACTCTACTCTCTGCACCACCGTCACCCCGCAGTACCCGGAGGAACCTAACACAGACACAGGGAGAACACAGAAAGGCCCCCTCCAGGTGGGACTCAAACCTGGGACCTTCTAGCTGTGAGGCACAAGCGCTAACCGCTGCACCACCGTACAGACTAGCCATCTTTAAAATAAGTTACATTGAGCCAAATAAATCCATATATTTTGTAAATTGTAAATACCAACATTTGTGAAAAATACCTTTGTGCACATCAAAGGATAAAGTTGTTAAAATTGCTGTGACAGAAGGCTTTTGCTCCCTAAAAATTGTGAAACACTCTTGAACTTATGAATAATTGTGATGTTAGTAGAAACGTGTTATGAAAGTCAGTTAGAAATAAACTTGGACCAAATCTTATGATGATTAAAATTGCAATTGTTTCCAAACATGTTCCCTCAGGTAAAGGGCTTTTAATCCACATTGGCCAGAGATGAACTTTCGTTTGCACACCACTAGGAGGCTACTGTGGTGCACCATTACTCTCACAAAACAGGCATGATGACCTCGATGACCGAATGACATATGAGCGAGGAAGCCATTCTCTGTAAGAAAATTATCCTAAAACTAAATTGTAAACATGGATGCGACGTACAGCCTATATAACAACATTTCAGATAGTTCTCTGAAGGGTGGAGGTGGCACATGGGATGCGCAGCGCAACTATCCCAAACTGCTGTACCACTGTCTCAGTTGGGTTTGAACACCGGAACAGCAGCCCCCTCCCGCTAGCGCGCCCACCCCTACGTCTGGTCCACCCCTGGTCTGTGCGTCCAGGTGGCAAAGCGCGTTTTGGCTTGAGGGATGCAGCAGCCACTCGTGTTCAGCACATGGGCAACGCAGGCAGGAGCATTGCCAACGCTCCTCTAGCTCGTCTCAGCATCTTCGACCGGAGACTGTGAGGAAACCCAGATCTTCGCACGGGCTAAGGATTTCGTTTTTGAGAATTGTCTTTTTATTGCTTTTCCAGTCTGTAAAAGAACGATCCAACTTGCTCAATGCGCAATCATGCTCATCATCTCGTCTCGCAGTGCGCTGCTGTCCGTCTACTATCCACAGATCTTCCTCATCCTCACCAGCGGTAGCTACCTGTACGTCTCCCTTTACAGCAATGTATCACAGTGACTTTAATGACGAAAAGCAATGTGTCACTCTAAATGATCAATGTCTGATGGCTGAAGCGTTACTAAAAAAGCACTAAACAAGAGAAAGTTGGAATTTAAAGATGAACTCTTGGATATTGGCTATAAACGCATTTGCACAAGGTAAAGGTCGTGTAAATTGATGAGTGTTAACCTCATATATTGGGCGTTATTAAGCGTATTTTATTGGTTGGGCATTTCACAATGGAACAATGCTACAACACGTCCTGCAGATTTTCCCACATCGCTCGCGCTTGTATTCTACTTTATGTCCACTCGTAAGCTTATTAAGCCTATAAAAAGTGATCGGAGAGAGTGACCCAATCCAATATTAAATTGTCGGAATGATTTCACTTGTTGGAAAGCTGATGAGATAACCTGCTGTGATGGATTTACACGTCACGACAGAGCACTTTGTCAAAGGCGCACCTCGTTATTGAACTATGTCATGTTCACAATGTGGTTCTATAGGGGAATACAATAATATGACTTTTGCTGCGCTAATGAGAAAGGCATGTGTCACTGATGCACTCAAAGTCACAAATGGGACTAGTGCATGTTTATACGCACACACATTCACACACACACACACACACATATAGCCTATTGTTCATGATTTTACAATTGTTTTACTACTGAAGTTTTATTAATTCTTTAGCCTGTGAAACTCAAGCTTGCCAGGCCCTGTTTTATAAAAGAAAAACTGTCAATGTCATTATCCAGTAAATATCAGTGATATACAAGTGGTGAGCACAAAAGCCGATTGTGGATACTAAACTGCACTTTTTTTTCCTCATCATGTCTCTTTAGGGCGCTGACCTCGGTCGTAGCGTTGGGGGCCAACATCATCTGCAACAAGATTCCAGGACTGGCCCCGCGTCAGAGAGCCCTGTGTCAGAGCCGACCAGATGCAATAATCGTGATTGGGGAGGGGGCACAGCTGGGCATTAACGAGTGCCAATACCAGTTCAGATATAGTCGCTGGAACTGCTCCGCTTTGGGCGAGAGGACTGTTTTCGGACAAGAGCTCAGAGTAGGTCAGTCTGCAGTAGCAAATTAATACTTTGAAGAGGCTGTATGTTAAAATCAAGGAAAGATTTCAAAATACTGCAAACGTATTAATTAATTCAACAATTTTTTATATAATATGTTTGTTATTGAAAGTATAACAGACATGTATTGAAGGCATTCTGTTAGTAATGGAGACTGGTGCTTAAATTTTAAATACTATGAGAGGGTCCCAGAAGCTTGCTTTGATACACATACAAAACATTTTGTTTTTGTAAACAGCAAGCAGTCTTAATAGCACTACTTGCATACACCACCTTATAGGGGGTAGAAAATGACAAAAAAAAATATTATTAATCGGCACGGTACATAGTACAGCGGTTAGAGCTCGTGCTTCACAGCTAGAAGGTCTGGGGTTTGATTCCCACCTAGACGGGGCCTTTCTGAGTGGAGTTTGCATGTTCTCCCTGTGTCTGTGTAGGTTTCCTCCAGGTACTCCAGTTTCCCCTACCACCAAAAACATGTACAATAGGCCAGGGTGTTTGAGAGTGTGCATGGGGGACGACGAATGCAAATTAGCCCAAGGCTACAATACGCTTGGCTTGTTTACATGCATGAGACCCATGTATGTTCATTAACATGCACTGTAGTGACCAAATAAATAATACATTATTATTGATTATAACAACATTTAATAATAACAACATTTAATAATAATAATAAAAATGCATTGGTTTTATATAGCGCTTTACTGGGCATTCAGAGATGCATTATTTTCATTCACGCCAAACTCGGTGGTGGTAAGCTATTATATAGCCACATCTGCCCTGGGGTAGGCTGACGTGATCGAGGCTACCAATCTGCGCCATCGGCCCCTCTGACCGCCACCAACCAGTCACTCACTACATTCACCCAAACCATCTCCTATCCAAGTACCAACCAGGCCCTTCCGGCTGAGCTTCCGAGATCAGACGGGATCGGGCAGAGGAAAGACGGTATGGCCATTTGTGCATACCATTGTCAAATGTTGGTATATAATAAAAATATTAAATACAATACAATAAATAAAATAATAATATTACAATAACCCACAAAAGTACAGGAACAAAAAATATTTTTTCTTATGCTTCACCAGCAATTTCAGCCTTTTTGTTGATTTAATTGAAGACATACTGATATTGTAATGTTGCGTGTTTCAAACAACTGCGATATTATCTTTTAGAGAATATATATTGACAACTCCCAGAACAATGCACTTTGAGCTTCAGGTCTCACTGGATGCCCTTTACATGAACGTGTAAAGAAAGAGCCTTTTATGTTCCTTGCATTGTCTTCCTAAAATTACATTTCCCAGAAGCTCATTAAGGAACCTCTTGCATAAATTACATCGAATTAGGTTATTTTGCTATGATTTTGGCTACAATGATTTCATATTTACTCTTACAGCTTTGGAAAAGATCACTTAATCTAGACGTTTTTATTTTAGTCGAAGAAAAATATCTATTTTCCAGTGGCATTTTAATGAGCTCAAAAAGCATTGCAAAAACGATATCCTCACAACTCAATTAAAATGAGGCTGGTGTGTAACATTACACAGGGAAGGAACACAAAGACTGAGTTAGCAATTATTAGCATGAGGTAAGTTCGGGTTGTCAACAAACTGATTTAATCATGCCAATATTTCCTAAACCGAGTTTGTACATTAAGCAGTATAAAGCATTTAGGATAATTTTATTTTTAAAAAACCAAAAAAAAAACGGTTGTACATTTTTTGATTTTCAGCATGTTTGTCAGAGTCTGTGTGGTTTAAAATATTCAAGTTCTGTTTTGCTTTAACATTAACCAAACAGTGTGGCAAACTATCCCATCCTGATTGACCTGCTGGGTCTGTGAACCTATTAGGAGGAGAGAAAGGCCAGAGATCTTAATGTTCACCACTAATTGAAGTCAGCTATAGCAGCTGGATGGCAACAATGAAGCTCTGCGTGCACAGACTGAACAATCAAAACAAATCTTAGTGCTAGGAGATGGCTGTTTGGCTATTGCAAATGCCCAATAACTCAAAATGCTGCCTGTACAACATAATGGAAAGGGTCATGAATTGCGCCTGATGAGAGAAGAGTTGAGAGTTTGTTATGAATTATGGACCAAGAGAACCACAGACCCAATAGGTTTTCCATGTCAGTTTGTCAGCCTGGATAAGAGCCAGTGCAATAGAGAGGCCATGAAATTACACTCAGGCCAATGTGGAAGAGTGAGGAGTTGGTATTATCCTGATTAGAGAGAGGGGTGTGTGTTTACAGTCCCTTTTATTTTAATTTAATTTAAAATACTACACTACATTTGATGGGACAGGAGAATAGCGTGAACACCATATAGAATGTTATAAGGGGAGAAAGGAGACGTTGCTTAAAAGTTTACTGAAGATGGGTCTGAAAAATAAAGGTGTAAAAACTAAAGTTTCTGACAAAAATGAAACAGATATGGCTTTAGAATTCTAATGCACTGTTGTTGTGTCCAGGAAGCAGGGAGGCAGCTTTCACCTACGCCATAACTGCGGCTGGAGTGGCCCATGCAGTGACAGCGGCCTGTAGTCAGGGCAATCTGAGCCAGTGTGGCTGTGACCGCGACAAACAGGGCTATCACGACCAGGAGGAAGGCTGGAAGTGGGGAGGCTGCTCCGCAGATGTGAAGTACGGGGTAGAATTCTCCAGGAGGTTCGTGGACGCACGAGAGATCAAGAAAAATGCACGGCGGCTCATGAATCTGCACAACAACGAGGCAGGACGTAAGGTAAACGAAGGAGGAAGACACGCACATCCCAAAAAACTTAAAAAGCGTGCCGGACCGGGTGAATATACAAACAAAACACAGAGAAGATCCATCAGACCGTCTGATGAAGGGCCAAGCCCGAAACGTTACCACTTAGGTGCTATTATTAATAAATCGCTACTTGGGAGCTAAGAAAGCTGTGCGGATCTTCTCTGTTTTTTTTTTTTAGGACGTAAGGTAAAGCATTGGAAATTGTTACTATATAATCATTGTAATACTGAGCATACGTCACAGACAATATGAATATTCTTACGCCAAATTGGGAGAAAGACAGCAGAAACAAATAGGATGAATTATAAAAAAAACAAAAACGCTATATTTCACTTATACATTATGTTGAATTATATTGTTCAATGTGTATTGAAAATATAGTCTTTGTCATCATTTATGCCACTACTTATAGACAACGTCAAATTCAACTCTAAAAATGTTTGGTTTCAATATCGGCCGCAAAACAGTGGATTTCCCAAATGTGGTAAATAAACATATCACAACAATTGGACATAGTAAGAAAAACATACTGATGTTTGACATCACTGCAATTTAGCCAACTGGTGAAAAAGAAAGAGTAAAACATTTACTGTGTAAATGATATTTTTTATGTTACTTCAATATAATGAGGTTCAGACCACCAGTGTTATTTGATACAACAGTAGAAATGCATAGGTCAGTTTGTTATGTTGTCAAGGCACCGATTGTGGCTGAGAATTGGAATTACTCACTACTTACTTGTGAAATACAACATTTTGACCCCTGTTTATTCAGTTGTTTTATGATCAAATGCACTTCATATGAGGAAAGTGGACGGGCACACTAGTTGGTAAAACGTTTACACTCTTCCGGCCTCAGTGTTGTGGGTTCGAGTACTGGCTTTAACAGCCCCCCACCCCTCACCCCTGGTAGTACTGATACTGTATTGATTGTCTCCTCTCTCTTTCTCTGTGGTCAGATCTTGGAGGAGCGAATGAAGCTGGAATGTAAATGCCACGGCGTGTCTGGCTCCTGTACCACCAAGACTTGCTGGATCACCCTGCCCAAGTTCAGAGAGATCGGCTACCTGCTAAAAGGGCGCTACAGTGAAGCGGTGCAGGTGGAGCCAGTCCGAGCTTCTCGCCTCAGACAGCCCTCATTCCTGCGTCTCAAACTGGCACGAGGCTACCAGAAACCCACAGACACAGACCTGGTGTACCTGGAGCGCTCTCCAAACTACTGTGAAGAGGATAAGGCCACAGGGAGCACAGGAACACAGGGGAGGCTCTGTAATGGGACATCAACCAGCGCGGACGGATGCAATGTGATGTGCTGTGGGCGAGGGTTCAACACTCACCAGTATACAAAAGTATGGCAATGTAATTGCAAGTTCCACTGGTGCTGCTTTGTCAAGTGCAACACATGCAGCGAAAGATCGGAGGTCTTCACTTGCACATAAGTGACAGGACAAAGCGGACATTGAATATGAAGTGAATGACGTGGAAGTATTTATTCAACATTTTGCACATTTTGGCATTGGTGGGGAATTCCTTAAGGAAAGACTATTATATAATGATGCCAAACTTGATGCTTGAACATTTGAGAGATTAAAGGAAAAGGCAAATCAAGGAAGACATACATCTTTGAAAGATGTAATGACTGCTGGTGGGTCTTTTTGAAGCATCAAATGGAAATGCTGAAAGAGCAACAAGCTTCTGCCAATAACAACAGCATATTGTAGCTCAGGCGGCCACCGCTAACTCACACTGTATGTATGAACACTGAAAATAAAGCTATTTATGTCAAAGAGGCTAAAACGTTAAGGGCAAATAACAGATTCAAATGTCTGTTTTTGTCTTCAATAGTCTTGTTGAACAATAGACTTGCCTAGCCTGCAAGCTGAATTCTCGCGGTATTTGTGCACTCGAGAATCCATCTTGAACCACACTTCACCGTTCGGTTTAGGCCAAATAGATACAAATTGACAAAGCACCGTCGATAAAAAAAAAAACATGAGGTATGCGGCTTTATACTCACAAACACACGTTCAACTTTTCACAACTACATATTTAATGGATTAATGGTGTTTTTGATCCAATCAGCAGCAAAAGTGCATCCCCGAACGGGTCAAGCCGGAGCAATCCCAGGTTGATATCGATTTAGCTCTTGACAGGTTAACAATAGGACAACTTTATTTTGCACTTGAATTGTGACATTTTCTCGTTTTATGAGATATTGCCAATATAACAGTTCTCAGTAGAGACACACAGTAGTCTTCAAAAAGCCCAATACTTGGTTACAACAGGAGCCCCACACACAAAAAACCTACATACTGCGAAGCTTCCTGAATTCTTTGAAAAGTGTTCAAGCCTCATTGGTGCTCCATAGAGGTGTAATCAGGTTCAGATACATTGGACATTCCAGCCAACGAGGAATTTCACATGGGCCTTTGCTTACACAAGGCTCCAGCGGTTTAGGCATCTGCCCAACCACACAAGGGATGAGGATCAAAGACCCAAAGCTATTTTTGGACAAAACCCTTAATGTATTCAACAATGTTTATTTAGGCTTTATGTAACGTTCAAAACACACTGAAGAGTATATTTTTATATTGTGAACCGTGGCACTTTATGTCATTTATAAATAAATTTAAAAAGTCATTATTTGTAATTGTTTATTATTTTTAGCATTTTCAGAGAAACATTAAATTATTGTCAGTAAGCCAAAGTCTTAAATTGTACATTGTAAATGTTTTAGCATATTATATGTTACAAGTAACCAACAAAAAAAATGTATCCAGTGTTTATAAAAATGCAGTTTCAATTAAAAAAAAAAAAATTCATTCAGCAAAAAAACAGTTACTGCAGTTCCAGTTTGTGTTTACTAATGTAATTTTGAAAGAAGACATTTTAATTCATTGCTGTCTTACCAGATTGAAAGTTAGCTCTCATTATTTCTATGTGGCAAACTCAGTGTTTATGATAAAATCATGATCAATCAACTTTACAAATAAAATATCAACATCCTTCTTCGCCTCATGTCACACTTTACCTGATTCAACTGGCTGAAGCACAGACAATCCACTCAATGCCATTTATATAGGAAACCTGTGAATTTGGCTTGATGTGTCTCTAGTAGGTGATCTGAGCAAAACCAGGCACCTCATTCAGCAAACACAGGCTCTTTCCTGTGGGCCTGAAAAGCATTGCAGCCATCCAGTGGAGCGCGAGTAACAGCTGTTTTGTTAGCTGTCTGAAATCCTGGGGACCGGAACCACATAAGCTCCCTTCACTGTGCTGGCGGATTGAGGCGAGAGTCCACCCGATTGTTTCAATACATTTTGTCATTAAAAATCGAAGGCAGAAAAAACAGGGTGGGGCTGGGTATGGGACGGCCTGTAAAGCACTGCATTGTTAGGGTGTCATGACCATTCAGCATGTCCAGCAACGCGAGGAGCACCCAGGGGTGTCATTCTGCAAAGTAATGCTTCTGGTCTGATTCATCCTCCTACTCTCATCAAAATCTTGTTTGTATCTGTCAATGTCCACAAGGCTTAAATCATAAACCTTAGATACTGAAACCACTAACTAGCAACCAGCGCAAACGAAGAAGGAAACCCCACTAAACTAAAAGTGTACCACGGGATAGATCCCTGGGCAAGGACAGCACTGGTGTAGCATAAAATAAATATAAATACTAAATAAATTGTGTGTATTATTCTTCGACTAATGCGCAGTATTGTGAATGGATTGTATCGATATACGATAAAAGTGAAAAGAATAGGTGCACACAGTGTGAGTCAAGTTATGGTTGCGCAAGACAATTATGCAGATTGATGACTATTCATTTGTAATAGAGTAAACATGCTTACCGGGAAAACTTTAATCATGTACATATAATGTGGCCAAAAGCAAGATGGATTACTATGTCGAGAACCTCAACATACATTGCGGGTTATGCCACTATTTAATATGAAGTGATATATGCCAAGTCTAAAAGCCGCTGTTTATTTTGCATAGCCTTTAATCATAGGTTAAGCAGCCACATACTCCGCGTGTAATATTTTTTTATATTTGACTTTGTTAACAGTTAGTCACAAATAACTGACAGTGCATAAATATTCCCAGTAAATACTTCAGTTTTATTTGGAAAGGATAGGTCTATAGTTACATCATATTAGTTGTGCTCGATGTTGAGGTAAGGAGTTAGTTCAGGCCTTTGAACTGAATCACTTCTACAGCTTTGCCAAAAACAGCCACAATGTAGTCTCTCTTGACCACGTCTTCATTCTCAAACTCAAATCAAGGCTCCTAAACCTCTCATTTGCAAATTGAGGGCACCATTGTTCTTTTGTAAAACATCTCAAGAGATAAAGCATTATAGAAGTAAGGCGCATTATCCATGTCAATTAACTGTAGGGTATGTTTACTTTGAGAGGTTTGTTGGTTATATTGTTGGTTAAATTGTCAATACATTTTAGTGCATTACTGATCATGGTGGTGTAGCTATATGGACAAAGCAAAAGTCTAAACTTTTTTATTTAGAGAATAATAACCCTGTAAGTCACCCAGACACAGACATTTACGCTTAAAAGTAATGATGGCAGCTTTATGCACCCGTGTTCTTATCTAATATCCTACTATAACGGGAAACCTGTTTTGAAGATGATGGCTTTGCCTTTTGTTGCATAATGTTGAGTTTTCAGGTGTCTTTTCTGACAGTTTTGAGGAGCAGGCTTCCGTCTCTCTCCTCCACCTGGAACCCCAGCTCCCTCAGCCTGGAGTAGTCGACCACGCCACATTTCTCCAGCGACGCCACCAGTTTCTGGTTCTCTGAGTTGTTCTGAAGAAGGTTTCTGATGGCAAAAACCGCCCACTGGTTGATAACTGTTTCAACTGTTAAGGGCAACCATATTATTGTTATTATTATTATTATTATTATTATTATTAGGCCCGAGCGGACCTGGCAGGTCTCGGGCCTCTTGTAATTGTACAAGCAGTGCGCGGAGCGCACTGAAGAAAGACGTGCGCGTAGCGCACGTCCCACGGGAAAAGAGCGCGGAGCGCTCAAAACCCATGTATGAGACAGTAATCAGGGGACTCCCGGCACCAACACCTGTCCGATGATATAGGCGTGTGCCGCGAAAGCGGCACATTTGTTGCTGCTTTTAAAAAAAAAGAGGTGAAAACCACAGTGAAGGCGCAACATGGACAAGAAAGTGGTCGATGACGAGCGAAGCTCGTCATCGACCAAGGCCACTCACCAAAGCCCAAAACACTGATACAGTGACTCGGGGCATCGAGCCCTATCTGGTGATATAAGTATTTGCCGCGAAAGCGGCAAATTTGTTCTTGTACTCACAAAAATACGCAAAAAAAATCCCATAGAGAAACATTGACAAAGAAGAGGTAAAATACGAGCGCAACGCGCTCGTATTTGATAATAAACCTTACGGGTGGATTACTGGACGTGAGACCTTTCCGAATATATAAGGTTGGCCGCCGGAGGCGGCGCTATATTGTTATTGTACTGGTTTTTCTTATTATTATTATTATTATTTTTCTTCTCCCCCCCTAAATCCACTTTCCCACCGACGAAAAGTCCTGAATTTTTGCACAAAATTCAAGCACGTAAATCTAAGATCTTTCACATTTAGAAAATGTAAAAATTCAAAAAAATGGCGCGTCAGCGCCCCCTGGAAAAACCACGTTAACATTGCGCCCCATGTTAAACACCCCCAAAATGCCGCAAAACCCGAAAAACTTACTTCGTCGTAGACGAAAAAAATTCGGCACAGTGATTGGTCACGTGAAGCCGAACAAAAAAACACATTACGCGGTTGCTAGGCAACCAACAGTATGGCGGCCATATTGGCCAGAAGAGGGACTTGGCGCCGAAGGCGCCATTTCATGCCCACGCATTTGAACGAACTCGTCCTAGGCCGTTGAACGCAGCGACTCCCCGTTCGCTCCAGATCATCTCCACATGTTGGAGATTAAAAGTTGTTAAAAACTTTTTAATAGCATTTTTGGTTTTGCCGTGGCAACGCCATGAATTTGGCGTCCGTTTTCGCCGCTCGCCGCCGTGTTCAAACAGTCATAACTCACACATACTTTGGCCGATTTGAACAAAATTTTAACCGTTGGTCGAGTCGTCGACCCCGGATGTTTTGATATAGGAAATTTGAAAATTGCCGCAATAGCGCCCCCTGCAGAGCACAAAATAAAAATTAATGGAGCCAAAAATTTAACTTTGTCGTAGATGCATGAAATTTGGTACAGACATCCGTCACGTGATCCCGAACAAAAAATATATTGATGCCCCGCCCCTTTTCCCACCGTGTTGCCATGGCAACGACCCAATGTCAACTTTGTCGTAGCCAAACCAAAATTGGTACACTCGTGCGTGATGACTGTCCCAACAAAAAAGTACATTACACGGTTGCTAGGCAACCAACAGGAGGTCGGCCATTTTGGGAAAAAAGGCGCCGAAGGCGCCATTTCTTTTGCCAGCTCTTTTATAAACTCCACCGAGGGTGGCGGCGACATTATAAATAGGTAGGGCGCGGCAGCGCCCCCCGGCTATTGTAAATTACATGGTTGCTAGGTGACCAACAGGAGGTCGGACATTTTGGGACTATCGGCGCCGAAGGCGCCAATCCTTGCCTTTGCTCTTTTAAAACTCCACCGAGGGTGGCAGCGACATTATAAGCAGGTATGGCGTGGCAGCGCCTCCCGGTTATTGCGGCGGCGTGCGGGAACCGGCGTCAATCGGCCACCGCGGCCCGCGAGGGCCTCCCAATGCCGCTTGCGGCTTTAATTATTATTAATACCGTCTTCATTATTAGTGTCATCATTTCACCTCTATATGATAGGTAGGATACCCAATTTGCTATAACTACAATCATACTTGTTAGCCATAACTGACATGTAGTGTGCCATCCTGCGTATCTGAGAAACAAGTTAAAATTACATTGATTTAGTTACAAGCGTCATATGTAATGAAACAGTAATGAAAGCTCAAAAGGAGTAGGCTGAAGCTGGAGCTTATGTGCGCCTACCCCTATATTCAGTACTCGTGCATTTCACATTTGTATTCCCATTGGGAACTCAATAACAACTGTAACAATTCACATTACATTGTTAAAATTCCCATAAGAATATGTACAAAAATTGTACAACCACAAGAGTGTACCTGATTATGAGTTACTTTTTCCTATTACAATTACTGTTTCAACAATACAATCAATCAGTGACCTTACCATTTGCATCATTTGACATGGTAAGAGCTAGTAGCTACATTCCACATCAAACGTATATTGTCACAAGGTATAAAGATTACTGTACATTATTTGAGTTATATAATACAAGCATCAAGACTACTACTGTGTTAAGTTCTTCCACAAGGCATTTTGTGAAGGATAACGTTATCACAACATCCTGTATACGACTAGACCGTAGTAAGAAGAAATACGAGAAAGTTCAATATATTAATCGAAATATGATCATGTCAAAAGTCAGTATATAAGTGGTAAGTTGGTTATTTAGTAAGTTTACACTTGATGTTAGGAAATACCAATTATAAATGACATAACTGATATGACCAGTATCCATCTTTTGTTGTTACTCTTTTTCCAAGATTTATTATTCTAGTAATAGTTGGTTAACCATATGTTTATTATATTTTTATCAATCTATTATGCAATTAGTAGTAGATGAATCATTATTACGTAGGAATTACATTTACCATTTCCATTTTTTACCTTGATTACTACCTTATTGTCATTATTATTTCCACAGCAACTGTGTAAACATTTACTACATTAATTTTGATTACGGTGTGAGCCCCATCTTGTGTTGTGCGTAAAAAGCCAGGGTGTGGGTCTTAGCCCCAACCAACAGGCCCGCCCAGCTACCCTAAGTAATTGTCTTGGTGGGCGATGCTTGCACCCATTGCTGTGTGATGCGTTGGTGGTGACAGTAGGTGTATCAGCATGATATGATTCTTTTATCCTATACTCACTTAGTAGTTCTAGACTGGGACAAAACAGAAGTCACGCTTAGTGGCTACCTTTGGCATATTGCATTAAGATACTCGTCTTATACTGTTTTTTAAATTGATATACATTTATAACACTTTTTAATTCATCCTTTAAGTCGTTCCATAAGTTCACATCTCTTCGAGTGACACATTGGCTCCTAAGGGTAGTACAAACACACTGCACCTTAAACTTAAGCGCTCCCTCCAAGTTATATCCGCCTTCTCTGTTGATAAATAATTTTTGGATGTTGTTTGGAAGTTGGAAGTAAATACGATCAATACTTTGACTTGGTCCGTGAGTTTGCCACAAATCACATGTCTTAAACAGATTTTGAGATTAATGACAACCATTAACCATAACTATTGTTCTTTTGCATCTGGTTAGATACCAGAGTGAGAGGAGCAAGCAAAATGGACATACATACATTGCACATGCATAGCACATTTAACGCAAGGATACAAGGGTTGTTGCTGTCAATATTGCAGTTGTCCAAGATTAGAGGGATGCCTTCGAGTTCCCTGATCTGTGACAGAAATAATATGTTCCAAAAAATATATTGTTCTTCATATAACAATTTATATAAAATTGGTTTTCAAAGCAGATATTTAAAAAAGGTGCATTATGCAACTTTTTATGTGAGATACACTTGATATCTGCGCGTAATTTACCTGTTTTTAATGGGATCATTTGTTTTGTAGGTTTTCTAAGGAGTGGGTCCACCAGCTGTGAAACCTACCAAAAACCCTCAAAACAATTGATCCTGGAGCAACATAATAGTAAAGACGCCATGCTAACCACTCATACAGCCGCTGAAAGGTCAAATACATCAATTTTTTTTTCCACATAAAAAGTTACATTATGCACCTTTAAAGAAATAAACCATGTGCAAAGGGTTACATTATCTGTGAGGGGTGTTATGATTTGTATTGTTTGTATTTTAAGTTGGTGTCCTAGATCTTGGTAAAAAGACATGGTAGTGATGGGTTTCAATTGTGTCAGTTGTGACAAGTTCAAGCACACATGCCTTGTAATTTTGTACTTTTCAAAACATTTGTTCGTTACATCTTATCCAAACCTCAAACAACATGAAGATAGTTCCCTGGAACATGCAGCCCAGAGCTTTTGCATGCACATCTTAAATTACCATGACTCCCAAAGGTGAACACTATGACATTGGGTTTACTGGAAGAGAGTGCAGTGAAAACAGATATGGGGTGATTTTTGACCACTGACGGACCACAGAGCACCATCCACGGACATTATAGGGGCCAGCTCAGGGGGGACATCCCACAAGCATTCCCCAAATCTGTTTCTATTACATGTACATGTCATGCCACAATCAGCCCTCTTCCTATCCCCATTATGTATTATCTATACAGGGTTTTATTAATTGTGTGATGCTGACGGATCATCGTTCTGGGAAATTGATCAAATGAGGAGCAGACGGGGCAAAGTGGGTGTGTTCATTTCATCGTTTTGTTGAAAGCCACTTCTTAAAGCAACATATGCACTGTATACCACATAACCACAGTCCGCATGATACTTGACAGACGTTTCCAGACAGGAGTATGTGAGTTCAATGAGCCAATTGTGATCATTCCAACTTATTCAACCCAAATGCTCTTGTTCTCTTTAGAGCCCACTTGTTGAATTCTATACCTAATTTAGAATTTAAGCAGAACTAAGTATCTTATGCCCCTACAGGCTATAAGCGTCACTGCATACCAAAGGGAGAGGGGGATATTGTACATTGAGCCACAACTAAATTACACAAAGGGGATATTTTTTCCACTCAAACTTCGCTGTAAATACCGGCGCTAGCCCACAGTTAGCTTTGCCCGTTAGCTTCTTCTTCGTGATTCTATTAGTGTGTATTGCTGCTCCGACCCGGGAAAGTTGCATGCATGGTTTTCTGGCCAGAGAAACCGGGGGAGATGCAAGACCCCCCAATCATCCCTTTAACACTTGTATTACCCCCAGAGGGACTACGAAAAGGATTTAAGGTAAACAAGTTACGTAGTTCTTCTTTAATGTTTTAAAAAATATCAATAAATATGAAAAACAAAAAAATTGTCAGGCTCCTGTTTTAATTTTGGCAGTAATGGACCAGGCAAATGTTTTATGGCAATTGTTCAGGTAGATTTTATAGCATAGCAACATCCCACTCCCATCAATATCCCCATTATTAATGCACGACTTTAACTAATTCGGTCCAGTTGAATTTCAACAAAATGATAATTCTGTACTTGTATTAGTAATTAGGGATGTTGGGAACTAAATGAAATGAGTTGTACCTTATTCTGATTGTCTGGTTTATTGTGACACAGATTTCCTATGAGCCTGATGAGGTGAGCCTTGAAGCTGATGACTGGAGAGTAAGAAGAGGATCCAGCCTCTCCACTGAAGGAGAAGTTCTGAGATGCACTGAAAATATTTTTGCTGGATTTCCCTATGGCATGCACCTGCGCCAGGAGATCTGCAAACGAAGCAAAATGTATCAAATAAGGCCATTCAACGAGCATTTTAACAATGTGTTCACATTTATTGCTCGATCAGCCACAATCCACTCGGTCCATTTTTCACCTGTTGTATTTGCAAGAAGATCTGGATGGTCCTGTAAGAACATGAACTCTCTGTGATCTGAGGTCATCTCACAGAGTACGTCCAACAAGCTAATCACTGTCAGCGCCTCCTGCAGGACCTACGACAGATTGCAACCACAAGTTATATTAAATTGTACTCACTACGACGTTAAAAATCGGGTTAATTAAAACTTAAATGTATCCGAAAAATGATTAATACACAAACCTCATTGCTGGATACAGAGCCCGTTGCAAGAGTGAGAACTGTGTTACAACCGTTCTGAAAAGAGGAGGCTAGAAAAGATGCCACAGCAGGAGGAACACCACACTCAGCATCTTCCTCTCTCATCTGAGCCAAGAGCAGTTCAAGAAGAGTCACTCTGGAAAATAGGTTAATTGAGGAATAGAACTCGTAAATACATTTGACTGCATTTTGATCAAGCTGGTGCAATGGTATTAAAATAATAAGAGCGCAAAGTTAAGCTATTCTTCATTATTAGAACTTTTGTTGACAGAAAAACAATATTCACTGGACTGGATGGTCTGCGATCTTGGCCCGTCTGCTCTGGGACTCCCATCGGCCCTGGGTCTCTATAGCCTGTCCGTCCATGGGAGTGGATCTCTCCTTCTGTGGTTCTCCCCAAGGTTTCTCTTTTCTCCCCCTGGGTTTTTGAGTTTTTCCTTGCCGTGCTGGAGAGTCTAAGGACATGGGACACCGGATCCGCTCGTTGCCACCCACTGCTGATGCTTATTTGGACATTATGTTTGCCTGGATACTTAATTCGCCTGAACTTTACATTGACTTATTTACCGCTTTACTGTTTTATTGCCTTGATGTTCGGTGTAGCCCTATGAGGCAACTCCTGTGGTGATATTGTGCTATACAAAACCATGGATTGATTGATTCAGATATTATTGAACGTACCATAACCATTCTGCAACCACCTTTGAGCCTTGACTCACAATGATATGGCATTGCCGTAAAGAACATGCGCTACCTACCGATCATGGTGATTCATTCTTATGTACATGCTCTCAACCAAAACGGCAGACTTCAAAAAATGTTGGGTTGCAATAAGGACTCTGTTGATAAATATGTCAAAAGATTCATTGTAAATAACAGTTCTAAAGTTATTTGTAAATAACATTATGAAATACTTACGTCCAGTCGATATCTGGTTGCGTTCTACAGAGCTCCATCACCTTCAGAGCTAGAGAGATGTTCTGAGGTTCAGCCATTGTTTCTACTTTAGCTTCATCTAAACAAGTGTGCATCACCATTGAGGCGTAGGTCACCGCCTTCTTGTCTTCTAAAGAGAGAAGCTGCCTATTTGTGTAAAAGGAACAGATTCAGTGTAGTAAATGTTTTTCATTCATCAATCAATTTGCAAACTCACAAAAGGTGATTTGGAAATGCGAGCTGCCAAATATCATCTTTGCACTGGCGATTTCCGACAGCAATGTTACCAAGAAATTGGATCGCGCATTGCACAGCTGATTTATAGAGGAATAAAGTTCATTGCTATATATATATATATATATATATATATATATATATATATATATATTATATTCAATCTTATTAATCAGTAATTGTTTTGTTTAATTAGAACTTACATTCAAGTACATCATCTTGGCTTAATTTGGTCAGGAGATAATTCAGAAGTTTAAGGCTCACGTCAATAAATCCAAGATCCCTGGAAAATATTGATGTAAATTCAATAATTTGGATGGTGCAACTCAGTCAAAACAAGATTAATGCATCACTTTATATAGGCTATTGCCATCACTGTATGATTACTGTTAAAGGATCCCTCTAATATCTGCAGACTGTAGAAGGGTGATGTTGTTGAATTACCTGAGCAGGCACTGGTTACCTGTGCTCTGAACACAAGCGTTTCGTTGAACCCTGAAACACTCAGCGGTCATCTGAAGCTCAAATGTTACCGACGGGACATCCTGCCCCGCAGCTCGTATTTCATCGCTGAAGCGGGTCAAAACCCGAAGGAGCGCGGAGAACACCGCCTCATTTACTGCATCCCTGGAACCAGAAAACTCGTATTTTTATTCAAGTCGCTACTTGCAATTAACAGTTTTAACTTGTCTATGTTGTGGTTACCAGCCATGTACTAATGTCTGGTTATGACAGGCAGATTCATATCCAATAAAGCGTGATAAATAATCAATTTCTTTCTGAAATTATTGTGTGTAAATTCCTTCTGTATAAACAATGTGTGAAGCAACTATTTAGGTTCAGCCATTGCTGTAGAGGGCAGATCGTAACGTTTATGATGTAAAAGCATACGTTTTGTCATGTCATGTTCATCCTACTCGAAGTCTCTTCAGTAACTACAGAATTTAAGCTAACTTTGGATGCTCGAATCGTTACGAGAATAGAGTAATTATCAAAACTATACAAACATTGTACCTGTATTCTTTATCTCGTAGAGCTGCCGTAAAACTTTTCAGGGTTTGCAGGTCTTCAGGGCAGTGTTTTCTGTTTAAAATCCCTGAGATCAAAGCCGACATCTCCATGATGCTGCTGGAAGCTGCCATGTTTCACCACCTCATGCATTGAGGCGGGACTTCCGCATTATTACGGTCTTCCCATTGGTCCAAGTGCGTGGTAGGCGGGCTCAGAGCATGTGCTGTTGTTTTTAATGTAGTATCTTCATTATAGAACACCATTCTTTCTTATGGGAAAAAAAAAACACCATTTATATCTTTATTATAGGGGAAAAAACACCATTCTTTCTTATGGGGAAAAAAACACCATTCATATCTTTATTATGAAAGGAAAAACACTATTCATATATTATAGGGGGGAAAACGCCATTCATATCATATCTTTATTATAAACACCATTCTTCACTACTTATATAATAAGTATTTATATAAAATAACTACTAAAAAAAATACTTTTACCCATATTATTTTACATTTACAAAAACATACTAATTGTATAACAGGCATCTTAAAATATTGTACAAAGCCCATGGGATTGTATTAGGAAACTTGATACTTGTTACTTGGGGGAATTGGTTTCATCCAATAGAGTGATTAGCTTCATCTGTCAACTCATATGCTCAGAACCAGAAAGCAGAAATAAAGACATGTACTTTAACAATGATACAATAAACAATTCGAGACTTTTTGTAGTTCATGGCCACCTCCACAACAATGTCCCTGGGACCAAGTATTGGTTTCACTTGACGGACAACACCTGAAAAACAAGATTGCTTAGTCATTGTGACAAATTGTGTGTTTCTATTAAACGTTTTTCTTACCCATGATCATGCCTTGATTGGTGCGTTGGATCACGTCAAAGGAGTATTGGTCATCTGCTGACAGGATGTCAAACACAACATCTGTAGAGCCTGGATAAGGAGCAGGATTAGCTGCTGCAACTGTCTTGAGGAAGACAATTTCTGCCAAGAAAAAAGTATTGTTAATAATTAGAATTTTAAATATAAATATATATTAAACAAACCACATGATACATCTGATTTAAAAAAAGAAAACAGAAAATGCTATATAGGTTGAAAAATGTGGGCATCATACGTTATTAATATGTAGAATTACATATTAATAAAATAACGAAATACTCAATACACATTAGTAATACTCTCAAGTCCGACTATTGATAAGGTTTGATGCAATATCTTAATCTAATAATATCAGAATATACAGTAAATATATAATTAATTCAATTTTGTACAGCCCAATATCACAACAGGAGTTGCCTCACACAGGGCTGCACCAAACATTATTATGGCACAGTGGTTTTAATGCCTGCACACAGTGTAACGTAATTGCGTTTTTGCTGGGATCACGCAGTACCTTTTGGCCCTGTGAAGTCCCTAAATGTTGGGAGAGACAGTAGAGTGAATGTGATGAGGTGGACCGGGTCACGGGAGCAGTTGAAGTCATTGGGGGGACATGACTTAATGCAACGCAGAGAGCTCGCATTTCTGCAATAGAGAGGAGGCAAGTTTGACAAATAAAGGGATTTAAATGCATATATTATATTTCTTTACACTTGCTGTAACGGATATGGGCAAATACACACATACCGTACATCTCTTATAGCTACGGATATATCCGTTTACCCATACATACACAACAACATTTTAGTTAGGAACAGTTAGCAAGTATCACAGCTTTAAACATTTTCTAGGCAGCCAAGTGTCTCTTCTGTACAAGAGCATTACAGAAAGATTTCTGGGAGTCTTGCACACATTGCTCTTTGGAGATGGTTCCACAGATGTTTAGGTCAGGAGACTGTGAAGGCCATGGCAAAACCTTCAGACTGCACCTCTTGAGGTCGTCCATTGTGGATTTTGAAGTGTGTTTAGGATCATAGTCCAATTATAGATGCCATCTGCTATTTAATGTCAACAAACAGACCTTTGCTCACTGTGGCCAAGAAGTTCTACAGAGGCATAACATTTAGACAAGCCAAACACATTTTGGAAATAAAAATGCAGAGTTTTTGCATAACACACCTTTAAAATAGCCTATAACAAGTATATAATACTGAAGCCTTTTCAAAACCTTAGAAGTTAAACATTACTTTTGACTAATAATTTTCAGAATTCTGGGATTACGTGTCCAACTAATACTGTAGCGTAGCGCCAAACGCATTAAACCTAGAGACATTTTTTTTGGTAAGATGTTTTCCTTGGGTTGAGCTACTGGACACTTCCACTGAATTAACTGATAACTGCCCGATATCAACCTCAGGAATACAAACGATCTGAAGATATTTAATACCACTTCACCACTAATTGATCTGCAGTGAAGGATGTTCATGTGCCTTGCTTATTATTGTAGCTTAAATTCAAGGCTGTTAATATTGCAGTGAGCATCAATTCATCATTAGCATTGGAGGAGAATAGTTTATACCATTAATACTTGGTATGTTTGGGATTGCTTAGTGATCACAAAGTAAACTTTTAGTCATTATTATTTCTTTTCTTTTCTTTGCAAGGCCATAAATCTGCCTCCTGTAAATGAGGATATGCAGTTGTTCAGCTGGTTTGATAGAATCGTGTAATTGAAACTCACATTTAAAAATCTAATGATTAAAAAATAATAATTTTGTATGCGATATGCACTTAAAAGCACTATTTCTATGAATCATTTGATTTGAATGTAGACATATTTAAACATCCTATGACTAAAGTTTTGCAATGATTCCCAAAAGTGTGTCAAATGTGGTAAATTGGCAGTTTACAGGATTTTTTATTTTCTTCTTCTTTTTATTTATTTATTTATTTAAGTTTTTAGATTTAGGAGTTGTTTTTTTATATTCCTGGGTTTAGCACACCTATGTAGGCCAGATAATTTGGGATTGCTTCTGCTTGATAACCCTTTAATTTTTTCAGATTAGGCCGCCACACAAATAATCTGGGCCTGACACGTCTCCACAGTCGGCAGAAATGCGTTATACAAACAAAATATATCTTATTTCTCCACTTTTTACACGCGAGTGTTTCTAGCCCCACCTGGCCTTGTTCTACTCTACTCATTTTTTGGTCACGCAGAGACTCCTCCATTGTGAAGCTGCACAATGGAACCTGACCCTACCAAGTTGAACTAGAGTGGATAGGTGTTCAAAGTCCTTTCGCAAAACAGTGACAGAAAAGAAATTCAAAACGTTTTTTGGGATTTTAATACCTCAGTCATACTGTATTTTGTAGAATTACATGAAAAATGCTCCAGCCCAATTAAATGGCTATAGGCTAATAACAGCCCTGCCATAAGAGCCTATTATTAATTCATATTGTGAAGCCGGGAAACATCCTAATTACCCAGCGCGCCACCAAGTCGAGTGAGATAAACATTGAGTCCAGCGACGAAACCAATTAAAAACACAAAGTGACAATTGTTAGAAAAAGTACAAAATGGATAACGTGTACAGCGGAACAAAGCATAAAAACTGCAGTAAGTATCCTAATTCAGTGCAGCTCTTGTGGGCTTGAAGCGCTGTTCCGGTGTCACAAGCACCGCAATCTTGGCCATGTACAGATGAGACTTCCCATATCGCAGCAGTGTCATCTCCACGGTCAACAGGAAATCCCTCGGTTCAGTCAGAGTGTGTTGCAGGGATATCACTCCCCCGTGGGTCTGCTGCTGGATCTCAAGACACTATTCTGATCTCCATCTTGATGCCCATCCGGGCACGGAGTTGGAGGGTCCCATCCGAAACACATCCGGATCTGGAGTGTGGGTGGGAAAGGTCAGGTTGTAGTAGGAGATTCTCAGCGGCAGTAACAGACACGACACAGGGCTATGAGTACATTTGCGAGCTACACGCTCGAAACGGCTGCAAAGGAGACATGGAGGCGCTGATTGAGTGAAGAAGATTCATGGGTTGAAACAAAGAAAGATATAAACAGACGTACATACACACCTGCACACACATGCACGCATACATACACACTCTCGCACACCCTCTCCAAATAGATACGTTAAAATCAGTTATTATTACTATTTATATATGTATTTAGGATAATTTGTTTCTGGATATTTATTTATTTGTTACTTCCTCACGTCGCTGTTGTTGTTATTATTGTGATTATTGTTATTATAATTGTTATTATAATTATTATTAATTACATTTTCTCTCTCACTTAAATTGGATATCTGAACAAACTATACACATTATATCCGAGATTACGATCAGGTACTGGAAAAGAGAGGAAAGAAGGAAAGAAAAAGAAGATATATATATAATATTGTATTTATAAAATAAATAAATAAATCAAATATACATAATCTAGAGAGCAACAGGGCAGACAAGAAGTGGGCCCGATGTGGGGTATCTCCCACCTCATCGGCCCCACAAATTTCTTGTTTTTTTAATGCACCTCACAGTATAGGACTAACAAGAGGACAAGCAGGGCCTGTTGAGTGAGCCCGTCTCGCAACACGCTCTGCTTTTTATTATTATTATTATTTGTCTATTTGTTTTTGTTAATATTTTATTTATTATTATTGTCATTTATTCTACTATTATTATTTTTCACCAAACCTTGGCAAGATACAATTGGCAATGGGTAATGATTGTAGCAGTGACGATGATGATAGTGACGATGATGTGTACATATGGATAAATATATATAAATAAATTAATTATTATTATTATAATTTTTTTTTTTTTTTTTTTTTTTTTTTTTTTCTCTTTCTTTCTTTTTTTATATATTACACTTACATATAGACTCATTTGACCACACTCGACATAGCACCTATGCACCCCTGCATTACATACACATTCACATACATATACAGAAACTCCGCAAACCAAGGCAGAACTGAAACAATAAAAAACGCAACCCGAATAATTTTATTTTTATTTTACTCCCCCCCCCCAACCCCACCCACCTTAACACCTACTGTATTTGTAAACCGTAAAAAAAACGTATATATTAGATTTCGAATATAACTTTTTCTTTTATGTTTTCATTCTTGTAATTGTATTAAAATGTAATAAAGAGTTTAATAAAAAAAAAAAGAAAAAAAGAAAAAAAAGAAAAAAAGAAAGAGAAGTGCCCAGAAAGGTGCAACTGCACACCAGTAATATTTGGAAGAATTAAGTACTTTTCAGAGTGACAATTTGACTATACTTTAATCATTATGGAGGGAATGAGTGACTCGAGGAATAGCACACGATTTAGAGACACGTTTGAAATACACTATTTACGTTTTAGGACATATGAAAACCATTTAGACTTTACCTTGCAGCTCTCTCTAATTCCGAGCTTTGGCACAATAAATGATCAAATATTGAATTTTCTCTCTCACCGTGGTGCTGCCTGTTGGAAGTTCGAGGGACACTCAAATGACAGACAACGAAATCCTCCCCGGACATTAAAACAGCTCTGAGAAATGGAACAGGTGTGACCTCCTGTGGCACACTCATCAATATCTGAGGAAAACAAAAGTATAGTTAAAATAACACCAACATTAAACTCATATCAAGACACCGCATGAGTAATAAAAAGAAACAATGGGTATACCTTGGCATGAACGTCCATCGGGGGCAAGTGTGTAGCCTGTAGGGGGGCACGTGCAGTAGAAACTCCCCAGGGCATTGGCGCAGCGATAGGAGCAAACATGTCCACCAGTTGGCAGAGCGCACTCGTCAATATCTGAAAATTATTAATTTAGGTTTTGGACTAGAATACACTGTATATGAAGCACGGCTCTTACCAGTAGCACTGGTAAGAGCCGTAGACATTCGCACACTCCTGGCTGCAGGGGTGCGCCTCACACTCATTCACATCTGCCAACAGTAAGAACAAAAAAAATAATAAAATGACAGGATTCAATTAGGTTCATCATTTACATATTTTAGAACTGGATACAAATTTTTTTGGGGGAAAATGGCGTGGAATTATTCTAAAGGGACTACTCTTTAAATGTGCATTATGGCACTTTTTATGCAGAAAATAATATTTTATTTATTAATGTGCTTTTGGCCTTACAGTGATCCAACAGTTGAATGGGTGTTTAGCCTTTACTTTCCATCACAGTGGCCTCTAAGACGCTAGCCGGATCAATTGTTTTGAGAGTTTTCACTGGTGACGGACCCTCTCACCAGAGACTCTCCTAAACAATTGATCCTGGAGCGTCCTAGAGGCCGCAGTAATCGAAAGTAAGGCACGGTACTAACCTCCCATAGCTATTGGGTCACAATACGGTAAATTACACAAAAATATCAAGGTTTTTTTACACAGAAAAGTTCCATAACACACCTTTAGGGTTGGGAAGAAAGTAGAACGGAAATGTATTATTGTTGCCCATAATTCCATAAAAATAACCTATTTCTTTTATTTTTAAAATGTGCCTTTTAAGCTCCTAATGCCCACCTGAACCGAGAGCACATTTTGTCTTGTTTGGCGTTACCCAAATCTAAAAGCTTCTTGAAAAAAGTGTCAAAATAGTGACAAAAATGAGACAAAAACAAGGATGAAAACGCTACAAAAGAGCGACAAAAAAGCATCCAAAGAATAACAGTAAAGTGACAAAAAAGCAACAAAAAAGTGACAAATATGCAACAAAAAAGCCAGAAAAAAGCAACAAAAGAGTAACAGAAAAGTGGCAAAAAAGTGACGAAAAAGCAACACGGCAACAACACAAGGAAAAAAATCCATTTAAATTAGTTTTGCAGTTCTTTGCTTTCAAATTAAGGGGCTACATTGGCCTATGGGCTGTAAACTTATAGTTTTGGGTAAAGCTGAACGTGAGAAAATGTTCTTGGTTAAAGTGGGGGTTAACTGTCAACATTATGACTTGTAAGTACGGACCCAAGAAGAAAAAAGCAGAAATGTGTGTGTAATGACTTCTTCATCTCAAAAGATCGTAATGTCTTAATAATAATCATATTAATTCGTATTTGACTTTTCAGTGACCTAGTGGCTGTATGGGTGGTTAACAGTGTCTTTACTTACCATCCCAGTGACCTGTAGGACGCTCCAGGATACATTGTTTTTTAGGTTTCTGGTGGGTTTTCACTGCTGATTGAACCATCTCCATGGTGACGTATACATCCCATTCAGAAAACCTACCAGAAGCCCTAAAAAACCTGAAATAAAATTGATCCTGAAGCATCGGGATCAATGGCACCTGAAGGTGCCAAGCTAACCACCCATACAGCCGCTGGGTCAGAGAGAGGTCGCATGAATATTAACTTTAGTTTATTTACATAAAAATGTGCATAGTGCACCTTTAAACAAAGAAAACATTATTTGGGAGATTGACGTGTATTACCTTCACAGGTCCTGCCGTTAGAGGCCAGTTTGAATCCTGAGGTGCAGCTGCATTTGTAGGACCCTTCTGTGTTGTCACATTTATGACCACAAAGAGTCCCGGGGTAACGCCTACACTCATTTATATCTGTGTGTGAAGAATGAAATTAAAACAAACGTTACTGTAATTAACAACTATCAAACAATTTGATGAATCATCTGACGTGCTTGGTAAATTATAGCATACCGTCACAGAGTTTGGAGATGCTATTGAAGATGTATCCCACTCTGCACTCACAGCGGTACGAGCCTATCAGGTTCACACAGCCGTGGCCTCCACACACACCCCCTGTCCGGCACTCATCCACATCTGCATAGGGAGGAGGGAGGTGAAGCCTTTACAGCAATACCCCTTTATACTTGGGTAATATGATAACGTAGCCAATAACATTCATGCAACAAACGGCTGATGTATATTTTGCCAATGTATATTTAAGGTAAAAGTAGGGCGGCTAATTTCAATCCAAAACATATGACATCAAATTAACTATGATGGCTTGGCCATCCTAATAAAGGCCTTTTTAAGTACTTCCTCGTGCTGTGCATATTTGCATATTGGGTTTGCTGTTTTTTTGTAACTATGATTTCATGTTTACTAAAATTAGCCTACTCCATTATTAGAAAAGTACAAAAAGATAAAAATACAATAATTTTTGAGCATGAGCAAAACGTTCAAACAAAGCCTCATGTATCGCATTTGAATACAATACATGCTGATATATTGCTCTATCACTTTCATGTTAATTTCCTACCTTCACAGCGTGTGCCATCCTCAGTCAGGTGATACCCTCGTCCACAGGTGACCATGTTGCGACAGGTGTAGGAGCCCAGTGAGTTAATGCATGTTTGACCGGGCGCACAGGGGCTGGCATAGACCACACACTCGTTTATATCTGAGCAAAACAAGGAGTCTGTTCAGCATATAGAGTCAAATTGACACAAGCACCAATGCAAGGATGATGTCAGGAAATATTCCTACATACAGTGTTTTGGTTTGTCAGATATCTGCTTGACAAGACTTACCGAAGCAGTTGCCCACAGCATCTTGCATGTATCCAGGGGCACATGTCTCTTTTGGGTGACAGCGAAATGAGCCGGCTGTGTTTGTACATACAAATGCTGCTCCACAGTTATGAGTCCCTAAAACACACTCATCGATATCTGAAAGAGAAATCAATCTTACCAACTTGCACCATTAGGGTTTAGAAGTGGAGACTGGCATTCAAATAAACTACGATAAGCTGAACCTTATCCTTAAGTTTAACAAAGGAAGCAAACATAATTCTGGCTTGCACCCATTCCTCCATGCCTGTAGAACAAACAGAAATCTTTTATCTCCCATTTCTATATATGAAGTTTGTAATACATTTTATGGGTTGTGTAGCGTATTCAACCTGCAAAGCCTCTGAAGTCCCCTAGAGGGCCCCAGAGTTTACATTTATTTTTACTTTTTAACTACTGTACCCCTGTATATTTTATGTTAAGTTGCTTCTGAGTGTACATTGTCACAACTGGCTAGCAGATGGTTAAAGTTACCTGATATTTGATTAATTGATTAATACATTTTTTGGTGTGCCAAAGATGAATATCTACCTCGGTAGACAATAAAATTCTATTTTATTCAATTCAATTCTATTTGATTGGTGTAGCTTTTTTGATGCTAAGTGAAGCCCATTAAAACAAATAACAATAATAAACAAAACATGTATCATAGTTGTCTTGGCACCTTGACATCTGTTGTTGTCTGTGAGTTCGTATCCAGTACCACAGCCTGTTCTCCGCTGACAGCGAAAAGATCCCTCTGTATTTATACAAAACAGGCCGAAGATACAGTTGTGATTGCCAGTCAAGCACTCATTCACATCTGAAAAAACAAAACACATTTTTTTTGTTAAAAATACATTCACCAACAGAGTGTGATGTTTTTATTGACAACATACCCTTACAGGTTGCACCGTCCTCTTTGAGCCGGTATCCATCCAGACAGCCACAAGTTCCATTCCCCAAACACAGCTGAGAGCAAATAGAGTCTAAAGACAGCACACACATGACAGGACGACTCATTTAGCAGGTCATGTGTAGCAATTACAATGTTTGGTTGTTTATACTTTCAGAGTATTTCTTATACATTGTGCACCGATACCTTTGCAGCGGTGTGCATCTTCTTTGAGCTTTGCTGTTTGAGTTTGATCTTTCTCAAGGTCCTTCTTTCGATCTATCAAGAACCCAAAGACATGTAAATACAAAGCACAGTGTATCACAATGGTCTTTGCCCAACTAAACATACAAATGACATTGCCTAAGATTGTCCTCAACTTGTTTGAATGAAATTAGGCAACTGAAATGTCTCTTAAGTTACAATTTTGTCTTTTTATATATATATATATATTTCTCAAAACTCTCTAAACATTTATAAAGCTATAAAAATATAGAATAAATATTAATATGCAACCTATTTTTTAATATGGGAAAAAAAACAAAAAAACAAAAAAAAGTAGCCTACCCTCTGCTAAATTCTCGCGTACCCTCTGGGGTCCCTGTACCCTTGGTAAGTAACAGAATGTCTGTGTAAGCTCTCAGTCATACAGGAGTTGTCCATCTTCAATGAGTAGCTGTGATTAGAGGGGAGGAGCCGGGCCAACCCCAACTCCTCCTCCTGGTCTTTATCTAAGCTGCGGGAAGAGAGGAACTTTAGTCCGCTGACGAAGCCTTTTGGATGAGAGGCGAAACTTTGAGACTTCAAGTACTGAGTACAGAGGATTACTCAAGTACCTTCATTGAAGTAAGTAACAGAAGCCAACAGGTACAAACAAACCGCAGTCCCTGAGGTAACATTTGGTGAGGTGTCTAAAATCCGTGTGACCTAAACTGTGTCATGCTGGCAATAATCTGCTCCACAGCTGCCACACGGCCATTTGAGCAAATAAGAGGGTAAGGTAATCCTGATCTTAGACAATTGTATCAACAAGTTTATATTTAGTATACTGGATGGATTTTTTTAAAGGTACCCTGTGTTTTAAATATGACCTGATCAACAATATCGCCCAATAGACACTTAAAGCATTATCTGCCAAAGGTTCGGTAATATTAAAATTGGACATGTTATATCTCATTTGAAAGATTTAAATCTGGTATTACTTCATCTTTGAGTAAAATGTAAAAAAATGAATACATTAAAGATGCTGAAACCTGCACTGTAATATATGTTTGCGCTATTTAGGTGTAAAAAAGTTGACATTTAAGTTAAATAACAAATTAGATCAGGTAATATTATGGCTATCAGCATTTCCAGTCAATATCGGTATCTGCACTACCCCACAATTTCCACATTGGTCGTGTCTTAATTTTAATTTTAAGTTAATATAGTAACATTACTACAAATGATTAGAGCTATTGTAGAGATTAGTTTAGTTTAGTTGTTTATTTGAGCAGTATATATTCTGCTGAAGCAAAAAGCTTATGAGTGCCCACCTCCAAGTGCAATAAAAAAAGTAAATTTCACACACTGGTACCGAAAGAACAAAACATCAACAAGACCTCATCCGAAGAGAATTTGATACATTTCAGGAGCTACATTAGCACAGACCAACTTACAAACTTACAAAAAAAATAAATTAACTGTTTATATAATTAATTGAAACAAAGCACAACTACAACAACGATCTCGTTTCATGTACGATGTCTAATACAAAGGAAGTAAAAAAATTTGATCATTAATATATTTCTTTCAGATTGTTACCCGTGATTACTGAGAGTTACTTTTATGTTATAAAGGTACATTAATAGATATTATACTATTATTATTATTATTATTATTATATAGAGATGTTTTGCAATTTTGTTAGAACCTCATGCACTCGAGTTAAACAAAGACATTTCATAATGTTTATGACCCTATTTGATTCATTTTTATTTGATCTTTATTTAATCAGGTAAAACGTTTGAGAGCTTATGTTCATTTAAATGAAGATTTATCTAAAGTTGCTCCATAGAGCCTGAGCTAAGCGTATGGTATTTAAAGGGACAATTGTTTTTTTGTAAATACAACTTTCCTATCTGTACTTAAAGGTACAGATAGGAAAGACGTTGTGTGAATTTGTACACAATAGTACTAGCAATTTGTATAATAGTTGGAGTTAAATTAATTAGTGTTTTGGCAATACAATTATAAATGCAAGTTCATTGAGCATACTAGACGGGGCAACTGATATAAACAAATCCATTCTGCAGTTAGCTGGTCTACTTACACTATAAGATACTAATGATTACTTTAGTGTAACTAATCTTGTTGAAAAACAGGAGCAGGAAAAGACTACGCATTAAAATGTCACACCTTTAACAGGTTTAGTGGTCTCTTTTGTTGTTGTGTTATTTTGGTTGCAGCAGGCTCTGGCTGTGTGTTCACAGAGTTTGCCCAAAAACACTCCCTCCAGATCACACCCCAAACCCTCAGGAGCCATGGCCTGTCCGAGCCCACAACAGTCACAGCATGTCTGAAAACAAAACAAATCACATAATTAATTTGGGTTTTATGCACACTTGTGGGTTTAAATTACACTATCAACATCATGGGAAAGGGGGCCATTATAAATAATCAATACTCCAATATTCCTAAAACAACACTTGCAAATCACTCAACCTCAGGTTACAACGTTTTTTGTCTCAAAGTACATGCCTTCTCCACAGATCTGGCCAAACTAAACCTGTCATTACTAAACAAACCACACAACATATCACTTCCTACAACCAGAACAAATCAGGATTCTAACATTCAATTTTCTTTTGTAAAGTTCTCAAATCATTGTACAAAGAACAGCAAAACATAAAATTAAATTAACTTCTAACTACACATAATCCACGCAGTAGTGCAGAGGCTTTCCTCTTCAGGAAACCCTTTGTAGCGATCCAATTCCACCGCTAGAGGCAGCACTTCTGCTTTAAGTTTTAACATCTGTAGAGAAGCAGTCCTTAAACTCCACATAACTTTTGAGCTTATGGTTTATTAAGCACTTTCCACTGCTCTTTATGATATGGAAGCACTATTTGAGGAAATATAACAGCAAGTGATCATTATACATGGTTTATAAGAGTTAAATAAACCTGACCTTTTCACAACACATTTAATTTAAGGCTTTGAGCGGTAAGTAATTCTGCAAGTTTTCATCTCTGTCAAGGGAGTATCCTAGCATTATAATTATTTAGAGCAGAATGTATTAAAAATGTGTCATACTTTGTGCAGTACGATCTATCAATAGAATCACTGGCAAAGATGGACTACAGATACATGTAAAGGCTAAGATAAAGACTGAATTACCTTAGAAAGCTGATTTTCCAGGAGGTTTCCCTGGAGAAATGGTCTTTCACAAGTCCCCTTCTGTGTGGCCACACTGACGCCAACATTGCACAGTCTGGCTTCAACTGTGGCAATACAACATTGTTCTTGAACAGTCCTAAGAGATTTAGAAAGAGAACCAAAAGTTATGATGTTTGCTTTCAGATATTGCGCCTAGTATTGTGGATATTGGCTTCCTTGATTTAGAAAGGTAAAACACATTAGTATTTGCATGTACTGTTCCCATTGGCAGATTGGTGCTATGAAAAGGGTAAATAATATTTAAAAAATGTGGGGAAAAATAAAAATGTTGTTTGATCAGAACCTGTTCTACAAGCCCAGTGATGTAAGCCCTACCAACAGCGAAGGTCTAATAACAGAAATTATATATTTACTCAAAAAGCAATAGCTCATAAAAGGAAAACTTTTTACCACTCTAGTGGCCCGTTCTGACCTCCATGTGTTGACCAGGTGTCTCTTTAACCACAGCCTCCATGTCTGAAGGTCAAAGGGAGATTTTTGTTTTAATGCTCCAGGGGGCACTTAATGCTTGTAGTTAGTGAGCAGTTTTTGCGCCGCATCACTGTCCTGTAGCTTAAGTTTAAGGCTGAACACATAATTTAAGGTTTGCAACCCCAATGGTATTTCCTGCTTTTTAAAAAGACAACCATTGGCACTTCAATAGGAACAAGATAATTGTGAGCACTAGCTATCCCACCGCGAAGACTGGACTGTTTAATATACACGTTTTTACTGCATGGGGAATAGGGTTGTCAAACACTTGGCAAAGGACCATAGGCGCCGATTTATGTTCTTCCCAGTGGGTGCCCAGTCAAGAAAAATAAAAAAAAAGGCGAGATTGAACCAGCACTTTCGTGATTGGGACCCCGGCCATATGAACCATGCGCTCTACCTATGGAGCTAAAGAGCGGAACGAACGGCCGCAAACGCACGTGCATCACTTTTATGAAGCAACCTGGGTTCGTGTATTTGGAGGAACCTGAGTGGCGGATTTACAGGTTAGGCATTATTTATTGAATCATTTTGTAACCATGGAAAATTCGCCTGGGTGCCCAAAGATTTGAGTGGGTGCTTCAGCCCCGCAGCATCCACAGGATCGGTGCCTATGCAAAGGACAATATTCTCAGGTAGTTAAAATGAACTCGTATATGCCTACTATAAATTGTATGTCAGAAAGTAAAAAAAAGTCTATCGGTGAAAACGAACCTTGCAATAGATAGAATTGAAAAACTTGCCAAATAGAAATATTTGGTAACACTTTATATTCAGTGGTGCTTGTTAATTATTAATTATTAGTAAGGTTAGTGATTATTTGTCAACAAAAACTCAAACTTCGACATAAGCAAACTTAGGACTTAACTCAAATAAACACTTCATGGGTTCATGGGTTTTGGTTTACGCAGCAGCATTAAAAGGATTGCATTGTCCAAACAAACATAAAGTTTCAAAAACTGGTTTATTTTCCAGATTAGAAGGCAAGTTTACAGCAAAGTATCATATGCAAGGCCTACTTGCTGCCTCTTCTACTCTACTGGTAAAAAACCTTTAGTCCACCGAGGTGTGTGTTGGACTGTGTGCGTTACTCCCCTATATCCCCAATGATTGAATAACCAAACAAAAGAAAGAAAGAAACAAATTAGAATTAACTTAGCATATTAAAGAATAAAAATAAAACCAAAAATAATAATTTACTAGAAAATACACAACTGAAAATGTGTAACTAATAAAACAGAAAGTGAACTTACTTTTAACTTTAAACCACAAAACTGACAAATAGCTCCTACAGTAAGGTATTAATTAGCGTTAGTAATTAATAGGCCATAATCAATAAGCTCTTCATTATACTATTATCAACTACCATGCTAATAGGCTATGAATGATCTGCTTATTTGTGGCCTAAACCAAAACCAAATCCTAACCCGTAACCCTAAACAGATTACAAATGCCTATTCGGTCCTTATCAATACTTAATGAGCACCCTTCAATATAAAGTGATACTAAATGGTTCATTTCAACCATTCACTCATTTGGGCACGGTAGAACAGCGGTTAGCGCCTCCGCTTCACAGCTAGAAGGTCCCGGGTTTGATTCCCACCAGGACGGGGCCTTTCTGTGTGGAGTTTGCATGTTCTCCCCGTGTCTGCGTAGGATTCCTCCGGGTACTCCGGTTTCCCCTACCACTAAAAACATGTACAATAGGTGAGACCTCCAGCCAGGTGATTCTGACCATCAGCCTGGCTCCACATCATGGAGATGGGTCCCCGGGCGCGGCCACTGCTCCTTACAGGTTGCCCCAGTGGCATCAAAGGATGGGTTACATGCAGAGGACAAATTTCCCTACGGGGACAATAAAGTACAAAATTTGCTACGGTGAGATGACATTATAATAAAAAGGAAATAGCAGTACGTTCAGCAAAATGTCTATTGCTGACAAACTCATCACAAGCCAGTAGAGGGTATTTCTGTAATAAACAGGTGTTGAGGACCACTTACATGCATGTGTGATCTGACGATATGAGTGGAAGGATCGTACAGTTATGTCCAGTCGAGCCCTTGTCGCTACCATCCTTACAGCACTCGTGCACTGTCAGCTGCCTCTCTGCAAAAAAAAACATGTCACCGTGAACATACAAGATGGTCTTTATTATATACTGTAGCCACCAGTGTTGGGTAGTAACCAGGGGTGAAAGTAGCTTTTTTTTCTTGCCGGTACTATGTCATATATATATATATATATATATATATAAAAATAATATAGCCAGTTTTGGGAGAAGACTTTAGTACCGTATTCCACTGCTTAGTCCAAACAGAGTATTGTATTCTGAATACTTAGAATACTTTCATGTTGAGTTCCATTATGTTAATGCATAAACGCGGCATATTTCTAGGCTATTGTTACTGGCCTGTTACCAACTTATTTACCACTAATGTGTAATGCAAAAAAAGCACTTTGCAAATGCCCAGAGCCCAAAAGGACAGAGCTAAACTTTTCCCCGGCCATTTTGACCCTTTTTGTCAGAATGTTATGACTATGAAACTGAAATGTAATGAACGGGTACTTTGATGCATTCCTTTAATATTACTGTATTCAGTAACTGTACCTGAATACAGTTACCCAAAATGAGTATTCTAAATATTCTAAATACATGTATTCAGTAACTACCAACACAATGAATATAGCAGTGTTTTCATAACCAGATCTGTTTCAAAAGGCATAAACATATGCATTTGTTCTTAATTACATTCCCACAACTTTACTTTCACACGTGTCATCTGTGGACTAGTAACAAATATCCAAAACAATTTTGAGAGAAAATCAAAACTGAGATAGGGGAGTATTTGCATATATCTTTAGAGCCTCGTGTATGTCATGCCTTTCACAACAAAGGCTTTTGCTTTTATTTTGTAAGGCCAACAGGAAGCGGGGGGGGGGGGGGGGGGGCGGGGGGAACGCCGGTACCGGTTTACTTTCACCGCTAGTAGTAACTGAATACATTGAGTAAACTCCACACAGAAAGGCCCCGTTCAGGTGGGAATTGAACCTGTGACCTTCTTGATGTGAGGCACGAGCACTAACCACTGTATCACCATGCCACCCATTTCTGGAAGACTTATTTTGACTAACTGTATTCCGGTAAAGTTCCTCTTTCCTTTTCGGGTATTAGAATAGGCCTGATTTGAGGAAACTATAGATAGTTTCCTCAAATTAAATCAGAATCAGAATCATAGGCGCCGATCCCGTGGAGGCTGCGGGGCTGAAGCACCCACTCAAATCTTTGGGCACCCAGGCAAATTTTCCATGGTTACAAAATGATTCAATAAATAATGTCCAACCTGTAAAGCCGCCGCTCTGGTTCCTCCGAATACACGAACCCAGGTTGCTTCATAAAATTGATGCACGTGCGTTTGCGGCCGTTCGTTAGTTCCATAGAGCGCGTGGTTCATACAAGTTCCTCTTATAGCCTTCTTCACAATGACTGTGTGCACTGTACCAAGATCCAACTTAGAAATAAATTGCTTTTAATATTAAAGCTCCCCAAGACTGGAACGTCTTCCTGTCTACGCTCCTTCCATATTTTGCGAAATGCTATTTTAACGAATCTTCAGAATATTTGCCAATGTTTCTAGCATAGCGTCTTATGTTTCGCTCATTGACGTACATGCCATTTTATATGCTGCAAGTAACTTGTGTTGCGATATATATCTTATGTGTTTGCATATGTGTGTATATATATAGATTTTTTGTTTTTGTTATGTTTGAACAGCTACCTTTTTGTTGTTGTCCATTTGAATTAGAGGACCCTTTGAAAACGAGATAATTCATCTTAATGGGCTATTCCTCTTGACATAAATGTCAAACAATAATAATAATAAAGTAGCCTACAAATTAGTAACTTTGTACTTAATAGTTATATCGTTCAGTACTTTTTACCTGAGTAATATCGTGACGTAGCTATTTTTACTCGAACTTGATAAAAAAAAAAAAAAGAAAATAGGTAGGCCTACTTAAAAAGATTTAGGTCGACCTAATATATATATCCTGTGTTCCTTGCCCCTTTTTCTTCAGATATTTATATTTTTGATACATTTTTTGGGGTACTGGCTTCGGAAATATAAGGATTCTCACATTACAAGTTTATGCCACACCTGAAACATAAACCAGATATTTTACACTCAAGCAGTTAGGCTACTAGTTCTGGTTAAGTTTTTTTTACCCTTACTTGAGTCGGTAAATGTCAAAGTTACTCTTACTTCAGTAAATATTTCGGCGACTCCTCTGTCTGTAACTAAAGTATTCTCCAAGTATTCTCCCCAACATTATAGCAATAACCTTAGCAGAATTATGTTCACTTCAACGCAAACACTTAGAGTCAAAAGGTCTGGTCATCTTACCTCGTCCAAGCACAACTGCGTAAAAGCAAATCCAAAGTATCGTTCTTAGTGCCATCGGCTCTTTCGGGTCACTTTAAACACTGGAGAATTTAGCAGGGCATTAGGGAAAAACGCCCCTGTCCAAATGAGCTCTGGGTGAAATGCGCTGAAAACGCGCCACACAAGGCAAGTGTGAGCTGAGAGGGAGGGAAGCCCCCTGGGCAATAGAGGAACAGGTGATTCCACAAAAGCCTGCAAACATTGTAACTAGTAGAGGTCTAGGGCAGAGATGAGGAAACTAAGAACTGTTTTCTCTGACAAAGAAAGACATGCATTGCTTCGATTTTGTTGCTTCTATTCATGCGTTCAGGCGATTAGTCTATATTTGGCGCCGATTTAATTTCCCAAACCGAAACTCACAATTAAAAAGAAAAAAACAACAACAATGACGTGGCGCCAAATTCTTGTACAAGGGTTTAGGGGCAGGGGTAGGCCGCCTCAGGCCCGGGGACCAAAACTGGCCACCCAACATGGCCCTCAAGATGATTTTGAGAAATAATATTACACAAATCAGAGATCAAATACCTGTCCTCTCAAAATATGAAGAAGTCAATTCCATTTAAATGTATTCGCAGAGCACCCAATTAGGTTATATATGATGTAATACAATAGCATAATAGAAACTGGTGCTTCGGCCTATAATTGGAGGCTCTTGGTCTTTTGACGATTTGCCTAGCCCAGATTTAGGGCATGAAGCAGAAACAGAAAAAAATTGCATCGTTTTGTTTCTACAATAGCAGCTGTCACTGTTTTCGCATGAGGGAAGTGTCATGGAGGTTTTGATTGGAAAACAAGTGATAATTGCCTATTTTCCCGGGGACACTGTTACGAAAGAGTGGAAATCACCTCTGAATAGTAAACCACTTGTTGGTAAAACAACAAAAACAAAGGTTAGGTATTTATTTCTGTTGAAGGATATTTAGTCCTCTGGTTTTATTGGACAGGACAGCACAGGGTGAAAGGGGATGAAGATCGGGAAGAGACACCCAGCGGTGGGGTTTTGTGCACCAGCTGAAAAACCCACGAGTTCTGGCATAAGTGGAGCCATCTTCACCACTTGACTGGACAATCGGCTGCACAGCAATACTGAAGATTTTTGACCCGCTTCTGAGGTCGCATTCCTACTATGGGGCATACGCGGCTCCAGGAGGAGGAATAAATATTCTTTGCCCCATCTCCACTTAGAGCGGGAAGCATTTTTTAATGTACTAAAACAGCAGAAGGGCACCGCCAGGTAAAGAGCAAGTAAGAGCGAAGGAGAAGAAATATCCTCAAACAAAAAAGCAGCTTAAATACATGTTGCCAGTTTCAAATGGAAACTCACAAATATTCAAATACTAAATAAAACAGAGCCAAGTGTAGGCAGATTTTGTAAATTTGCATGCCAATCCATCTCATTTTGAGCATTTGCAAATCTATTTACAAATCGTACTAAACAAATATTCACATGTACTGTAGGCTGTATGCATGTCCACTTTATGTAACAAGACTCACCAACAAGTAAAATCATTGTCCAATATAAATTAACTCAATGTATTTTCAATTGATAAAATACTTGGATAGTTGAGAATGGCTCCTTTTTCAATCATTCTACAACTACTCAAATTGCAGCAAATGTCTGTGGGTTCCGTTGCTGCCTTTAAAATGGAAGACTTGACAATTTCCATTTTAACTCTAGCTATTCTCTTCCCCTTCTTTTGTTCCTTTCACATCACTGGATACCCCCATTTCAGATTGAGCTGCGTTTTCTGTAAGAGGCGGTGATTTTGCTTCTTGTTGCGCAATTGGATGTGATTGGTCATGTTCATCATTTATAACCTCCGGAGAGCATTGTGCATCTTTTAGTTCCGTTTCTTGTTCCGTTTCTTGTTCAGTCTGTTCCACAGTGGATGCATTATTTGAAGAAAGCATTTCCAAAATATTTTCATCTGTGGGATTTGATGCCTGTTCAGTTATGTCATTTTCTGTTGTTTCATCTTCTCTCTTAGGAGCCAAATCCACCGCAGAAACATCTTTTTCTATGGGGTTTTCTGGTTTATTATCATCCATTGTCACATTTTTTTCTGTCAAGACTGCCTCTTCCTCCTCTATCTCATCTTCTAAGGGAGGAATCATGCCCTCCTCTCTCCCTCCAGGAAACACCCGATCTGGGTACACCAGCTTCAGCTGCTCATCAAAGTAGTCCTCCAGGTACAGCCCTGCACTGCCCACCTCTGAAGTGGCCTGAAAAAAACAAATATTGTAAATAATTTGTAAAACAAAAATACAAAAGTAAGCGATGCACAAAATTAGTTACGGCTCTAGGTAGTGGAATTTGTACAAATGTCGCTGACATTAACCCATTCTGAAAGGATTTGTCGGTCGACAAAAACAAAATTAAGCCTGCAAAAAATCGAATAGATACTAAATATAATACAAAACTAAATATTAGCCATTATAAGAGAAGCTTTATAATGCAGTGGAAAACATGAGGGCGAGTGTATCAATGGTCTAGGAATCACTTAAGCGATGACTGGTGCTCTTCAAGGACAGGGCTGAACATGCATGAAAATAGTAGGCTTGCTTTAGGGACAGCTTATTACGAGTAAAGAAAGCAGTCAAAAGAAAAATGTCCAAGGCACTCGAGTCTGTGACAAATCGTAAAAGTCCTTGATTGAATCATGGACCAGCCTACGAGTTTTGACCCAAAGGTCTTAGTCAGGGCATAATGCAGTTTCAAGAATAAATAAAAGCTTACATTTCTTCCCTAAATGGGCAGGACAATGTTTTGTTACTATAGAACATGGAACATGCATGAATGACTGAGACCGCGCACAGCCCAGCATAAATATCATTTGTGCTGATCTCAAATGAAGTAACAATCCCCATGACTATTAATTATGTTTAATGAAAGGAACATATTCATACCTTGTAATATTTTGCACAGTTGGAAAACATGAGCCTAATATCCGAGACAAAATCCTCAGGGCTGGAGTAGCACTCGCTGTCATTGGACTTGGCCTCAAGTCTCCTCTTTACAATCGACAAATCCATTGGTGTATTGATCAGCTCCTTGTACCTTCTACTTTCCTTTTAAAACAAATATAGAGCTTTAATATCCACCATTAGTTACAATTTCAGGGTTCTAGACTGCAACCAAAATGGTCGTGAGTGGCCGAGTAAAATTTGTCGCATCTGTGTGAGTGACCGTCCGATGAGATGATGCAGTTTGGTCAGATGGTTTTTGAGCATATGTCTAAGTGCTCCTCCTCACCGCTCCCCTCTCACAGCAGCATCAGCAGGAAGAGTAAGCGAGGTGTTTGGGCCATCTACTCCTGACTCAGTGAGGACAGCTCTCGCCAACAAAACCCCAACAAATCTTTTCAGGGGGCGAACACATTGTATCAGTTTAAGTTAAGATATGTAGAAATTCACCTTTGACGGCATCTCTGGAGAATTTAAGCTCTGTATCCTCCACTTGTGTTTGCTTTGTTTGAGTGCTTCAAACTGTGGATGGAATTAAGCTCGTCACTCTCTGCCTTGTGCTGAGCAGTGGCAGCGCCGCTTGCTTGTCTTCTTACTCTAATGCCTAATGTAGACTGCCCACTGACCCACGTTCAGTGACTTGTACCGTTGGCAGTCGAACGCTCTCAGAGTTGTCCGTTCTGCCATTTTTTTGAGGAATCAAGTTTGTATGTGCAACCAAATAAAAATGAAGAAACAGGCTGCACCAGTGCGAGTAACAAAGTGAGTCTAGAGCCCTGAATTGAAATATACGGTAACATTGAATACAGCCATTTACCACTGGTGAAGCAGGCTGTTGGAAGTCAGTGCTTATGTCATTGCAAAACATACGCAATAGTAGCCTCTCGCATTTCTGAAAAATAAAGATTTATATTTTTAATTAATGAAAGTAATAGACAGGTTAGGTCTGTAAAAATATTTAATTATACCCTTCGATCCTCAGCTGGGAATTTCTCAGTCCCCAGGTCATCTTTTCGGTCACTGGCATACTGCATTTCAGGAGCTTCCAAGTTTCGACAAAAAGAGCAAAACCACTCGCCACTACAGAGGAAACAGACAAATCACACAACATAACTGGCATCTGTGTAATTATATTCATAAAAGGCATTGTATATTAAAATACTAATTAATGTCATAACTGTTACATTTCAAGTACAAGATTAGCCGCCCCGTGGTTGCCAAGAAAATATGCAAAAGTACATTTTAAATTGGCTCTCAAGTTCATTTTAAAGTTCCACAAGAATCATCCCGTTAGCACTGACTGTTAAAGATATGCCCGTACAGCAGACCTGGGCAAAATACGGCCCATGGGCCACATCCGGCCCGTGAGATGATTCAAACCTGCCCACGGCTTGTAGGGCATACATTTCTGAGTATGTCGGGGGGAAAAGTGAGTCTCTAGCCCATTCCTGTGCGGAGTTATGATTGAGGAAATGACCAAAATCCTCACTCCAGCCACTAGGGGGCTGCTTAAATAAAAATAAAAATAACGAATTTCACACGTGTCCAGCAGAGGGCACTGACATAATGAGAGATCAGGATATGAACAACACATTGGCTACAGTCCTGTCAAGCTCATTATTATTCATTTATTGAAAAAAAGTTTCCTCAACAGTATATTATCAACAAATTTTATTTGGAGCTTTTTTTTCTGGACCCTGAAATCCACTCCCCATTTATGTTTTGGCCCCCTGGGAAATTTACTTGGAGACCCCTGCTACAGTGCATCGCTTCATTTAATTCAAACACAGAGGTGCTTTCAGTGCGATGGTAAAAGTTCACGATAAGAAGTTGAATAACTTAAACGATGCACACACATGCTCGGCTTGTTATGGCTAAAAATAATAGTCCTATAATAACAGTAGGTATCAGCGTAATGTACAATCGGATAAAGTTTAGCAGAATAAGTTTGACTTATTGTTGGACTGACTCAATTCAGGCTTCTCATGTGGCCCCTTATGAAAATTAATTGCCCACCCCTGCCGTACAGGATGAGGGTGCCTCCTAGTGGCTGTAAAAATACAATACAAGTTGCTTGCTCAGGTCAAACAACTGAAGAAAGAATGAAACTGGAACAGCAGTAGTAGGTTAGTACCTGGGAGACTCGTTGAGAGTGGGAATGTGGCAGGACAAGTGAAACACTTTGGGGCATTTATCACAGCAGAGCAGCTCCCCTCCATTTTGACACACTGCACACCAATCTTCATTTGGATCATCCTCTGGTTCTGCCCTCTTCTCTGTATTTTTTATTTGAGGTGTGGGCTTCTCTGGGAGTTCATTGGAGGCAGGGACTGTAATTTTTACTGTAGGACAGGTCTTCAGCTGCTGCCGAGGCTTTGACTTTGCTGCTGTGCTGCTGTCGGGTAGGCTGGACCCAACACTGGACTGCACCTACAAAAGTACAGAAGGAAGAAAAGGAACAAAACTAATCAGATAAATCACACAATTTTGATCAACCATGACCAAGCTAAAACGGTGTTAAACTTGAATTTTTAAAGTACAGTCATACAACACATTTTCAAGTAAAGCATTTGGGAAAATGTATTACAATTATTAGGCCTGCTATTTATGAATTATTCCAAAATTAGGAATTCAAATGGCCATCTGGCAATAATTTTAGATGAGGCATGGCATTCCATAATAAATCTGGTCCTTTATTGCTGCTGTAATTGGTTCTATGGTGAGCAAGTACAAACAGCTAACACAAAGCAGCCTTATCAAATTGGGTCAAAGCAACACTTACAAATATTCTTAACCCAAGACCAAAACAAGGTTAAATAGCACTAAATGGGGAAAAATCATACAAAAAACAGCAACAAATGTGTAAATCGGTCACATGGAAGCCCTCAGTGATTTGTAGGTACTATATAGTGGCTTCTTGCCATATTGAATCATCCAATATTGTGATAACAATAATATATGCTGTGCAGCCCTAATTTAAAAAGTGTGTTTTTTCCAAGACCTGCACATCTTTCCTCTGCTCTGTGTTTGCCAACACAAGCACAGACTGTCATAACATGCTCCGCCTATCAGGTACATCCACACGTCCAGGGGAATCCAGGGAACAGCCAAACTTCAGATACAGGAGGGTGTCAGGTTAAATCAGATGATGCGTTTAACTCACACGAATAATACAATAATTATCACATTGATCCATGTGTAAACTTTGACAGCCCTAGTTATTTGTAAAAGTTGACATAACATTTTTAAAGTTCATTTAGTAATACTACTCCTTTTTTTGCAATAGGAAACCATTAGTGAGTATCTTACAAAGCTAACTTCATCCTCATCTTCTGGTTCATCCTTGATGACAATGATTGGTCCAGGTGATAATCTCCTTCGCCGTTTTGCTGCAGGAGAAGGCTCGGACACCGGCTTCCACAACACAGTTCTTTAGAGCAGAAATGGACAAAATATATTGTATGACTTGAGAATATTGAAATGAAATGCGGATTTGACACTCAAGCTAGCAATTTAAAACATATTGTAGCAAAGCACCTCAAACAGAGCATTTGTATTACACATTGTTCTTTTCCAGTATTAATCAGCATCCGTCTTTCACGGTCCCATGCTTCATAAATCAAATTATGCCGTTCATCAGAATACATACAGTTATTATACAGAGTTAAAACAATATTACACATCTAATTTTTAAATAATGTTGTTAAATGATCCTAGTCACCCCCTTCAACAATTATATTAGTTCCTTTAATTTCTCTCAATGGATGCCAGGAGAGTCATTTCGAGGCAAAATCCCTTGCCCTCCAATCCAACATAGCCAGAGTCCACCCCATTCTCTCTCGGGCCAACACGGAGACACTAATGCATGCTTTTATCACCAGCCGTATCGCCTACTGTAATGACCTGCTTTCTGGTCTTCCCAAAAAGAGTATCTCAGGTTTACAAACTTTTACAAAATTCAGCAGCTCGTGTCCTGACGAAGACCAGGAGGCGAGATCACATTACACCGGTTTTAGAGTCGCTGCATTGGCTCCCCGTGTGTTTCAGGATCGATTTTAAAGTTCTTTTAATGGTTTTTAAATGTCTTAATGGTCTTGGTCCTTCTTATCTTTCAGAACTGCTTTTACCTTATGAACCTTCACGGCCCCTTCGCTCCTCTGGCAGGGGTCTCCTAGTTATTCCTAAAGTCAACAGAAAGACTCACGGCGAGGCGTCTTTCCAATATTATGGCCCTCGCCTCTGGAACGACCTGAGGAGGAGCTCAGGACCGCAGGGAACGTTCATGTTTATAAGAGCAGGCTCAAGACCCACCTTTTTAGTTTAGCTTTTAACTCACATCTATTTATTTAGTCCTAATGATATATTTTGTGTGTGTGTGTGTGCGCGCGCCTGTTTGTCTGGTATCTGTAAAGCGCTTTATAAATAAAGTTTGATTTGATTTGATACGTAGGTGGTACAAGCATGTGTTGTTTTTTTTTTCATTTATTTATTGGTTTATTTGGTTGGGACAGTTCATGTTAATGAACAACCGATAGCGTTGGGATAATTTGCATCCGTTGTCTCACACTCACTCATTCATTATGTCCTTTTGTACCAGCTTTTAGTGGTAGGGGAAACCGGAGTACCCGAAGAAACCCTACGGAGACACGGGGAGAACATGCAAACTCCACACAGAAAGGCCCCGTCCAGGTGGGAATCGAACCTGGGACCTTCTTGCTGTGAAGCACGAGCGCTAACCACTGAGCCACCGTGTTCTAGGGGAATGTTCAACTCTGCTGGTATTACAGGGTAGCTTTAGACTCGAGCAGGGGTGGGCAATGAATTTTTACAAGGGGCCACATGAGAGACCTGAATTTAAAAAATGTGGTATTTTTCTTACCCTGTTTGTTTGTCTGTGGATAATGGCTTGATCATGGAGGAATTATTTATTCCTTGACCTAAAGAGGAACAGAAACAAATGATTCAACAGCAAAGGAAGCAGACACTGCAGCCGTTTCTCAATCCATGTACTTGTGCGGACATGTGGGCTCGTGAAACATCATCACATCACGTGGCACAAGTCCTGCTCCAAGTCAAAGTTTGCTTCGCAGCAAGTCCGCTGTAAATCCCCTGATGAGAACTTGCTCTGCCCATTTCACCGAGGATGCATCAGAGACATGTGCGTACGCTGCTAGCTATACTTCCCACAATCCGTGTCCCTTTGAGCCTGTGGATGACTGGGAGCCGCCTCCTGTAGCGGCTCCTCCACAGCACCGAGCCGCGCTCTAGTTGGACATACGCGTGGAAATAACCACAACAATGAGACCAGTTTAAGAATCTTTAAGCCTCAAAGAAAATAGTTTTCACTGTGCTTTTTAGCATGTGTGCTGAATCAAATGTGATCCTTTTTTCATCATTACTTTCATTTACTCACATGGTCAGCAACAAATTAAATTCACGTCATAACCTGAATAGGCTATATTTAGGACAAATGCACTTCACATTTTACAGGTGGGCCTCTTTCCTCCACATTATAGACTAAATTGTGAATATTTATTTTAAGAATCGTTTTTGTATCATTTTTTAAAAGAAAATAAATCCCTTACATTCAGAAGTTTATTTTCCTTTCTTACAAATGATAAAACCACTGTAACATTTATGAATAGCCTATACGAAACAACTGCTTGCCGTTTTTTTTTTCCTTTTAATTTTATTTTTAAATTATTAGATTTGAGAAATAGTTTTATTAAGGGAGTACACTGCAGGCAAATCTTTATATGGGAACTTTTGACTTAAAAAACAGATGCATTTCTCTCACACTGTGGGGACAATGTCTGCACCTGCCGCTAGATATTCTGGGCCCTATGGCAGAAAACAATTGTGGCCCCACCACACTTTTTTAAATAACCCATTACAAATCACCAATACAGGTATATCTTTAATTTAAATGTACTTACATTTACTTACAGCAAGTTGCAGTAAGGGGTGAGGGGTGGTGCTCCAACAGAATTGTTTTAACTGATCAGACTGCATTTACTGCAATTTGGTGCCTTTCAGAGGTGCCCCAGCAAGAAAGTATGGTTCAAGTTGTGTATTTTAATTTTCATAAAATGCTGTTGTATGGATACATTTTAATAATGCAATAAAGGCCTAATAAAATTGAACAAGTAACATATTTCAGTACACAATGGAAAAATAATGGCCCACATATAGATTATAATCAACTGATCTAAATTGAAAATGTAAATTTTTTATTTTGTCAAAACTCTGCTGCTTATCAATCCGAGTGAGTGGGGGCCGAGAGCCCCAGGCCTCTGATGTCGCCCCTGCTCTTAACTTCATTTCTGACTGCGAGGTGCAGCCTCACACTGGTCTGTGAAGTGCGGACCCTGGCTCCAGTCAACACAGCAGCCTAAAGCTTTAGTCAGGACACTTGGTCTCATGTTTTATTTAACAGTTTGACTAAAGTACTGTGAACAGTGTGACGCGAGTCGAGTCGCCGTAGTCATTTGCGCTATTGAATGACACTTATTACGGACTTGATTCATCCAAAAAATATATATATTACATAAGAATTGGCTATATTTAGGGCCCACAGTCTTACAGCATTATAAGCCTTTTCATATACTGGTCTATAGTATCTGCTGAAAGGTTTCATGATGTCTTCATGGGCCCTTGTCAGCCCTGGGCCCTTATAATCAGCGGCGTCCTTGCATATTCATATTTTAAACAGTAACAGTAAAAATGTGTTACCTCCCAAACAAGTAAAGCAGGAATTGAGAAACGGCCCTACTTTACACAAGTTAACTTCTGCTAAAGGAATACCTACCTGTGTTGTGATTGGCTGCACCTGAAGCTTGAGGAGTAAAGACACTGGGTTTGGGGACTGATATTGTTACCGAGGGAATAGATACACCTGGTTCACCCCTTTTCAAAAAGTTAGGTTCTGCTTGTCCCCGCTTTTAAGACAACACAAACAAATATAGTTAGTAACTATAAAACAGTATAGTCCAAAGCTGTAAAGTGGACATGTTAGCGGTTTTACTCACCTGTTGTAGTGAAGCCCGTGTCATAGCACCAGCTGGAAGTGGTTGAGGGTACCGGGATATACTCTGTAAATGGGCCACCCATTAGATTAAGAGGGAGACATTTTGCCATTTTGGTTTGCAAACCACCTCCTAGTAAACATAAGGATTTTTTTTTTCTTCTTCTTCTTTATCTCAAATTGTGTTTTTTTTTTAAACCCTCATGAACCTTATTTCCTTTCAAATTCACTTTATTTATCCGTTAGGAACTTCATTTGCAGAGGAAGTGCAAATACGGGCCCGATAAAAACAGTACATCCACAGACAAACAACACAATCAACATGAGCAATAATAAATACTTTACATATTGCCTTACAGTTACAGAAAAGGAAATTATATATTTCATACACAATGTGTCTTTTTGGTTTTGTTTTCCTGCAATGTTGGCCATTAAATTAAACAGTAGGACAAACAAAACCCAAACCCTCTGAAATGTCTTTAATGACACCAGTTCTCTCTCTCACTTGAAATGTTTTGATATGTGCAATCAATTATGGCCTTTGGGGGCAGTAATCTTAACAGAATTTAATGCGTTTTAATATGTGTTGTGGGGATAATGAAAGTACTGATGCAAAGTGAAATGCAGTAAATGGGTAAGTGTGATGTTGATGACTGGTAAATACTGTCTGACTCGGACGGCTGTCACTGTAAATGGATTTTAATTCTGGGGGAAGTTTAGAGCATTGTGATATTGTTGTTCTGCGGTTTATTATAAAATGTGCATTGTTAATTTATTTTGTATCCAGGGACTACGAATGCAAACCAGCTATTTAACTATAATCTGCAGTACACCTCTGTCTCTATGAGCTTAATGTCCCTGTACATTTGTCCCTTAAATAATAAAGTACTGTGAGGGAATGACCCATTTTTCCTATATTCAAAACTCAACAAAAAGTGTGGCTTAAAAGTAACCCAGTCTTGTTAATATGTAATGTATAATCCAGTATGTTCACGTCTTTCATTGTGTCAATGCAGATATAGAAATAACAAAATTGCTAACTGTGGCCAGTGTCAGCCAGGGCACATTGACTGTCTGACATTGTTGTAAACCAAACATACAGTTGTGCTCAAACGTTGACATACAATTTTTTAAAGAATATATGAATGACAACACAAAGACTTTTTTCACTCATAGTTAGTGGATGTGCGAAGCCAGTTACGGTCAAACAACTGAGTTTGCTATCATGACAAAAGAAACTAGGGATGGGTGGATCGATACTACAGTATCGATATATGAATACCAAACGGTTACTTTTTAAGTATCGATATTTTGCAAAAAGTATTGATACTAATCTTTTGCATATGTAAAAAGAAGGACGATTTATATCTTTGTTCTGGAGCCAAAACAGTCCACAGCATCAGAGGATTAAACTGAGCCAGCCATATCATTCTGGTTTAGGTTGTTAGTATTAATTTTAAACTTTGTTTATGTATTTAATTTCACATTAACATTGTTTAATTAACCAGTCAAATTAATATCATTTTAATTGACCTATTAATGATTTATAAATAACGAGTTTAATAAATGTATATTGATTGAAATACATTCACCCATATAAAATGATTGACAAAAATTGAATTGACCAAAAATGACCCCAAAAGTATTGGTATCGTATCAATTCCAAAAAATGTGGTATCACCCGTCCCAAACTGCACAATGACCAAGTATCAAACCAAGTATCTATTCCAAAACTAGTGGCTAACTCACTGTCTGTTTGTTATTGGACCAGAATATGGCCCGTAGTAGCCATTCAAACCCATTTGTGTCAACTTGTGTTCGTATTATCCGGCCAAGATCACCAGAGTACGTAAACTTTTGATCAGGGTAATTTTGGCAGTTTCAGTTATCATGATTTAAAAATAGATAACTCAGTTGTTTGACCATAAATGGCTTCACACAACCAGTAAGAATAAAAAAATAAAAAAAATACAGCTTTGTATTATCGTTCATATTCTCAGAAAAAATAAATAAAAAAAGTCAAACATTCTTCCAGGGCATGTAAACCTTTGAGCACAACTGTATGCTTGTCACATTAATGTCACAAGTATTAATGTGACATAAAACATGCACATTAATACTTGTTAAACATGACTATGAGCTGAGGAGCTGGTCTTAAAAACACACACTTCCGATTTAAACCCACATTTTCAACACATTTAGGACTCTTTAAGACCTAAATCAAATTCAAGACTTTTTAAGACCCCGCGGGAACCCTGTGATTAAATGATACACACATTTCTAACGTCTCCACTTACCTGAGCTGTAGGGAAACTGTTGCTGTTGAACATGGTGGAGGTGGGACTCCTTGTAGCCTGCTGGGTGTTCCCATACCTTCGTCCCAGCTGGGTAGCTAAGCTGGGTGATGCAACAGCCTGGGATGGAGAGGAACCGCCAGGAATAGATCTAGCAGGTTGAGGAGGGCCAAGAGGTCCCGGAAGACGAACATTTTGATACCAAGACCATTGGTTTGAAGCAGGCTGTCTAGGAGGCTGTTGGGACATTTTGTCCACCTTAGACATGGAAGATATTTTGTATGTATAATGTGCCAAACAATACTGAGATTGAGGTTTGTCTCAATCAAACGTTCCCCTAAAAACGATGTGTACCTGCATCTGGAGTTGGGCGAGCGTTGTCTGTCGTTGCTGGGCTGAGAGTCCACCAGGAGGTACCTCCATTCTTGGGCCAACTGCTGGGTTTGACATTGGAGGTCGCGTTGCACCCCTCTCCACAATCAAAGTCCCTGAAAAACCGTCCAATAGTTTGTATCGAAATATTGTGATATAATATAGAAAACTATGTGGCCTCTACACTGATAAAAGCTGGTAATGTTAAAGCAAGACAAAAACTAGAGGTCGCCTTATATGGGTTTTTCTAAGGCAATGCAAAAGAAGGGAAATCGCTGTCACTTTTGGTTCCGGAGATATCGGCCAACCGATATATTGGTCGACCTCTTACAAAAACCAACTGGAGAAACCAAGAGCTAAAGTAGTAGAATATTTGTATACTGTATCTTCCCCCCCCTCCTGGAACCGCCACCTTAATGTGGTGGAGGGGTTTGAACACTCGAATGATCCTAGGAGCTAAGTTGTCGGGGGCTTCGTGCCCCTGGTAGGGTCTGCCATGGCAAACAGATCCTAGGTGACGGGTCAGACAAAGAGCGGTTCAGAAGCCCCTTATGAGAGACCAACAGGCCCGGTTAGAATCGTGAGGCCGTCCTTCTGTGGACCCACCACCTGCAGGAGGCGCTATAGGGGCTGGTGCAATGTGTTTTGGGCAGCTCCAACGGCTGCCCCCACGACCCGGCAACGGACAAGTGGAAGAAGATGGATGGATGGATGTATCATCTGACTTAGTTAAACTGTGACAGGAGCAAAGAAAGGAGCTAACAATATTTGACAACTGATTCAAAACTGGAACATTTAAATGGAAATGATCCATCAAAGTATCATCCAAAAGTGCACACAGAGGCCATAGTTTGAAATCTATTAAAGAGTTAGGAATGTGATTATTTTCTTACCAAGGTCTACATTTGTGGCCCAAAACCCAGAGCGACACTGGAACCGTACTGAACTCTGTGGTATTAACGATGGGCTGCAATTGGCTCGCATCAAGTAATGGATCTGGTACAAGATCTGGGGGATAAAATGAAACACTGTGCCTGTGAAATGCTTTCTAAAAAATTATATATTGTTTTATTTGGACAGCTTTGTAGTACGTCTCACCAATCTTTTGCAATAAAGAAGAGCTGTTCCACTGTGGCTTGCTGTGGCCCATTTTGTAAAACTGATGACGTGGTCTAAATGTCTGCTCAAAGAGCCGACATCATCTTGTTGCTTTTTCAAACCCAGTTCATGGTCCTTAGTTAGTGCCTAAGAGTATAAAAGTAAATCCTTGTCAAAACAAATATCAGACCTAATTTAATGTTGTATGAAAGATTGACTTACCTCAAGTTGATTAATCAGTATCTTTCCCTTCCTGTTAATTTCCATAATAAGGTTACAGATAGATTTCTTTATTTCATTCGTGACAACCTTTCGATTTTCTTCAACCTGCTGGAGTCTGATCAGAAAAAAATAATTGTTTGAGAGACTGGCCTATTGTAACTATGCTTTTGCTTTGAAATAAACAAAACAAAAAAACATTTGTTTGTGTAGAGTGTAAAGATTTTACCCATTTGTTATATAGTTGGATACTTCTTCAATGGTTTTTCTTTTCTCTTGTAACTGTTGTGTCATATGCTCTAGATATTGCTTGTGGTTTCTGTATGCATCTTCCAAAAATTGGTAACTAAAAAGGAGAGTGACAATACAATTCATATTATCATGCCAAAATTAGTTGCAAAGAACACCCAGGAGGTGACAGGTGCGTAGAAGGCAGGGTAACATATGTAAAAAAGAAAAAAAGCTCCCACAGGCTGTCCTCAAACCTGACAAACACATTGCAGCGATAAAGTTTAAAAGAGTGAGACTGTGTGCTGGAGCTTTTTTTGCTTTTACATAAATTATCATGTCATAAAATAAAATAAAAGGCACTGTACTTTCACCAGAACTACAAGTAAGGCATTAATACTAAATGATACATCTTAGGTTTAAAGCAGCTTGACAAAAGTATTTGATGTACCATGTTTTGGTATATAATGTATTTCACAAATAGCGTTCATGCCTACATATATTTACTAAGGATGGCCCGAGATCAAATTGCCATGAGATTTCTTGTCAGTGTAAAGTGATATTTTTTTTCTTCTTTTATGTTTTTTTTTATAGGCTGTAATATAGATATAGACCTACTTCCTGAAGACTGCTTATAGACCCTTTAATTGCCTGTGAACATTGTGGGCTTAGCTGGAGGCGTGAAGCTCGATTCCTATCCATTTCCATTGTAGCTGTTGTCATACTAACGATAAACAAATGTCTAACTGTTTTTGGGAATATCAGATAAACCTTATTTTATCATCTCAAATGTCACTCATCTTGTCCTTGCACCTTAAGCCACAACAGGACCACATATTTCAGTTGTAGTTTCACACTTAAAATGGCTAGTTTTAGTTTAATCTTATTTCTCTTGATCACTTCCTGCCTCCAGCTGATGTCACTGATTATGGGATTAGCAGCAATTGTAAACTAATGGAGATTTTAAAAGTTAAAATACTGGAGTTATTGTTCACATTAAAACCCTTGGACACCACAGTGAATTAGATGTATTTACCAGCAGTAACTCAGCAGCTAACGGAGTTGTTCCACGTCTTTTTTCTCCACTTTTTATGCTGTTTTTAGCTAATGTTAGTCAATGGAAATGTATGCTAACAGCTGCAAAGATGGCCGATCTCCATGGTAACTGTGGAATTTCCCAAACTCTATAGGACTCAAGGGAATATTTAGGCAATAGTCCTCTAACAATGTGTACCATATATTGATTGGCACTTTGAAGTTTTTAAGGTCAATCGCAATCAATTGACCTTAAAAACCCTGCTGTACGACGCGGTGAGCCCGGGTCGATCAGTCTTCTATTTTGCAATTCTACCCGTGCATCTACTGCGCACGAAAGAAGCAAAACACGTATATCAGTCACGTCGAGGGAGAGGCCAGCGTGCAGAATATGATTACAGCGGGCCATTTGAGGAAGAAATAGTCTAACTAAGAATCATCCGTTTAATGTTTAAATCCTCCTGTGCCTCAGTGTCTGGCACAGACTGCTCAGATAAGTCTGTGTCTTCCTAGTCAAACAATTGCAATTAGGAAATGTAATCAGAATACACCTGTCAGAAGAGACAAATTTAATAGCCTTGTTCTAATAATAAACTGCACACAAATAGAGCCTGCATGATTTTACCCATGATACTGGTAAAATCTTATTAATTCCCATTCTTTGTAGTTTGTTGATTTTGTTACAAACAATACAATACAATTTATTATTGCAAATTATGTCAAAATCTCGTCTCGTCTCGTCCTCGTGGACTCAATCTCATGTCTCGTCTCGTGGGATTTGTATCTCGGTCCACCCCTAATAGTTACATTATAATGTATAAAAGAGAGGATTAATCTTATTACTTTTATTACTAGTCTGTACTGTAAATCCACTGCCTTTCGTTGTTTGCAGACACATTTTGCATTGTTATTTTTCTATTTGAAGTATTAAGTGTTAATGATCATACTTGTGATCCTTGTGTCTGAGTAGTTGACAATCTCGACATGTGAGCCGATCACATGTTTCACAAAAGAGTTTGAGAGGTTCCTGTTTGTGAACATCACAAAACACCGGCCGCTGTGTGGATATATCTAATGATTCTGCAAAAAAATTGCGACACAGTAAAAATTCACAGAGAAACTACAACTCCCTAGAATAACCCCAACCTTAAGCCTAGGATTTACATATCACAAAAAGGTAAGCAGCACAATACCTGGAGACATATCTTGCTTTCGCCGTATTGTGTGATCCCTTGTAAACTTGACTCTCTGATGAGCCTCAATGCATGTGACACACAGAAACTCCACACACTCGATGCAGTAACCAGTCGCCTCTGTATTGTCTTCACAGCTCATACACACCTGTCAAGATTATTGTTGTCACGAAACGATACCAAGGAAAAAATGGTGTATTCAATACTAATTTGACACCACAAAGTGACAAATTCCACTTTTTAATCAATATTGGATGCATTAAAAATAAGTCCTAAACATTATCTGTCTCTTTTATCATCTGCTTGCTAGTGTTTATTTATCTACAAGTTTATAAATGGCAAACATTTATATAATTTTATTATATTTTACATTCTAATAAAATGTAAAAGAAACTAGGTTTATTTTTATTTTTTTCTTCAGCTAGAGTTCAATAGGACTATTGTGCAAAAATGATGGCCATATTAAAAATGACTTGATACAATTACCTGCTCAAATAAGTTACTAGATTGAGTTTTTTTTGTTTTGACAACCCTAGTCAAGAACAAGACTTATTATTCCCTACCATATTAATATTGCAGGAATTAAGGAAAGGAGACAATTAACAAACCTGACTGTTTTTCTCCATAGTGCTGCTTGGGGCTTCTGCAGAATCTTTGACAAAAAAGTTATCCAATACATCTATTTCCCAGCATTCCTGCTTGCAGACTGGACATCGGACAGCACCTACTAAAAAATAACACCGACAATTGTGAATTTAAAACCAATCTAAAAAGTCTACTAACATGTCACACAAATCTAATAAAGCTTAACTACTGACCAAATTACTAAATAAAGTGGAACTAAAACACAATACAAATCTCGGGAAGTAACCCTTAGTGTTTGAATGTAGTGATGGTTAGGGAGATCATTATTCATCTCCATGTCCAATACACTATACCACTTATTACTATTTATACTTAAAAAGTGTTGCCAATACAATAACCTGAGTTTGTAAATCTTTCATCCCATGTTTTTACCAACATACCTTTTGCTGGTACCAATTTTTAAACTGTGCTGTTACAAGTGATACAAACGTCTTTAGGAGTAGTGTTGATATGACATGCGTAACTACTGGACATTAAAATATGAACAAGATTATCCTCACATGGTTTATTGTTCTCGGGGTCCCGTCTCGTCTCTGCGTTCCCGTATGGGGCTGGCAGGCACTTTTTGCAGAAGGAGTGTAGACATGGAAGGAGTTTAGGCTCTCTGTTGTGAAAACTTAACTTGCAGATGGGGCAAGTGTCCATAAGGCCAAAGGCTCCTTGTGGCTTGAACCTCCCCTCTTCTGCTGGCAAACTTTCCGCTTCGTTTTCCACAATAATAACAATGTCGTCGTTGTGAACATTCTCGGCTTTTGCATCCATATTTGTAAGATCCCAAGGGGTACTGATTTAGCCGTAAAACAATTCAACCAACCTAGTTACATTTGACAGAAAAAAAAAAAAAAAAAAAAAAAGAGTCCCTTAGACTGTTATTATTGGCATTCCACACAACAACCCAGTGTCTATCACCAAAACGCCTTGTGTATTGTGGAGTAACAGCTGGTTGTTTTCTTCTTAAAGCTAAATCCGCGGCTAACGTTGGGCTGATTTACGTTACTTTGAGAAAGGCAAACCAGATATCATGTCGGAATTTGTTTGTTATACATAGTTACACCAAATTAACTAATGCATATAACATTAAATGTAAAGTTCCGCAACATTACACTATGTTTCAATCGTGGTTATTAGCCTTTAGCCTAGCTGAAAACCCACAGCTACCATTTGTTACCCAAACGACACTGCGGCCCATGGAAACTACGGAACCCAAGAAAGACAAAAACACCACTGTGAGCGCTGTGAAAATACGCGAAGGAAAAGAGGGGTTATTGTTTAAATGTATGCATGTTTAATAAAATAAAAGCAACACCAACAGTATTTACAAAAAGAAACAGTTTCAACATTGATAGGTATTTCCTGACGTTTTTATGTTCATGACATGATTATGGATGCAGTTTCATGTCCTCAATGTCTGCTATTGGGTTGAAGAAGTATTATAAACTATCCCTTTAGGCCAGCCTTTAGGAGGATCTTTGTACTTGGGAGGAGTCAACTCCAGAGAGGTTGATCTCTGGATTTGACTCACTACTGACTCAGGAAATATTTTCACACTAACACTATTCTTATGATTTGAAGACCTTTAATACCATTTTTGGTTTTCACTTGGATTCAATGGAATTGACAGCCAAAACTATCCGACTCAGTGATGGAAACAAAATTCCTATAATCGGACTTGGGACTTATGGCGATCTCCACAAGGTACTAATATTTATGCATGTGTACATTTGTAAATGTGTTTGTTCTTTTTTATTTTTATATTACTTTTTTTCAGACAGCTAAAGGAACTTCATATGAAGCTGTGAAATTGGCAATTGAAATAGGTTACAGACATATTGATGGGGCGTTGATCTATTTGAATGAGCATGAGGTAGGACAAGCAATAAGGGACAAGATTTCAGATGGGACAGCGAAGCGAGAGGACATCTTCTACTGTGGAAAGGTATTGTTAGTAATTTGCCCCGGTGAACTTTTCTTTGGTTACAAAGGGCAGCTAGGCCTATGAGTCTTGTGCAATGAGGTCAAGTGAAATTCTGTAAGTCTAAATGCATTACAAATTTTACAGAGCAGCTAGGCCTATGAGTCTTATGCAGTAAGGAAAAGTGAAACTCTGTAAGTATAATTGCATTACAAATTTTACAGTATGCATATTATTGACCCCCTAGGTCTGCATTTTGATATAAAGTCACTTAATTTTTTTCCTAACGTCTCCCTCAAGTCAAAATCTCGTAGAATTATGCCTGGAGCAAGAATGGACCATTTTGCAATCTTAAAGGTTTCTAATTTTCATTCTGTGGTGAATCTATAGTTGTGGAATACATTTCATCCTCCGCACTTCGTCCAACCTGCTCTTGAGAAAACTTTACAGGCGCTGCAGTTGGACTATGTTGATCTTTACATTGTGGAGCTGCCCATAGCTTTCAAGGTATACTCTACAATTGACAAAGTCCTTTGTTTTATTTTTAGTTACCTTTCTTTATTTCTAGCCTGGAGATACATTCTACCCCAAAGATGAGAATGGAAAATATATTTATCATGAGACAGACTTGTGTGCAACATGGGAGGTCAGTCAAAAATGTTTACTATTAAGTAAGAACAACAGAAAATACACTATCTTATTTGGCTAATTCCAGTCCCTTTACAGGAATATTTATCGATGTCCTTGTGAACTAAAAACAATACATTTATAAATATAACAACAAACCTTAGAAACAGCATTTGTGTACTGCTTTAAAAGGAAACATTTCAGTAAACAAATCTGAAAGGTTCTAATTAAGCTCAAAATGTACTTGCACCCTGATCCGTCCGTCCATCCGTTTTCTTCCACTTGTCCGTTGCCGGGTCGTGGGGGCAGCCGTTGGAATTGCCCAAATCACATTGCACCAGCCCCTATGGCTCCTCCTGCAGGTGGTGGGTCAATGGAAGGACGGCCTCATGGTTCTAACCGGGCCTGTTGGTCTCTCACAAGGGGCTTCTGAACCGCTCTTTGTCTGACCCGTCTCTAGGACCTGTTTGCCATGGGAGACCCTACCAGGGGCACGAAGCCCCCGACAACAGAACTCCCAGGATCATTCGGGTGCTCAAACCCCTCCACCACGTTAAGGTGGCGGTTCCAGGAGGGGTGCACCCTGATCATACAGTAATATTGCTCACATTATAGTTCTACACAGCACATAAATAAATAATCTAATATTCATTGAATGGATTTTAACAGGTTATAAGACAAATTCACCTGTGGGCCTGTGTTGTTGTTTTTTACACCCTGTCAAAGAGCAGTATATAATATTTTCTCTTGTACAGGCTCTCGAGGCATGCAAAGACGCTGGATTGGTGAAATCCCTCGGAGTGTCAAACTTTAACAAACGACAATTGGAGTTAATCATGAACAAACCTGGTCTTAAGTACAAGCCTGTATCAAATCAGGTAAGCAGTGGATTGAGGAACTATATATAAAAATACTTTCCAAACAGTATTGTTGGGCATAAAATTGAACACTGGCAGTTTAAAAAAAAAAACTTTTTTTGTAAAAAAATAAAAAAATAAAACTATTGTTAAATACATCAGTCCACCATCATGTCAAGTTAGAAAATTCAAATAAGGCATGTTTGTTTGTCCAAAGTACATGTGACAGAAGGGTCAAGGTCTGACATACACGTTTCTTGAAATATGTAAGACAAATTGGCACACAAACTCAGTAAACCGAATAGACCGGAGGCATTATTTTTTTCCCGTGGAGGAATAAAATCTATTTTGTCCTTACGTATAAAAACACCTTTGTGCACTGTGCGTCCACAGCCCTTTTTATCGATTGTGAACTCACAGGCTAGTTGCTGTTAATTCACAATACTGTTACGGTATTACTCCCTGAAAGTAATTAGATGTGCCTGGAAAGTCTTCCCTGTGAATAATGTGAATGTTAGATATCCTAAGTTAGGAAATTTAATAATACATTATATAATAATAAGGACCTCAACTAACAATTTAAATTTGCGCAATCCCACTTTCATTGTATGTAAAAAAAAAAACACTTTTATTTATATTTTTCATCTCAAATTCAGATTGAATGCCATCCCTATTTTACTCAGCCAAAGTTACTGGAGTTCTGTCATCAAAATGACATTGTGATTGTGGGATACAGCCCTTTGGGGACATCTAGGGACCCATCATGGTATGACACTGGAGTATTTGTACAATTGAGTGTGGTGTGCCTCTGCCTGTGTATATATTATACTACATTAACCAATATTATTGATCTTTACTCACAGGGTCAATTTAACATGTCCTCCATTGTTAGAGGATAAGGTGCTAAAAACAATTGCTAAAAAGCACAACAAGACTTCAGCTCAGGTGGCTCTGAGGTTCAATGTCCAAAGAGGAGTAGTGGTTATCCCCAAAAGTTTCACTTCTGCTCGAATAAAAGAAAACTTTGAGGTTAGTATGTCACATACTTTAAACTGCGTATTGAAAGGTTTACTGTCTTCAATGTTGCAGATATTTGATTTCCATCTCTCTGAGGCTGAGATGAAGAATATTGAGGGCTTGAACAAGAACATACGTTTTGTTGAGCTGCTCATGTAAGTCCAGACTTTGCTTTTTTCCCTCAATCTTAAATTTATTTTATAATTAACATATAATGACTTTATATATGACATCAAACACAGGTGGGCCGACCATCCAGAGTATCCATTTCATGATGACTACTAGTCCAAAACACTTTTGTAAGACATAAGTACAGCCCTTAGGGGAGAATTTCTGTAATTGTTGTGATTAGGAGTGTCTCGGGAAGAACAGTGCAAAAAATACTTTATGACAACATTTTAATTGAATGACTTATGTTTAATTTTCAAATTGTTTTACACTTTTTTTGATGGTGTATTCTTAAATGTGTATATGATGTTGTGATGCATATCAACCGTTTGGTTTAATGTATTCATTTTCCTAACATTTTTATTGTGAAATAATGTGGTGATTATCTACAATAATAATCTTTGGTAGCAAAATGTGAAGTGATTTATTTATTTTGCCACACTAAGCCAGTCCTTGTAAAATAGCAAGAACTGTTATATTTTAAATGTACAAAGTAGAATAATTCATGAATGCAGCAAATACAAGAGTGGTGTTTATTGAAATATTTACTTATCACAACTACAAAATGTATTGTATCAGAAATGCTCAAGCCCAGCCAAGATTGTCCATAAAAATGACAAGCCCAAGGCCCCCCGGGCTCTGAACGACCTGTGCCTCGCCCAGAGTCTGAACACACATTACTGCCGCCACGAACGCCTATCAGCCTTTGACACCTCTCTAGACACTCCAGCTGCCCCTGCTCCCCCCATCATCACCTCTACCATCAACGACCCCAGCACTTCATCAAAGGTCTCCACAAACCCTCCCACCCCCCCCTGCTCTCTCCATCCAAGAAGAGGAAGTGCGTCGGCAATTCCTGAAGCTGAACCCGCGGAAGGCCCCTGGGCCGGATGGTGTCTCCCCCTCCACCCTGAGACACTGCGCGGATCAGCTGGCTCCCGTCTTCACAGACATTTTCAACACCTCCCTGGAGTCATGCCGCGTGCCGTCCTGCTTCAAATCGTCCACCATCGTCCCTGTCCCTAAAAAACCACGGATCACAGGACTTAATGACTACAGGCCGGTGGCACTGACGTCTGTGGTCATGAAGACCTTTGAGCGCTTGGTCCTGCCTCACCTCAAGGACATCACCGCCCCCCTCCTGGACCCGCTGCAGTTCGCCTACAGAGCCAACAGGTCTGTGGACGATGCAGTCAATCTGGCCCTCCACTTCACCCTGGAGCATCTGGACTCCCCAGGAACCTACGCCAGGATCCTGTTTGTGGACTTCAGCTCTGCCTTCAACACCATCCTCCCTGAACAGCTACGAGACAAGCTCTACCAGCTCAGCGTGCCCGACTCCCTCTGCAGGTGGATCACCGACTTCCTGACGGACCGGAGACAGCACGTGCGGCTGGGGAAGATCGTCTCGGACACTCGGACTACAAATACTGGAACTCCTCAGGGCTGTGTACTTTCCCCCTGGCTCTTCTCCCTGTATACAAACTGCTGCACCTCCAGCCACCAGACCGTTAAACTGATCAAGTTTGCGGACGACACCACCCTCATCGGGCTCATCTCGGACGGCGATGAGTTCGCCTACAGGAGAGAGGTGGAACGGCTGGCGTCCTGGTGCAGCCACAACAACCTGGAGCTGAACGCCCAGAAGACAGTGGAGATGATCGTGGACTTTAGGAAAGACACAGCCCCACCGTCCCCCCTTGCCCTGACAGACTCTTCCACCCCCATTTCCATCGTGGACTCCTTCCGTTTCCTGGGCACCACCATCACCCAGGACCTCAAATGGGAGCCAACCATCAGCTCCCTCATCAAGAAGGCCCAGCAGAGGATGTTCTTCCTGCGGCAGCTGAGGAAACTCAAGCTGCCAACCAAGATGTTGGCGCAGTTCTACACGGCCATCATCGAGTCCATCCTCACCTCCTCCATCACCGTGTGGTTCCCCGGCGCTACAGAACGGGACAAGCACCGTCTGCAGCGCATTGTGCGTGCTGCAGGAAAGGTGATTGGCTGTGAGCTCCCATCTCTCCAGGACCTGTTCACCTCCAGGACCCGGAGGCGTGTGGGTCGGATCACAGCTGACCCTTCTCACCCTGGTCACGGACTATTCACCCCTCTCCCCTCAGGCAGGAGGCTACGGTCTATCCAGACCCACACCTCCCGCCACTTGAACAGTTTTTTCCCCTCCGCCATCAGACTCATGAACAAATACAAGTCTCTGTAGCTCAGTTACAGAGTCATGGATGTATCTGCACTTGCACTGTGCGGTGTGTCCACACTTAGACCCGCTGCTATCACTTTATCACTTTAAACACTTAATACCACTTTAAATGCCAAAACATCTGTATATACAATCCCGCTGTTGTTCATTGTCAAATTGTTGTTGTCTTAACATATGTCACTTTATTTTATCTTATTTATTTAATATTTTTTATTTTATGCATGCCCTTATAGCCTTATAGTTTAACGTTCTTAGCTTATTTTCTATCTTAATTCTGTGTTATATGTTCTATGTCGCACGTTTGCACCAAGTAAAATTCCTAGTTTGTAAACCTTGTTCACAAACCTTGGCAATAAAACGAATTCTGATTCTGATTCTGATTCTGACTTTAGAATGAATGTATGGGGGGGGAATTATAGAAAATGATAGCTCATAACCGAGTAACCACCTTCAATAACGGTCTTGACGTCCGTTTATATCATCTTATAGTTTACCTATTCCAATTCTCAAGTGGGTTATTTGTTTTATTTTATTCCATTGAACAATAATATCATGAATACCGAAGCTGCTCTGAAGGCGTCACAAACACCCCTCCCACATTTAACTGGCTAGGCTAAGTTCGGCTAACGTTGCTGCTAATGCAGGAAAATGTACAGGCAACGATTGAATATTGAAATTTGCTTTTGGGAGAATGAATCAAGAATAAATAGCTAAAGTGCCTGTAAAGCCAGTGGAGCGAATCACTCCAGATGACGCCATCTACTTAAGTCAATGTAGTCTTCGAAGCGAGCAGCTAGCGTCAAGCTATTTGTAGAGTTAGCTAAGCCTAGCTACATTAAGGCTAAGTAATGTAAACGTTGAACGGGTCAGCTGTATGAAGAGAGGGCATCGCCAATAATGGACGGCTGCTTATTTTGGTTTTATACGTGGATTTGACCAACCAGAAATGAGTTTTTTTATATTAGAAAACAACCAAGGGTAACGATAAACGATTACAAGACTTGCATGGATGGATACATGTTCACCAAGGCGACTTCCTTAGCTGACTTTGTTGTGGTTTATTCATCATCTTGGCTCTATGTCTGTGATGTTCCACAATGCTAACGCGGTCAACAATAGCTTTTTTGAATTGTTTTTGTGGACTTTGATAACTCGGGACTTTCCTGTGCTTTTAATTAGCATCAGATAGAGCCATAAGAAAATCACAGTCCCAGACGACATGGATGTTGGGGAGTGGTGTTGAGGTTCTATCTGGGATTTACGACATATCCGCCATCGAAATCTTACTTATTTGTATACATCTTGATTTGGTCTCTGCTGAGAGCAACAATAGTTGACCATACAAAGCCGTTTGAAGATAATCATGAACTTTTAAATCACAAGAACCTATTCAAGATAAAGAACATCAGTGCATCTCTCGATCATGTCGGATTTTACTGAGTTTATGCCGCCACCTGAGTGTCCGGTTTTTGAGCCCAGTTGGGAGGAATTTTCGGATCCGTTGGGGTTTATCAATAAGATCAGACCCATTGCTGAGAAAACTGGAATCTGCAAGATACGACCTCCAGAGGTAACACAAACCCAACTGCACTCATCTTATCTGTTTGTAAAAGAAAACATTTCGGCTCTGAAGGTGTTACTGATTGCGGTGCTCACAGTTACAAAAGTGCCATTAAATAATAAGATTGACTGGAGCCATTGTTGAGTTATATTTTGCGTGGTAATGGTTCAATATAGCATGTTACGTACAATTATAATTACATGGTAATAGGAATCAGGACACACGCTTAATTTATTTCATTGTAATATGATTAATTATCAGGACCTAACTCTCGTCTTAACTCAAAATCAAGACCGTAAATCACCAGGAAACACGTGTCTTCTTGGTTATAATCAAATAAAACTTTATGTATAAAGCGCTTTTCATACCGAAAGGTATTTGCAGATAACAAACAGGTGCATGGGCACGCAAACTATATCATTAGGACTAAATAAATAGATGTGAGTTAAAAGCTAAAAAGGCGGGTCTTGAGCCTGCTCTTATAAACATGAACGTCCTCTGTGGTCCTGAGCTCCTCCTCAGGTCGTTCCAGAGGCGAGGGCCATAATATTGGAAAGACGCCTCGCCGTGAGTCTTTCTGTTGACTTTAGGAATAACTAGGAGAACCCTGCTGGAGGAGCGAAGGGGCCGTGAAGGTTCAGGTAAAAGCAGTTCTGAAAGATAAGAAGGACCAAGACCATTAAGACATTTAAAAACCATTAAAAGAACTTTAAAATCGATCCTGAAACACACGGGGAGCCAATGACTCTGTGCCTTAGGACCGATAATAATAATATCAAAACAGGGTTGGCAAGCACATTATTATCCCTTGGTACACCTAGTACTATACAATTTCCATCTTGATGTTATTACTGCACTGTCATGTTAAGCGCGTTCAGTAAAACACTCATCGGCTTACACTTATCGGGCTCCATGCTAATATATTGGATTGGTTGCACCAGTGTGCCTACATTTTTTATTTAGGTGCACCACATCATCAACTTGACGCAGCACTTCATAAATGTCTGAAAACATTTTCAAAACAGGTTCAATGCCAATACTTAAATAATACATTGAATATCTGGCTTTTCTTTCTCTCAATAATTTTTCTGTAACCACATTTTAAAATAAATGTATAGAAAAATGCATGTTTCAAGGTAAAATCCCGTAACAGTTGCAAAAGTACTGTTTTAAAAAATGAATTAAAAAGTGTATCTCTGATTTTTGTCTGTGAAGAATCACAATATCAATATATTGTCACACCCCTAATCAGGTCACTAACTAAGTTTCACAAATATCTTTGTGTAACTCTTTTTGTTTTGTCACGCAGGACTGGCACCCTCCTTTTGCTTGTGATGTACGAAACTTTCGCTTCACTCCAAGAGTTCAGAGACTTAATGAACTTGAGGTGAGTTGCATTTTAGTTTTACATTCTGTAACGGAGGCAATGTGTTTTTTCAGTTTTTTTTATGTATGTATTTATTTGAATTAGGACAGTGCACATTAATCAACACATCAGCAGAAAGCCTCAATGTAAATGTACCAAAAACTACATAATAGTTTATTTATTTATTTATTTGAACAGGGACAGTGTACAATATACATTAGCCTCAGAAAGGAGAGATGCCTTGTACCAGGTTATAGCACTTGTGCTAATTTCCACCTGCAGTTCCTGGCCCTATTGTACATGTTTTTAGTGGTAGGGGAAACCGGAGTACCTGGAGGAACCCTACGCAGACGCGGGGAGAACATGCAAACTCCACACAGAAAGGCCCCGTCCAGGTGGGAATCGAACCCGGACCTTCTAGCTGTGAAGCACGAGTGCACACGCTGTGCTGCTGGGCCGTTAAATTGCATTCGTTGTCCTAATTGACTGAAGAGAAGTACAGACGTAGTACATAAGTTACAGTCACATAGGTCAGCTACAAGGACAGTCACAGGTCAGATAACACGCCCAAAAGGTTACATTGATAATCTACCTGTGAGTTTTCAACCAGTTTTTTTAGAACCTTTTTAAGGGTGTTGTCAGTTCCTAATGTGAGCAGGCAGTGAGTTCCATGGCTGTGTACCTCTGATAGAACCCAAGTTTGAATGAATTTTGTTCTGAGTCTCCTCTGGTCAAAGCTCTGGTATTTACTCGGGTTTTAAAGACCCTTTACATGAGTCTGTTTGTTTTTGTATCGTAAAAATGAAGTCCGTGGGAGACTTGTGTCATGTAAAAAGTGCTATAAGCGTCCATTTCATTCCATTACAATCATGTTTTCCCTATAGTGTATTTTAAAAGTTGTAATTTGTTTATAGGACCACCAAAGTTGTCTTATGAAACTACTACGACCGTTCAGCCAGATTTGGACCAAAAAGCAATTTTTTTCATCAAAATAACTTTTTTTGTCAATCTGAATAAAAAAAATAAAAAAAGATGAACGATCTTTAAGTATCTGATATACATGATTAAAAAAGCAGTTCTGTTTCTGCTGTTCTTCTAACTTTCACTCCCTTTTCTTGTTCAGGCCCTCACTCGTGTAAAGCTGAACTTTTTGGATCAAATCGCAAAATTCTGGGAGTTACAAGGATCCAAGATTCGATTTCCTCATGTGGAGAGAAAGATTCTGGACCTGTATCAACTAAGCAAGGTAGAGAAAGATAAGTTAACAAACTATGCATTATCACTATCCCTGCAAAGAAACTATTACTATAAAATCGCACTAACTCAATTTCTTTCATAGATTGTATCATCTGAAGGTGGTTTTGAGACCGTTTGTAAAGAGAAACTGTGGTCCAAAGTTTCCAGCCGGATGGGTTTTCCACCGGGGAAGGGCACTGGGTCTTTGCTGCGTTCCCATTATGAGAGAATCCTTTATCCCTATGAGCTTTTTCAGTCTGGAGCCACTTTAACTGTAAGCCATTCATACAAAAAAAAGACTATTTACAGCAAACAAAATTGACACTGTGAACACACAGACACATAACACAAAACATTAGAGAGTTAATTAAAAATGTCAACACTATATCTAGGGCATCCAGCGATTCTATGAGGAAGGAGATGAGGGCGAGGAGGTGGATGAAGGGGTTGGAGATGAGGCTGTGGAGGAAGAGGAGCCCGATGAAGACGAAGATAAGGATGACGGCGACACCGCACAGACCAAAGAAAGGCCTCCAACTGAGAGACGTTCCGGGCGTCTGAAATCTGAGGTAAAGGCATTTACCCCTTTGGTGCATGAAATAATTGGTTTTATGAATACTGAACTTGTCATTATGTTTAAATCCACACTATGCTGTTGTTTTCTTAGAGAGAAAACAAGGATCCAAAAGATATTAAGCTTTTTGGCACAAGTCCCAAGATGGTAGGCTTGGAAATTTTATCCACTGGTAAGACTCATTTGATTACAACTGAACCTTTTGCTGCCTTTGATTTATCAAAAAGATGACCATGCCTGTGTGTTTTAGACGACAGTTACAGCAAAAGGCAGCGCCACCTTAAAGCCCAGGCGTTTGCCATTAAAATGAGGCCGCGCAAAGAAACCCTTGAGGTCAACTTTGTAAGTAGATGCTTGTTTATACTTCAAGATGATCACACGGCTATGAGACAATTATTTGACCAATTTCTTTCTCAGATTGACCTGTACCTCTGCCTTGTGTGTGGGCGCGGTGATGAAGAAGACCGGCTCCTGTTGTGTGATGGCTGTGACGATAGCTACCACACTTTCTGCCTCATACCGCCCCTTCAAGACATACCAAAGGGAGACTGGAGGTGCCCAAAATGTGTTGCAGAGGTACCAGCTAAACGATTAATATGATAAAGGTTTAATAAAACTATGTGAAATCTCAGACATCCAGGTTATTATTATTATTCAGTCTTTTAAAGATTAAAACAAAACAACCGGATTGACAAAATGATAAATAACAAAATGTTTGAAAGTTTTGTTTGGTCATTGTGAACAGGAGTGCAGTAAGCCCAGGGAGGCGTTTGGTTTTGAGCAGGCCGTGAGGGAGTACACTCTGCAGAGCTTCGGAGAGATGGCTGATCAGTTCAAGTCAGACTATTTCAACATGCCGGTTCATGTATGTTACCTGCCTCCCCAGCTTTTCTTTTTGTGCACTACAGTCACTGTGGCCATGAGCTTTGGTATGTGCACTCCTAGAACAGATTTGTAATACACATTTATGTGTGGTCAGATGGTTCCCACTGAGCTGGTGGAGAAAGAGTTTTGGCGCCTTGTCAGCAGCATTGAAGAGGATGTCATTGTAGAGTATGGAGCTGACATAAGCTCAAAAGATATGGGCAGTGGATTTCCAATTAGGGATGGGAAGAGAAGGTTACTAGGAGATGAAGAGGTCTGTATTGGGTTGTGACACCCAGAGGCACAAGTTTGAATGTGCTTTGTCTCATAATTAAAGTAAAAGCATCTTGCTTTATCCTTTAGGACTATGCCAACTCTGGCTGGAACCTAAACAATATGCCTGTATTGGAGCAGTCAGTCTTGGCACACATCAACGTAGACATCTCTGGCATGAAGGTGCCCTGGCTCTACGTGGGTATGTGTTTCTCCTCATTCTGCTGGCACATAGAGGACCACTGGAGTTACTCCATCAACTTTCTTCACTGGTGAGAACTGCACAATAAAAACACTATAATATAAACCCCTGAAGCTGCAATAAAAATGCTAACATTGATGAAACAATCTCTGTTTGCCAGGGGTGAGCCAAAGACCTGGTACGGAGTTCCTGCCTCAGCCGCAGAGGAGCTGGAGGCCGTGATGAAGAAACTTGCTCCGGAGTTGTTTGACTCTCAGCCAGACCTACTGCATCAGCTGGTCACCATCATGAATCCTAATGTTCTCATGGAGCACGGTGTCCCTGTATGTATTATGGAGAGACGTGCCGTAAACATGCTACGATATACAGCTAAATTATTGCTACTGAAATATTATCTGACGCAATTTTCAATTTGCAAAAACTATATCACAAAATTACTCTTCAATCTGATTCACACATGGTTGTCCAACAAAGCCTTAAACCACTATGTATGGTAACATAAAAATACTTAAAAGTTCTGTACTGTTATCGCTACAGTGTGTATGAACACAGGTCAACAGCAAGCCAAACTCATTTTTTCATGAGCCTGGAACTGAGCGTCTTGCTCCTTTAATACAGTCTTGTCGACAGCTTTACAAGTTTTTGTTGAACTCGTTGAAAAACTCGTTGCAACAGATGAATTATAACATTTATTTCTAAATTATTAAGAACCATTTTCAACCTTTTTAAAGAAACACTTTTACATAGGGCAGAACAAGTTCTGTTTTAGTAAGAGATACACCATTTCAGCTTTATTTTTTATCTCTGATCCCATTATTTGGGATTGTATCTACTGATACCAGATACCGCAAGAGTCGCGAGTGAAAAAGCATAAAGTAAATATTCTTGACTAAATTATACAGGCAATTATATCTGTACATTATATATAGACAACTTTTAACATGAAATAATTTGATGATGAAACAACTTGTTTGGTCCTGAATTTTTGTTGTTTTTAATAAAGCATGCAGTATAGAATTGGCTTAGTATTATCCCATTAATATTGCATTGCAAAATTCAATATAGTTGTCAAATATCAAATTTTCTTCCCTCATATCATGCAACAATGCCATGTTTATACTGCTTTCTATAGGTTTATAGAACCAATCAGTGTGCTGGGGAGTTTGTGGTGACGTTTCCCAGGGCATACCACAGTGGTTTCAACCAAGGCTACAACTTTGCAGAGGCAGTGAACTTTTGCACAGCCGATTGGGTAAAAATAAAAATTTAATACAAAAAATGTATATTTACATCTATTTGTAAATAATGTTTTGTTTTGTTTTGTTTTTCCTTAGTTGCCCCTGGGTCGTCAGTGTGTGGCTCACTACAGACGTCTCCACCGGTATTGTGTCTTCTCACATGAGGAGCTTCTGTGCAAGATGGCGGCCGATCCAGAGAGCCTAGACGTTGAACTGGCAGCAGCTGTTTTTAAAGAATTGGGGGAGATGATGAAAGACGAGACTCAACTTCGACAGACTATGCAGGAAAAGGTTGGCGTCATTTTGCAAATACTGCATTTATGTGCAAAATAACTTTCTACAGTACTGCTCATGCTCTCTCTCTCAAAAGGGGGTGCTGTCTTCAGAACAGGAGGTTTTTGAACTTCTTCCTGACGATGAGCGCCAGTGCCACAAATGCAAAACCACCTGCTTCCTGTCTGCACTGACCTGCTCTTGTTGTCCTGATCGGTTGGTCTGTCTGCACCACGTGGATGAGCTTTGTGATTGTGCAATGGGCAGCAGATGTCTCAGGTCAATTAAATTATTATTATAGCCCTCCAATCGTCCATGCTTCAGCTGACAGTTTTTTTTGTCCCCGTTTTATTTCAGATATCGCTATGACCTGGAGGAGTTTCCCAACATGCTTTATGGGGTCAGAATGCGAGCTCAATCCTACGACACATGGGCCAAGAGAGTCACTGAGGCTTTAGGAGCAGACCAGAAGAACAAGAAAGGTAGTATTACTTTGTAGTTAAAGTTTTAGAATTTCTTTTTATATTATTTTATATCTCATATTATTTTACATTTAGCACATATTTAAAAGCTACGGAGCCCGCCAGGGGACATCACGAGAAAAATTATGATTGCGTTATTTCGCAATACTTCGCAAAATAACGCAAATGCGGCACGGTAGTACAGCTGTTAGCGCTTGTGCTTCACAGCTAGAAGGTCCGGGGTTTGATTCCCACCTGGACGGGGCCTTTCTGTGTGGAGTTTGCAGGTTCTCCCCGTGTCTGCGTAGGTTTCCTCCGGGTACTCCGGTTTCCCCTACCACTAAAAACATGTACAATAGGCCAGGATGAATGAGAGTGTGTTTGAGAGTGCGCATGGGGGACGATGGATGCAAATTAGCCCAAGGCTACAATCCTGTGTGGCTTATTTACATGCATGAGACCCATGTATGTTCATTAACGTGCACTGTCCTGACCAAATAAATGAAAACGTTTTGCGATAAAACGCAATAATTATTGCAAAATAATGCAAAGTATTGCGAAATAACGCCATAATACATTTTTTCGCGATGTCCCCTGGCGGGCTCCGTAAAAAGCATACATCTATACTCTTGAATTTTTTTTTATATATATAATAAGCTAATATTGGTTTAACTCTCTTAAGATCTTATTGAGCTTAAAGTTTTGCTGGAGGATGGTGAAGACAGGAAGTATCCAGAGAATGCACTTCTTCGTCGCCTGAGAGAGATGGTGAAAGAGGCCGAGACCTGCGCTTCTGTTGCTCAGCTGCTGCTCGGTCGAAAGCAGAGGCACAGGCCAGTGGACATGTTATGTTGTAATAGACTCCAAGACAATTACACAATGATATATTGTGGCTAGAAATATGTTGGGTTTTTTTGACACATGAGAAAATGCCTTTCCTACTGTATGTTATAGGGCTCCATTGACCCAAGAATTACAAATATATATTAGGGATGTCCCGATCAGGTTTTTTTGGCCTCCGAGTCATTTGATTTTGGCAATTGCCCGATACAGAGTCCCGATCCGATACCTAACAAAAAAAAAAAAAAAATATATATATATTTTTTTTTTTTTTTTAATTAAGAAACAAAATATATTATTATTCAACTTGGTTGACTTCATGGTTTTGGATAAAGAGAGTAACTCTAGTTGGTCTATTTTTTTCTCAAATATGCTATTAGTTACACAGAGAGGGTGATCTAAAATCCAATTCATTACTAAATGTGTTTGTTAATTGGCAATGAAAACAAAACTTGGGCAATAACATTTTTGTACACTGCAATGTACAAAACTGTCTGGCAGTACAGATAAAAAACACAGCAGTAATGTGGCTAAACAGTTAAATAACACAATATATTTGGCCAAAAGTTAAATGTGCCACTTCATTACAGTCTCTTTAAATAACGATAGGGTGACCACATTTCCCAGCCTGAAAACGGGGTTGAGGTCCGTGCGCACATTGCACCGTCCGCCCAGCTGTGCACGAGCGCCGTCCACTGAAGCGTGAACGCGCATCATTTACTGTGGGTGTGTTTTACTAAGGCTTAACACAACCAGAGAAGTGAAAACAAGCGCTTCTTCCTCACTTCACCTACTGAATGTAGCGCGGGGATGTGTGAGGGAAGAGAGGAGGCAGTGGTGTAGCAGAGACACAAGTTTCCCCTCGTCTTTTAGCGTATTTGCGCACGTACGAGCGCAGCGGGCCAGGCTCTCGTTTCTGTCCATCACAGACTTTTAAACGTCTCCGCAGAAGTGCGTGGAGGGTTTCTCTGCTCAGGGCAGGTCTAAGTAGCCACGGTTCAATCACATGTGACGGTGTAATAGCAATAAAAGCAGCTGTTTGTTACTTCTTACCGCTCTCTCCCCATGCTGCCTTCCCGTCCGGCATCACTCCTCTCTCCTCAGCCTACAGTAAACTACAGCACGGGTTATCAGGGATGTTGTTTATGATCTCCCGCGCTGGCACTTGTGTGGATTCGGCCATTTCTCAGTCGAAGGGGGGACACGGACTGAGCGGATGGTGCGAGCGGTGGAGTGAGTGACAGAGGCGCTGGGCCAGGGGGAGAGGACAGAAAGTGGTTTGCGATAACTCAAAATCGGATCAAAGTAATGAGAATGGACATGCATATATATCCTAGTCCTGATTGGGAGGCAATGTCCGATTCCGATCGAGTCTGTAACCACGTGATCGGATTTCCGATCACATGATCGGATCGGGACATCCCTAAGATATATTCCACTGAACCTGTTCTGCGTCCATCTCATCAAGATTCAATACTTCCATCACATTGTTAATAGTGTAATAATATTTTTGTTAAAATTTTAGAACGGAGCTCTTGTGTTCTGCAATTTCAATGTTAGTATTTGTGTATGTTTACAGCAGTCGCTTGCGTTCAGAAAACAGCCGAAACCGCACAAAGCTGACAGTAGATGAACTTAAAGCATTTGTGGATCAGCTTTACAAGTTGCCCTGTGTCATTAGCCAAATCAGACAAGTCAAGGTAAGAATCTCCTCAACCACACAACCTTATTACACATTGTACAATATTTGATTTATGATTCTTATGATGTTTCAAATATTTGGTTCAGGAGTTGCTGGAGAATGTGGAGGACTTCCATGAGCGTGCCCAGGTGGCGCTGTCCGACGAGATGCCTGACTCCTCGAAGCTGCAGTCACTGTTGGACCTGGGCAGCGGTCTGGACGTAGAGCTTCCTGAACTTCCACGTCTCAAACAGGAGCTACAGCAGGCACGCTGGCTCGACGAAGTGAGATTTCCCATTCAGACGAGACGTGCTTAAGTGGCATTAATTACTTATTTGTTGTTGTGACATTTGTGTCATTTTCTTTCAATAAATTCCAGGTTCGAGTGACACTGGCCGAACCATACAGTGTCACATTGGAGCTGATGAAGCGGTTGATAGACTCCGGTGTTGGACTTGCTCCTCATCATGCTGTAGAGAAGGCAATGGCTGAACTTCAAGAGATCCTCACTGTGTCAGAGCGGTGGGAGGACAAGGCCAGAGCTTGTCTACAGGCCAGGTAATAATCATCATTAATATGCCTTTAAGGAGATATTATCTGCCTTCTGGGCTGTATTCAACCTGGTTTTCTAAACACAACTGGTTCTGGTTTAGACCTCGTCACAGTATGGAAACACTGGAGAGCATTGTACTTGAATCCAGAAATATCCCTGCATATCTGCCCAATATTTTAGCCTTACAAGAGGCCTTACAGAAAGCTAAGGAGTGGACCTGCAAAGTGGATGCCATTCAGGTAACTGATCGGTGTCGTTGTATTCCTGTACACACTGTTTGTACGGTTTAGAAGAGTAACACTTGTTTCATACAGAGTGGTAGTAGCTATGCTTACATAGAGCAACTGGAAAGCCTGCTGGCCCGCGGGCGGTCCATCCCTGTCCGGTTAGACCCTCTGGTCCAGGTGGAGTCACAGGTGGCTGCAGCACGAGCATGGAGAGACAGAACTGCCCGAACTTTCCTGAAGAAAAACTCCACGTACACTTTACTGCAGGTAGGTCAAAAATTGTTGTTGTTGTTTTGCTTGCAACAACAAATCAACAAACTCAACTCGTGCTTTTTAATAGTGAGAGAAAAAAATTCTATTGTTTTAAGAGGAATGCTTTTGTCATTAAAAGCTCTGCATCTTAATTATTTGTCTTTTCTCTTAGGTGCTCAGCCCGCGAGGGGATATTGGGGTCTATGGCAACAGTAAAAGCAAAAGGAAACGTGTCAAAGAGCTAATGGAAAAGGAGCGAGCAGGTTTTGACCCAGAGTCGTTGAGTGACCTGGACGAGAGCCTCGAGGACATTCGAGACCCTTCCAGTGTTGTAGCAGCTTTTAAAGCCAAGGAGCAACAAGAAGTGGAGGCCATCCATTCTCTACGTGCTGCTAATTTAGCCAAAATGGCCATGGCTGACCGCATTGAGGAAGTAAAGTTCTGCCTGTGCCGAAAGACAGCCAGCGGCTTCATGCTGCAGTGTGAACTGTGCAAAGACTGGTTTCATGGGGCATGTGTCCCGCTGCCAAAAACAGGGTCTCAGAAGAAACTGGGAGTGGGCTGGCAGAGCACCGGCAAAGACTCTAAATTCTTGTGTCCACTGTGTCAAAGGTCACGGAGGCCAAGGCTGGAAACCATACTATCACTGTTAGTTTTATTACAGAAGTTACCAGTGCGTCTGCCAGAGGGAGAGGCCCTGCAGTGTTTGACTGAGAGAGCAATGAGCTGGCAGGTAAAGGCTTGCACATTGCTTTCAAATGTAAATATTCGTTTCTTTTTAACAGTGTCTTACTGTTTTATAGGATCGAGCACGGCAGGCTTTAGCCACAGAGGAGTTGTCTTCAGCCCTGGCAAAACTGTCTGTGCTGAGCCAACGCATGGTAGAGCAAGCGGCAAGAGAGAAAACAGAAAAAATTATTAATGCAGAGTTGCAGAAAGCAGCTGCCAACCCAGATCTGCAGGTATTGATGATGAGGGTTTGTATTAGTTTGATGAGGATGATAATGATACATTACTAATTAATAAATGACAACAAATGTTTTGCTTTTAATCAATTGATCAAACTTAACACAATATAAAATTCAAGAGTACATTACAACAGTATTTTCCATGATTTGATTTTCTTAGGGACACATCCAGACCTTCCAGCAGTCTGGTTTCAGCCGAGCCACGTCTCCCCGACCGTCTGTGGACTACGACGATGAGGAAACTGACTCGGATGAGGACATCCGGGAGACCTACGGTTACGACATGAAGGTCTGTGAATCTAAATTGACAGTACAATAGTCTTTATTTTTGTCTGATAATTTGCACTGGGTTAAGATTCTGTTATAGTCCAGATCTAGTTAAAGACGGTTTTAGTTCTCTCTGGATGTTGTTACTGTGTGTTAGAATTTATCTTCAATTGCTTAATTAGCTAAATTAATTAATCATTCATCATTATTTTTTTGTTCATGCTTTGTCAATGCTTTTCTTGTGTAGGACCCTGGGGAAGTGAAACCATACCTGTTCTGTGATGAGGAGATCCCAGTCAAATCAGAGGAAGTAGTCAGTCACATGTGGCCAACTACAACTCCCTCCTTCTGCGCTGAACATGCTTACTCCTCCGCCTCCAAGTCGTGTGTACAGAGTAAGACACCACCGATTTATTCATTCATTCATTTACTTAATGTGTTGCTAATTAAACCTTTTGATACTCGACCACATGTACACTTGCATTTTCTAACAGCTGATCAGCTATGGTAACTACGAACCATAACGTGGTTACAATGTTTTGTCATATTCATTTATGTGTATCATTTTGGCCCTATACATATTAAATGCCCAAATTCAATTTTATATATATATATATATAATTTAATTTTTTATTGACCTTTATTTAACCAGGATAGTCCCACTGAGATTAAGAATTTCTTTTTCAGGGGAGTCCTGGCCCCGTAACGCTTTATAATATCTACACTTTATTTAGCCTTAATAAAGGGTGAGTTAACACTTAAAGGTGCACTATGCAACTTTTTATGTTAGAAAAAAGTTCATATTAGTATGTATTTGGACTTTCAGTGACCCAGTGGCTGTATTAGCTTGGCGCCTTCACTTTCCATCTTGTGGTAGTGCACCTATAATTCATCATGAACAGTTCATTAGTGAGTAACACTTAATAACTACTTAACAATGAATAAAAAGTATGTGAAGAACTATTTTAGGAAATAACTGTAGTAGTTACTCACACTTAACTAATGAATTGTTCATGATGAATTAAGTGTTAATTTAGTTTTTAAGTTTTTAACCATTTCATAATGTTATTCGTTATGTGTTGCAGATCTGAGCACTCCAAGAAAGCAGCCTCGGAAGTCACCCCTGGTCCCGCGCAGCCTAGAGCCACCCGTGCTGGAGCTGTCCCCTCAGGCCAAAGCGCAGCTGGAGGAGCTGATGATGCTGGGAGACCTGCTGGAGGTGTCTCTAGACGAGACCCAACACATCTGGAGGATCTTGCAGGCCACGCACCCGCCCTCAGAGGAGAGGTTTCTACAGGTCATGGAGGTACAGTCAACCGGTCCACATTGGCAAAGAGTCACAGCACAAATGGAGACTAGACTATGTGTCATAAACCTATCCGACAAGTGCAATATAAATACAATTTATTATTATTATTAAATGCAATATCATTCTCCTATTATTAATAAAATACACCTGAATGGAAATACATTATTTGTGATTTCTCAACATGTTTGTGAAAGATATCAGTCATACAGGAGTTACCTTTGTGGATGGAACTTTCTTAAGCCGTCATCTGTACATGGTAGTTTAGGTGTTGGACGTTTCCCCTCTTATCCAAGAAACTTCTTGATGAGAGGCAAAAGTCCAACACTTAAACTACCAAGTACATATGACAGCTTAAGAAACTTTGCCTTAACTAGTAAATACACAAACTTGCATTTCAGTCAAAATATGTCAAAGTACTTCAAAATGTCCATGTAATAGGAACGTGTCATAGCAACATGGTGCTAACTTCCTAGGATGTTTTATTCCTGTGGAGAGTTTCTATGTTTTGCTGAAATAAATATATATTTGAACTGTACATGGCAGAAAAAGCAGCTAGTGGATAATTACTTACAACATATTAAACACACACTATTCAGGATGTAAATACTTCACTGGGGGAGACTTCTGTGTTTCTAACTGTAAGTGTTTAAGCCTTGAGGCCAAAGGCTAAAGATAATTTTGCCATAACAGCTGGTGGTGCTCAGTATTCAGTATTAGCTGTTTGGAATCAATACCCTGGATAGGCACCGGTATTTAATAATAGTATCAGTATTGGTCCATAATTAATGTTTTTTCTGTTTTGTCACAGCCCGAAGACTCCTTAATGGAAAAACCGCTGAAGATCAAATTAAAAGACTCTGAGAAGAAGAAAAGGAGAAAGTTGGAGCGAGCTGAGCACCACCACATGCTGATGGCTGCTGCAGGTGGCACCGCTGGGTTGGGAGACATGCGGCCGCCAAAATCCAAAGAACTCAAACGGGTCGGTCTGGAGCTGGGATTAGGCAAACTCAAAAAAAAGAAGCTCAAACTAAACCTGGACAAGAACAGAGAGCTAAAACAACTGGCTAAAAGACTGGCCAAGGAGGAGAAGGAGAGGAAGAGGAAAGAGAAGGCAGCCGCCAAAGCAGAGGCTATCAGAGAGGGCTTTGAGAAGAGGAAGAAGATATTGGACATCCCGTCTAAGTACGACTGGTCCGGGGCAGAGGATTCCAATGATGAGAATGCGGTGTGTGCAGCCAAAAACTGCCAGCGACCATGTAAAGATAAGGTAATTTTAAGAGCATTTCTGTATTTGATACTTAACACGTCTAGTTGGTAAAGCAATGAAAATAACGTAAAACATATTAATAGGGATAGGATGTGTGTCTTTAGACCTGTGGTACTTTGAATATTTTGAGAATCTTTCTTGGCGGCCTGGTAACATTTTAGTCTGGTCCTGTTTTCTTCCTTGTCTCATTTGGAGTCAGCCCATTTATTTTTTACATCATACGGAATATTGTGCCCTATATTTAATCATTGATGGAGTGGGTCTAAAATCACAAATCCAAACATAAAGTTGTGCGGGTGGAGATGATGGAGAGCTGCAGGTTTTGTGCGATTCGTTTCGGACTTACCCCACTCATCTGCACAATTACTCGGTGGCAAACCATATTGCTGTCTTCCTCTACCTCTGTGCTCTGTCTGGGGCGGGAGCTGCAGGATGCCCTCCCGCACCTGTAACATGGGTTTGAGTGCAAAATAAATGCGATTCATTTTCTCACCACTGAAATATTATGGAGGTGACAAAGCGAAGCGCGGGCTAAATTTGTCAAAAGTCCCGCTTGAGGGATTCACCACGAACCCAGCTCAGACACACTCAGAGCAGCTTTGAACACTGGTAAACTCTCGGGAGCCTTGGCCTTTACACACTCGTACAAGGAAAAGACGCGCAGAAGGCAGCACAAATAGCTCCAAGCTTTAAATGAAGGTTCTTGAGTCATCTTGTGTACTCTTTAGTTTGTCTCTCATCCAAAAGGCTTTGTTGGCAACATTAAAGTTCAACTTAGCCCGCAGATATAGACCACTGGAAGGAGTTTACCTTGGCTAAGTCCCTCCCCTCTATTAACAGCTACTTTCACCTGTGGGTAGACATCTTTGTAGTTCTAAAATCCTTTAAAAAAGGATTTCTACTTTTCAACTACAGAGTAAAGAAGATGACTCAAGAACGTTCATTGAAGATGGACAACTCCTGTACAACTGAAAGCCTACACAGACACCAAGCTTTTAAATGTTTTCTATTATTACGCATCACTTCGTTATACTATACTAAGGCTGTGACCAGAGTGGTATAGCACTCACCCAAGACGCCGCTGTAATACCATCGTTGACTCCTGCAAACTTCATTCATTCTGTGGTCTCCAATCTGTACTGTTAGAATCTCCTTAGTCCATGTTCCAGCCCTGGGTTCCTTAAAATTAAGTGAATGCGCTTTCTTTGTAGGTTGAAAGTCCGGACTAGCTCCAGTTCTGGGTAATAAAATGATCCAAGCTCGGGCTATTCCAAACAAAGTCAAGTTTAAAGTGAACAACAGAGATCAGGACGGCAAACATATCCACAATAAAACACATTTCCTTGATTTATACCAAAGTTCAGTTATTCAAGGATTAAAACCAAAGTTTTAATGGCTGTTGTTGTGTGACAACGGCTTTTTTACCATCTTTGCCCAATCCCGTCAGATCTCGGAAGCTAAGCAGGGTCAGGCCTGGTTGGTACTTGGATTGGAGACCGTTTGGGAACACCAGGGAGCCTGGCTGAATGTAGTGTGAGAGTGAGTGATTGGTGGAAAATTGAAATTACAGTGGACTGAGCTAATTGTATCATCTTGTCACCACAGCTCTTTCAAACTTTGACCTTCCATAAGGGAGAACTCCAGAAGAGTCTAGTTGAGAAGAGTCTAACATTTCCAAGTTAATACTGAACATTTGTCAAAATGAACAGGGACCTTTATTTAATATAGACAATAACTGAGGAACAGCATTGGAACACCTTAAAGAGAGTTACACATAACATATTAACAGAAGTGTCCCGTGCTTCTCATTTTGAGAATAACTCAGGAAATAAAGGTAACAAGGTTAACTATCGTCTGATTCCTCTCTGCCTCCATCGGTCAACCAATCAGAGCTGTAGGTAGGACTAGTGTTTTGTGAGTGGTGTAGAAAGGAAGAGGTAGTTTAATTTAGTTTACATCACAAAAATGTTATATTTTCATGTCAATATATAGACATATGGATTATGAACATTTAAAGCCTTTTTTGAAGACAAATACTTGCCAAAATAATATATTCCACTTATATACAATAAACTTACAATATACAATTAATAAAAAGTACACCCTTACCACACAACATTGCCTTTGGGCAACAAAAACAAAATGGTTCTTTTTGTATGGCATACAAAATCTTATTGAAACTAAAACCTTCATTACATGTTTATTATTTTCCGGTTCAAACTGTGAAATGTTTATTTGAGGCCCAACTCGCAACTTCAAGGCCTGACCTATGCTGTTAACATGTAACTCTCTCCAGCACTGACCTGTGTCTTATATTAACTCATGGATAAATCAAACGCTTAAAAAGCGCACACCGGTTTGAGAAGGGCTGCATTGTGCTGCGTTCTGGTAGCCTGGCATAAAGCCAGACTGACTTTATTTATGAATTTATAAATACATATAAAGACTGTCTGTCTGGAATTGTGGTAATAATTGTGGGCTAACAATCACAGTTTGAAAGAGAGCGAACCAATCAAACACAAAACGCCCTACGCTTCGCGTTTACGTCCTCCACCATGTTTGTTTGTAGTCCACACATGCAATCGTGTAAATGTTCCGGGTAAAGCCCTCGGAGCAGCTTCTTGCTGTGGCTTTAAAGAGCGAATAAACACCCCTTCCAGAGCTTACTCCACCCACTCCCAAAATTAAAAAAACTCAGCGAAAGAGGCGTGGCGGGAGGCTTTGGGGGGACGCGGGGAGGGGGAGTGTGTGGGCGGTCTCTGCTCTGTTGACAGTCTCAGACCATGTGTGACCGGGACTGACTGACTCCCGTTATGCCGCATTTAGACAATGTTTGCGCCACTGCAGCCACCAGTGGCTAGAACAAGCCATTTAAAAAAAAAAAAAAAACTGTTTGCCAGAAGCTACCATGCGGCCTCCATGTGGCTTCTGGCAAACAGAAAACGGGACTTCTCATAGTTTTCTTTTAAAAATGCCACTCTGGCGTGTCGAAAAGTTAAAGGGGAGCCGATACTTGTGCAACCCACTGCATCTGCATGGAGGATCAGTCTGGCTCGTGCCAGGCTAGCGTTCTGGTAAGCACTGGCCTGTGCTCTGCGGCTGGTACATATATAGCCTATCCCCAGGAAACTTTAGCATTTCTGTGCCCAGAGACAGTGCTAGCCTTTTTGGGGCCCTAAGAAAATTTCGCTAAGCAGCCCTCACACACCCAAGGCTAATTGGTGAAAGGCGAACCCATTTACTGTGAACAATTGCACTAAAGGTGCGTACACACATAACTGCACGGCCTGCACTGCTGCTTCTATTTTGACGCTTGAAAGGCTTGCAATCAGACGCTCGTATGTGTTCACCTCAGGCAGAGCCACTGCAGCGCGATTCTATACTGCATTGACATGAATAAAAATGGTTTCCTGATTGTTTGTACTTTGGCGACAGTAGAATAGTTTTACCAGCCTACATTTCTCTGACACTTGAGGCAAATCTCGCCTCTTTCCTCTCTCAGATATTATTTCAATATGTGTGGGTGTGTAGTACCTGTCTGTCCAGCCTCTGTCACGATAAAATCCCCTTTTAAACATGTTTGTAATCCAGTGCCTTGTTTAATGCGCCCACGTTCGTGTTTTCATACGTTTATTGAAGCATATGATTCCTTTGATCTGAATGCCTGGGCTCGGGAAAGGCATTTCAAACCACAGCTGCTGATCCGATCGTCATGAATATACTTCCTCTTTTCAGACGGTGTCTTCGTTTCACTTGTGTCTTTATGACACAAGTGAAGAGGTAGTTATGTTGCTCCTCCTGTCTCCTCACGGCACGTTCACGCCGCTCTGAACAGCTGGCGCGCGTTGCTGCTGATTGACATCGCTCCAACGCACCTGCCGCCACGCACACTCATCACCTGCACATGTGTGCGCACGTCCCATTGACAATACACAGGAATCAACTGCAGTGTGAACCGCTTTGGGTGTGTAGGCACCTTAAAACACAGCTTCAAGGCGAAAATGTCTCACAAACCAAACCATTAAAAACTGTCACACAACCAGTCGCCATGAATGTGAAACATGAGGGAAGCACATGATGGTAAATAAAGCATGCGCTGCCCTGTTTCCGACAAAACGCAAACACAAGGAGTTTTCTTGCGATCGTGTTGTTTATGATACATGTAACGCAAGTGTCATAGTGTGGCTTAGAGTATTTATATTTATAAGAAGTAGTTACTGGAGCTTCTAGCCTCCCAGTGCACATTACGTTACCGAAATGGAACCATTTTGCCGTAGTTTTATGGTTTTACTCACCATTGCAGTCTTGGGACTGCATCAGGTTTGACACAAACCGATAAGTCCTTGTTTTTATGAAGAATTTGTCGGTAAAATGCTGTGCACAAATAAGCGCATTTTGGTCCAAAAGAGTTCCCCACAAAGTCCAACTTGTGCCATGGCCTGAAACTTGAAAATGCTTCTCCTTGACATCCAAAGAAAAATGTTCCGGTGTGTATTCCAGCAGCTCTGAGCATGTTTGTTTTTCTGAGTGAGGCAGTGAGCAGCAGCCGCAGCATGAGACAGTCTAGGAGTTGCACACTATACATTTAAGAAAAACATAATTTTTGTGAGTGCACCGAACATACAAGGGATACCAGGAATCCTCAGGCATGCGTAAAACGATCAGAAAAGTACTCCAAGTACCCTAACTACACAGAAAAAACACTCTAACCAACATAACCACGTCCTGAGCTACAGTGTTAATTTTGACAACATATTTTAATTTAGTTTTAGTCTTAGTCTTTTGACGAAAATGTAATTCAATTTTAGTCGAGATTTAGTCAAAAAAATATCTTCAATTTTAGTCGAGATTTAGTCGACTAAAATTGCAAGTCAATTTAGTCGACTAAATTTAAGACACATTTAGTCGACTTTGTATTAATAATATTCATTATAATCATATTTAATCGAGGTCCTCTGCTTCATGGAGCTGCTCCCTCATGAACAAAGCTCAGAGCTGTTCCTTTGGCAGTGAATTTACATGACATGAGGCTCTTTCAGACGGTCAATAGAAGTTTGGATGATTTTAGTCTCTCCTTTCCATTTTTATTTAGTCTCATTTTAGTCGACTAAAATATCTGGACATTTTAGTCATAGTTTTAGTCGCATGAAAAACTTTTAATTTAGTTTTAGTCCAATTTTAGTCGTCAGAAAAATCACTTTGACTAAAATTAAGACTAAATATTTTAGTCGACGAAATTAACACTGCTGAGCTAAACCCTCTGTGTGGCCGTGTGCTTTCAGGTGGACTGGGTGCAGTGCGACGGTGGCTGCGATGAGTGGTTCCACCAGGTGTGTGTGGGCGTCTCGTGTGAAATGGCCGAAAACGAGGACTACATTTGCGTGGACTGTTCCCAAAAGCCTCCAGGGTCAGAGCTGGGCCTGGAGGGAGCAATGACCATGGAGGAGGTGTCCACAGAGGAGAGCCTGATTTTACTGTCCACAGCGGTCTGTAGCAGCGGTCAGCCCTCCAATTCAGCCTCTTGGCCTTCATCCACTCCCAAGATAAGCCCAGTACCCTCCCAACAGCTGCCAGACTCTCAGCAAGGCAGTTAGCGCAAACATATAGTACATATTTGCCAAATTATGGACACGCACTTTGCGGTTACAGTGCACAATGCGTTTGGTGGAGTTGCAACGGACTGACATTCACAGCAAAGTGCTCTCAAAGTAAAATGTGCAAAAAATATTATGATGTGTAAAATAAAACACTCAATATCGCGCTTGGGATAGAAGTCTTTTAGAAGTCCACCAGCTATTACTACTGCTTCTAATAAGATACTACATCACCCTTCCTACATCACACTTTGTTTTTGTTGTTGTTTTTTTTGACAATGTCTGTTTCCCTTATTACCAATAATGATGATCTCTCAAATGTTTAGGGCGCAGGACTAGGAAAAGGCAATGGGTGTCATGTTGAATTATTTATAATGTACATAATTTTTAATCACTGAAGATGGATTGTGGCTTTTGTTTTTACACCTGTAATAAACTATTCCTAGTCAAAACAGGTTTACCCTTGGCTTGTCTTGTGAGTTTGTGTGTGTGTAGGAGGGGTCACCTCCTCAAACTGCAAGTCAAGCTGAGGTTTCATTTCGTTTGTAAATCGTCGGCATCATTAGTAATATGATGAAGCAACTAAGCACTAGTTGTCCTTGGAAATAATTGCCAACTTGGATCATTTTGTCATGAAATATAAGGTAATTCAGCATTCTTTGTATTAGATATTACCCTTCATTAGTATCCAGTGTTTTAACCTCTTAACCGGTAACAGGTTAAAATATTGCACAAAACGCATAATTGTTGAGAAGTCAAATATATTTAAAATGAAAATATATGTGTCATCAATGTGCCTCTCTTATCCCAAATTTAAGTTGAATTACAGAAATGAACTTTTTCATGATATTCAAATTATATGACGAGCATCTGTAATTAAAACAATCAATATACTCTGTACTTTTAAAATCATGCAAAGTACGTATCTTCCCACAACGAGTAGCCAACTTTTCTAAATGTTTTCCTGGTTCTTAAGGGGGATGGGGGGGGTCATAACTGTCCTGGCCAGACAGGAACAGGCCCGATCCAGAGTGAACTGACTTGAGCTGCTCGGAGTCCTGTCTCTGACTGGGCAGAGGTGAAGAAACAAGGCCCTGGAAGTCTCCTGGTAATCTAATGTAATGACACAACTGTGCTCGACGTTGCATATTCAAGCTTTTACATTACATTTTACATGACATTAAATTACAACCTTTAAAATGTATTGAGACTATGAGTTGCATAATAATTTAGAACAGTAGATTTTGAGTTGTTTACTATATTTAAAAAATATATATACCGTTGTCACTGGGAGTTTTTTTTTTATATCATATTCATATTATCCTCTAACAGTTAAGGACTGGAACATTACGCTGACTGTCAGTTGAGTTGATCATTTAGAAAATGTAATTTGCATAATAATTTGGAACGCGGTGTTGATTATTCTATTTATTAAAGGTTATATAATTATATGTGCTGATCTGTTTGTCAACGATGAAATAATGTGTGAGTCATCTCGGGTTAGAGCGGGTGGGCGGGGGGGCCTGTGGGTCGGCCCTGATTACACCGCTGCATATTCAAGCTTTACATTACGTCGCTGCACAAAGGCTTCTGGCTTACTTGAAAAACAAGGCCCACCAGAACGATTTAAAATGAAATCTAGTGTTACTGCTGTCACAAACGTATGCATGAGGGAGGGGGGTAAGAAGAATTGTTCTGGCTTTAGCCTATTTGAAGGACCTCTGCAGCTCTGCAATACCACTCTTCACTCAAGTGGAAATGTAATTGGTGAACTTCAACTGGTGTTCATAAGTTATCATATATTACTTTTTAACCTCTTAACCCCCACCTGAAACAAGCTAATTTTTTCCAGTTTCGCTTTACCCAAATCTAAAAGCTTCTTGTCATAATAGCGACAAAAATGAGATGAAAACCAGGGTGAAAATGCAGCAAAAGAGCGACAAAAACGTGAGAAACAAAGATGAAAGAATGACAAAAAGAGTAACGGAAAAGTGTCAAAAATGTGTGACGAAAACACATCAAAAAAGCTATGGGAAAAAAAAACGTGACGACAACGCAACAATAATGCGAGGACAAATATTTGATTAGATGAGTTTTGTAGGTCTTAGCTTTCAAATAAGGCCTGTGGGCTGTAACCTTTGAAATATGGGTAAAGCTGAACTGGAGAGAATGCACTTGGTTAATTTGCTGTATTGCGATGATATAGATTTTTTTATCTGGCTTTTTAAATTGTAAATTAATAGATACATCTGTTCAGGAATTTAACATGTTACAAGTGACATCCCTTTGATGGGGTCAGGCAGAGGGGAAGACACTGGAGGTTGGCCTAAGTTTAGCATTACAAGCCCCCGCCCCTAAGAGCAGTTAAATACTGAAACCACACATTCAAACATCCCCAGTGACAACTTTGACACCACAAGACGTGTAGCACTGCAATGACAGGTATGACATGACAACTCAACTGCAATGTTTCATAGTCAGCTTTTTGAAGTCATTTTTCATTGCATCTTCTTTAATTGTTTGCATACATTTCAATTTGTACCCTTAACTTACTCTGCAGGAGAAATCGGTAATGCAAGCCTGTCCAATGGGTCCAGTCTCACCAAAGGCCCACAGCCTTCTTCCTCAGAGGAGAAGATGGAGGAGAGAGGCCAGTGGAGCAACAAGATCGAGTTTGTCCTCTCCGTGGCGGGATCCATCATCGGACTGGGCAACATGTGGCGCTTTCCCTACCTGTGCTACAAGAATGGAGGAGGTGAGTAAAAAGTACATCTGTAATTTATGATAGTAATAAGTGGCTCCTGTTGTTAATTTGAATGGCATCCAGAATAAAAACTCGACAGGTTCAAGCAAAGAAATTGAAGACAGTGTTTAAAGCCCATGAAGAACTGAGTGCTAATCAGTGCTGTTGGCTATTGCTGTGGAGAATGGGGATTGCAACATTTGTTGTAGATGTTTTGTGGGGCCTGTGACTATCGCTTATGTAATCTAACATAATCCAGTATTTTACTGTAATCTTGATCAGTACAAATAATACATTCTTACTCCTGTTCTTCATTTGTGATTTTTCGGGGATTCATGGCTTAAAGGCAATGCCTTTTTTTTTTTTACGTGAAATGTTCATTTGGGACAGACATTAGAATTAAAAAAGAAGCCTACACATTTGTCAAGATAAAAGACATAATGAACATCACTAAGCTTATAATGCTATTTTTTATTATCTAAACATGGCAAACTAATCAGAATATTGAGAGACAATAGAGAAATGGCTGATAATATTAAGTAAAAAGGTATTAAAATCAATTAAAAAATAAAAGTCTACTATTTGTCAACTAATAGCTTGTTGATATGTCTTGAATTGGCTTTTAAAAATAGTCACAGTATGGATATACAGTGCCTTGAACTTTTCGACCTTTTGCCACATTTCAGGCTTCAAACATAAATATATAAAACTGTAATTTTTTGTGAAGAACCAACAACAAGTGGGACACAATCATGAAGTGAAACGAAATTTATTGGATATTTCAAACATTTTTAACAAATAAAAAACTGAAAAATTGGGCGTGCAAAATTATTCAGCCCCCTTAAGTTAATACTTTGTAGCGCCACCTTTTGCTGCGATTACTGCTGTAAGTCGCCTGGGGTTTGTCTCTATCAGTTTTGCACATTGAGAGACTGAAATATTTGCCCATTCCTCCTTGCAAAACAGCTCGAGCTCAGTGAAATTGGATGGACAGCGTTTGGGAACAGCAGTTTTCAGTTCTTTCCACAGATTCTCGATTGGATTCAGGTCTGGACTTTGACTTGGCCATTCTAACACCTGGATATGTTTATTTGTGAACCACTCTATTGTAGATTTTGCTTTATGTTTTGGATCATTGTCTTGTTGGAAAACAAATCTCCGTCCCAGTCTCGGGTCTTTTGCAGACTCCATCAGGTTTTCTTCCAGAATGGTCCTGTATTTGGCTCCATCCATCTTCCCATCAATTTTAACCATCTTCCCTGTCCCTGCGGAAGAAAAGCAGGCCCAAACCATGATGCTGCCACCACCATGTTTGACAGTGGGGATGGTGTGTTCAGGGTGATGAGCTGTGTTGCTTTTACGCCAAACATAACGTTTTGCATTGTTGCCAAAAAGTTGGATTTTGGTTTCATCTGACCAGAGCACCTTCTTCCACATGTTTGGTGAGTCTCCCAGGTGGCTTGTGGCAAACTTTAAACAACACTTCTTATGGATATCTTTAAGAAATGGCTTTCTTCTGCCACTCTTCCATAAAGGCCAGAGTTGTGCAGTATACGACTGATTGTTGTCCAATGGACAGAGTCTCCCACCTCAGCTGTACATTTCTGCAGTTCATCCAGAGTGATCATGGGCCTCTTGGCAGCATCTCTGATCAGTTTTCCCCTTGTATGAGCTGAAAGTTTAGAGGGACGGCCGGGTCTTTGTAGATTTTCAGTGGTCTGATACTCCTTCCATTTCAATATTATCGCTTGCACAGTGCTCCTTGGGATGTTTAGCTTGGGAAATCTTTTTGTATCCAAATCCGTCTTTAAACTTCTCCACAACAGTATCTCGGACCTGCCTGGTGTGTTCCTTGTTCTTCATGATGCTCTCTGCGCTTTAAACTGACCTCTGAGGCTATCACAGAGCAGGTGCATTTATACGGAGACTTGTTTACACAAAGGTGGATTCTATTTATCATCATTAGTCATTTAGGTCAACATTGGATCATTCAGAGATCCTCACTGAACTTCTGGAGAGAGTTTGCTGCACTGAAAGTAAAGGGGCTGAATAATTTTGCACGCCCAATTTTTCAGTTGTTTATTTGTTAAAAATGTTTGAAATATCCAATAAATTTTCACTTCATGATTGTGTCCCACTTGTTGTTGGTTCTTCACAAAAAAATACAGTTTTATATCTTTATGTTTGAAACCTGAAATGTGGCAAAAGGTCGAAAAGTTCAAGGGGGCCGAATACTTTCGCAAGGCACTGTAATAAACACATTCCTCTGTTTGTAAAGCATTGAACTAAATCTCTTTATGAGGAGGCTTTTTACATGTTCAGATTTGCTTGGTTAGCTGCTAAAGTGTCTCTCCATGGGGGAGATGGGTCAACATTTTTGTCAATATGGGGTCAGGCAGCTGTTGTTGCCTTTTGCTCACAGCATAGAGTCGGGAGTCTTTGAAACGTGGTCAACCAAACAAAAACACACGCACGCGCGCGCGCACACACACACACACACACACACACACACACACACACACATACAGTATGTAAACAAGATGATCCATTTCTACCTGAAGATAACTTATTTAATCCCACCCCCAGTTCCACATTCAGAGCTTAATACATTCAGCTTCACTGTTACTTTGTTCAAGGATTATTATACAAATGTTATATCATGGTGGCGTTACCGCAGGTAACAATAATTATTACATTGTAACAAAATGTATGCTATTAATGCAAGGTAAATGAACAATACCAGCAATGGTAATGGACAATATACCAATAACGGTAAAGACAAATTATACCAACGATGGTAAGGAACATTGAGCACTTGTTAATACTATGAGACAACAGCAATTTAAATTAAAGACTCTCATCTCTATATTTTGACCAGATCCAATGTTTATATAACAGTTTGAATCGATGGACAGTTTGGCATTGCTTGTGTTGTAAGTCCAGTTTGTTCCAGAGTTTCCCTCCGCATACAGACACACAGAAACGTTTACGAGTGTTATGAGCTCTCGGCAATGAAAAATATCCAAAACCTCTCAAGTCATAATAATGCCTTACACTTGTATTGCGCTTTACAAGTCTGTATTACCAAGTTTTTCTCAAAGCGCCACACTGTCGTCATTAATCATTCACTCCATACTCGGTGGTGGTAAGCTACTGTTGTAGCCACAGCTGCCCTGGGGTAGACTGACGGAAGCGAGGCAGCCAATCTGCGCCATCGGCCCCTCCGACCACCACCAACCACTCACTCACATCATTCATCCCGGCCTATTGTACATGTTTTTGGTGGTAGGGGAAACCGGAGTACCCGGAGGAAACCTACGCAGACACGGGGAGAACATGCAAACTCCACACAGAAAGGCCCGTCCAGGTGGGAATCGAACCGGGGACCTTCTAGCTGTGAAGCACAAGCACTAACCGCTGTGCTACCGTGCCGCCCGCTCATAAGCTCGCACTGGAGTTATAAAAAAACGTTGTAGGTTAGGCAGTAATAATTTGTTGAATGCTTTGTGTATTTAACCATTAACTATGAACTCCATCAAACACAACATGTAAAAGTTAAAGTGTGTAGTTTTTTAGATCATTTGCGAAAACAGGTAAGTGCCACTGAAAAATAAATCAATGTGGGCAATATGTGCTTGTAGCTTTATTTTTTAATAGCTGTGTTCTTGAAACATTTTGACTGTACTTCCTCTTTTCCTCTGTCCACAGGTGCGTTCCTCATCCCATACCTGATTTTCCTATTCACGTGTGGAGTCCCCGTTTTCTTTCTCGAGGTGGCACTGGGTCAGTTCACCAGCGAGGGAGGCATCACCTGCTGGAGGAAAATCAGCCCTCTCTTTGAGGGTGGGTAACTTGGATTGTATATGTGTTTAATTCACACTAAGTTGATAATGTACTGATATCTTTTGGGGACGGTAACCTTTGTCTCTCCAGGCCTTGGTTACGGCACCCAGGTCATTGTAACTCTCTTGAACTTTTACTACATCATTGTTTTGGCTTGGGGAATTTTCTACCTCTATTTCTCCTTCTCGTGGGACTTGCCGTGGTCTTCATGCAACAACACGTGGAATACAGGTGAGTGGTCCATGATTATGTTGTGTGTTTATATTTCTGAAAACGAAAATCCTATCATCCTATATCTCATAATCCTGGGATTGCAGGCCGCATTCCAAATAAGGATTGCATTTACTATATAATATATCATCCAAAATGTTGCAATTTCCCCACAAATTAATGTTGCTTAAGCATTAAAAAAACCTGTGAAGCTGAAATTATGACCAAAACAACAGTGATGTTTACAGATTGAGATGTTTCTGCACTGTAATATTGATTACAGTAATATTGTAATCAATTACAATAATATAACATAATAATATTATTGTAATATTACATTTACTATGTAAAAGGCTGTAGAGCCCTTTTCTGGCCTCATTGTTGTGTGTGCAACTGCCTGCGTCAACAATTTGCTGAATGTCTCTACTCGCTCTTCATCCCCCTTTCACACTTGACTGTCATGTTTAATAAAATATATATATTTAAAAAAAAAGGGGGGAAAATCCAACCACAAGGCCTCACATACTTGAAATACTTTTATGCTCCAAGGTTTGTTGTCCGACAGTTTTACCAGCAATAAATGCTTTGTGCATAATTTCAACAATTAAAGCCGCTTTGTACTGTGTCATTGTAGAAAACTGTGTGGAGTTCCAGAGAAGAAACGCATCAGACAATCAGGCTTTCAACATTAACATCACGTCCCCTGTCATAGAATTTTGGGAGTGAGTTTTTATCAAGGACATATTTGATCAAGTTTGTTCTGAGTTCTTGAGTCTGATAGATGTTTATGTTTGCGCAGGAGGAGAGCGCTGAGGATTTCGCCGGGCCTCGACCACATGGGCTCTCTCAACTGGGACTTGGCTCTGTGTCTGCTTGTGGCCTGGATCATGTGCTACTTCTGCATCTGGAAAGGGGTCAAATCTACGGGCAAAGTATGTCTGCCCAGGTGTTCGAAACTCTTACAAAAGTCTTAACAATTTGGCCAAATTGAAATAAGAACATTTTCACAGGTCGTCTACTTCACTGCCACATTCCCGTATTTGATGCTGATAGTGCTATTAATCAGAGGGCTCACTCTACCGGGAGCTGCAATTGGGATAAAATTCTACCTCTATCCAGACTTGGGGCGACTGGCTGATCCGCAGGTACCACAATTTCACCTCTGTTGCCATTTACTTGAGCTTTGATGTTTGTTTAGATTCGTGGACGTCAAATCAGGGTTGGGCCAGCTAAATGTGGGTGATTCCTCCAGGTGCAGAAACAAGCATCAAACATGTTGGCCACAAGTTACTGACATGTTGGTGCTCAGTTAACCGGCCACTGTGCTCTTCACATGTGCTCAGAGCTTATAGATGAACTAATGCTCCATTGTACTTGCCTCATCAAGTCAATCATTAGCATTTTCATGTAGTGTGTGTATTTGATTTCGTGTAAACACTAAAAGGCAGTATGTCGGGCATGTGCTCGATTTTGAGTGACTAATTTCACATTGTATTTCAGGTGTGGATGGACGCTGGCACTCAGATCTTTTTCTCTTATGCCATTTGTCTGGGATCTCTGACTGCACTGGGCAGCTACAACAAATATAACAATAACTGTTACAGGTACATGTTGGGGCATTTCTGACTTTCATGTCCTTTTCACATGCTTTTCACGTGTAAAGACAGTCTCTCAGTGTTTCCACACGTCAGATGAAAAAGGCTCATATATGCTTTTCTGTGATTAATTATCAGTACATGTTTTGTGTTTCAGAGACTGTTTGTCTCTGTGCTGCCTGAACAGTGCAACTAGTTTTGTAGCAGGTTTTGCCATCTTCTCAATCCTGGGCTTCATGTCTTATGAACAAAATGTCCCCATTTCAGAAGTGGCAGAGTCTGGTGAGTCGACTGTGCAGAATTGTATTCACTTTGTTTTTGTTTATTTATTATCTAATCTCTGGGACTGTGTGTAGGCCCAGGCCTGGCCTTCATTGCTTATCCACGAGCTGTGACCATGATGCCTTTCTCTCCACTGTGGGCAACTCTTTTCTTCGTCATGATTGTGTTTTTGGGACTTGACAGCCAGGTAGCGATGAACTTTTTAACCGACATAATTAGACTAGTACTCAGTTTTAATCTTTAACTCATGTCTCCTGTCAGTTTGTATGTGTGGAGAGTCTGGTGACGGCCATTGTAGACATGTATCCAGCCGTGTTTCGGCGCAAAAATCGCAGAGAGATTTTTCTGTTGTTTGTAATGCTCATCTCTTTCTGCATGGGCCTCATTATGATGATGGAGGTAACACACTTAACAATATGCTATATTATATGCTATATATTACTTTTTAGCACCTAGAATGGTATAATAATCTCTTACATGTGCAAATACATTCATACACTTCTTTTGCACCTGATAATTTGTTTGAGCATAAACATAGTTGACATAGTTTCACCTCTGCACAGCGGGATACTTGAGCGCTCTGCAGAGGTGTCAACAAGCCCTCATTTTGTAAGTACAAGCAAGTCTTGTTGTGTACTATGTTGACATTCAGCGCTCAGATTGTTAAATTTCTTCACCACATCTATTAAAAATCTTTGTAAAGGTCTAGTCTTTTGAGTTTTATTTCCTGTACACATTAAGTGAGTGTAATGAAACATAATACATTAAAGTTTGGATTCCTAATTCATTCATTCAATTAAAACACTATTATTTTCATTTTAGGGCGGCATGTATGTGTTCCAGCTCTTCGATTATTATGCAGCCAGTGGAATGTGCCTCCTCTTCATGTCCATCTTTGAGACGGTGTGCATTGCATGGGCCTATGGTAAGATGTAGAGGTTTTTATCATTGCATTACCAAATGTAAGAATCTCTCTTTGAATACAAGATGACCACCAGAGGGCGGTGCTGAAACTGTGAAAAAACTACTTGCGTGTGATTCGTTCTGTACTATGTTGTTATCTTCACAAATGTGTGGCTGTTGTTCATGTGGAATATAAAGCATAAAGCATCAGTTCATCCAGTGTTTCCGCAGGGCATTAAAGGTCACTCAAAAAACTCAAATTAAGACCTTAAATATAATTATAAACTCACTCCTGTGAAGAATTGGGGTTTTAAAAAAAAGAGTTATAGGGCATTTAAGGGTCATTAAAATTAATATGATTTCACCAGACTTTAAATCTGAATGTCTTTGAAAACATTTACATTGCTTAATGAATTCCTCAAAAAAAATATGATGCTTTAAATTCCTATTCTTTTTTCCCTCAATGAGCTCTAAAAGCCCAAGGCTCTCTAGAGCTGTTTTACAAAAAGGAGAAATGCTACAGTGTGATCCTGCTGTGGTTCCAGGTGCTGATCGGTTTTATGACAACATTGAGGATATGATCGGGTACCGCCCCGGGCCTTACATCAAGTACTGCTGGCTGTTTTTAACTCCTGCCACCTGCATCGTAAGTTCCAAACAAGGCGATCACGTTGGCAGATCTGTGTGTGTTTATAATGTGAAAGCATCTTCTCATGCTTTGACTTGCAGGGCACTTTTGCATTCTCTCTGATCAAGTACACCCCTCTGAAGTATAATAACGAGTATGTGTACCCGTGGTGGGGCTACGTCATTGGCTGGCTGCTCGCTCTCTCCTCCATGATCTGCATCCCTCTGTGGATGGTCTATAAGCTCAGCACCACACAGGGCACTTTTAGAGAGGTGAGTCCTCCTTTAATTCCAACTCACAGAACTATTGCAGTATATTAGATCTTTATAATACATCACCGTGCCAAACACCAAGCTTACACTGACTCCCATTCAAAATCACAACAATAACAAACACATTTTGTTCCTTTACTGCCCACATGTAACTGGATTGCAGTTAGTATCTTTGCTACAGAACAGAATTATTTTTATTGAACAGATAATCTAGTAAACACAGGTAAAGTACGGGTAAAAAGTCAATCTGGGATTTTTTCCTCTCTCTCCAGCGAGTCCAGCTGCTCATCACCCCGTCCGATGATTTGCCCAAAACCAAAAGGGAACAGGAAAGGTTACAGGTCATCTTTGCTCCAGAGGACATTGTAGCTAAGAATGGCTACCTTCCTGTGTCAGAGGGGGACTCTGACGTGTAAAGTGTTCTGTTTTTTGTAATGCATTGTATTTAAGTGCATGTCCAACACAATTCTGATCACATTGTTCATTTCAAAATTGACTGTGAGAGCATTGAGGTAACAAGATTTTATAAATACAGTGCCTTGCGAAAGTATTTGGCCCCCTTGAACTTTTCGACCTTTTGCCACATTTCAGGCTTCAAACATAAAGATATAAAACTGTAATTTTTTGTGAAGAACCAACAACAAGTGGGACACAATCATGAAGTGAAACGAAATTTATTGGATATTTCAAACATTTTTAACAAATAAACAACTGAAAAATTGGGCGTGCAAAATTATTCAGCCCCCTTAAGTTAATACTTTGTAGCGCCACCTTTTGCTGCGATTACTGCTGTAAGTCGCTTGGGGTATGTCTCTATCAGTTTTGCACATTGAGAGACTGAAATATTTGCCCATTCCTCCTTGCAAAACAGCTCGAGCTCAGTGAAGTTGGATGGACAGCGTTTGTGAACAGCAGTTTTCAGTTCTTTCCACAGATTCTCGATTGGATTCAGGTCTGGACTTTGACTTGGCCATTCTAACACCTGGATATGTTTATTTGTGAACCACTCTATAGTAGATTTTGCTTTATGTTTTGGATCATTGTCTTGTTGGAAGACAAATCTCCGTCCCAGTCTCAGGTCTTTTGCAGACTCCATCAGGTTTTCTTCCAGAATGGTCCTGTATTTGGCTCCATCCATCTTCCCATCAATTTTAACCATCTTCCCTGTCCCTGCTGAAGAAAAGCAGGCCCAAACCATGATGCTGCCACCACCATGTTTGACAGTGGGGATGGTGTGTTCAGGGTGATGAGCTGTGTTGCTTTTACGCCAAACATAACGTTTTGCATTGTTGCCAAAAGGTCGATTTTGGTTTCATCTGACCAGAGCACCTTCTTCCACATGTTTGGTGTGTCTCCCAGGTGGCTTGTGGCAAACTTTAAACAACACTTTTTATGGATATCTTTAAGAAATGGCTTTCTTCTTGCCACTCTTCCATAAAGGCCAGAGTTGTGCAGTATACGACTGATTGTTGTCCTATGGACAGTCTCCCACCTCAGCTGTACATTTCTGCAGTTCATCCAGAGAGATCATGGGCCTCTTGGCAGCATCTCTGATCAGTTTTCTCCTTGTATGAGCTGAAAGTTTAGAGGGACGGCCGGGTCTTTGTAGATTTGCAGTGGTCTGATACTCCTTCCATTTCAATATTATCGCTTGCACAGTGCTCCTTGGGATGTTTAAAGCTTGGGAAATCTTTTTGTATCCAAATCCAGCTTTAAACTTCTCCACACCAGTATCTCGGACCTGCCCTGGTGTGTTCCTTGTTCTTCATGATGCTCTGTGCGCTTTAAACTGACCTCTGAGACTATCACAGAGCAGGTGCATTTATACGGAGACTTGTTTACACACAGGTGGATTCTATTTATCATCATTAGTCATTAAGGTCAACATTGGATCATTCAGAGATCCTCACTGAACTTCTGGAGAGAGTTTGCTGCACTGAAAGTAAAGGGGCTGAATATTTTGCACGCCCAATTTTTCAGTTGTTATATCCAATTAATTTCGTTTCACTTCATGATTGTGTCCCACTTGTTGGTTCTTCACAAAAAAATTACAGTTTTATATCTTTATGTTTGAGCCTGAAATGTGGCAAAAGGTCGAAAAGTTCAAGGGGGCCGAATACTTTCGCAAGGCACTGTATGTACATAAAGAGAAATGCTTTCACAACAATATTTTCTGTTTGGCCAAGATGAAATATGGCAATTTCACTGCAATTGTTTTAATGTTGTTTCAAGGAAAAATACCACATAAGCAAGAAATTATTTTTATCATTATAAAGTATGTTGTTTTGGTACAACAATCCTTTTTTCACAGCAGTGCGTTATGACTAGTTAGGGATATTTGTGTTATATACTTTTTGTACATTGTTAAGTTTGTTCCTTTGTAAAACTCAAATATAAAATGGCATTGTAAAATAATAATTAAAAGAGTTTTTAGGTTGTAGATTGAGCACTTGGTTCCAAAATAGTTCTATAAATTACCTGTAAAATTATATTATAATGTTTTAAATAAACTGTACATTCATTGTGTTGTCATTGTGCAGCCTTTGCTACAGTCGAGTGACCACACGGTGTCCTTTAACGCTTTGTGTCATTATGGTGACATCCTCTGAGCTTCTTTGTTAAAAACTGTATTGTTCGAAATTTGATGATACACTGTTTATTTCTGTCTCTTATAAAACCAGCAGTATCTGCAGGCACTGGGTTATGAATCATATTAAAAATTAGACTTCTAATAATAATAACCATGAGCATGAACACATCACAGTGGCTCAAGTGCAGCCCATTTAGCATTTCACATCAAGTACTGGTCCATGTTTTTGGCTTCATCTGCAAAAGCTGCCACTCGTGCTGTTTCTGAAAAACCTTTTATGGTGATGTCAGCAGAGGGAATGTCATATCTGAGATGGGTCGGGTCAGGGCTAATCAAACCCAGGTTAATGCTGTGCGTCATTCCCCCCACTTCATGGTCATTACCCACAATGCACTGCAAAACTGTCATAACTTTCCATAAAACTAGTGAAATAAACAGAGGCAGAGGAAGAAGACATTTCTAGAAAACAACTGACTTGTGATATTACTAACTAGCTTCTATTCAGCTTAAAGCCAAGCTGCAGAGCATCACATTGTTCACCATTGGCGAAAATGACATAACAAAATAAAGATAATCCTTTACTACAGTGAGTGGACTTTGCTAGGAGTAGCTCCCCTCCAATGAGATGTTGTTGCTTTGCCAGGACAACAGCCAAACTTTAGCTCTTACTTCATAAGGTCCTCTTCCAAATGCTTTATTTTGATAACACAGCAACAACAAACAAAGTGTCGCGTCTGGCTGATTAGTTGCGCATTTGGTGTCACTAATGTTGGCTTATATTTTAAAGTTTCGGGACAGTTCCACGGGACCTAACCTGCAATATATTCCACAGTGTGCCTTCAACAGTATAGTAAGCTGCAACGTTATAACATTATTTCATCTTTATTCGTGACTTCTCTATGAAACACTGCTTAATTAAATGCATCCGAAAATAGATCTGACATAGAGACATATTTATGTTGAACCTTTTATTGCAGTGTAGCATAAAAAGCATGACAAATTGTAAAGCTTTTTTTTCTTACTTTTTACAATTTCATTAGAAAAATATATAACTTTAGCTTCACTTGCTTTCCCCCTTTTATATTATTTATTTGTAACTTATTCAAAGGCTATATAATCACAGGACAACAATTTCCACTGACACAGACAGAAGGCACTCTTTATAACTCAAATAAACACTAATATTCACCATTACAGTCAGTACAGAAGCACATTTTGCACAGGACTTTATTATCTCCAAAGTATTATTCTGCCTTGGGGCAGTAGTGTGCACTAGAGGGGCATGAAGACGGGGCCTGGAGGCGCACTCCTCTTTCCGTAGGCTGCGGCTCCCACATTGGTCGGTGCATAGACCGTCCCTATGGTGTTACTGGAGCGCACCAAGAAGTCTGCCAGGCGCTGGGTCACACAAGTAGCGGTGTTACATTTCCTCTTCTGGATATAGTGACTGTCGGAAGAAAAACCTATGATGAAACTTGGCCCTCTCACATGGTCACTGTTGTAAAGCTCTTTGAGTGCCTAATGAAGGTAGAAAAGCACTATTTATATGTGATTTATATGTGTTCTGCCTATTCTATTTTAGACTTTTATGTATATTTTATCTAGTTGTGTTTGTACATAACATTAATTCACAGGCCTAATTCAAAGAGCCACAGATAATTCTACTCAAACAGTTTTTAAACTTAGTATGGCCAATCTACTCCATATTAGGATTATCAACATATAATTTTACATACGGTACCAAATAAAACATATGCATCAACACAATGAATTTAGTGGCTGTACAATATTCAGAATCTAAATGATTTAAAAAAAGTAGAAACATGTAGAAACATGCATTGTGAATTTCATCTTTGTATCAAAAAGCGTTTAAAGCTCATCTGGCGAACTGAACCAGCCTCACCTCCCTTCTGTACTGTTCAAATAAATGCTCTGAGTTGGAACATAAAATAAGCAGATCTTCCTGTTTTGCCTCTGAAAAACACCGGTAATAGTGCAATAACAATGTTGATGTACTTACCTGTTTGGAGGTGGGAGCTCCCGTTCGAATCGTGGACCCAAAAGACCAAGAAACGGATTAGTGACCAGCCCAGACAAGGACCAGCCCAGACCACTCTCCTGTTCGCTGGACCCTGGACCCAAGAACCTACAACACAAAAGGCGTTTATACGATGAGGGGTGCTCAGAAACTCTTTAGTCTTTCCTGTAGACTCGAGAGCGAGACCAGAGAGTGGGGCACTTTTCTCTCAATGAGCTGCAATTGGCTTCCTCTTCCAGCGTTATATGAGCGCATCACCAGCACTTTGCAGCCAATTTCACGGCCGCTTTCTGCCTAACCTCAGTCTCCACCGGTACAAGTTCATGAAACCAAGGATTTAGGGGTGTCACGATTCAGAATGTTTAAGTCACGATGATTGTGAGGAAAAATATCGTAATTTTTTCCATCATTCGCGATTATCGAAATTGAGCAATTGATCTGTGTGACCTAATCAAATGAACATACCATCTGTTTTCCGTGTGTTAGGACAGTTTTGCGTTCATTTTTACCATGACATAACAAACGCAGCTGTGGTTATCATGCAAAAATGGATGCGATTTTCTCTCTGCATATTGGATTATTATTTTGAATTTCCCACTGGACGCAGTTTTTTCTGTCTTTCCCGATGAGTGCGCAGCATTTGGCACAAATACATTGAGGAGAAGTGACTATTAACTATGAGCTTTTATAACCACAATAATCGGCTAATCTTGACATCCTTATATCTAATTAGTATTTTTTTGTGTCATGGTCGGAGAAAAACTGAGTGTACTGAACTTTGAACAAGCCAGTCCAGATTAGCATTTTTGAAAATGTGAAAACCTCTACGCAAACATCGTCCTGCATGCTGATTCTCCACATGGACTGAAAGCATGGGCAACAGATAGGCAAAAGAATGCATGTGCTTCAGCCTATTAAATCTAATATTCATTCAGTCCAATAAGATTGTTCTTAACTCTACAAACTATTGGTACAAAAAGACAATAGTTAGCGCTACATACATACATCAAATAGATATTTCCATAAAAAGGGGGCAGCAGAGGAAGGCTTTCTGAGAACCAGATTTTTCCATTCATTTTTTTTTTTGGGTCTTCAGTTATCTAAGTCAGAAAATAATCTTATAAAAACATAGTCCCCAAATCCTTTGAATGAAAGAAAATCACAGTCAGATAGCTTGAACTTAAAATCTATGCCGATCTATTATTCTGTTCATGGGATGTCCGCGGGTTTATGCTGGACTCACCTGTGACTTGGAGCGGCAGAGACGTAGTGCAACAGAATTACCACGGTGAGAATCAGAGCTGTCACTCTCACGGGATACATGCTGAAGAATGGTTTTCTGAAGAAAAAAAACATGTTTAGAAATACTGCACTTCGAATGGACTGTCAACAAAACGCCACAAGAACTGTTCCTTCAGACCAAATGTTAAAATAAATATAATAAATACTACTAATGCTGCTTCTGCTGCTGCTACAAATGATAATAAAATACAAATGAATTGAAATATAAAGACAATACAATTGATTGCCATAAAAATACAGAATATTATACAGAAAAATTAACACATACAGGTAGAAAATCATGGCTAAAAGCAAGTGTTAAGCACATGAACAGAACAAAAAAAAGGCAAAATTGTTGTAACTTACTATACTCGCGTTTCCTCCCCAGTCCTGGTGATGTGCCTGAATCAGTTTGTCTGATCGCTCGCACGCTCACTACAGTTATACCTCCACGCATGACATCACCTCCCCTCTCCAAATATGGACCTGCCTTTACCCTGATGGAGAGGGGGCATTGTGGGTAGGACTATGGTCACATTCACAATAAAACAAACTTTTCTACGACATGTTCTTGAACCCGTCTACGTCACCACCTCCGTCATACTTTTCCACGGGGACAGACCCCACACAGCACTGTCAAAAGTGGCAAAGCTGTCTTCGAATGTTTCAACCTGAAGATGGCTGTTAATGAGGTCGGGGGGGCACCTAAACTTTGAATCCCCCGCGTCCCTTTGGAGTTTAGCCGCGATGAATAATAAACGTACAGATGAGTTAATAATTCATAGGGGATAATTATTTTGATGGGACAAGTCACAAACAACAGTACTAATTAATGAGGCAGATTGAGTGTGAGTCATTGGGAAACTGGTATTGGCGTCGGTACCTGCCAAGAGGGACAAATCTGTGAAATGTAGTATTTAGTTAGTGGTTAGTTAGCTGGTTTATTGTCCCCAAAGGGAAATTTAATTTCAAAGTTGTACAGGAAAACACCAAAACACACACACATTGGAAACAGACAACACATAATCTCACATTGATAACAAAGTACAGGTCTTTAGGATGTTAAATATGGATTGTTTTGAGTGTTGATGGCTTGGGGAATTAGACTGTTTTTCAAACGTGCTCTGTTGTGTTGGAGAGACGGAGTGAAACAGAGGTGCAGTGGGTCAGTGTTGTCCTGTGTTACTGCACATGTGTTATGGCCTCAGTATTTATCTGTGTGAGGTTGGGAGTGAGTAAACCGATGACGTTAGCTGCTGTAGTGGTTATTTTAGTGAACATATTAAGTTTTTTCCCTTAAAGTTTTCAGATTACTTTGGTTGCGTTTTTTATGAATGAAATATCTGGGACTCAACCTCCCTCATACTCAGTACAGCTGCATTTTTTGCCTTTTTCTACGAGCTGCATTTGTAGTTTCTGTGTTGTTTTACTGGATACTTTTGTACGTCTTTGCCGTGTTTTTGTGGAGTTCAGTGGATTTATTTATTTATTTTCTGCAGGGCGTCTATAATGGTCCTGAATAAAAGCAGCTTTTTAAAAGTAAACAAACAGCTAGCTTATCAGCTAAACCCATTTGAGACCTACACATTTCTTTTTCTGAGGCATCAAGAGCCCTCCACACCTGCAGCACAGTGGAGGCGTCACAAGAGGACCTACAGGAAACACAAAAGGGACAAACAAGGAGGTATCCGGGCAAGACTCACAGCTAAGCCACACATGCCTTCTATTGTTCTGGCTAATAGACGTTCACTGGAGAATAAAACAGATGAACTACTAAGCTCCTCCCAGAAGATGATGAAAGACTGCTGTGGAGGGAGCTTCGCTGGAGGAAGAGGAAGGCGGAGCCGACCAGTGCAGAACACCACGCTCTGAAACAGGGACAAACCCAGGAGGCGCTGCACCATCTTAGAGGATCAGAGGAGACAGAGGGCAGCCAGCCAGGCTTCCTCCGGGTGCAGCGGAGCACCCGGAGGAAGCACTATAAAGCACTTATATTGTAATGTCGTCGATGATGGTGTGTTGCGGTGCCAAAAATCCTTTTCCAAGTTGAGTCATTTATTGATGTATGATCATCAGTTAATCCTTTGAAGCTGAACTCATTATCAAAACAACTCGGCAACAGACTTAAAATATCTGTTTGTATTTCTTTAGCAGATAAATATTGGAAAGCAACTCCCCGGGGGAAAAACCTCGTGCCCCACTTTCTGGTCTTGACCCACCAGTTGAGAAGCACTGAAACTCATTTTAAAACAAACTTGTAATGCAATGCTGCCAATATTGTTCATTTATATAGGTAACAGACACAGGCGTGAGATTTGATACAGATATTGAAAGGTCTTCAAAACTGGTAACGCTTTATATTATTATTTATGTCTATGTTAACCCGTAACCCTAAACAGATTACTAATGCTTAATAATACCTACTTATATATTATTATATAGCGATACCGAGAGGAAAATATTTCATCCAGTAGTGTAAGGCATGTTTATTTGATAATATTTAAATTTAGGGCTGATTAAAAGAATGTGTCCTATAGCCTTTATATGTATTAGCAAAACACTAAAATTATGATAATAATTAAAAAAAAGATTAAAAAGAAGACTACTAGATTGATGAGGCTATAAGTGCTATGTGCCCCACTGGTTGCTCTAATCTGTACATTTTGCTAATCCACTCCAATCATTTTAACCATATCCACTGATCACTACACCTCAGCTGCTTGTGCAGATTTAATTTCAGCCTGCTGCCCCATTTGGGGTCTGTGGGGAGTGGCCTTTTGTCTGAGCGCCTGTAAGTGCAGCATGTTTGAACCACAGCAATAAACAGGAGTGGAGCCTTAATGGACACCTAACACTCTGAGCACCCAGAGGTCCCACAAACAAACTCCATAATTCCTGTCATTTCAGGACAAACGGTTGTTAGTGCAGCGCAGAGATATATCACATTTGAAAGGCTATTTTGAGATACACTGTTTTGGCAAAGATGTTACTAATACCATTGCTGTTCCTGATTTAAAGGTTTTTTTTTTAAAGAAAAAAATTAAGAAAATCTGTGTGCTTTTTTCTCCCTCTCTCTCTCTTTAAGTTGCACTAAATTAATAAATATATTTTTTTGTGCATAATGTATATATGAAGTACAAAAAGATCTACTGAGTGGGATTCCATGTGTAGGACTTAAAAGAATGATGTCTGGGGAAATGCGTCACTGCTTTCTAAGAACTCTTACACCAGCTATCGCACATATTTTACTGCTTTGATTAAATCAGTGGGGCGGGAGGTAGAGGACAGTCTTTAAAGCATAAGGTTTTTGAGACAATCTCAGTTATAACCAGCGTATAATGTTGTTGGTAACACTTTAGAGTACAGCCCGCAAGCTCCATGCGTATAGGTATAGGTAACAACAAGGTAATTACACATGTAAGTACAGGTAATGCTGATCAGGTATGGTGTTTTTGCACATTAGTTATGCCGTTATTTTCCCTTGTTCCACCTCCTTACTCTTTGTTATTCTCTGTTCCCTCTTGTTTCTTGTGGGTATAGATCATAGCGTCTCGCTTTAGATTTCAGCCTGTTCTCACGTGTAGTTACACATTGGGTACGGTGTATTTGTGCATCAGTTATACGGTCATTTTCCTCAATTGATGAAACTTTATAAAGCTGGCACATCTGTATGACGGCCAAAACACCTGCAACTACACGATGTACACCTTTGTTACACTTAATTAAACCTTGCATTTTAATGTGTAACTACCTGTACGTACATCTGCAATTACTAATTCTTGTTCCCTATACCTACACATGGAACTCGCGGGCTGTAATCTGACGTGTTACCATGTTCTTGTGTCCTTATCATACCTGAATAATAAATTATGCGTCCACGGTGTAAAGTATTGCATATTGCTAATACCATATCAATCTATTTATAGTACAACAATTTTAATGTATCTGTGCATTAGCAGGAGAACCCCCGCCCACATTTAAAATCCCACCTAAATATTAGTGTTTTTCCATTAGCGTCATTCCCACCTCCCACTGAATATCTGAGAGCAGGCTTTTGGTCGTTAACGGTATGGGAATACATGACTCCATGGTCACTAACGCTGTGGTTTGTTACTGAAAGTGATGACTATTGCAGCTTTTATTACGTCTGGATAAAGCACTAATGTCTCTATCTGTGACATAAATGAATGATTTCAATCCCACTTTAAGTTGATACATGTGCAGCTGAAGGTTCCTGCCAATACAGCTTAAAACAAGTACATCATTTTCACATTTTAGTTAGAGTTTTGTGACTAGGATCTAACCTGTTACTTTTGCGCATGCTTTATAAAATATTTGAAACATGTACGGCAGGCTGATCAATCACCCAAGTATGAAATATTCTTGATTACAATAACTTGGCTTTAATTGTTAAAAAAATAATAATAATAATAAAAACACAGATTGAAGAATTTTTAAATATACTAATTATATGCGTGTGTTTGAGTTTGTTTATGTTGCTCAAATCAGTGCCTAATTTGACAGGATGGATTATTTGTCGTTTTCAGAGGACATTATATTATCAAAAATAATGACAGTGATTAAGATTTGTTCATTTTAATCTGGAAACAGAGGCTGGATGTACAGCATGACACCAAGCCAGTCAAATTGCCTTCCATTAAATTTAACCCTATAACTTTTTTAATCCAAAAGGAAATATTTTGGCCAGAATATCATTAAATGCAGTTAATCATGGAGCCATAGAACAGCACAACAAGAGTTTTGTGTAGATCTACAGCTAAAATGTAAAACATTGATTGGGTGGGTATTGTTTAATTCATTTTATTTCAAAAGGTTAACTTAACGCAAAACAATTTATCTTAAAAACATCCTTTATTTTTCTATATATTATATATTAATTTGGAGCCTAATAAATATCTGCAGCAGTGTCCAGCACTAAAAAAGTCTGTAGAGAAATTATCAGAATTCTCTGCACATGCTGGACATGACTGACATAATTTAAGAGTTCATTTCTCAGTAAAACCAGGGTCTTCATTTTAGGACAGCGTTGTTTCTAACTCAGTCTTTGTACATTTGTCCCATTGATGCTCTCCACTGTCCCTGGATTACTGCTCCCTGGTCCATCTGTACATGTGGCCTGGACTTGGTGTGGTGTAAGCACTTCACCTGTGGATTTAGAGGCATCTTCTTCTTTTGCCGTTTTAGATGAACTTGAACGGACTTGAAGAGAGGTTTCCGGTGCTCGAAGCTCAATTCCTTTCAAACTGTCCTGTTGTTTTGGGTCGACTGTGGGTTTTTTGAACTGACGTCTGAGCAGGATGATGACTGCAATGATGAAGATATAGGAAGCTCCACTGAGCCCTGTTATTAGGCCCAGAAAAATTATCCTGTTTTAAGAGAAAGCATGGTGTTTTTACAATCACAGCTAACTTGGAAATTAGAGTGCATATGACACGGTACTACAAATGTCTCTTAAACATTTGGCTAAATTTCCACCTAGTTTACCCAGATTTGACACAAGCATTTTTTTTTACAAGTGCTGCCAGTTTGTAACTGTTATCACTTACCATTGTTACCACCACCACTAATAGAAGAAGAAGAAGGCAAGAATGAAAAAGAAGACGGGGATGAAGAAGATGAAGAGGAGGAAGAAGAATCGATCTATATAATGACATGAATTCTGTAAGCAAGTTTGGACACGTTACCTGTACATATCGGAGTCATAAATGCGACATGCTCCTCGGCCTCCACACTTCCTAACAGCCCACTTTAGACAAGTCGAGTCAATCAGGGCTCCAAAATACACTGGGGCTGGAATTCCACCTAGAGACACCACAGTGACAGTGACTGATGTTTCCACTCTGCTTTAATATCTAAAAGTATGTAAGTATTTAACAAATAGCCTATTATTATTCAGTCATGTTTATCTTGATGTATCTTATCACTTTATTTCTGTACAGGGAGCTAGCGCAGGTTCCTTCTGTTAAAAGTAGTGCACATGATGACTCAAATTGAAAGGTCTTACCAAGAGTCCTCGCCACCAGTGCCTCTACACCAAGAGCAAGAGATTTGAGCTCAGGGGCAATGCATCTGTGAGAACAAGGTCAGTGTGAGTCTCTCCTGACATGGTTGTTTGCAGCACACAAAAAGCAAAATGGCTACAAGATTAGGTGAGAGTAATTGTTTTACTCATGAGACACTCTGAACTTCGGGCAGTGGTGTGTTTACTAGCCTAGAGGCTGTAAATTGGCATCCATGTGATAAACTGGAAACAAGTATCTTTTCAATGATTTTGTTTGTTGTGCATGACTACAGCATACTTGAAGCAAATCTACACGGAGGAGGCTACTTCAGTGTGTCCCCAGACCTGATGATGACCATGTATCCCGGAGTGGCCCCCAGGGAGCTGATGAAGGAGCTGAGCACAGACACAGCCATGTATGACTTGAAGCTCCGAGTGCAGTCTTTGGCATGAGGACACTGGCCCAGCTTCACTGAACTACTGCTGCCCGCCGGATACGACATGTCCACACAGCTGCAATTATGAAACATCTGGGGGTGAAATATATATAAATGTAAAATAAATATATACTATATGTTGAATATTGCTAACAAAGATTTTAAAATAAAAACAAATATATGTTATTGTATTGTATTGAACCTAAAAAATAAACAACGATAATGACTTGCTGTTGAAAAATTTGGTTTACCCACTAATGTAAAGTATTCCTCATGTGGGGATAAACAACTGGCTATTTTAGTTGAAAATATGTCTATGTTATTCATTTACTGGACAGCTTTTTCATGCACGTCAACCTGTTATTTCCACCTTCCTTATTCTTGGCCTTTTTTGCTGTTGTAAACCAAAGGTTTTTTGTGTGTAAATACTTTAAAGTGCACATGACAGGTTTTAATGCTTTTGAAAATATCATTATATAGATGAATAACATCTGTTAGTGAATAATTATCATTTTATTTCAGTGAAGCAGCAATTTAAAGAAGAAATGTTGGGCAGAAAAGTTATTTTAATTTTTTTAAGCTACAGACAGGAAGTGACATAGGTAAAGGTAAAGTTTCATAGCAGTTTGACTCACTCATTTACCATTGACATAGCATGGTTGGCACGGCAACAGTTTAAAATAGTAGTTTTGCTATCTATGTCACTTCGTGTCCAATAAGGGAGTGAAACTATAAACATCACAAAAATGGTCAAACTAAAGAAAGCTGGGTTAAATGTTTGCAAAATCTTAAATATAATTGTGTTAACTATGTTTTAGCAAAAGCTGTGTCTAATGTGTCATATGCACTTTAATACTTTAGACAGTTAGTGTCTTATTTACAGAGTTCTTGCCGTGTCCAGAGGACCTGATACATCCAGCCATACAGGGAGAGATGTACGTGATGCCACTGTCCGCACACACGGGGTCCCACTCCTCTGTCGAACACATGCAGTCCATGTTACAGTCCGAGAACAGAGAGCCGCTCTGTTGGATGCCATGAGTACTGCAAGGAGAGTGAGTGGTTTTTACACCAAATATTTCCAACACGGCAATTATGGAGAGAATTGGATACTAACACAATCCAACATAGACAATATCACTTTACATTGATTTAATGGTCCTGTATCTTGCATTGTGCTGCAACCATACCCATTATCAGGAAGCTACATCTAATTTAAAACAAGGTATGTATGGAAAACGGTCCTAATTTCTAAGAATGCCACACACCTGGACATTTCTGCCAGCACAAAAGGGCAATCCGTTTAACTAAAGGCAAAGTGTCAAGACATGAATTTAGGAAATTGAGCACTAAAATGATTAGAAAAAGTCCAGGAAAGATGTCAGGGCTCAAGGTGTATTTTTCATGAGAGAACAACTTTATAATAAATAATAATGTATTTAAATGCTCAGATAATAAAGATTTTCGGCATACTTTCTCCATAATTGATACATATGCATCTAATATGGAAAAAGTGTGGGTGTTTTCAACACTGACCCATTATAGGCCACAGTGAGTCCTGCCACAGGGATGTTGTCACACTTTGTGCCGAACTGCAACAAAAGCAGGAGGTAGGCCATGAAGGAGGTAGCAAAGGAGAGCTGTGCCCCCGAAACCACACTCAGCTTATATCGCTTCATCAGCAGACCCCCAAGGAAGATCCCCAGAGCCACCGCAGGCAGGTTCAGCACTCCTGATGTCAAACGAAACATTTCAGGTCAAAGTCAAGGTTAAGTTGTCGCGCAGGATTGAAATACAGTCACCACTATGTTTCCAGGGTAACGTGTTAGCAGCCTGCAACAATAAGTATGATGCTATTGCCAACCAAGCTTCATTTTAATCATAATTAATCCATTAATTTATAATGTTCCAAACCATCAGGAGAATATCTTCAATCCACCCAAAATGTAAGCCGATTTTTCTTTTGTGTAAAATATATAAACTCTGCTATCTTTATAATGTAATCCCTCAAATGCAAAAGCATTAGTCTACTTTTGTACATGAAATAATGAAGATGATTTACCGATGAGGAAGTTGGCCCGTGATGCAGACTGCCCAAACTGCTGCTCCAAGTATTTAGCCTTAAAAGTGATGAGTCCGATTAAAGAGTTAAACCTCAGGATGCTGCCACAGAGGAGCAGGAAGTAGGCTGGAGTTCCCACCAGACGCTTCAGAGAGGGGAGAAAGGCTGCACAAATGGAAACACACATTACATTATGCTGTCCTTTATGCAACAGACTGTTATGCAAAAATGAGCAAAGGGGGTGGCAACAAAATTGAATCAGGAAAAAGTGGTCTGATAGAAGGGTTGTAGAATATATACTGTAAAACATTGTATTTCAAACTAATTTGACACCTCAGCCTTGACATTTATCATTGTACAAGTTGAACATTTACATATTGAATCTAAAAACATGCTATCATCAATATAAAAATTAATTCATCCAAAAGTTTAGCGAGATATTTTGCAGAAAAACCTGAGACCTTCACAACAGCATGTGATTAAGTGAGTACACCCCCATATTAAATCGCTGGCTGACTCTTCTTTTGTAGCAATAACTGCTTTTCTGTAGAAGATTAGACGCTCACAACGATCAGGATGAATCTTGGACCATTCCTCTTTACAAAACTGCTGCAGTTCATTGAGATTCAGGCGGTGTACGCACTTATTCCACGCTCTCCTGTGAATCTTTACATGTTATGGCCAATAAAAATATGATAACATGTAAATGTTTGGGTGGTATTAGTTCAAGAATGTTTAATAATTCTTATCATACCACATTTTATTTATGCAGAAATGTGAGAAATTCCAAACGGTGTACTCACTTTTTCCCCCCACTGTATGAAATTAGATGTAATTAGGGGAAGGTGGTCATAATGTTATTTTTTACAATTCAACAATAGACGTTTTTGTCTTCATCAGTACCCTTAGCAATGTCTTTAAGTTTGACGTCTTGCTTTTGGTCCAGGACACTTTGACCTGCACTGGTAGGAACTGTGGTGGGGGTGTCCTCCTGTTTGAGCAAAGAGCGGGGCAGGAACCAGAAAGGAATGCTGGAGGTGAGCAGAAGCCCGGAACAGACCAGGAATCCCAGCCACCATGCCCCAACCCATCGCGAGTCTTTGGAAGTGATCGTCACACTCTCTAGGAAAACAAAACAAAACACACCACAGTGTCCAGGCTACCCATAATCATAATAATGGAATAACCTTATTGCATAAGTTGTATTTTCTGGGCATGTGATTAAAATGTGTGTTTATGGTAATTTGCAGAGAACTGTATGTTTCCTAAATATTTAGCTTTAGTTATAACGGAATTTAAATTGTAGTTGGGCTAGTACAGCATGCAGTATTGACACCTCTCTAGACACTCCAGCCGGCCCTGCTCTCCCCATCATCACCCCCACCATCAACGACCCCAGCACTTTATCAAAGACCACCACAGACCCTCCCTCCCCCCTGCTCTCTCCATCAGTGAAGAGGAAGTGTGTCAGCAGTTCCTGAAGTTGAACACGCGGAAGGCCCCCGGGCCGAATGGCGTCTCCCCCTTCACCCTGAGACACTAAGCGGATCAGCTGGCTCCCATCTTCACAGACATTTTCAACACCTACTTGGAGTCATGCCACGTGCCGTCCTACTTTAAATCGTCCACCATCGTCCCTGTCCCTGAGAAACCACGGATCACAGGACTTAATGACTACAGGCCGGTGGCGCTGACGTCTGTAGTCATGAAGTCTTTTGAGCGTTTGGTCCTGCACCACCTCATGGACATCACCGCCCCCCTCCTGGGGGACGACACAGTCAATCTGGCCCTCCACTTCATCCTGGAGCCTCTGGACTCCCCAGGAACCTACACGAGGATCCTGTTTGTGGACTTTAGCTCTGCCTTCAACACCATCATCCCTGGACTGCTACGAGACAAGCTCTACCAGCTCAGCGTGCCCGACTCCCTCTGCAGGTGGATCACTGACTTCCTGACGGACCGGAGACAGCACGTGCGGCTGGGGAAGATCGTCTCGGACACTCGGACTACAAACACTGGAACTCCTCAGGGCTGTGTACTTTCCCCCTGGCTCTTCTCCCTGTACACAAACTGCTGCACCTCCAGTCACCAGTCCGTTAAACTGATCAAGTTTGTGGACGACACCACCCTCATCGGGCTCATCTTAGACAGTGATGAGTCCGCCTACAGGAGGGAGGTGGAACGGCTGGCGTCCTGGTGCAGCCACAACAACCTGGAGCTGAAAGCCCAGAAGACAGTGGAGATGATCGTGGACTTTAGGAAAGAAACAGCCCCACCGTCCCCCATCACCCTGACAGGCTCTCCTACCCACATTTCCATCGTGGACTCCGTTTCCTGGGCACCACCATCACCCAGGACCTCAAATGGGAGCCAACCATCTGCTCCCTCATCAAGAAGGCCCAGCAGAGGGCAGCACCCTAGTGTGATCCTTCAATTTTGAACCCTTTAAAGACCCTAATGTCAAAAAATGTACACTTCAAAAAAGAGCCTGAAAATTACCACACATTTGTATTTTTTTCTGCTTCTTTTTACAAAAATCCTTCAGTGGCTTTTGGACTATTTGGGTGGGCTGCGGCTCCAGTGGCTTTCGGGTCAAAATGACCCAAGGACCACACAAGGGTTAAGCTGCCAACCAAGATGCTGGTGCAGTTCTACATGGCCATTATCGAGTCCATCCTCACCTCCTCCATCACCGGGTGGTTCCCCGGCGCTACAGAACGGGACAGGCACCGACTGCAGAGCATTCTGCGTGCTGCAGAGAAGGTGATTGTGAACAGGTCTGGGTCAGATCACAGGGGGTCGGATCACACCTGACTCCTCTCACCCCGAAATGGACTATTCACCCCTCTCCCCTCAGGCAGGAGGCTACGGTCTATCCAGACCCATACCGCTCGCCACTTGAACAGTTTTTCCCCTCCGCCATCAGACTCATGAACGGTAACAAGTCCCAATAACTTAGTTACAGACTCATGGATGTATCTGCTCTGTTGCACTGTGTGGTGTGTCCACACTTAGATCTGCTGCTATCACTTATCTTTATCTTACTTTATACACATACACATTTGTAAATATAATCCCCCTGTTGTTCTAGTCAATTGTTGTCATCTTACCATATTTTACTTTTTATTTTGTGTCTTATTTATTTTAATATTCTTTATGCATGCCCCCTAAAGCCTTATAGTTTAAAGTTTTATAGCTTAATATATCTAAATTCTGTGTTATATGTTTTATGTTGCACGTCTGCACCAAGAAAAATTCCTAGTTTGTGAACCTGTTCTCAAAAACTATTCTGATTTCATTTCCACATTAACAATTACCAGCAAATCCCTTATTTCTCATGTGAAACTATGTTCAGATGTGGCTATTATGTGTTTGTGTGATTCAAAGGCGGCACCTTCAGAAAAAAACTTCCTTTTGAAGTAAAATTGGGATGAGGGAAGATTATCACAGACCCCTGCTCTTCCTGTCCTGAAAAGGGACCAGTTAACATTAAACTTACCCACATCCACATATCCAATGTCTACATAGAGTTTGGCACAGAACGAGCCCAAGAGGAAACCAAACATCGGCCCAAGGAGGGTTATTGTCTGGAGGCAAGCTGTCAATCACAGCAACATAAAAGAGGTAAAGTCAGTGTCAAACGTAATTATAAACCTTTTACACTTGTGAACTTCTGACATTGCAAAATTGCAAAAGATAAATGACTAAACACAGTTTAGTTCTTTATATTAATGTGAAATACTGGGGTACCAATGTAGAAAGGTGAGTTCTCAGCTTTAGCGAAGTCGTCGATGTAGGAGATGCCCAAGGGAGTGACTGGGGATTCTCCAATCCCACGTAAGGCATTTCCCAGGAACACGTACACCCACATGAAGGAGCCCGAGTCTCTCACACAGGCGGCTTAAACATAGCAATGCAGAGCAGCATCATATATCAGATTCATGCAGATGCACACAGCCTTTAGTGACAGTTAGTGGGTTGTTGAAATCCAGTACTTGAGCAGCAAATGTTATTATGATCATTGACAATATTATATTTAATAAAAATATGTATAACAATTTGTATTGTTATACATATGTTAGCATTACTGTGATTTTTAATTATAGCGATAAAAAGAAAACACTTTTATGGTTCGTCACTTCCCTTGACTTTGGCTATACCAAGAATATATTGAAGTTATAACTTCACAGACATAATAAAGATGTTTGAATGGAGCAGAGTTATGACCCAAATATGATGTTTTTGTTGTGTCAGCTCACAAAATACATGTTTCCTTAAAGTTTTGAAAACAGACATACGTACTACTCAAACACAATACAAGGACTTTCAAAAAGAAAATTTGATTACATGTGGTAACAAAAAGAGAAACAGTGTTTCTTTGACTAAATGAAATTTGCCGCTGTGCTTGCAGAGATGTTCGCAGGGGCGTTCTATCTGAATGGGGCTTGAACATGGGTTCAAACAGTGCATCTTCAGCAAAGGCATGCGCTCAAACCCAATTATCAGACATATTACTGAGTCTGTGTTTTTTTATGTAAACTTTGACTTGTCATTGCCAACTCTTTTCTCTACTTCTTTTGGCTCTCTTTTACACATCAGACACCAATAGTTTCGAATAGAAACCAAAATGAGTTATTGCTTTCCCTCAAATCACAAAACAGCTCATCATTGTGTTTGATCATGGAAGTAGGCCTACAGTACAACGTGGAAATCTTTGCTAATCCTGGTTGGGCAGTCAGTAAACAGGTCAAGAGGTTTGTCGTGGATCAGAACATTCCAGACATAGTTGGACAAAGGCCAGTGACTTATGGTTTTTAATCATCACTTTAAATGTTACAGTGGAATGCCTTGGTGCACCTGTGGAAACCATGTCCAGTTTAGTTTGGCTTATTTGATCAGTTTACATTCATATATTCTTTTTAATTTAAAAAATCACAACTATAACGTTATGGAAACTCAAAAGGAATAGGCTGAAGGAAGAAGGCTTATATGTGTGTGTGCCGACGAGTGGCACTGTAGCCCAAGACAAATTCTCCTTTGGGTAATTAAGTTTATCTTACAGTATCTTATCTGTTTTCAGTGTAATATTCTTTTACATAATTGTCAGGTATACATTATATACCTTGGCCAAATATTCCTTCCTGAGCTTATCAACAGTTACAATTCAACTATGAACCGTATTATCAGCAGAATTGACTTTTTGCATTCAGTGCACTGTGTGATTTACAGTACAGTGTTCGAGTTGTACATAAGACAAACAGAAAAGCAGCATTAATACATCATTAATCTTAATGTAACAAGAGAGTAATAACAAGTTTGCACTGTATTTTCCTTTAGGTAGTTTCCAATACCAATCACCAGTGATTTATATTGTTCTCATAATAAAAATTAAAAAACATTATTATTAATAATAATAATAATCAATATCTATAATTAATCATTTTTACTATCATTAATCTAACAATAATTTGATTTTTTTTATTTTTATAAAAATTTTTCTCTGTGGTTGTCCTCAATCAACAAGCCCTCACCCAGCCCTAACTGACTGACTTTGTGGATGTACTGTGAGATGTGTTAAAAAAGAGGCTTTATGAGCATGATGGAAGGGGGATCCCTCTAGTCAACATGTCATGTTTTGTTTGAGTGGCAGTAGTAATTGCAACTACAGTAGTAATAAGCTGCAACAACGGCCAGTTAACTTTGATACTTTCCTTCAAGTTAACAATTTTGGTGATTCTCACAACAGTTAATGAACTGCAGCTCTGTACTTTGATAATACTGCTTCCTCAAATACTTTTTTGAATTGGTGAATAGATTGTGCCCTCAAATAGTATTTAATGCAATAACTTCATACCATTTTATACAGGTATGTGTATGTTCCAGTGTTCGAGGGTAAATCTCCATACCAGTGTTGCCCTCCTCTGAAGTCTCTGTCCTGACCTCTGGCTCCATCAAAGGATCCACACATGCCATGTAGTTCACAGTCTCATTATGGAAAACCTGAACCACTGAGTCATATTGGTATCTGAAGAAAATAAAAAGGTGCAGTCATTCTTACAAAGATAAAATTGTCACTGGGGCTGGAAAATCCATTTGGGAATATATCTGATTGAGCTTTTTCTAGTATTAAAGTAGTCTAATAAGTAGTTCAGATGCGATTACATTTTAATGTCTTAAAGGGGGGGTATTATGTAAAATCGACTTTTTCAAGCTTTATATCATGTTATTATGTCGTTCCCTCATTAAACACATGCCTGGAGTGTTGCCTTGGCTCATTCACATATTTTTGAGTAATCAGTAAAAACTTAGACGGCAGCCATTTTAGGTGTAGCTGTGCCTCAGTCCTCCTAGGAACGCCCCCACCTCCTGGAGACGCCTCTGGACCTTTCACCACCAGCCAAGCCACCAACCACTGCTCCTCAGCTCAGCAGAGCCCCCTCCCCACACAGTGTTGTTGTTTAAATGCCACAGTAGTGTGCTGAAGGGGGCGTGTCGGAAAGCTTCTTAAAGAGACAGAGGCCTATTTCAAGACGTTCAGTACAGCCATTTTGAGAGAGCAATTTTAATCAAGGCAGTTATTTTAATTTACTGCATATACAGACCAACAGAAGGTTACTTCATCATTGTAGTATGCTATAGACTGGTGCTATGTGATTGAAAAAAGCATAATACCCCCTCTTTAAAACTAAATTCAGGTCCACAGTACATGTTCTTGAAATGTCTAGATGCACTAATATTCGAGAGAGTTAGCTACACTAACAACAAGAACCATGCATTTCAGAACATGTTTGTAGAGGGGTTCATACAGTGCCTTGCGAAAGTACTAATACACCTTGAACTTTTGCACATTTTGTCATGTTTACAACCCTAAACGTATTGATTTTATTTTTTACTGAAAGTTCACACATAAGTAACAGACAACTGTGAAGTGAAAGCAAAATGATACATGATTCTGTTATTTTACAAAAAAAAGAGTATGAGTAATGCTCTCTGTAGTATCAGCTCTCTCGCAAAGGCCAAACGGACAGTTCTGTGGCTCGAGACGAGGCCTTTAAAGGTGTGTTTTGTTTTTGAAGCCCTTTAGGTGCAGATGCCGCTGATGGTTATTGCAGTTGGCTCCAGTAACGTCCTTCATCTGGGTCGAGGATCGTCCAGTGTCTTGACGGACAGCAAATTGGATCCTCTAGCTCAGCACTTTTGGGGGTGTTCCAATAATTGGCTTTTTTTTTCCATATCCCTGAGGGCCTCGTCTGTGTTGGGCTGCAGTTAGGGTTTCTGCTTGACCTTTTTGTTCCATAACCCGCAGGATCTTTTAAGAAATTCTAAATGACTGCGTTACTGCGTCCCATCTCAGCAGTGATGGTGCGCTGCGCGAGGCCCTGCATATGCAGTTCAACAACCCGAACACGATCAAAACCAGAACGTTTTTTATTGCTTTTGCCATCAGGGCGGCGTCACAGTGTGAATACTTGACACTGAATCCACATTTTTGCACAGATTTTGCTTTTTAAAGGCATTTGGTCCTAAACTTTTGATCAGCTGCAAAAAACGCCTATTTCTTTTTAATTGTTTTCAAGAAAAGCCTTACACCATTTTTTGTTGTTGTTTCAGTCCCATTTCTTCTTGTTGCAAAAACTACCTGGATCCAACCATGCAAAATGTGATTTTTATTTGCCATTTTTCAACTGGTCTTCAACATTTGATCGGGACTGTATATTGAACCCTTTGTGTGGAAGTGCAATATGATCAGTGACTCACAAATACTGGGAAATACAAATAACTTTTCCCTCTCTAACCCAGGACAACCACCACAGACATGAACTCGGACTAACCAAACATCGTTCCATCTGTAGTTCTTGAACCAGATTTTGAGAGTCGCTGTCATGCAATATTTACCGTCCCATGAGGAAGTGTGTTAGTCCGGTGAGAAGAGCCCCTATAGCCATAAGGGTACATCCAGCAGCAATTAGTCTAGGGCGGTGCAGTTTGGCCCCAAAATGACTGACCACAGCTAAGAATAACAGGTTGCCTACCACAGAAATGAGCAAACAGAAGTTTTTGTTATGTAGCTTTTTAAGTACTGGATGAAATCAACAGACAGACACTGAGTACCCATTTCAAAACTGCCATCGATGAGTCCTGCATGGGTGCTGGAGAGCTCAAAGCGCCTCTCGATTTGAGTAATGGAGCTCTTCATATATGTGCCAGTCATTGCTTTTGAGAAGAAGGCGAAGGACAGTGCCATAATGAACAACTGGAACGACACAGCGGAAGAACAATGAGAAAGTATTATTAATCTCTTAACCCCCACTTTAACTGAGCACATTTTCTCCAGTTCGACTTGACCCGAAAAGCTTCTTGAAAAAAAAAGCATCAAAATGGCGACAAAAACGAAACGTAAAAGAGGATGAAAATGGGGCAAAAAAACAACGAAAAAATACAAAAAAGTGACAAATATGAGACGTAAGTGAGGACAAAAAAGTGATGAATAAGCAACAAAACAGGCGATAAACGTGCCATAAAAAAGCACCCAAAATGTGATGAAAAAGTGACGACAGCGCAAGAAAAAAGTCTTGGACGAGCTTTGTAGCAATCTAGTAAAAGTATTAGGTAATCTCTTTTAAATCAAACCAGCTAATTTAAACTTTTAGATGTAGCTATTGTATGTCTGCGATGAGACCAAAACAAAAAAGGAAGAACCAGGACTTAATATACTTTTTCAACAGTGCAGTTCATGAATGTAGTGGCATACATAAGATACAGAAGTAAAATGTAGTATCCACCCAGCATTTACAACATTCAAGTTAGTACTAGAGTGCTGACTTCGAAGTGCCCGTTTTAACAATAAAAGTCACTGTGCTGCCGTATGGTATTAGAATGTACCTTGATTTAGCATACAACTAAAAATGAGAGATTTCTGCGGTGAAATGTCCCATTAAGCTAGCTAGATAGCTGAAAGTCTTATGATTTCAAACACATTCAAAATTCAAAACGCTGCTCACAATCTCTTGTGGAGAGAGTAAATCACCCAGTAAATGGCTGGATTTGAAGGACTTCAGCATCTTGGGGAAAACACTTTTATAAAGTCACTAAAATGTGTCAGAAAATACCCCGTAAAATACAGGAAAAGTGACATATAAAGATCTGTATAGCAGATGTGTTTTATTTCAGATAGTTTTCAAGCAAGATTAATGTTTTCTGGAAATGAAGCATAAAACAGTGCTGTCCTACTTTGAGAGTGGAGAGACAGTTTTGTCTTTTGTTGGTCTCGTCTGGGACACATAGGGCCTGCTGGCTGGTCATCTTTTCTCTGTCTTCTGCTGATTCGTCCATGATGTTTAACTGTTCCCTGAAAGAAACCAAAAGAAGATCTGAACAGAACGGCCCGTGTGTCGAAGGTTTATGGTTTATACCAACAAAGTAAAATAAAGAGGCATTTTGCATGATATCATTTTTTTTGAATGAGAGAAATATACCCTGGAAATATACAATAGATTACAATTTCTGATCATTCATCGAATTAAAAATTATTAGTACTTTGTTTCTAAAATGGACTGTAACCTGTATGCAAGCTCATGTGCCTGAGTAAGAACAGTAATATTTGAAAAGTTGAGTCCAATTTAACCTCTTTACCCCACCTGAACTCACCACATTTTCTCCAGTTTGGCTTCACCCAAATCTTAAAGCTTCAAGAAAAAAGTGTCAAAATGGCAACAAAAGAGCTGCAAAAATGTGATGAAAGAGATGAAAAGGTGATGGAAAAGAGACAAAAATGTGTGACGAAAACGCAACAAAAAAGTCAACAAAAGAGCGACAAAAAATGTGACAAGGGCAATGAAAACGCAACAAAAACGCAACAGAAAAGAGACAAAAACACATTAAAGAAAATAATGAAAAAATAGTTTACAAAGAAAAGTGACACAACGCGAGGAAAGTGATCTGTTTAGATGAGTTGTTTTGTAGATTTGGGTAAAGCTGAACAGGAGAAAATGCACTTGGTTTAGGTGGGGGTTAAGAGGTTAAATGTACTGTAAACAATAATCATTTCCACTGACATTGAGACTCATAAAACAAGTAAATACATGTTAAAATAATGATATACAAGTTAAAGAAATGAATAACTGTCTCACTTACTTGTTGTTCCCTGGTCTTGATTTTTGTAAGTGTCGGTCATCTCACTCGTACATCAAATTCATACTGCCATCTATTTATGCTGAAGGAAAGTTGACACTAAGATAAATTCCATTGTTGTTCCTTCTTGCACAAACAGATTAGCATTGGCCAGCCTCTTACCAGGGCCTCTTACTATCAACTTCAGAAACATTGTGTAGACCAGAACAAAACGAGATGTTCAAAAACAAATGATAAAAGAAAGCATTTGACACATTATACATTCTTGAAAGATGCATTTTACTTACTTGTTCCTTCCCAAACACTTGTTTGTTCTTCTTCAAGTCGTCATCTCCGTAGTCTTTGGTCTCAAACTCAAGCCGAGTTTGAATCGCTCTGCCCAGGGCCAGAACCGGGGGGACAAAAGGCCCTGCACATTTCTATTCCGCACACACAGATTATCCAGACCAGGAGGGGGCGGGCACCACTGGACACAGGACGGAGGGCCGTACTGGGGCAGATTAGTTACCCAAACCCTGCATAGTTTCTCACTAAGGTACAAAGGCAGGTGTTGTCAAACTGGCTGCAGGTGGATGGAGGAACACTTTTGGGAGTGAGGTGGTGGAAACAATATGAATCACGTCGGACCAGAGCTGCACACACAATAATGCTGTGTGAAATGTACATTGTTGTGTAACATGCAGTATGTAGGCCTCCTATGGTGTTGAAATGGTGCTGACAGACCCTTGCATCTTTCATCCTGTGCTGCACTGAGGTTTCTGGTTTCTGAGTGATGGGGAAAGCAAAAGAATTGTCAAAGGAAAGGCAAGAAGAGGCAGTTGAACTGTATAAAATGGGAAAGGGTTATTAAAAAGATATCCATGCCAAGGTACTGAGAGTATCAATCAGCAGTGTTCAAACTGGCAGCAAAATTGTGGATGAAAAGAAAAAACATGAGATAACTTCAAACACAGGGCTCTCTGAAAAAATCAAAGTGGTGTAGCTGTTTCAAGATCCCAGATAAAGAGGCACTTGATGAAAAATGGGCTGCATGGTCAAGTCGTCAGAAGACCACAAAAATCACATATCTAATGTATGGGAGACGTATTTGTGGGAATTTAATACATTAACATTTCCAGGAAGTTGTACCTTGCACAAACCAAACATAATAACCTCCAATAGGTATCACGTTTGTGCAAAATTATTGTGGGAAAATGTTTGTTTCATCAAACTATGATGTTTGTAAATGTAGTTTTATTATGTTTGTAAGGATTATTATATTTACATGGTCTAATGCATTCTGATTTTATTGACCAAGGAAACATAAGGAGTAATAAGAGAGTTAAATGACACATTGTGTAGATCTCGGTAGCAGGCCAAGTTAACCCTTGTTGATTAAACCCTGGTATAGTTTGGCCCAGGCCAGAGTACTCCGAGGGATGGCCTTTGCCAGAATATGTAGCCAGTCTCACAATATCAACATATACAGTATGTGTTTCAGACATAATCTGTGAACTAGGGATACAACCTAGCCAAAGCCCGTTTTACCTCAGGTATTGTCCAAACAAATAAGCTATGGCCTGTTACACCGGCTATGCTCAGAATGTAGGCCTACAGTATGCCATCTTATGTTTAATGATGCAATTGTAGTAGCAACATTTGTTTTCTCAACTATATTTAACAAGATTAAGATTATGTAAGGTTATGTATGTATCACTTATCTCTGAAAAGGAAACGGATAAACAACACTTCTCATTGAAAAACAAAAATCAACATTTCTGAAATATTTGGTCAAAATCACCCTTTTGTGAGGGTCACAATTTACACCCAAGACTGAAGGAAAAATAATTATACATTACATGCGCGTACACGCTCATTTAGAAAGTAATAGTACAGCCTGGTGGTGATGGTGGGTGTTGCAAGAATAAATACGGACGGACAGACAGACAGCATTTATGAACACTTTCACCCATTACTTCTCCTCTACTTTAACAAAAGCTGAATTATGAATACATTTTTCTACTAAAGAAAGATACAGAGGTGGTTAAATTTGGTGCCCCCTTCTCTATAAAAAACAACACAAAACACTCTGTACTAACAACACATTGTTTAAATTACAAAAAATCTAATTAGAAAGCCTGTTAACAGATTATTCACAAAATTTGCATTCATTTCCTCCAAGTCCCATGGGCACTTGAATATTATTGACAGGTACGGGCCAGACAATAGTTGCAGTCTTGTTCTTTCGAGATTTTCTCAATGGATTCTGATCACTTTCAGCTGTATTCAAATGTACTTTTGGGCCGCCGATTTGCCTAAAATGGGCCCTCTTTGCCATGCATTTGTAAAAATGTTGGCTTTTTCCACCTAATTTGGTCTTTTTTTTTGGTTGAGGAATATAATTTTTTAACTTAGCTTAGAAATTGTAATCACATACATTATCTTTGTCCTGCAAATCCTATGGTTGCCTGGGACACCCCCGTCCCATAAGACGCCGTAACTCATGCTCTGATTAGGCTATATCAGTTATGTTTGGCAATATCCCGTTGCTTTTATGGCCATAGAAGCCAATTCTTCTTCATGTTTCAACATGTTTCAATTTAGACCACTTGGTCATGTAGAAAGCATTTGGTAGAAAGTTCAAGATTCGGGGACTGCTTGGAAATTGTAAATTATCTCAATTTATATAGCTCTTTTACCATGGGGAATGAGAGAGGAACCACTCACCCACTGACACTCTCATTCATACACCAATATACGCAGACACTGGAGGCAAAGTGGGTGAAGTGCCATTGTGTCCCTGACACAATGGCACTTGGCCATAGACACGCTCCTCAGCTATCAGAACAATTATTTTGCAGATCAATAACAGATTTCAATTTATTCAGGCACATTTCAACACTTTTTGTTTTGCTTTATAGAAACAAGTGAGGCATCTTCCAGATTCTATGAATCCTAACCATTATTTTTGCCAGAGATTCTGCTGAAGGAGCTCTTTTCTTTACAACCAAAAACCATCTATCTGTCTATCTATCTGTCTATCTGTCTGTCTATCCGTCTGTCTGTCTGTCTGTCTGTCAAAAGCTTTTAAACACATGCATCCAAGCACAATAAAAAATGTAAGCCACTTTTATTATGACAAATGATTTGAAAAAGTCTACAAAATAAAACATTATTTCATTTTGCTAATTGCATAACTTGTATATTTGCATTTAAAATATAAATTGTGTATCCAACACAACATGAGGAAACATTTCTAATGATATTGAGAAACATATCAGTGTCTACATGTATAAAAAAAAATGCACATAAAAGTAGCTGAAGCCTATTAAATGTTGAATGTGACCTGTTGCCTGTAAAATCACAGATCAATTGGCTTTGGTAATGTTTGTTCACATGTGTGCCATTGTAGGTTAGTCCCTGTTTATGAGGTCAAGGAAGCAATTTTTAATTCTTTAAATTGAACATGTTATAAAAAATGACCTATGTTTGTCTTCATCGCTAATGCTATTTATATCTTTTGAGATAATGCTTAGACAATGCTGCAGCTCCAGTGTACTGTATAGTACCAGAAGTGTGTGTATATATATATATATACACACATGAGGGAAATATACATATATACATGGGGGGAAAATAAAATAAAATAAAATAAAATAAAATAATGGTTTACTTCATTTTGAATTTGTACATTTGTTCTGAGGTGTTTTGAATCAAAACAGTGAACTCCAATAGGCAGACATGTAACTGTTCTGTTGTAACAGACTATTGCAGAATGAATGTTTTTAACCTTTGGAATAAAACACTGAAAGTTGTGTAATATGGCTGTAAGACATGTACCCCTAAGGGTGCTTTCACTGTACCATTGCTGTAAGTGGTCCAGTTTGAAAGAATCAGTTTTTAAATAGTACTCTCTTTATCTGTGTCTTTGTTCACAGCGATGGTGATTTGGGCATGTCCCATGGTAGTCCCGTTTGTAGCCTCCAGTCCGTTCTCTTTTTCTTGCTGTCTCAGAGCGAGCTTCTTCTGTCTCCGAACAATCCGACAGTACAGAACTCCCCACAGTGCGTTAGCCAAGGAATATAGACCAGTAACTAAACCCAAAAAGGTCAGCCTGCAAAACAGAGTGTAATAGACGATATTATGTGGAAGTCTGATTGTGAATTATTACTTTTAGAAGTCAACATGCTTATAGACGCTGCAGCTCTGCGTATCATTGGCCTCAGACAGAACCTTTTGAATTAGTGTTGACAAACGGCAGTATTCGCACATTGAAAGTTATTGTTTATTGTCGGTGATCCTGCACGTTAAAAAGACTCTCTTTCACACAACCCACTCTAACCCATTGTTAATATCTCACACATCATTTTAAGAAACCCACTGGCAATACAGTCACCAACAGACCACTTAACATTGTCACTGAAAGAGTTGATTAAGGTCAGCTTTTTAATAGATCACACAATACTACATAAAAAACTCAGGGAAAAATTTCCAAGATATTGCCTATAACTGGTAGCCTGGCAAACGCCAGACTGCTGTGTGCACTCGAATCATTTCGAACTGCAAAATGAGTCGCAGTTCGAATCGAACTGCATCACTTGTGATTTTAGTTACAGTGCCTCTCGAAAGTATTAATACACCTTGACATGTACCTCTGACATGTAAACATTTTGTCATGTTTACAACCATAAATATAAAGATATTTTATTTTGAATTTTTTACTGAAAGTTCACAGAGAAGTAACAGACAACTGTAAAGTGAAAGAAAACCGAAAAGTGGAACCCCCCTTTGCTGCAATAACAGCAGCAAGTCTTCTGGGGTATGACTCTCCTCTTTACAAAACAACTCAAGCTCTGTCAAATTAGAAGGAGAGCGTTTGTGAACAGCAGTTTCAATAGGATTTAGGTCAGGACTTAGACTGGGCCATTCTAACACATTAATATGTTTGTTTTTAAACCATTCCATTGTAGATTTAGCTTTGTGTTTAGGGTCATTGTCCTGCTGGAAGGTGAATCTCCGCCCCAGCCTCAATTCTCTTGCTGACTCCAGCAGGTTTTCTTCCAAAATGTCCCTGTATTTTGCTCCATCCATCTTCCCAACTATTCTTACAATCTTCCCAGTCCCCGCTGAGGAAAAGCAGCCCCATAGCATGATGCTCCCCCCACCATATTTGACACTGGGGATGGTGCACTCAGGACGATGAGCAGTGTTAGGTTTGTGCCATACATAACGTTTTGCATTTGGGCCAAAAAGTTCAATTTTTGTCTCATCTGACCAAAGCACCTTCTTCCACATGGTAGCTGTGTCCTCCATATGACTTCTAGCAAACTTCAAACGGGATTTCTTATGGCCTCCTTTCAATAATGGCTTTCTTCTTGCCACTCGTCCATGAAGGCCAGATTTGTGTAGAGTACGACTTATAGTTGTCCCATGTACAGATTCCCCCAGCTCAGCGGCAGTACGTCGCAGCTCCTCCAGAGTTATCTTGGGGCACTTGGTTGCATTTCTTACCAGTGCTCTCCTTGTTCGGTCTGTTAGTTTAGGTGGACGGCCGTGTCTTGGTAAGTTCGCAGTGGTGTTATACTCTTTCCATTTCCGAATGATGGATTGAACAGTGCTCCATGAGATGTTCAAATCTTGGGAAATCTTTGTATAACTTAACGCTGCTTTAAACTTCTCCACAGCTTTATCCCTGACCTCTCTGGTGTGCTCCTTGGCCTTCATGATGTTGTTTAGTGACCACTCCGACCATAGCTCTGAGGCCCTCACAGAACAGCTGGAATTATACTGAGAGTAGATTACACACAGGTGGCCTCTATTTAATAGTTAGGGCAAGGTGTGAACTTTCTGCAGTCATTAGGAATGTTATAAAGGCAATTTAATGCACTCAGAAAAATGCTGTATGAATACTTGTGCACGCCCCACTTTTCACTTTTCTATAAAAAAAAAATCATGTATCATTTTGCTTTCACTTCACAGTTGTCTGGTACTTGTGTGTGAACTTTCAGTAAAAATTCGAAATAAATATTATATCTACAAATATTTTTGTCTATGGTTGTTAACATGACAACCTGTGCGAGTTCAAGGTGTATTAGTACTTTCGAGAGGCACTGTAACTGGGCCAAATACAGGTCTTAACAGGAAGACAACAATATGTTCGGATATATAAACATACAGTGCTTCTCGAAAATACTAATACACTATGAACTTTTGCACATTTTGTCATGTTTACAACCCTAAACATAAAGATTTTATTTAGAATTTTTTACTGAAAGTTTAGGAAAAATAAAATAAATAGAGTCTACCTGTACGTAATCTACTCTCAGTATAATTCCAGCTGTTCTGTGAGGGCCTCAGAGCTATGGTTGGAGTGTATTGGTCACTAAGCAACATCATGAAGGCCAAGGAGCTCACCTGAGAGGTCAGGGATAAAGCTGTGGAGAAGTTTAAAGCAGCATTAAGTTATACAGAGATTTTCCAAGATTTGAACATCTCACGGAGCACTGTTCAATCCATCATTCTGTTTCAGACTTTAAAAAAGATCCATTAGAATAGTGAACCTTACAAATGCACTGTTCCTAAAATCGCACATTCTGAAAGTCGAAGATTTAGTCAAATTTCAAATGCTATTACTGTAATAGCACATAAAGCAAGAAATAATTTACTTCCTAGCAACATCCAAGAAATGTTTGATAATAGAGATACGAAATACAATTTAAGAGGATCACCCTGAAAAAACAGACTATTACACGTAGTGGTGTGACCCTATGGAATGATCTAGATGACAATATAAAAAGTACTAAAAGCCTAAACCATTTTAAAAGAGAACTTAAAGCAAGTATCTTTAAGATTTACGCTGATGGTTGAAAACTGAATTTCCTTTTGAATTACTTCAACTGGAGAGCCGTCAAATTGTACAATTGAGAGAAAGTAACAGACCCTGTTCATGTTGTCATTGCTATTGCTGCTCAATATAAAAAAAATAAAACTAGGGTAGATGAGATGTGGATCTGCTGGTCTGAGAGGTCTCCCCTCCTAGTCCAACAGACACATAAAACCTTGTCTTTTAACGCATCTCACAGCGTAGGATGCAAACATCACCAACAAAGTCAACTAGTGAGAGCAGCTGGGTGAGGCCTTGTTGGTTGGGGCTACTGCCCTCTCTCAACTGGTCCACTCCACACCCTTTTTAACGCACCACACTATACAGGGCATAAAAAAAATAAAAAAAACACTTATACATAAAAAATATCATAGTGGCGATAGTAATGACAGCAATGATTTAGCAAATAAGTTTCCATTCCATTCCATGAATATTAAATATGCCTGTATAATGTTATAATATTATAGTGATATCAATGATGATAACGGAAATGTAATAATACTAATACTACTAATAATAATACTAATAGTAATAACAAATGCATTGTTTTTTTATGATTATAATTCTCATTTTGATGTATGCAATAGCATAAATGTAAACATAAACAGGTCCATGCACATAGTTGTGTATGTGCCTGGGTTTGGAAAATTAATTTCACATGAATTTCTTATTCTCTTGTTAGTTAGTTTATACGTTTATTTCAACAGGGACAATGTGCAAAAAACATTAATTAAAGATGCTTTGCACCAGATCTAGCTTGAACTAGTTTCCATCTGCAGTCCCTGACTGCAGCTACGCATGCAGCTGTTGACGGTGCATGTGCCGTGTTATGATTAGTATGGCGTTGCTCATTTAAACTGTGTTAAGATGTGTTTTCCTATGAAAAATGTAAGCAACTGAGTACCAGTTCCAGTGATGTAATCTTATTTTCTTCCGATGTAAATGTCTTTTTGAGGACACTTGTCTGCTTAAGGAATAGACTATATTTTGCAATGCAAATGTTTATTATGTTGATTGTGGGGTAGGCGCTCATAAGCTTCTTGCTTCAGCCTACTTCTTTTGAGCATCAATGACTGTTTAATGTGCATTTTGTAAATTAGGAAAATGTGAGCTGCTCAAATAAACTAAACTAAACAGAATCAAACTTTGCGCCGAGGATCACGATCACAAGGATCACAAGGATCACAAGTAAAAGGCCCTAAATGTTCGGCATTTCATCTGCTCCAAATACTACAGTCACGTCAACATAAAAATAAAAATCAGCGTACACGTAACATTAAACTAGTCCAAACTTGTTCCTAATACTTAAGTCTAAATTTTTGCCTTACCTGTTTAACTAACCAGCACAATATTACTCAATTCACCAAGGCACACCAAAGAATCCAAAGCAACCCCCTGTTGCTAAACTTCTACTATTTGATTGATACGCGAGCCAAGGCTTTACACAGACGACACGATACCGGGCGGCACGGTAGCACAGTGGTTAGCACCTCTGCTTCACAGCTAGAAGGTCCGGGTTCGATTCCCACCTGGACGGGGCTTTTCTGTGTGGAGTTTGAATGTTCTCCCCGTGTCTGCGTAGGTTTCCCCTACCACTAAAAACATGTACAATAGGCCCAGGGACTGCAGGTGGAAATTAGCACAAGTGCTATAACCTGGTACAATGCATCTCTCCTTTCTGAGGCTAATGTATATTGTACACTGTCCATGTTCAAATAAATAATACATCAAGTCACTTGATGGTAGTCGCCTAACCTTTTTGTGCATGTGGAGATATTCATTATCTCACCTCTAATAACGTGAAGTGACAAAACAATATTCTGTGTTCAAATCATCGCTAAAATGCTTTCAAGCACACCTTTTACAGCAAAACATTTTTAAATTACCAAACCTTTTAAGAATATTATACAAATATTATTCGGTTTTACCCTTTTTAGTCATCTGAAATAATTCCTCCTGGTAAACACTGCTTTATAGCACATTAAACTTGTGTACCTGAATGTATTTGAGTTATAAAGTCTGCACGCTCCACGACCTCCACACTGTTTCGTGCCCCACTTCAGACAGGTCTGGTCAATGAGGGCTCCAAAGTAAATTGGGGGAGGTATTCCACCTAGTAAAAGATACAATGTTTATACAGTGTTTTGATATAATTACTAAATTATTTTGTTTAAAATCTTACCTAATGTTCTCACAATAAGGGTCTGCATACCCAAAGCTAAAGACTTTAGGTCTTTTGGAATTGATCTGGAAATAAAACCACAACCAATAATAAAAAAAACAAGCATGAAAAGTCAATCAATCATTGGCCTCTTAATCGATTTATATCTCATAATTTATCCTGTAGCACTGGCAGTATTGTGTTTTTGTAGCACACATGCAGACGTAAACTAAGACCTAATCTCAATTCAACCCCTTAGCCCTCCGTTTAGCCCTTCCCCTCCGTTTTGCGCGTTCACGAGAGACGAAGGGGTGTCCCAATTGTATTTTGCGGTGAGGGGTAGGGGTGAGGGAGAGGGCCACATAGTCCTCAAAGCGAGGGTTTTTCAGATGCAGACTTCAGACGAAGGGGTAGGAGTAGTTTGAAAAAAAAAAAAAACACGGAAATAAGCTGCAAAATGAATTCACAAATATCATCAATATGATATTTGTGAATTCATATTCACTCTTACAGCACTCTTACAACATTTATAAAGTTGCAGAACGCATCGTTCGTGAAACAATTAAAATAGTCCATTGCTATAAACGTGTCAGGTCTACGTTTTTCGCTTTGCTGCTGCAAACGCTTTTATTCGCGCTGTATTGGCTGACTTTGGAGTTTCTTCCCTAAATTTCCATACGTCACTATTGTTATGACACATGGAGTTCAGTGCCTCGCTGCTGCACCCGCTGTCTCCCCGTGCCGCTGTGCTCTGAGCCCGCGTCCGAGACTGTCTGTGCCCGGTCTGAGCGCACCTCGGCAGCCTCCGCTCTGAGCCCCGGGCCTGCAACCGCCTGTCCCCGCCCTGAGCGCACTGTGAGCGGATCTACCTCTGCCCGTCCCGCTATGGGTGCACTATATGAGCGGATCGGGCTGCAGCCACAGTGACCCGGTGGTAGAAGCAACAACACACAGACAGGGGGAAGGAGAATGTAGCGCCGGATGAAACAGAAAAAAAAAGATGAAAATCTGTAGTGTTTGGGCCTGTTGTTTAGGTGTTACAAAACAGCATCAGTCTGTTACAAGTTACTGATGAACTGGTTCAGTAGAAACATACTATAGAGACAAGTAGTGGCTTTTTTTTACATTTTCTTTCATATAAATGTGTTCTAATTGATAAATATATATATATTTATCTCTTAGGGCGGTCTTTTCAACCCTCGCCCTTAACCCTCGGTTTCAAAGTGTAGGGAAAGGTCTAGGGCAAGGGGTAGGGGTAGAAAAGAGAATTGAGATTGGGCCTAAGCCTTTTCTGAAATTTCTTGACGCAGATGGCATTCCATATTTTTTTTTTATAGCTTTATGCTGTTTTTTTGGCTATGACTCCAGTTAGACACACTTTGAAGATACTAGTTGTTGCCATCCCATTTTCTGCACTTTGCTTTTTTAAACAAGTGCTTAAGCGCTTTTTATTATTCATGTTTGGTAATGGTTCACTGTAAATAACAATATTTAATAATCTTTGCAAATGTAATGCACTGCCGTTTGTATTATGTTTTATGTGTTGAACCGGAAGCGTATCACGTGACTTGCCCGAACTAGTTAAAGCTAGGCCCATAGCCTCTCATAGGAGGAGCTGTGGGACAGGTGTCGAGCCGTGGCCTAAGCCGCTGTACACCTGTGGGACGTGTGAGTTTTCATTTTAACTGTTTATGAACACTCGGATCTTAAAACTTAATCCTAAATATTCTAAAACCTTTTACTGTTTGTTCACAGGGGACCTATGTTTACCTCCTGTCAATGTTTGAGCTCAAAATAAACGTGAAAAAAAAAACAGACATCTGAGTGTCCTGGTCATTTTAAAGGGGCAACATAGCCAAGGGTTACACTTTATTTTACTTACAGGGGGTCAACTGCACACATCTGCGCCAACGGTCTTTCCTTCACACACACACACATCATTCATCCAGACCTATTCTTATCGGGGTCATGGTTTGTCATCCTAGGGTGATCCCAACACCACACATCAGTGAGAACCACTGATCTAGATTATACAGTATGTCCTACATCAACCCTTCCCAAAGTCCAGCACATCGCGGCCCCCTTTGTCAATCAAAAGATCCCACAGGGCCCCCAACAGTATGAACTCACTCTTTTCAGAGATTATGTAATGTTTTTGCTCATGTTTTTTTTTTTTAATCAAATGTCATATTTTACATAAAAACAAACAAACAAAGATAATTTCAAACCCATACATAATTTCAAACCCATACTTTTTTTTTGTATAAATGTACCTCTGAGGATTGGCAAAGGCTGTCCTACATAAAATCTACTGAAAATCTGTCTTTTTTTATGTATGAAACCTACACACCCTGTAGTTTTGACCTGTACAAACATGTTCTGAAATACAAGGGTATTTGTATTAGTTTAGCAGTTCATATTCCAGCTTTCTCTCAAATGTAAGTGCTTTCGAGTCAGTTTAAATTGTGCACAGTAAACTCAATATTCATTAAAAAACATAAATCGCAACTTTACACAAAAATAAATAAATAATACATTTTAAAAATCACAGCAGGGTTTTATTCTAATGTATACAGCTCTACACTGGATGAGAATTTCTATTTTTGCATTGCAGTGACCCTTGAGTCTTCATGCTCTGTTATTGAGTAGTGTTTGCCTCTGACCTGAGGAGCACGATGTAGCCCGGAGTCCCGCCCACAGCAGAAATGAAGGAGCCCAGTACAGACAGGGACATGTAAAACTTAAAGGACCGATTGCAGTCACTCTCTCTGGAGCACTGTCCCAGGACGACAGAGAGGTTCATCCCTGGGCTCATCATCTTCTCCACACACGTACAGTTTTGAAACACCTAAGAGCATTAGAAGAGTTTGCCAATTATACAGTATGCAAGACATAGGGTAAGGGTGAATGGGTTTTAATGCACCACACAGCATAGGAACATCATCTACAAAATCAGCTAGTTAGGGCAGCTGATGAGGAGCTACTACCCTCTACAACTGGCCCGCTCTACTCCTGGCTTTTAAACGCTCTACACTGTGTAGGGCTTACATAATAAATGCACATAATCAATATTCACGGAGTATAATATGTATATTAATCTGTCTTTTTAACATAAAACGTGTGACTTTTGAAATGTAATGATCGTTAATGGCTTTGTACTTGAAACTAGACCGTTGTTGTAATTGTGCTTCTTTTCTGTTGATACACGAATACTTCAAACAGTGTTTTGTAGATAATAGTTCTTGTAAATAGTTTGTAGGTATGTGGCGTTATCATAGTTGTTTCGTAAATAATTATTTCGTAATTAGTTGTGACGTAATCGGTATTGCTCCGTTTTGGGGTTTGGTCTGATGCTGTGGGTGTGTAGGGTTTATTTTGTTTTGCTGTCGTTTCCATTTTGTCCCTTTGTTGCTCCACTATGTTTTTGTGTAATGATGATTTTAATTGTATTAATTTTGGGGGTGGGCGCTTATAAGCTTTTGCTTCGGCCCACTCTATTTGAGCAGTGTTTGCTGCTCAAATAAACAAACTAAACTAAATGGGTAAATGAGAAAAACAGTGACTGTCTAGTGGCTACTCAGCCGCAACAGGCTTGGCACTTGGTTCTGGTATTCACACCCCATAAACTTTCCTAAATTGGTTAGGCCTACAGGTGGCTGGGACCTCAAATCTGCAAATCACAATGCATGGACCTTTCTAGTTAGATGCAATCTGCACACAAGTCATTCAGTGCTGTAAGCTCTCATGACTTGGCCGCTCTCTGCAGTAGGGAAGCAGTGAAAAGCCCAGATTTCCCACTCACTCCTATTTCAAACCTCTGTCTCCTCCCACCAACTTCCTGTCTCATCCTCTACACCTTCATATGTACAATGATAAATAATCAGGGGAAATGTCTGTTACTTTTACTTTATGTAGTGTACATTTACTGCAAGGCAAAGTCCAATAATTCAAAATATGTTTATACAAAAACAATGATTGATACATTTATAAAAAGGCTCATACACATGGCATGTGCGTGGGTATGGGTGAAACATGGACACTGCTACTCAAATTAAACATACAAAATCCTTGTAAATACAGCTGGTAACTGTCTATTCAGTAACTGCACTGCAACAATAACGAGCCATTTGCAAAAATTTGTTAAAAATGGAAATAGTGAAATAGTGCTTCATTGGGTAAGAACAGATGCTCTTCGGGATCTGGTAGATTGTGTTAATGAAACAAGGAAGAAGAGCGAGGCACTCAGGAAAAAAATAATAACAGTCCTTTATTAAGTTACCGGGACATGCTGATGCATTTTGGGCGCATTAAGTTGAAGAAGATTAAAGCGATGGAAAACAACGGTAACTTAACTCACCTTCTCCCTCGTTTGTTTAATTATTTTTTCCTGAAAGTACCCGAAGTACCTTGAACTCACCATCTGTTTGCCCGTGCCGGTGGATATTTGACAGCCAGCCAGACACGGGGAGGCATAAGTCATCTTATTGTAGGCGCACACAGGGTCCCAGTGCTTCAGGGAGCAGGAGCAACCCATGTTACACTGGGACAGTAACGTCTGCTGGTTGTAGGACACTTCAGGAGCTCTGCAAAAAGTCAGTTGTATTACTATACTCATACAAACCCTACTCTCTGTCATTGTTTTTTTGTTTTATTCAACATGGAAAGTCCGAATGAGATCTCAGACTCTTTTTCAGGGGAATTAATACTCCATCAGTTGTTGAAACAGATATTCTACATTAAACACAAGCTTTCCTTTTGTTTATTTTGCAGTAATATACATAGGCCCATAGAGTTGGGATACAGCAAAGCCTGTGACGTATCACTGAGACGATTTGATGCGAAAGCCTTTCTAACAAGGGTATGACGAATGTACTCACCCCTCATATGTGACAGTGAGTCCGGCGACCTCTGCATTACCACAGTGAAGGAAGATTTGAACCGAGAACATACAGAAGGACAGGAAGGAGGCAGTGATGGACACCCGCGCTGCTCCAATCACACCAAGTTTAAAACGCTTCAGCACAAAACCTCCCGTGATGAAACCCAGAGCAACAGCAGGCAGGTTCAAAATGCCTGCGAAATGTGGACACACACACATTAGTCATTTCTAAGCAAATTTTCCCTTGTACAATTTCATGCATTGCTCCGTTTTGAAAATAGTCTTGCCCAAAATAAAAAACACACTATCACACATTATCTTTGCAGAAACGCGACAACATTTGATCTGTGAGCTCATGAGCGAAATGGGTTGCGACGGGGGTGTAGTTGGAAGCATTTATGAAACATTTTGAGTTGCAATTAAATTTGATATGCCATTGTTGGTATCTGTAAACAATAATATAGCGCTGGTCATAAAAGTTGTTTAGCTCACGTTTGACTGAAAGTAAACTACTGTGAATCATGTTTGTGTGTGCCTTTTATCTGCAACAATCACACTTCCTGGTTATAACAGCATTGTTACACATCACAGTCAGGAGCAAAACAGGAACTCATTGCTGTGTTGTACCTATAAGGAAAATGGCCTTGGACGCTGATTGGCCAAAGGTCTGCTCCATGAATTTAGGCTTGAACGTGATCATGCCAATAAATCCGTTCACAGCGACGAGCTGTGTGAGCACCATTATTGTGAAGATACTGTTCCTGAACAGCCTCCGCAGAGAGGGCATAAAATCTGGGGGAAAGGAGAGACATGAAAGTAGTACAATTACTAGTAGATTATATTACAGTGCCTACTAATACACCTTGAACATTTGCACATTTGGTCATGTTTACAACCATAAACAAAGATTTTATTATGAATTTTTTTACTGAAAGTTCACACACAAGTAACAGACAACTGTGAAGTGAAAGCAAAATGATTCTGTTATTTAAAAAAAAAAAGAGAAAAGTGAAAAGTGTGGCGTGCACAAGTATTCATACAGCATTTTCTGAGTGCATTAAATTGCCTTTATAACATTCCTAATGACTGCAGAAAGCGTTAAGTTATACAAAGATTTCCCAAGATTTGAACATCTCACGGAGCACTGTTCAATCCATAATTCTGAAATGGAAAGAGTATAGCACCACTGCGAACTTACCAAGACACGGCCGTCCACCTAAACTAACAGACCGAACAAGGAGAGCACTGGTAAGAAATGCAACCAAGTGCCCCAAGATAACTCTGGAGGAGCTGCGACGTACTGCCGCTGAGCTGAATCTGTACATGGGACAACTATAAGTCGTACTCTACACAAATCTGGCCTTCATGGACGGGGGGCAAGAAGAAAGCCATTATTGAAAGGAGGCCATAAGAAATCCCGTTTGAAGTTTGCTAGAAGTCATATGGAGGACACAGCTACCATGTGGAAGAAGATGCTTTGGTCAGATGAGACAAAAATTTAACTTTTTGGCCCAAATGCAAAACATTATGTGGCACAAACCTAACACTGCTCATCGTCCTGAGTGCACCATCCCCAGTGTCAAATATGGTGGGGGGAGCATCATGCTATGGGGCTGCTTTTCCTCAGCGGGGACTGGGAAGATTGTAGGAATAGTTGGGAAGATGGATGGAGCCAGATACAGGGAAATTTTGGAGGAAAGCCTGCTGGAATCAGCAAGAGAATTGAGGCTGGGGCGGAGATTCACCTTCCAGCAGGACAATGACCCTAAACACAAAGCTAAATCTACAATGTAATGGTTTAAAGACAAACATATTAATGTGTTAGAATGGCCCTGTCAAAGTCCTGACCTAAATCCTATTGAAAATCTGTGGAAAGACCTGAAAACTGCTGTTCACAAACGCTCTCCTTCTAATTTGACAGAGCTTGAGTTGTTTTGTAAAGAGGAATGGGCTAAAATGTCAGTCTCTACATGTGCAAATCTTGTAGAGTCAAACCCCAGAAGACTTGCTGCTGTTATTGCAGGAAAATGGGGTTCCACAAAGTATTAATTCATGCTGTATGAATACTTGTGCACGCCCGACTTTTCAGTTTTCTATTTTTTGAAAAATAACAGAATAATGTATAATTTTCAGGTTGGTGGGGAGTCCTTGCCTCAAGTGGAGGAGTTCAAGTATCTCGGGGTCGTGTTCACGAGTGAGGGACGGATGGAGCGTGAGATCGATAGACGGATCGGTGCGGCGTCAGCAGTGATGCGGTCGTTGTATCGGACTGTTGTGGTGAAGAGGGAGCTGAGTCACGGGTCAAAGCTCTCGATGCACCGATCGATCTACGTTCCCACCCTCACCTATGGTCATGAGATTTGGGTAATGACCGAAAGGGACAAGATCGCGAATACAAGCGGCCGAAATTAGTTTCCTTCGCAGGGTGGCTGGGCGCACCCTCCGAGATCGGGTGAGGAGCTCGGAGTCGAGTCGCTGCTCCTTCACGTCGAAAGGAGCCAGCTGAGGTGGCTAGGGCATCTGTTCCGGATGCCTCCTGGTTGCCTCCCTCGGGAGGTGCTCCAGGCATGTCCTATTGGAAGGAGGCCTCGTGGAAGGCCCAGGACACACTGGTGGGACTATGTCTCCGAGCTGGCCTGGTGTCGCCTCGGGCTCCCCCCAGAACAGCTGGAGGAGGTGTGCGTGGATCGGGAAGTCTGGGCATCTCTGCTGAGACTGCTGCCCCCGCGACCCGGCCCCGGATAAAGCGGAAGAAAAAGGATGGATATATCATTTTGATTTCACTTCACAGTTGTCTGTTACTTGTGTGTGAACTTTCAGTGAAAAATTCAAAATAAAATCTTTATGTTTACGGTTGTACCCACGACAAAATGTGCAAAGGTTCAAGGTGTATTAGGTGTAAGAGGCACTGTATATGGAAATATTGTAAATATGTATAGTTGTGCTCAAAAGTTTACATTCCCTGGCCGAACTTTAGATTGTTTTGACTAATTTTCAAAGAATATGAAAGATAACACAAAACGTTTTCACTCATAGTTAGTGGTTGTGTGAAGCCATTTGTGGTGGAAAAAAACTGTTTGCTCTTTTTAAATCTTAATGAAAAAAGACCCTGATCAAAAGTTTATGATCAAGAGGAGTGGGCCGCTTTACCACAGAACCTCCTCCACAACTACCACTAAAGACTCCAAGCTGCCATTGATGCTAAAGGGGGCAATAGACAGAACGGGTGTATGTAAACTTTGGATCAAAAAACTTTTTTATATTATCTTTCATATTCTTCAAAAAATTGTCAATTTTTTAAAATAAAATTGCTAAAAAACAGTACCATACCAACCGACTAGCACAATCATCTGTGTTTTAAAGCCACATTAAATTAGCTATGTTGGTAAAATATTTGCTCCCAAAGAAATATGTTTTAGAATGTTTAAATTCTAAAACAAAATTAACCCAAATGATGACAAAAGATTCATGAAAGACTGAAACTAAAGAGGCCTAGCATACTGCACCATCAGTAAAAGGCATGGGCATTCCTCAAAATCTTCAACAACTCTGTACAGAGGGAATGACCCCAAAGGGAGCTAGATACAAAGAGAACCTTAGCCTCTCCTGCACATTTACACATACCTTTAGCCAGCTCCTTAAATGTGACAGGTTTATCTTTTGCCTCTTGCTCTTGTTTCTCTCTAGGCAGAAAACTCTCCTGCTCCGCCAGAACTGTCATCTCTGTCTCTTTGGTTTCGGGCTGACACTGTTTCTGACCCTGTTTCGGTAAAGACTTGGGCAGGAAGAAAAAGGGAATACTGGAAAGAAGCACCACTGTCCCAGTCACAATAAAGCCAAGCCACCAGGCACCGACCCATCGAGAGTCCTTATGGCTTATTGTCACCGTATCTGGAAAAAGGAGAACATCAAACTAAATGAATGACAAAGTAAATAATCTGTAGATCAAGTATAAAATATTTTTTTTCAAATGAACAAAAGTACATGTTAGCACTGGTCTAGACTTTGTTTAGTCCTAGTTAAGCACTCGGTTCAGATTTAATGCAAATGTAGACATAGCTTAGTCCTGCTGTAATGTTTTTAAATTATTTTTATTCTGCGAGTTGAGGTTTTTGCTACGTCAAGTAGGTTCAAAGACAACGATGGTCAACTAAAGAGAGCATGTTTATGGCAGGTCTTACATCAATAGGTCATGGGTTGGCAAACAGCCCATTTCACAAGCCAAGGCAAACAAACAAAACAAAACGCGGGCAAACAATCAAAGTAAACAACAAAATGATAGGTCAGTTGAGAAAGATCAATGTCCAATATTCTGATCAAATAAAGGCTATTCATCAACAACAACACCAGTTACACACACATTGACTGATAATTCAATGTAAGGTTGTAATTTTCGCCAGCTGAGAGCACTTGGACCTTTCCATTAAACCTTTGATCGCCCAATGCCTTTAAAAGCCCCCCGCAGCGACGTTACGCTGCAGTTCTATTTGTGTTTTACAAGGGAAATAAATGAAGAGCGTCTGTTCAGCCTCAACCATCATCCCGACTCCTAGTTTTCCCTTTCTGCACTGCTGGCCCCAGTCTAGTAGAAATTACAACACAACGCAGAGACATTTTATTGGGTCGTCGCCAGCACAGAGACAGGGTCATCATCAGCAATTTAACATTGGTTCACTAATTGTTTTTGTGTTAGAAAGGCAGATGTAGGTGCATGTGAAGTACACTGAACTATTGTTAATCCACGTGTTAAACGTAGCTGTAAAGTCCACTCTAGCTGATTTTAGATCTCATTTGGCCCATTATATAAGGTGGAAGAAGAAGAACAAAACAAGAACAAAAAGGAGAAGAAGAAGATTTCAGACTGGTTGCCGGGGGGACATTTTTTAATCTAATTTCCAAAGCCTGGTGAGATCTACGAAACGTGACACTAATTTTGTGGTTACAGTAGCGGTTTGTGATGTCAGTGTTATGAATCAAGTGGCCAATGGTAGTGGGGTTATGGTGTGGGCAGACGTAGGTGCATTTTATTGATGGCATTTTGAATGCACAGACATACCGTGATGAGATCCTGAGGCCCATTGTTGGGTCATTAATCCACGACCATCACCTTATGTTGCAGCACAGCATTATCACGCACTCTGGAGCTTTCAGAGTCACACCTCATTTGAAAGCTAAGACCTACAAAACTTTTCGTAACTTTTTTGTCACATTGTCGCCGTGTTGATGTCACATTTTTTAAGCGTATTTGTTTTGTTTTTGTCTCTATTTGACGCTTTGTAATTTTTTCATCCTATTTTTTATTGTGTTACTGTTGCTTTTCCGGTGCATTTTTGTGGCTCTTTTGTTGCGTTTTCATCCAATTTTTTTTGTGCCATTTTGACGCTTTTTTCAATACGTTTTATATTTGAATAACACCAAACTGGACAAAATGCGCTCGGTTCAGCTGGGGGAAAAAGAACATTCCTTTTACTGTAGACAGCCTAAGGCACACCAGTGCAATAGTCATGTTGTTAAATCAGCATCTTGATATGTCACACCTGTGAGGTGGGATGGATTCTCTTGACAGGGAGAAGTCCTCAACAACACAGATTTGAGATATTTGAGAGAAATGGGTCTTTAGAGTTCAGTTTAAAGAAAATGTTTTATGTTTTTATCTAATTTCCAAAGCCTGGTAAAATCTGCGAAACGTGACACTAATGCTGTGGTTACAGTACTAGTGTGGGTGAGCGGTTTGCGATGCGGTTTGTCATGAATAAATTATTCTGATTCTGATATCTCTGAGTTCAGCTCTTGAAAAAATGTGAAAGTGTTTGTATTTTTGTTCAGTAGATGCTTCTACTCACTTTTAAACAATAACACACATTAGGATAGATAGTTAAAATCATCATACCTAAATCCACAAATCCAATGTCCACATATACTTTGGTCAGGAATGAGCCGAGCATGAAGCCAAACATAGGTCCCAAAATACCCACTGTTTGGATACAGGCTAAAAAAAAAAAGACATATTTAACAGATTTCAACTCTTTCAGGGTCTATATTTTTTACTTCTACCCATTTCTTTTTCGAGTTTGGAGATGTACATGTACAAACTAAATGTAAAACTTTATGTAAAGACGTGCATATGCACAATATTTGATCATATACATTATTTGAATATATATTGTGTATTTGTTAATTTGCCAAGGCTGCATATAAGCATGCAATATGTAAAATAAACATAATCAAAATAAAATACAAGAGTTAGGAGTATATTTCTGATACAAACAAAATAATAGAAAGTGGCTGTGGTAATACCAACCCAGATAGAAAGGAGTGTTTTCCTCTCTTGAGAAGTCATCTAGGTAGGACACGCCCAAAGGCATGATGGGAGTCTCTCCAATCCCACGCAGCATGTTCCCCAGGAACACATAAATCCACATTGGCGAACCACTTGAATGTTCACATGCTATGGGTCACAATGAATGTTAATATACACAGTTGGTTCAGAAAGTACTCCCTGCTCCCATTACGATATAGCCTGACACAGAAAATCTTCTAAATATGATATTTTTTGTGTTTGTCACTCAGTCTTATATATACTATAAAGCTTCGTCATGGTGGTGCAGCGGTTAGCGCTCGTGCCTCAGAGCAAGAAGGTCCCAGGTTTGATTTCCACCTGGACGGGGACTTTCTGTGTGGAGTTTGCATGTTCTCCCTGTGTCTGCGTAGGTTTCCTCCGGGTACTCCGGTTTCTCCACCACTAAAAACATGTACAATAGGCCAGGATAAATTATGTATGTGCGTGAATGAATGGTGGTCAGAGGGACTGTTGGCGCAGATTTGTGCAGTTGCGCTTTTGTCAGTCTCCCCCAGGGGAAACTGAAGCTGCATACGTATCTTACCACCACCGAGTATGAATGCAAAATTGTCCCACTTAATACGCTTTGTGGCCATGTCTGTGAAAGGTGCTATACAAATAAAGTCCTTTCCTTTCCTTATATAGAGGCTGGACCTTTCTTGTATTACAGGCAAAATGATTCACAAATCCAAACTTTTATCAATGTTGGTAAACAGCACATGTTCAATGGAATGGTTGTGTCCATTTCTATTTTAATGTGTTACTGTAGCATAATCAGGGTTGTTGTTTTACTAATAGGTGCATAATAATACATTATTATTATTAAGAAAGGTCATTGTTGTGAGTGGACAGTTGATTACCGCCTCATCTACAGATCCAAAGATCAGAGCTTCAAATCCCTGCTCCAGGGAATAGTTGGTGGTAGCGCGAGTAGACCACCACCCGGAGAAGCATTGGCTAAATAGGTTGCTACAAGCAGCACTCACTTCAACGACCGCTTGCTGCATTTCCTTCGCTCAATCTCCTCTACAGTAATGTAGAGCATTGGCGTTTGCAGGATAAACTACAAACCAATTCTTCCACTGTGAGTTAAACACTGTCAAGAGCGAGAGACGCAAATATGCGGATACGTGATCAAAACACTGTACCTTTCTTTGCCTGTGCACTGGGAGCCTCCGCATGCTCCAGACTGTGATTGGACAGACAGGGAAGGATAGTCTCCGTGCTGTTCACAGCTGTATTGTGAGACATGCTGGTCTCATATTTATACCTGAAAGTATTTATTGGCACGTTAGACAACTGCAGCCAGCTAGTAGTAATACTGTCGATGATTATAAAAATACTTTGCAAAAGGTTCATACTGTCTTCTTCGATTAAACTTTTACTGTTTGTTCTTTTAGTAAGGCAGAAAGTCACGGGCAGTGATCCAAACTAGTAAAGCAGGTTAACAAACCTTCTGTCTTACTAAAAGAACAAACAGTAATAGATTATTAAAGTATTTTGATTTTTTTTAAAGAAATTATCTAATGGTTTTCCACACCGTTTTCTTATTTTTTATTAGACATTCGGTATCATTTGGGATATTTGATTAATAGCCCCATATTTTAAAAAAATACTCACGGTCCTTGGAAGAAGTGCGGCAGAGCAGTGAGATAGGACCCAAGTGCCATAATGACACATCCAAACCCAATCAACCTGGGACGGTGGAGTTTGGCACCAAAGTAGCTGACAAATGCTATCACTAGAAGGTTTCCTGAAAATGTCAAATAAAACAATTCTAGTAATAATAGTAACACCCCTTTGTGTACGATTGTCATGTGATAAGGTGAATCTAAGCTACTTCTACTGAATGAACTAAATGGTTTTACCCATTTCAAAACTGCCATCGATGGCCCCAATGAGGGAGCTTGGAATGTCGAAGCGCCTCTCAATCTGCGTGATGGAACTTTTCATGTAGGAACCACAAAAAGCTTTGGAAAAATATACAAAGGACATAGAAACAAGAAAGAGCTGCAAAAACAAACAAACAATATTAAAAATTACAATGATTGTGTAGCTGAAAAAAGGCAAACAGATTATTTGTATTCTTTTGGGCCTCATTCGCGACACGTTCTCACGCACAAATTTGTTCTTAATGCCTCCTTAGGAAGGTTTTTGGCATTCACAAAACTTGTTCTTAGCTGAACACATTCCTCTGTAAGAACAAGTCAGGAGGACTCTTACGCACCAAAAAGTCTTCAGTTCTGTTCACGATATTTTTATTTATTTATTGGTTTTATTTATTTGTATATTTGGTCGGGACAGTGCATGTTAATGAACATACATGGGTCTCATGCATGTAAACAAGCCACACTGGATTGTAGCCGTGGGCTAATTTGCATCCGTCGTCCTCCATGCGCACTCTCAAACACACTCTCATTCATCCTGGCCTATTGTACATATTTTTAGTGGTAGGGGAAACCGGAGGAAACCTACACAGACACGGGGAGAACATGCAAACTCCACACAGAAAAGCCCCGTCCCTGGTGGGAATCGAACCCGAACAATCTAGCTGTGAAGCACGAGCGCTAACCGCTTACCGTGCTGCCCAGTGTACAGTGAATATACAGTGAATACCATTCAAGGCTGTGGATGATTCTTTGAACATAACCAGATAACTAAGGATTTCACTTATTTTTTTAAACATGGGCCTGTCACACCTTGACGATTTAGCCAGCATATGCCGACGTCCAAGAATTTCCTAAAACGCTGGCATATACGATGAACTTTCTATGTATTTTTCAGTTTTGGGTTTAGGCTATACATAGAGTATTCATAACGAGTCTAGACTGATTTTTGTTCTGATTAATAGGCTGTATTTTGTTAATTGTAAAGTTGTAGACTAGGTTTATGTCCAGTTCAGTTCTGGTTCCTTTTTGGAGACTCTAAATCAGCAATTTAGTGGAACTTGACTGCATGAAAAAGTAACCCTTTGTTTTGTCTATCAAATCCCATAGGAAACTATAGTGTCCCAAATTACCAAACACAACCCCTAAAACGTGTTTTCTGTCAATCCCAACAAAATCGTGAGTCACATTTTGTAAAAACGTCACACAAACTTAAACTTTGACATAAAGAAAGAAGACTCCCTGAAGATTTCAGTGATGTATCACATGCTGGGACACTGTTTTCAGACGGGGGTCTTCCCTGCTGCCTTTAAGGGGGCGGTGGTGAAGCCCCTGCTGAAGAAGAGCAATTTGGACTGTAATAGTTTTAACAAGTAACTTACCATTTTTAAGCAAAATCTTAGAAAAACTTGTCTTTATCCAACTTAATGATTTCCTTACTGCACATAATGTCCTTGAGAAATTCCAGTCTGGCTTCAGGGTAAACCGCAGGACCGAGACGGCCCTTTTAAAGATGATTAAAGGATCTTAGATTAAAATATGACTCACAGAAGGTCACAGTGTTGGTTCTACTGGATCTGAGCGCCGCTTTTGATGCAGTCGACCACACTATTCTTTTAACTTGTTTAAAACACATCGGCCTCTCTGGTGCTGTCCACAAATGGTTTACATCCTACCTCACAGACAGGACATTCATGATAAGTGTGGATACCTGCTCCTCTAAGGTCCATAACATTACATGTGGTGTGCCCCAGGGTTCGATGTTAGGCCCAGTGCTTTTTAACCTGTATATGCTCCCTCTTGGTGTCATCTGGAGACATGGAGTCAACTTTCACAGTTACGCTGATGATACACAGTTGTACATCTCCATGTCTCCTGAGGACACCAGGCCAAGGGATGCACTTTTTAACTGCATTTTAGATATCGAATCCTGGATGGCAGAAAACTTTCTCCAGCTTGACCAGGACAAAACTGAACTTTTAGTCATCGGTCCTCAGGCCCAGAGAGAGAAACTTTTACCCAAACTAAATTCATTGTCTTTTAATCCTTCCTCACAGGTGAAGAACCTGGGTGTGATTTTTGACTCTGAGCTGATTTTAATTCCACACATTAAGAATATCACAAAGATAGGTTTTTACCATCTAAAGAACATGGCCAGAGTCCGCTCCATTCTCTCTCGGGCCAACACGGAGACGCTAATGCATGCTTTTATCACCAGTCGTATTGACTACTGTAATGCCCTGCTTTCTGGTCTTCCCAAAAAGAGTATCTCAGGTTTACAACTTTTACAAAATTCAGCAGCTCGTGTCCTGATGAAGACCAGGAGGCGGGACCACATTACACCGGTTTTAGAGTCGCTGCATTGGCTCCCCGTGTGTTTCAGGATCGATTTTAAAGTTCTTTTAATGGTTTTTAAATGTCTTAATGGTCTTGGTCCTTCTTATCTCTCAGAACTGCTTTTACCTTATGAACCTTCACAGCCCCTTCGCTCCTCTGGCAGGGGTCTCCTAGTTATTCCTAAAGTCAACAGAAAAACTCACGGCGAGGCGTCTTTCCAATATTATGGCCCTCGCCTCTGGAACGACCTGAGGAGGAGCTCAGGACCGCAGAGAATGTTCATGTTTTTAAGAGCAGGCTCAAGACCCACCTTTTTAGCTTAGCTTTTAATTGACATATATTTATTTAGTCCTAATTATATAGTTTGTGTGTGTATGTGTGTGCGTGCGCCTGTTTGTCTGTTATCTGTAAAGCACTTTGATACCTTTCGGTATGAAAAGCGCTTTATAAATAAAGTTTGATTTGATTCGATTTGACTGTTTTCACTTTGAACAAGAACGAAGTCACAAATGAAAAATAACAAAAACGATCACAAATTACCTATGCGGGATTTATGAGCATACGTCATTGAGTACTTGCAGTATGTTGATGCCTGCGTGCTTCAGCGTGCTCATAACTTATACAAAAGTACCCATTATTTATCCAACGTACACCAGCATATTTGCCAAATTTCTCATACGTCGGCATACACTGGCTAAATCGTCAAGGTGTGACAGAGGAAGTGCCTATGTTTTGGTTTACATTTGTAGCTTCTGTTTGAAGCCAAATTTAGTCATAGTGATCACTTTATGGCTAAAACAGTATTTCAGAATGCTGACATTGACATTAAAGTTAAATCCCTTGCATTTTTAAAATTTTTTAACCACAGTAAAATATTTTCAATATATTTATACTATACAGGTGCTCGTCATATAATTAAAATATCATGTCATTTATTTCTGTAACTCAACTTGAAATGTGAAACTAATATGATATAGACTCATTACATGCAAAGTGACATATGCCAAGTCGTTATTTATAATTTGGATAATTATGGCTTACAGTCCATTTTCAAAATATAATAATTTTATGAGATTTTTAATTTGGGGTTTTTACAAGCTGAGCCATAATAATCAAAATTATAACAAATAAAGGCATATCTCACTTTGCATGTAATGAGTTTATCATATATCAGTTTCACAGTTTAAGTTGAATAACACAAGTGAATGCACTTTTTCATGATATTACATAACGAGCACCTGTATAGGGCCAGGTTAACATAAGAAATTATAAAATATATAAAAACAATAAGAATTTTATACAAAAAAAATCTGGAAAAATTGAATAAATGCACAACCAGACACAGGTAATATTATTGTGATCTTTCTTTCTACAACATGTCCCACTGCTTAAGTCATTTTAACTTCCAAAGCCATAAAACTTCCTACACAAATGATTTACGTTTCTCGGGATAAAATTGCGCTCTGTCCTTGCTATTGACTGAGTGATGCCCTATGTAACACTGACAGGAGTTCATATACAATGTTATTCTGACCTTAAGCTTGGAACAGCAGCTCTCACGTTGAGTTTTGAACGCCACACTCATGATGCCGGTGGGTCAAAGGAGAGAAGGGAGACCTGCAATTTAAATGTAAAAATATGTCTTTAAAAAAAAATGAAAATAAAATATACAAAAGTTATTAGTGTACAAAATAAAATAAAAATTGCAGGGATGAAAAATAAGTCTGGTTCATGGAGGAAATAATATAATGCACGTTACTCCCAGACCTGGACAACAGTTAACATATCTCCCGTTCAAGGGTAAATGCTATTTCCCACTAATTAGTAATTTATCTTGTTGTATATTTAAGGTATGCAAAAAGAAGTAAAAATCTAAATTCAGAGAAGTGGCACTCACCTGAGAGGCAGCAGCTGTCCCGTAAGAGGTGATAGGTAAAATCTCTCTCTTCACACAGGACTTTGGGCTCAGCATAGATCTAATCTCAAACAAACTATGAGCTGTAATCAGTAACTCGACTCTCTCTCTCTCTCTTGCCCTCTCTCGAGTGAGTTTGTTGATCACAACGAAGGCAGACATCCGTTAAAATTACGCAAAACTACACGTGCCTTTATGCAACGAGAGAAAGTCGGACATTGTGGACATTTTAGGCCTCGCCAGCTCCTTCGCTCGTTTGAAGGCTCAACAAACAAACTCTGGACAGTGGGATGTTTGACCACTGTTGTTTCTGACCTGTTCTTACAAAGGCGAAAGCTTTCCTCTTCTCGTGTCTGCTTTTATAAAGCAGGGTGTTTCCTAGCACTGATCAAAGTCTTCCTGTTCCATTGATATTTGCAAACAATGGCTTTCTCCAGATACCTCTACAATGCTCTGCTAATGACTGGCTTCACCAATGAAAAGAGATCAGCATTTTTTTTCTGCCACTGACAAGATTTAAAAAAAAAAAAAAAAAAAACATTAGAACTGATGCATTCACAGCAAACCTATTATGTCTTGTTTTACCAACAGCTTTGAGGCCGCTGGGTTCCTAAAACGAATGAATTATTAATAATTAAAACACCATATGAAATTAATTTGGGGCTTTTTATTTATTTTGAGAGATATTCAGAATACTACATAAGTTTTGCAAATCGATTTTATTTTCAACACTGAACACGAACATTTTGCATCTTTTATGAATCAATTAATGTGTCTAAATACAGATCAAGATTTAAAAACGTTGAATAAAAAAAATATTAAAAAAAAACCGGTGTTTTGTTACTCAGTGTATTTATGACATGACTGCATGGGGCACAGTCTAAAATCGGAGCGATATTACATGGTTTCTCCTCCACAGCGGGTGATGCGTTTGTACTCAGAGCTCCTCTCTCTGCAACAACTGTAGCTATGCTGTACCTGCAGTGCTTGAGCCAGCACCACTCTGCAACAACAGAAAGAGAGATCAGGAGGAGTCTAAAAGCCACTTTTACATCTAACTGAGAACTCCCCAGACAAAGTTTTACAAACCTCTGTAGTTTACTCAGAAAACAGCTATGATATAATAAGACATGTTTGTCATTTTCTTCCTATTAGGGTTGCAAATGAGTAAGATCTGTAGCGCCAACTATGGGCGAGAAGGTTCTTTCATTCCCTCTTACAGTAATACCTTTTGTGGATTGTCTCTTTTCTTTGGTTGGCTCTCTTCCGAAAAACTTCATGCGATACTGCTCACAGAAAACCAATGTAGATACAACTCAATTCAATGCTGTTGATGTCACAGGTTCGGGTTCATTGGGGGATGTTGTGGTGTGGTGTAGCCAATAATTTAAAAAAGTTAAAAGGATCAAATACAATTTAATGTAATGGCGTTAAAAGGGGCTAAAACATACATTAAAAGGCATAAATAGGGGGTTTAAAAAGGGCTAAAAGAGGGTGTGCGTTAAAGTGCAGGTCAGTCAGTATCTGGGAAGGGGGGCCGGCGGCTCCGGGAGCTGCGGAGGCGCTAGGTGTCCACCTCGGGGAACATATGCCGCTACTCCCGCTGCTCCTGTCCGGGGTACATCCCCGGCCTCGACACGCGCCCTCTTGCCGCCCTGCCACGTGGCATCCCATAGTCGTGCCCACGTTGGCCCCGTCCGGTGCCCTCGCCCCGGCATCCTGCGTCCTTGGCGCCTCCTGCTCTCGCCCGTTGCCCGTTGCCCGTTGCCCGTTGCCCGTTGCCCGTTGCCCGTTGCCCGTTGCCCGTTGCCCGTTGCCCGTTGCCCGTTGCCCGTTGCCCGTTGCCCGTTGCCCGTTGCCCGTTGCCCGTTGCCCGTTGCCCGTTGCCCGTTGCCGGGCACTCCCATGCCCCCTCACTTGTGCCAAACCGCCTCCGCCTTTATATACTCTCTCTTGCAGGTGTGCCCACTTGAGGCAATCAACAGGGGCGGGGCAACGAGCTTTGGTATAAAATCATGCATAAAATCAACCTTAAAAACATGCAGATAAAACACACTAAAACCAACTTAAAACTAGTCCGCTCGTCCCCGTGTCATTGATAAACATCAACAACACATAAGAATAAAGTGAAAATTAAATACAGTGTAACTCCTAATATATAACAGCACAATATTTTGTCTGACATATTGACATATTGCATTGTCATCTGAATGTAGTGACTAATAGTTAAACATGTTTCACTTCTCATACTTACACACAAGAGGCTTTATCATTTCTACTAAAGCCTCCTGTATAATTATTACTCTGCACCCTTGTACTATTCCGAAATGACAAAGTCTCTTGTCATCTTGCCCTGCTTCCCCTCTGACCTGTGGTGGCTGTGGCAGAGGCCGTCACATACTGGCATCTGCAGCTCAGAGGAGCACTGCCCCACCGTCACGTTCTGACTGGCCATCACAGGGGCACAGTATCCACCTGGAAAATAACACCACCATAAACATGGGACTGCTGAGAGGTATTCACTGTCTATGCTGCCCCCAAGTGGACATTCTCTGGAAGCGCAACTTACCGGTACATGTGAAACAGCAGTGGCGTTCATCCCAAATCCTTTTCTCCTATCACATATTGTAAAAGAATATAAGGCACTTTTGTTAGTTACACAGTTAGTAACACAGTGAGTTAGTTTAAATTACAAAGACGAAGCATATTGTAGATGTGGTAGCCTACCTTGGGGCAGTTTTGTGTTGGACAGACCTTGGTGTCAGTTTGGATGCCTTCGACACTGCAGATGAAAGACTTACACGGCTCGGCAATATCCCTCCATGTTTCTCCAACCTACAAACACAAGACAAAACAAACAAAACGCACTGCTTTGCCACATGTGAAACTATCCAGTATTTAGTGGGTGTAAGACGGACAGTTCACCTACTTTATAGACATTTCCCTTGTAGCTACATGTCCTCTCAACTAAAAGAAATGTTGAAAAGAAAAACATATTCATCTATTCACGTGGATATTTCGTGACATTTCTATTGCATTTTTGAAATATCATACCACAGTCTTGTAGCCCGCAGCACCGGTTTGATAGGATTTGGTTCGGGCCACATAAAGGAGGTGGTGGAGGAATAATTTCAGAGCATTCCTTACTCAAGGTCTGGTTGTTACATGAGCAAATGTGACAGTTGGACGGCCACACTTCACCTGCCTACGCAAAGGAAAAGCAATTTTAGTGCGTTAGAAGAAAAAATGATTGAGGTGGTTAAAAATGTGATCTTACTACTTTGGGTTCACCGAGTGGTCCTTTGCAAACTGAAAATAAGGGCAGAGAAAAAAGTTAATCATGACATACAGTTATGAACTCACAAGTAGATTAAAACAATAAATTAAAAAAAGCGTAATAAAGTTTAGCACACTGAATTATTACGTACACAAAGGTCATAAAGAATATATACTGTAAAAGATATGTTTTATTTGAGTATAGAGCAGCTATAAAAACATGGTACTCACATTTGCAGGTGTCCCCACAGGTATTTGAATGACTGCTTTCTCGAATTTGGCCACTTGGACAAAAACAACAACATAATCTATGGCAGATTTCCCTTTGTGTCTAACTCTAAAATGAAAGCATTTACATTAAACAGTTTGACTTATAGATTTGACCAAATAATATGCCAGCAGGCAAAAAGTTGCATTACCAGAATAACTGCACAATGACTTACCCTCCAAGGCAGAAATCATCAATTTTAGAACTATATTCTTTGAAAACAAGCCCTTTTGGACATGGTACATCTGAAACAAAAACATGCATGTCTAACAGAACATACAAATAATATTCTAGAAAAACAAAGCATAAATTATATTTACCACAGCTTCCTTTAGACAGTGTTCTCCACTCAATTAATAAAACAAACTTTTTGCACTCATCTGCAGCTTGTGCCAAAGCGGGACAAGGAGCAGAGCGCCTACACGAATCAAACTCACAGCTCTTGAACATTGGGGTCAGATTGACTTGTTCACGGCACTCAGCAAAGACCCTAGAAACAAAGTGAATGGATGTTTCGCCATTGGTCCAAGAAGCTTCGTCACTGACTTATGATCTTTGTTAGGCAGCAAACAGAATACGATACGATACACAATCAAAAAACAGCACGTCATTATAGGAATTCTACAAAATATTTCTTCGAAACCATTAGTTGCACAATGGCGCAGCAGTTAGCGCTGATGCTTCACTGCAAGAAGGTTCTGGGTTTGATTCCCACCTGGACGGGGCCTTTCTGTGTTTGCATGTTTCCCTGAGTCTGAGTAGGTTTCCTACTACCACTATAAATATGTACAATAGGCCTGCACTTTTGTAAACTCACCGCTGTTGCAGCAGATCACAGAGTGGACTTCCACAGGTAGGAGGGGGTTTAGGGGTTGGAGAGGTGGGGGAACAGGATAGGTCTTTTGCAGCTGAAGAACACTCAGGTTTATGAGAGTCTTCATAAACCCAGTCATAAGCGGTTTGCCCACAGCAGCTGTCATTTTCAACCTGCCCACCACGACGAATACCGGATCCACCTCCACACACACCTACACAGAAAGGTTGCTTTTATAGATGCAGCCTAGTCCCAACAAATTTTGAGTACACAATGCATGTAACTGAGGGGGAATGTTGTAAATTAAACTGCAGTAACCATTAGACAATGATTGTGATTTAAACCTAATGCACAGTGAAGTGTGTGCCTCTAATAGCGCATACATTTGATCACCAAAATGGGGAAGTTATTCCACTGGTGACTTAAAATAACATGGTTACTTAAACTTTCAAAAGACAGCCAATGCTTTTTTTTCCCTCAACATTTCTGTTTTGAAATGGCTGACATTCACAAAACCCCGCCCCAAAATGGTAACTGTCCAATCATACATCCTAGCAACCGTTACTATGACGATACATTTGTCAAGCCTCCAGACTTCCAATGGAAAACAATGGGACAGACCAGCAATGAGCACTGAGCAGATGCACTTTTTTTTGCAGCTAACCACCAACAACCCTACCAGATGAAGAAGAAGAAGCAAAATGGTGAAGCGATCTACCTGTTAACTCTGTTATGTATTGTAATTGTTTTTTTGATTGTATAAGGACTGCAGATGGAAATTAGCATTGTGCTAAATCTGGGGCAGCTATCTTTTTAATGTACCTGTCCGTTGTCCTTTTAAATAAATAACTAACTAACTATGGAGGATGTAAATCGTGGCAATCGCCACCCCCAACAAAGTCCTTGCCACCCCTATTGCAACCCCCCAGAGAACCTGACTGTTATGTATTTGTCCCGATTTTCTGTGTGTTTGTGAAAAAACTCGCCCTTCCATCTCCCACGCTGCCTCGCTCTTACCAAAACAACAACAACGCGTGGTTGCATCGGCTACACCATAGATAAGTGTTGATGCTTATTTACGACTTTAGACAAGTAAAAGAATCAGCAATGGGCGCAGTGCAGGTGGAAAACAGGCCTGTTGTGGATTATGCAAAATAAGTTTTGCCAAATGGACGCTAATGACCGATCGGGACGAGTGAGAACCATTTGGTAAATAGGTGAAGTGAAGAGCAGCAAGTGTTACAACTGATCCTCAGATGATTGAGTACACAGTGAGTATAGAGTTGTTATGCTTATCCTGTGGAGCAAAGTTTGGCGGTGATCTGAAGGATATCGCGCTGGTATTTTGCTCAAATTAGAGTCACTAACACGAGTCACTCCAGCAGCAGCATCAGAAAGTTTGACGGACAAAGCAACAGTAACTAAGTGAGCGGGCTTCATGGGTTTCAAACGGCTTTCTGACTATTTTTGAGGACTTTTGACCTTACTGGATGCAAACAAATAGATACAATAGATCTCTAACTTCTTATAGAAAAGATAATATTGCCCAAAATGTCATTCAGAAAAAGCATAAAAGTTGATAATAATGTACATCCAAAATAATTTATGTCACAACTAGTACCTACCACATTGCCCCTGAGTGTTGTTAAGGAAGTTCTCCATGGCCAGGTTGACAACCAGAGAGAAGGAGGGAGTGAGGCTCACGTAGGAGCGGATCTCAGGGAGAAACAGGGTCGTGATATATCCAGTCGACCTCAACCTCATCCCAAACTGCTCGAATGGGGTTTGGATTGGCATGCCATTCAAAGACACCTACAGAAGAGAATGAAAGCATGCTAGGCACACAATTGTTACTGTGACAGATACAGTAAATGACAAAATGGTCTTAATTTATAAAGCACTTTTCCACCTACATTAGGCTCTCAAAGCACTTTACACTCCCCTCCAAAAACAAAAGTTCGGAAATTCCGCTTTTATTTCCTGATAGTCAATGACACCAAAAACCTCAGCTGCACAAGTCATCATAATCCAGTGTTCAAAGAACTCAAAGACTCAAAGACTTAAAGTCTCAAAGACTATGAGAATAGAAACACAGAGGCCATGCAAACCACTCATCAGTAGTAAGAATCAGAAGGCCGTTCTTTCTCCACACTTTGGCCTAGATGTGAATACAATTCTGACCTTTTGTCTCATACTCAAAGTCTTCAATGAACAACAACAACAACAAAAAAGAAAGAAAATGGCATTGTCGTTCCAATACTTTTGGAGGGAACTGTATACAGTGGTTGTCAACGTATTCTGTGGAGGACTTAATGCTTGTACGATGTGCTTTCAGTGGTTTTATTATGTGAACATGCCACTCCTCATTTGAAAGCTGACAACTTTCAGAATCCTTGAGCGTCACAGAGCTTGAGCATTGGAGGCCTAAACTTTAATGTGATTAAAGCCACACAGATGGCTACAACTAATATCAACACGTGAGTGAGAGAAATTACAAACCTGAACAATGAATAGGTCCTGGACAATGTTGAGGATAGCTGTGTTGCCTTTATATTTCACAATCACCCCTTTAACACAGGACCCATCCAAGCCTGGGATGCAGAGGAAGTTGACCACAGCGATGGTCAAGTTGTATAGAGGCCACTGCTCCTCAACCAGGATGTACGTGCAATTGTCAAAGAAATCAAACATTACGCCTTAAAAGGTGATGTAGTGGGGATCTCCGTATAGCTCACAATGGCCTGGAAAGACATAAACAAAACTTAAAAGAAAGTCTAAATCCTAGATTCAACATGCAATAGATTGATGATTAGCCATTCAGCCCCATTCATCGTCATAATCCTGTGTGGCCTGTGAAATTAACAGGGGCTGTTCAATGAAAATGACAAAAAGGCGGTAAGCCCCACCCTTGCAGGGCAGGCGGACCGGCTACAAGCCCCAACAGAGCTCCAGAGCCTGTCAATCATAGATTTGGCTTTAACTTTTTATTGCTGATGTACAAAAACCAGCATGGTTAAAAATATGACACCTACCCCGGCGTTGTCAAATGAGTCATAGCAATGTTAAGAAAAAAAGGAACTCTTTGGAGCCCGGCGTTTAAGCAATGCAAACAAGGTCCAAAGCTACATAGGAACCCTGTTTACCAAGTGTCTTTTGGAGTTGTCCCTGGCCACCAGGGGGTGGTATTACAGAAATGTCAGCTCCCCGCCATGAGGACCAAAGAGAAGCGCTGACAGTGGTTCTCAACCTTTTTTCCTTGAAGCCACCCTTAAGTATTTATTTCAAACTGAAATTGGAGTGTTTAATGCACCTGTAGTCCTTACTCAGTCATATTTGATGATTTTAGACCATTTATTACCATTTTGCTCAAAAAATATTATTTATGACCTGACCCTCTGGGGGGGTGAGCGAGCATGGTAAACCAAGTAATAACCGCTAAGGGCCTCGGTTAACGGTTAATGAAAAACTTGAAAACGTGCAGCCCTAATTAATTTTGTTATTACTTATTTATAATTCTTAACAGATAAAAAACATCAGCATACCTGTTGTGGATATTGTTGAAAGAGCAGTCGACCAATTCGTAGTTGCTGTAGTAGAAGTAGTAGTTGGAGTAATAATGGTGGATGACATAGACGTTGGGGTACTTGTTGTACTTGTTAAAGTTGTCATGGAGGTACTTTTAGTAGTGATGGTGGATGCTGCAGTTGGAGTGGTGCTGATAGATGATGAAGAAGTAGAAATTGGTGTACTTGTTGTAATTGAAGTGGTAGGAGTAACAGTTGTAGTAGTGGGTATTGGAGGAGATGTTGTAGGACCAGGTGCTGTTGGAAAACAACAATTGATTATTGATTGATAAAATGTAATGCAAATAAAAGAGTACTAAATGTATTTCACATTTCTTTTTCATGTTTCTCTTATTTAAACGTTAAATAATAAAAAAATATATATATTTAAGTCACATAAAAACTGTTACATGTACCCAAGAAAGACAATTGCACATGCACCTAATTCACCATTTGTTAATTACGTGTATCAGATTATTTTAGCCCCATATCTGATATGTAAACGAGAGATGAGAAAATACTTTGTCTGCTGCTGATCCACTTTTGCACTTGCTGCTCATTTGCATATGAGCAAAAGCCTGGTAAATGACCCACATGTATTCAATGTTGTTAAAAAAAAATAGGGACAGAGGCACAGTACTGAAGAATATACTTACGGCAAGATTTTTCAGATATCAGCGTTACATTGCGTGACATTTATTCAAAGCGATGCTATTCACCACATTGGGTATTACGGTTGTAAGTTACTTATCAACTATTTACCTTCCAGTTTATGAGTGTAGTATTTTTCACAGGTGAGCAGCTTACCACAAGCGTCATAATGCCACACACACTGATCGTGTTCATTTTAGTAGTCGCAGTAGACAGCTGTAGATAGATTTAAATACAGTCAGGAGTAGTCAGGAGATTATTGTTTGGCAATTATAGACTGTTTACTTTTTTGTACCCTAGTACAAGGGTATTTTACCGTGTTAAAACAAAGCCAGGCATTCAGAGCTCAATGACAATACATTTTAATTTACAATCCCATTGCATCACAATAATGCTACTCAAAGATAAGCAGAGGTATAGTGGGTATTCAAACACCAGTGGGACAGTATTAGTTAATGCCAAACTCTCGCTGTTGCCTCCAACCTTCTCTTGTAGGCCTGTTTCACCAGTGTAGAGCCTCACCAAGGCTTAAGTTCATGTGATTGTGGAATGAGTAGTAGTAGCTCCAGTAGAGACAAAATAAACACAAAAAAACAATACGAGCCCGATTGATTAATTGAGATGCAATAGTTGTAACTCAATCAATCAATCAATCAATCAATCAATCAATCGGGCTCTTATTTTACTTTTTACTTCCCCCAGTATCCAAGACAGAAACCTGATAACGATATACTGTATTCAACAGTTCAAGTGTGACTCACGGCATAGATCAGGACTCCCCCAGGCCACACGCTGCAGGCCTCAGCGTAAGCAGCTACAGCTGTACAGAAACCCAAAAACCGCCCTGAACTTCTACAGTGTAAACCAAATGAAATAAATAAATAAATAAAAAGAAATCCTCTAAATATTAAACCAGGACACAATTTAATGCAAAGCCGTAACCATAAATGGGTCTAAACGATTATGGGATCATAATTATTACTTAAAGAAGCTTTATACTTTGAGATGGCAGTTCTCGAAAATGTCCCCAGTGATGATGTGGCAGCGTCTTTGGGCCCAGGATGCACAGTACGATTGACGCTCACACGGGAATATCTCTTTTGTCACGTCAGAGCAGGGAGGGGAGGGGCTTTTCCAGCTGTTCCCAAATGTCATGGGGCCCAGCATCACTAGAATAAAAATGCAGTGTCACTCATACAGGTGCAAGTATAGCACAAAAAATATTCCTATTTACCAGATGAGTCCTTTATTTGAAGCTCATTCATCTCACTGGAGTCGAAATTGCCACAGGGACCACATACTCCATTCTAGAGCATAACGCAGGATGCAAAATAAGCAACAGTATGTAAATTAAATGACACACAAGATAAAGATTTCTATTCTATGTAAATGGCATTTGATAAGCCTTTCTAAGATATTTTGGAAGCCTCATTTATAGTTTCATAACTATATATGTATTGAAAGACAGGTAGTAGTAATTCATAGGGATGGGACGATACACTTAAACTCACGATACGATGCACCTCGATATGTCAAAGTCACGATACGATACGTCACGATACGATATCAAAAAAGAAAAAAATATTACTGTATAATAACAACTTGTTTATTTTTGTTTCAGTTGAACACAGGGAAACACGAGGCCTAACAGGCCAAACACAACAAGAACACTCCCTTAGTGCTGCTCTAACCCGAGGTTAATGTATCTCAGGACTGGTTCTTCTTAAAAAAAAATAACATATCATTCCTGTGACTTGACATGACGACACACTGCACCATTCCCCGGATATATATATATTTTTTTCATTTAATAATAATAATAATAATACATCGAACTTGTATAGCGCTTTTTGGACACTCAAAGACGCTTTACATCAGGGGTGGCCAACTAGTCGGAGACCAAGAGCCGAAATGTTCAACCTTGATCCTGTGAAGAGCCACAAAGGCACCGATCATTCGCGAGATCCAGGGGCGGTAGTTTATTGTGATTAAATATAATATGACCGTTATATTTAATCACAATAAAGTATAACTTTATGCCTGGCCTTTTTCTTTTGTTTTAATAATTGTATTATATGTAATAGTTTTACTCCTCACCAAGATTGAAATAAATGTATATTAAATAAACTGACATATTGTGCTGTTCTGCTCTGACTGGGATAGAATTATATTTTTTTATTTTTAATGCTGGAGTGTGTTAGTGTGAGGGGGCCTGCCCACTGAGCCCCCTCCTCTGGTTCGCCCCTGGCCTGTGCGCTCAGTGTCTGCAGCTTGGTCCTGACTGGACTGTGCAGAGAACGAACTTTAGGCTGCACAAAGTTCATAAACTTTAATCAGGAGCCCCTGGAGGACGTCTGAGATTCTGTTTTATGTTGCATTTGTTACAGTTGCAGCTCATGTGACAGAAAAGACAATGACTTTGCGTATTTCCGCGTTACGATGTCGCGCTTCGCATCATATGCTTCAATAGAGCTCCGCTTTTTTCCATTTCCTAATTTTGATCTTTTTCTGTGAATATGAGGCCAACTTTCGTCAAATAAAGAGTAGGCTAATCAGAAACTTGAAAAGCACAGAAGCTGGTCCCAGTGCCACGATCTGCCTGACTGTTGTTTACCTACATCCCGCTTTGAGTGAGGCTGCTGCACGCGCACCTTTTACACGCCGCCTCGAAAAGGAGGGAGATACGGACATTCATGCGTGTAGAGATGGAAACACATGAACTATGGTTGGATTTGTGGTCAAGATTCTTAAAGACTATTACAGTTTATGGGGAATGTGTAGGCTACCATGCGGCTCGAGAGCCGCGTGTTGGCCACCCCTGCTTTACATAAAAAAAAAAAAAAAAATCTTTTTTTTTTTTTTTTTTTATTTCGCGATCCATTTTTTTTTAACTCGATGCATTTCGTCACGTTTTGTATCGCGATATTTCGTCAAACGATATTTCGTCCCATCCCTAGTAATTCAGCACATAAAAAAACAGCACACCACCACTTTGATATCTTTGGTCTCTTGGGACGGAGACCAAGTACTGTATGCGAACATGCATAAGTACATTTTTTTAAATCATCAAGCCCAAATGAATATACATGTAAATGGTTCAGTTACGGCAGAATATGAACATTGTGTTTTAAAGCTTTTCTCACCCTCCATTGTGGCTGCAGCTCCACAGTGATCCATGTGTGTTTGTCCCATATAAGAGTGATGCCTTTACTCGGGACACTTACAACAATGTAGAGGCCCACTGTATGCACTGTATAAAGAGGGCTGCTATGCAGAGACAAGCGACTGTGGACATGTTCAGTCACTGTCATATCACTCAGGATTAGGAGGAAAAGTCCCTTGAAGACAAGAACGTTTCATATGGCAAAAGAGCGTGTCTAAAAGGATGCAGAGAATCATTCTGATATGTACCTTGACGTCCAGGATGATTGACCGCGAACAAGTGAGAGCCTCATCGCAACAGGGCACACTTTCAACTCGGACAGAAAATGTGCCGTTTCCATACCCACAATCATCCTGTAAAACAAAGAGGCCTTTATCATAATGAAACCTACAAAACTCCTTAGTCCTGAACGCTGAATCTTTACTATACATTATCTAAAAAAGTCATTAAATCTTAAAATATCAAAACATTTCAAACATAATACATATTAAGATGGTGCTTAAATACAGATTTATTCATCTGGTAAACTATTTCTCCAATGTGCAGAGAAAGTTGTAGTTTTACCTCAACTAATGTGTACTGACAATGCCCATCAAAGCAAAACCATTTGGAATCAAATGTCTGGTAGTGTCCATTTCCATAAACTTGACATTTACCAGGACACAGCTCTTCTGTGCACATCCACTGACCATGAGAGCACACACTGGAATAAAGGCATACAATTATGAGTTAAATGCACATCATTTATTTTAAAATGGTCAGTCCAATCAGTCTGTACCATGTTTTACAATAGACCTTGATAGAAGAAAAACGAATTCCCTTCAGAAATAAGTGAAAGTTAGCTATCACTTATCTGGTCATTACTTACAAAGGTTTTGCTGAGACGGCCACAGGTTTTCTGCAGTGTATTACCATTATTCTCCGAACAGTGGACACAAACCTTCCCATTAGTGCAGCCTTGTTATAAAAGAAAAGTTATTATTTGTTTGTTTCTGCCGCTGAAGGGACATGGTGAAAAAGGTATGAGAGGGACGGCATGATGGCACAGTGGTTTGTGCTCGTGCTACACAGCTAGAAGCTCCCGGGTTTAGTTCTCCCAGTGTCTGTAGGTTTCCTCCAGGTACCCCAGAGAAAACTGTGGCTACATACGTAGCTTACCACCACGGTGTATGGAGTGATTTAAGAACAAGTCCCATACAGTGTAACTTGTGTCCTTTTTGACATATATATATATAAAAAAAGGAAAATCAGTAAAGTATGTTTGTTGCTACATTACAGATTACGGGGTGGTTTGTGAAAAAAAAAAAAAATCCCAATTCAGAGAAACTTTCTCAATATCCTGATTGACATTTTGTATGTGTGTTTATTTACCACAGTCCTCTGAACACCTCAGCTGTCCATCTTCGCAAATACTGCAAAACAAAACGCTATTATAACAGTGTCAAAAAGTATTCAGTGATCTAACATCATCACGTTTTAATTCGGTCCGAAAATTTTGGTCTCTCAAAAAAAATTGGCCGGGCCTTGAATGCCATTTTGATTAAATGTCATTCTGTATTTTTCTGTTCATTTTGCATTGACAAAAAATGTCTGTTGAAGCCTGTTAGTACATTTTACACCTTGAACTGTTACACTGTGCGTGACATAAGTTCAGTTTAATGTCAGCTCACCATTGTTGTCCATCAATCACAGCAGGTCCTGGTGGAGTTGTGCCCCCACTGTAATGACACTGTGCTTTGGGACTACAGGTGTGGCCCATATTAAGATGGGTTCCTTCGGGACAGCTATAGCCCTCCACAGGGGCCTCCTCGTGCAGACAGCTGAGGTCCTGCCCAGACAGAGAACGGCAGTTGCTGTTGCGAAAACGTTATAGGAAAACTCCCAGTTGCCTGGACACTCAACAGCTGCAACACAACAACATCATATAATTCAAAGACCACATTTATTCACAAATATGCAGATCCCACTATCTACTGTAAGAACAACTTGATAGGTGCAATTGAAGACTATGACCAACTGAATAGATACAATATTTGCAACTTTTATCATCATCGGTATTATACTGTGTTTTATATCTAAAATATTGAAAGTGTTAAGGTAAAACTGACTGCAGCCTGTAGCTTTTCTCCAATCGCCCACTTCCACTCCCAGGCTGGTGCAGACTTTGACGTAAATGGACAGAGCAAGGCACAGACACTGCTGCATGTGAGAGGCACAGGTGCATGTTTTCTGGATACAAGCCTGAAATCCAGAAAACAACATCTAGGCATAAAAATATATTGGATTTTATATTATTTCAGAGGAATAATCCACTTACCGTAAGGTATTCATCTGTTGGGATGTGACCATGACATGCAGCAAAAAAGCTACTTCACTCCGACAGCCGTGTGTACAGGAGGTTAGATTTTAAAAGAAAAGGAAAAAGAACACACCATATGGCTACTCTACTTTTGCAGTATTCAGTATTATCTGAATCCATACATTTAATATACATTTTATTATAACCAGATTTTATTTAACAGTTATTGTCAGGAAATATTTAACCAGAATAATGCAGCTGAAATATCAATATTATTGTTATTGGGATATTTTTTAAAGATGATACTGTGACAGGCCTAGTTCAAACACAGAACCTGGTGAGAGTGTAAGTTAAGTAAGTAAGTAAGTGCTTTATTGTCATTGTACAGGCATACAACGAAATAGTGTTCAGGTGTTAGTCCTGAGCTGCTGCGACTGAGTCGCGCTGCCACTGTGTGTCAACCTGACCCGCATGACCTTGGAGGTCGGGGGAACTGTAGCACTCGGAAGAAACCTGGCTGGCTGCCCTCTGTCTCCTCTGATCCTCTGAAACGGTGCACTGTCTCCTGGGTTTGTCCCCGTTTCAGAGCGTGGTGTCCTGCACTGGTCAGCTCCTCCTCCTCTTCCTCCTCTTGCAGCTCCGTCCGCTCCACAACAGTCTTTCACCATCGGTTGAGAAGCACAGATGGATACAGTGTCCTAGAATATGTCGATCCTTCTAGTTTGCACTTTGTTTGGTATAAGGTGTTAATATTGAATGTCAGAAGTTCAATACATTTCAAATAAAATAGTTTCTTACAGTTTCCTATTTATTGCCTGCAGTATTATACTGTAGTATTATACTCAATATTATCGCCATATTTTCTGAGACGATATATTATCGATATTTATTATATAAAAAAAAAATCATCATGGCAGGCCTAGCTGGAGCTTTGATATAAAAAATCTACCCAATCAAAACGTGAACATTATAACGTCAGCACGTATTAATTAATTAGCCAATAAACGGCGTACGTTTGCCCATAGGAGTTTTATTATGGGCCGATTACACTGGACTCTAACCTGACTCTGTCAGTCTCCCCCAGGGGAAACTGAAGCTACTAACGTAGTTTACCATCACTGAGTATGGAGTGAATGTAAAATGCTCTCATGTAAAGCGCTTTGTGACCATGTCTGTGAAAGGCGCTATATAAATAAAGATATTCTTCTTCTTCTTCTTCTAGACAGGAACCAAGCAACGCTAACATTATTTCCCTATCAGCTCCGTGGACTTAATAATAACTGCATACTTGTCGGCAGCAGGCGGGTCCCATAGCAAGAGGAACTGAGCTGTTATTTCTGACCAGATCATCTGTCTGACAGTTTACACAAGTTTAAACCTGTGGCTCTGAGGCACAGAATGGAACCATAGCAGATCTGGGTCTAATACTGTACATGAAATCAGAAAAAAACCTGAAAAACTACCTCCTGCACCTCCTGCCTTTGTTCTGGTTCTATTGAAACAAAACACAAAATCATCTCGTACTTAGTGGTGCAAATCTTTGGACTTTTATTTAATTGTCAGAAAAAAAGATTTTCCAAAAGCACAAATTCATATCATGCTTCTTTATTGTTTGTGTTTTTTGATAATATTATCTATAAAATACTCTAAATATAACTTTATTTTTTGGTTAAAAACAATGTTTATTAGTATCTTTTTAATATATAATTGAAAGTAGTTATAGGCAACAGCCCCCCCTGGTTTTCACATCACCAGCTGACACTGGTTTATATTGATACGCAACAGAGTCCACTAGTGTAAAGAGTGAGTCTGTCTTACCTTGCGGGCACTGTAGTGGTTAGATTAGGTATATTGTTCACCTGCAGTGTTTCATTCTGTTTCTAACTAGCAACCATGACACAGTTTGGTACATGCTACACTAACGCAGCAACAACAACCAAACATGCACTTACTTTCGATTAGCTGCAGAAACATCCATTGTCCACGTCCCTGTTAGGTCGTTTCTCCTGCCGTTTCTCCGTGCTTTAAAAGATGTCTTTGCGTCACGACGACGCTCTTTGTGACGGACTACTCCACACACCCCGCCCCGCCTCTCTCATCTCTCCGCTTCTCACTCGTCTCCAAATCTACATCTGGAGTCTGGAGTGAAGTCGACCTCGTGGACGCGCAGCAGTACCAAAACATACGCCTGGAAAGCAACTCCATCAAACACACAACAGGCTGGAATTACGTGTTACTGGTCCTTCCAACGGCAATAGACAGGAAGGAAGTCTGTACGGCAAGAGAGAGATTTTTTGTTTAGTTTATAGCGACACAACTTTATCATCTCATCTGTCTCCTCCATATGTCGCGAAAGCAAGCCGATCATGACTATAACCTCCGGAGTATGAGCAACCTGATGGGCGAGCGGTGGCGGAGAGTGAACGATGGCGGGGAGCGGAGTCTCATCAAGGCTCCGTCCTCGGCCAGCATCATCAACACAGCCCCAAACGCATCCTCCAGCACCGCCTCATCCACCGCCCCAACCTCGACCTCCACCGGGGACTTGGAGAGAGCAGCGCGCAAACAGTTCACACAAGATGTCACTCCGGGCTTCGTGTATGTGCTGGCCGTGTTTTCCGCTATCGGGGGCTTTCTGTTTGGGTACGACACGGGGGTGATATCCGGGGCCATGCTTCTGCTCAAACGGGAACTGGGCTTGAGCGCACTGTGGCAGGAGGTGCTCATATCAAGTACTGTGGCTGCTGCCGCGCTGTCTGCGCTGTTGGGTGGCTTCCTCAACGGGCTTTTCGGGCGCAGGGTGTGCATCCTGTCCGCCAGTTTCTTCTTCACCGTCGGAGGGATAGTGCTTAGCACAGCTCCCGGGAAAGAGGTGCTTTTGGCGGGAAGACTCATCGTTGGAGTTGGCTTAGGTAAGACAAAACTCCAATTTACTAACCAAAGGACCGTTTTGTGATCTTGTACCGTGGTATTGCCAAAATGCTGTAGATCCCTATAGTTTTAGTCAATACCATGGTGTCTGTAGGATTCGCATAGATCATAACATTGGACAGACAGTCAACACAGATACACACATAGTTATGTGTGTAACTTTAGCAAGGAGTTCTGCAGGGTGTAGCCATTGGTAAAGTTTGAGATTACTTAAAGCGGAGGTACCTGACTTTTTGTTGTTGTAGAGTGAATTTATTTCACCTCAAAGTATGTTGGAAACACAGCAAAAAATGGTCCCCCATACTTCACTTTGCCACCACTCAAAGCTGTACAGCTTTTTCCCACTGGAAAAAGGTGGCTTCCTTGCTTCAGGTCGGTGGGGAGTCCTTGCCCCAAGTGGAGGAGTTCAAGTATCTCGGGGTCATGTTCACGAGTGAGGGACGGATGGAGCGTGAGATCGATAGACGGATCGGTGCAGCGTCAGCAGTGATGCGGTCGCTGTATCGGACTGTTGTGGTGAAGAAGGAGCTGAGTCAGGGGGCAAAGCTCTCGATTTACCGATCGATCTACGTTCCCACCCTCACCTATGGTCATGAGATTTGGGTAATGACCAAAAGGACAAGATCGCGAATACAAGCGGCTGAAATGAGTTTCCTTCGCAGGGTGGCTGGGCGCACCCTTCGAGATCGGGTGAGGAGCTCAGTTACCCGGGAGGAGCTCGGACTCGAGTCGCTACTCCTTCACGTCAAAAGGAGCCAGCTGAGGTGGCTCCTTTTGACGTGAAGGAGTAGCGACTCGAGTCCCTCCCTCGGGAGGTGCTCCAGGCATGTCCCACTGGGAGGAGGCCTCGTGGAAGGCCCAGGACACGCTGGTGGGACTATGTCTCCGTGCTGGCCTGGTGTCGCCTCGGGGTCCCCCCAGAACAGCTGGAGGAGGTGTGCATGGATCGGGAAGTCTGGGCATCTCTGCTGAGACTGCTGCCCCCGCGACCCGGCCCCGGATAAAGCGGAAGAAAATGGATGGATGGATGGATGGATGGGTACAGGAAAATTGAAAGTTATTTTGAAAGGAAAAGCTATATTTTGCAGTAAACTGTTGCACTGCCAATTTTGACATTGGCAGTGCAACATTTATCTGTTCTAATTTTATTTTTATTTATATATAAGATACCTCTATTTACTATTTAATTGTTTGCACATTTCCAGAGAACTCTTGAGGTAGGCACCAGTATCATGAAAATATTTTTAAAAATTCTATCTAGTATGCTTGTTTGACCCCAGGCTTCAGAACGAAACACAAGACACACAATATAGCTCTCTGAGCATATTCAGCAAATTAAAATCCTCCATTTGCTGGTTTATATATACATATATATATATATATTTTTTTCTTCTTAAAATTCATCACAGTATGTATTATGCACATTGTATCGGGATTCAGCTCTATGTGTATCGTATTGTGACCGTGGTAATACCCAGTCAGAAGGCCTGTCACGATAATTACTAAATTGACATGTCGTTCAATAAATGAAAGATAAACCATATATTTTTGTAGCCTGGTGAGACCTCTGTATTTTTTTATACATTGGGGAATCAGTCTGGACCCCCTGCCCCCGGTGGAGGTATCCACAAAATCCAATCGTTCCCGTGCAATCAGATTAGTTTATTTGCGTCACGTGTTGTTCACGAGCAGCGTCACTCACGGGACGCGGAAGTTCCCTCAATAACAATCTACAAACGGCGAGAAAGCGTGTCTCCAATCGACGGTAAATGACCAAAAACACATCGACAGTAGGTGATTCATAATCCTGCGTGAATATTAACGCAAAACCGCTAAAAACACCACATCAACGGCAGACGCCCGCCCTTCGCTGATTGGTTTACTCCGCTTCCTGTTTGCCTGTGTATGAACCGCTGTGGGAAATGGAATCGACACAGTGGTGACCAGACTCACCCGCTGGTACAGTGGTGAGTCTGGATTTATCATCTGTACGTTTATTAGCCCTTTTCCCCTCACATTTCTCTGTAATATTCATAGTAATGTGCTGTAATACTTCCACTTAAGTAAAGTGCAACATTGGTTTCAACTAGATATTATACATTTAGAACTAAAGTGTATTGTCATTGTTATGCTTTAGAGTTACAGAATTGACAGCACAAAATGGTCCTCAGTAATATCATTTAATTGAGATATTTTCTGGCCTTAATATATCGAGCTTCAAATTTTGTTTGTGTGACAGGCTTACCCAGCCGATACGGAATTTCCTATTTTATAATTTACTATATTTGCAGATTCTGTTTAACTTGTTAAGTACAAAAAGAAAAGACAACAATGTGACTCATCAAACATATAGAAAAGCCTTCAGATAGCTACTTCGCCAGGGCTACTGTTTAGAGAGCCTGGCTAAAAACGTAATTCAGATAAGATCCTTGCATTCTCTGCTCTTCTAAAGTTTTTGAAGACTTGTCGATTTTTCTGACAAGGCATATTTCCTTTTTCAGAATCCTACATGTACAATGTCCTGCTGCAGTGCAAACCCTAATAATGTGACTCTTTATTGATTATTGTTGAACATTTTCTTCTGCTAGCCATAAAGGTCAAAGTTCATGCTCCAAGTGCTCATTATGGCGAGTGTGTTATATCTTTTGTGTTTTTCTGGGCCAGGATATGAGCAATTAGCAGCATTAGCCACATTGTCATTACTATCTTTTCAGTGAAAGTGGTCTGGAGGCCACTCTTGCATGATATCTCCGGCATCATTAGGGGCTAGTGTACACATCATCAAGTACGGCTGATTCTTTTTTCTCATATTGATCGATCTTGATTTTTGATTTGATTGGATTTTTTCATAATAAAAATAAATACATGTAGCTGATTCTTGAACTCAGACAAATCTTTTAAAGGTGCATTATGCAACTTTTTATGCGGGGAAAAAAAGTGGATATTTGTGCGTATTTGACCTTGTAATGACCCAGTGGCTGTATGAGTGGTCAGCATGGCACCTTTACTTTCGATCACGGTGGCTTCTACAACGTTCCAGGGTAAGTTTTTTCCATATCGCCCAGCACTACATAAACCTGAAAAATAAAGAAACAACCAGTATTACAAATACGTACAGGGTCGCTCCAGCTTTGGCCTAATGAAATGTAAGACTTTTTAAATACCTTTTTAATGACATCACGGTGAAATTTAAAGTCACTATCATGGGTCAAAAAATACAATTTGTTCTCATTCTATTAAATAAATTATATGTTGAAAAACAAAATCTAAATGATAGGCTAATAAGGATGAAATTAGCTGCTAGTAGGGCTGAAAGATATGGATAAAATTTCATATCTCGATATTCATGCCAGATATCTTGATATCGATACGATACAATATAACTATGGGTTAGGTGAAAACCAAGCATTTTTCAGGAAAATAAAAACATAATAACACAGAGTGCAGGTTTATTGATGAAAATCTATATGGTTTATAACTTGCTTTTTTCAATTTTAATGTTTTGAATGTTCATATCTCTATCAATACAATAATGATACATCGTTGCTTGTTCGATATTAATATCTTGAATGTTCATATCTCGATATCGATACGATAACGATATATCTTTCAGCCGTAGCTGCTAGTGAAAGTAATGAAGTTGGTAGCAGAAGGATGTAGTGGGACCGTTATATGACAAATGTATTTTATGCATTTTTAGACCAAATTCGTTGGATGAAGTAATTTATAAAGAGTGGGCATTGATCCAGTCCGTCCCTGGTACATCAGTCCTGTAGACTAGAGCTAGGACTTCAGGTCTAACCATGTCCTGGACAGAACCAGGTCTAAACCAGGACTAAACGGGCTAGAAACGATTATGGTTCTGCGTTCAGTCACCGGGAGAAGCAGCGTGCCTACGGGACTCTGGAGGAGTTTTTTTTCCCTCCTTCACCGTTCGGAAAGAACCAAAATTGATTCTGGCAAAAAAGACACCAATTAACAACTCAGCGATCACAAAAAAACACGAGGTATGCTGCAACACATAGTAACCCAAACACACATGTTTTAAAGGAGCTATATCATGCAAAATAAACTTTTTGGAGCTTTTAACCATGTTGTTATGCTATTTCCTTATCAAAAACACCCCCAGAGCGGTTTTTGGCTTCATTCACGCAGTTCTCAGTAATCCTCCTGAATCCTGCTCTCTGAGCAGCTGTTCCGCCCTCTCCTGGTAAACCACTGACATGTTCAGTTGTGTCGTCACAGCGGAACGGAAGTGCTCGACGTCTGTAATGTAATGCCTTACGGCATGATTTTCATTTGTAAAACTGCTTTTTTCATTATTTCTGTCGTAAGAAAAAAAAAAAAAAAAAAAAAAAAAAAAAAAAAAAAGGAAGTGCCTGACGCTGCGCTGCCCCTGTACCGAAAACAAACGCTCCCCCTGAGCGTCCGAACGGTCTGAACAGATGTCATGTCATGTTGCACCGAAAGTTGTGAAGAGGGAGCTTTTTCTAACCTACTCTGGAGTCTGGACACCTGTTCTTTTTTTCGTACCTCACGATAATGTCACGGAGAAAACCGCGTTTGGCTGCGAGGACAGGACTTTATTCAACCTTCCCAAAGAAGAGGCCATAGAAGTTGGACTTTCCCTCCGGGATTCAGCGACTATCAGCCACAATAGTGTTTGTCTGTGCCTGTACTGATGGATGCTTGATGAACCTTGGCCAGAATCAAAGTGGATTAACTTTTATAACCAGCGCAAATCCCATAATGGAAACATCAGACTGGTGAGTCGCTCAAAATGCATGTTAGCCATTTAGCCATGAAGCTGTGTTGCACATGTTAACTCCTTATAACAGCATCATGAAGTAACTTCACTTTTTGCTGTGATATATATATTTCTACTACTGCTGAAGTTGTATGAGCGGCGAGAGGGGGCGGAGTTAACTGAATCCAAGCGTTTTGTCTTCCGGGTTGGAAAAATACCTCCAGAAAATACTTATATTTATCACAAAAATTAGTGCTCCGTAGTGGTAGAGGTACAATATATCATATAAATGCCTATACTTTACTTTGGAATGGCTAAAATAGCATGATACAGGTCCTTTAAAAACTAAACATTGAATGGATTTGTGGTGTTCTTCATCCAATCAGCAGCAAATTCTGGTCCAAACCCAGATCTAACTAACTTTTTCCTAGCTCTTCTTGCACTTTGCGGTGGGACTTATCCAGCAGGACGTCAGCTTTCTGCTCAGCAGACCAACAAACACTACCCGCCTGACGAACTCAACCAATCTGCTGCGCTTCATGCCTAGCCCCAGACACCACCAGACACGACCCCCCCTATTGGGAATGTGCCACTCACCTATCAGGAGAAACCCAGAGGATGTCAACGAAACAACCAATGGAACAATTTGGAACTTACTTATGGACAAGCCCCCACCTGTCAAGAAGACTGACTCAACTTCTTGACAAAGAGATATTTTTTCGAACGATATTTTTGGCAGATTTTTCCAAATGTCTAGTAGTCTATAACCTGACCTTGTCCTCGACCTCTTCACTAGACACACCGTATTAATGACATTTTTATTTTTAGACGATGCTGCATGTTGTTTTTCCCTATTCGTCATTGGCAAGACTCACCTCTGTTATATTTTTCAGCAGAGACTAAAAAGACTAATGCGGTATCTTCTGCTAAAGAGCCCGCCTTCCAGAGCGAATCCTGTGTGTGTGCTCATTATCTCAGCACAATGGCCCACTTCTCATTTGGTAAACATAGGGGATCAACAGCTTCCTGTGTGACCTGTTCCTGTGTTTACAATGCAAAATAAAAAATACACTTTAGATTAGATAAATTGTGAAGTGTGAACATGTTTGTGTAAGCTTTCAGTTGTACAGGATTTTTTTCATTTTAGACAAAGGTTCTTAAGCCTTCATATTCCAGTCCATTACTATGTGCAGGAAACCCTCCAGACACAGGGAAGAAACATACAAACTCCACACAGAGAGGCCTGCTTGGTCCGGGAATTGAACCCAGGATCTTCTTGCAATGAGGCAAGAGCGATAACCGCTCAGGAACCTTGCCACCTAACTACACAACAACTCAACACTTGACATTTGATTGCGTTTTTACACAAGTCGTGACGCAAAACTCTTTGGTCAGTATCCTAGAAGATTCTTGAGTCCTCATCTGTACCGTGCCGTTCAACTATACAACTGAGAGCTTTCACAGACATCTTCGGACAGTAATCCTAATGTTAAGAGGTGGGCAATAATAAAATCTATAACATTCTTTTATACTTCTCATTTGATTAAAGGCCCTGTACCTGTTTACCCCACCCCCACAGTAGTTGAAGGGAATTTGTTTTTCTTCTTTTGTATTATGTTACATTTGAGGAAAAAACAACAATACCGTTCGCTGTGTATCTAATTATAAAGCAGTTTTTGGTTATACTATTGTGAGCTCCAATTTACTTTCCTACACGGGAGACACTGGAAATATCATTAATCTTGTGTGCATTTAGAATGAACAATTGTATTGATAAAACTATAGGTTTTACGTGTTATATATATGGACAGTTAAGTTTCACTCTAAAATCATTCTCTTACACCCTGCACACCCTGCACACCTTTCTCACTCAGTCTCTCACTTTGGACCCTCATGTCACCTTTTGGACATGTTAGAACAATCTCAACATATTACTTGCATGCTAACTATCTACCCATAATGTGTTAGAAGAAGCAGGAAAAATTGGACATGACAATTTCCTATCAGAACAGTCACGGCCCTCTTCATGCTGTGCTAAAATCCTTTTACAATTGACATAGAGCTGTCTGTCCTGTTATCTACACAATTTGAGTTGATAGGAGAGTGCTGCTTTGCTGAATTGGAAAAATAATCTCTCATTTTCAGTTGTTACATTATAAAAAGGTGTTTCATATTGCCCTCCATTTGGCATTACATTTCTTTCACCATATACAGCGATCTTCATTACTCAAACTTGAGCTGGCCTTGATAATGAACGGCCACCGCAATGAGAACTATATTTTTTCTTTGCAATTACTCTGACCACTCTTGTCACCTGCACATTAACATGTCCTCCATCTTTGTGGAAAATCAATTGTTATTAAATTCTTGAACTCAACTAAAGGTCACCTAAGCTGCTTGTTAGGCCAGGCTGAACCCAGTTTTTCAAAGTAGCATGCCTTCAGTCAACTATTATGAACTCCAAGAAAGCAAGATTATATCATTGTAAAGCTTTCAAAAATAACAATTATAAAGACTAATTACTTTAATAGATCGTAACTCTATTGTTACGATCTAGAACATTATCTAGAATGTTCGAGAATGTACTGTAAAACTGAAACGGACAACACTTTTGGTTAGTGGGCATTCACTAGTGTAGTGCACAGCACAAAGTCATCTTGAAATGAGTAACCATTTCTGGTAACGCCTTATAAGGGTACATGAATTAATTTATTATGACTTCCTGCATAATACATAATGAATTCACTTCATGAACTAAAGTCTTGCAGGTTCAGACTTCCATAGTTCTGTCCAGGTGATCTTCTGTGCAGATGCATGGTCCCAATTGGCCCAAGCTCCTTGCTGGCGCATTGCCACGGTCCCTGCACCATCTGGCATCGCTCTCGTCCTCAGGCTTTGTCGTAGCGTGGTTTTGTGTGGCTACCGAGACCAGCTCGTCCAACTGCCACAGAGCCAACTAAGACGCTATGTCTCAGTCTCGCCTCTGCTTGGTCTCTTGCACTGGCCATTTCCTCCCAGTTCCGACCGTGATGCCGGCGGAAGAGACTCTGGTGTCATCCGAGTCTCTATAAAGCAACACCTCCCTGGCTCTGGTGACTTTGAACTCCTCCGTCAGGCCAGTAAAAGGAAGCTGCAGCTTGTTGGTGTGCCCATACAGAGCAATGCTGCTCAGGCTTTTCGGTAGACCCAGCCATCTGCACAGGTATTGACTGACATTGCGTTCAAAGCCCTCCACAATGATTACTGGGACTTCGTAAATCAGTAGTGGCCACAGAAGTCTTGGCAGAATGGCATGCTATATCCATGCCTTGAACTTCCCCTTGTCCACTGCTGATAGCCATATCTTCCGCTCCATGTGGGCTGCCTCCACCGCTGCCATGTCCTTCAGGGTGCTGTTGAAGATCTTCCCTAGTCTCTTCACGGATCGTGAGACCTAAATAACTTGGGTTTTCTTTGGCTAATCCGATTATTGGAAATGGTCACGTCAAAGTGGGGCATGCCGGATTTCTGCTATAGATGAACATGCAAAGGCTGGTGCTGGGTTCTCAATGGCAACAATGGCTCTGGCAGCGAGCAACAGCTTTTCCCAAGTCTTCTTCAGGTTAATGATGTACACACCATCACTTTTTCTTTTGTAGACGTACTGTTCCATCTGGAAGTCGAGGTTGGTACCTCCCAGATGGGTTCCTGCGGCCAGGAACTTCAGCACATCTTTCTCCTTCATTTGAAGGACATCCAGACCTCCGGACATCGTGAACGCTTTCCCGTGATCAACGAGTAATTGGGAGAGCACGAAACAACGCCGTATGGAAATCTGACCACACTGTTGGGATGGGGACTCCGTCCACGGAAAAGCGGTGTTTGTCCTCCACTCTTACCTTTCTCAGGACGAGATATCTGGACTTGGCTGGCTTGAACATCATTCTTGCCCATGCCGTGATCCTTTCCAGACCGTGGAGGAGCCACCGGCACCCCGTCACTGATGTTGCTGTGACAGTCAGGTCGTCCATGTATGCCCGGATTGGCGGTTGGCGAATGCCGGATCTGGACAGGGTGCCCCTGCATTCCACCTCTGCAGCCTTTACCAAGCCAGAGGACTGCCAGGTCTCCTCGGTTTTTTCTCGCCTCCCGGATCAACTGGGTGATCACCCCTGTGTGTTCCAAACAACCTGGTATGCCTGGGACCGTTGTGCACCAATCATTTGTCCTCTAGTGTATAGAGGACAACAAAAAGCTTTAAACAAATCCACAGAACACATATGAAACTTCTTGACCAACATGTTCGATTGTTCATACAGTTTACACACCTGCCTGTGCATGTCCCGGTCATCAGTGAGGTCACTATAGATATAATGACCCAAATACTTCATCTCATTTATGACGTTAAGAACACTGCGGCACAGGGTTAACTCAGGGAATGTTAGAGACCTATCATCCTTGGTTCTCACAACCATTATATAGCTTTTCATATATTTAATATCATTATCGAAGCCATATTGTGAACAGATATTCAGGAGATTTTTAAGTCCTGCACTGTACGGACAGAACACAACCAGGTCATCTGCATACATGAGGTGATTAATGACAGAACCTCCTGCGACACATCCAGTCTTACAATTATTGAGCTGTACAGAAAGATCGTCCATGTAAATATTAAAGAGCAGTGGGAACAATATCCCACCCTGCCTGACCCCATTGCTGAGCCTGAAGGCGTCAGACACAGACTCGCCCCATTTCACCTGCATGGTCTGCTGTGAGTACCAGAAAATGAGATAAGCTGGAACACCTCTATTAGATAGTTTTGTAAATAGTTTGTAATTATTGACTCTATCAATAGCTTTAGACGCATCAAGAAAACACAAAAATATAGTAGATATTTATCTAGAAACTCCTTCAAGGCAAAAATACATGTATCAGTACTAGGAATGGGACGATACACTTAAACTGCACCTCGATATGTCAGAGTCACGAAACGATACGTCGCGATACAATATCAAAAAAGAAAAAAATATTACTGTATAATAACAACTTGTTTATTTTTGTTTCAGTTGAACACAGGGAAACACAACAAGAACACTCCCTTAGTGCTGCTCTAACCCTAGGTTAATGTATCTCAGGACTGGTTCTTCTTAAAAAAAACTAACATATCATTCCTGTGACTTGACGTGACTGCACCATTACCCGGATATATATATATATTTTTCATTTAATAATAATAATAATAATAATAATAATATATCGAACTTGTATAGCACTTTTTTGGACACTCAAAGACGCTTTACATGAAAAAATAAATAAATAAATAAATAAATAATAATAAAAAAAAGAAAATTATTAAATAAAAAAAAATAAAAAAAAATCGCGATCCATTTTTTTATTTACTCGATGCGTTTCGTCACGTTTTGTATCACGATATTTCGCCAAACAATCTTTCGTCCCATCCCTAATCAGTACCGTGGTTTAAAACCAAACTGGTTGGTAGCTGTATAAACATACGGTTCAAGTCTGTTCAGGATGACCCTCTCAAGCACTTAACAGAACTGGCCAAGGCTATGGGCCGATAGTTGTCCATACTGCTTAGTTTACCAGCTTTGTTTTTTATCACTGGGACAAGTAAAACAGATAATAGTGACTCAGGCAGGATGCCATGTACCATAAACCCAGTAAAGCAAATAGCCTACAAGGGATACAATTTTCTGCTTGCAAATTTGAGATATTCTGAAGTTAATACATCTGGTCCACAGGACTTGTTATGCTTCAATTTGGACACTTCCTCAAAAAGCTCCTGTGGAGTTATTATCATTTCCTCATCAAATTCCAAAGTCTCAGCAAAGGCCAAGTTACTCTTTAAGCAGTTAAACTATTTATTATAATAATTCCGCCAACACTGGCAGATATTATCGGAGCCAGTGGTTCCATCAACATTAGAAGGAAGAGAAGCCCTGCTACTGTGTTTAACTTTCTGATCTCTTTCCAAAAGTCAGTGTACGAGTTGTTATGGAGTTAACACGCACGGACTCTGATCTTAAGTGATTCTCATTCCTTTTACTGTACCTTAAGGCATATTTAAATTGAGCGTTAGCATGTTTCTTCTTCTCGAACAATGGCCCACTTCTGTGTTTAACATTTTCAGCTCACACTTTAAATGCACTTCGGGCCTCAGCATGGGCTGCGTCCACATATCGATTCCAGTCAGGTTTACATTTACCATTGTAAATGCTTTTTCTGCATTAACATAGGGACCTGCCTGGGGCGATGGTGGCGCAGATGGTAGAGTGGGTCGTCTCATGATCAGGGGTTCAAATCCCGCTTCCTGAAGGTGCATGCTGTCGTTGTGTCCTTTGGCAAGACACTTCACCCACCTTGCCTCCAGTGTCTGCGTACATTGGTGTATGAATGGGTGAGAGGTTCCTTACTGTAAAGCGCTTTGAGTGCCTAATGTAGGTGGAAAAGCTACATTAGGTATAGCTTTCTTTAGGCAGGAGGTCTCGACTGGACAGAATAAGACCGTTTTCAACACAAAACTGTATTAAATGCTTGGCAAACAATGATTTTGCATCAGAAATATTGGCATTCATGTCCCCAACTATAAAGATGCATGAGCAGTTAATATCCTGGATAAATGTCACAATATTTGCAAGTCTGCTTATGTACTCATCCTCATTTTGCGCACTTTCATACGGAGTATATACTTAAAATTACAAACTTGCCACCACTATGACTGATTTCAAGGCCAACTGCCCAGTCAACCCCCAGTCGGAGCACCCTCACCATGTTGTCATATTTCCTATGCCACAAGACAGCAACCCCACCCGGTATTCTGCCCTTGACATGTTTAGTGTTTAAGTCAGTTGTGGACTCACCAGCCCCATGGAAGTCCTCGTGTATACTATTTAGTCCTCCATAGGTCTTGTTTGGCCAAAAAAGTCTCCTGGATGCACAAGACGTCACACGTTCCTAGAAGCTTTTCCACAACAATACGGTGCGCTCTGTCCCCTTTACTTTCTCCTACACGCAGACCACGTGCGTCATAATAGACAACAGGAAAAGTCATTACGGCCGAACATTGCACACGCACTTTCATTAAGCATTAGCAGTGCCACTATCCCGCACAGTCCCATGTTGACCCTGCCACCAGCCCTGCGCGCTTCGTAGTAACGACGCACATAGGTACCGGCTGGCCATAGGTCCGAGTCATACATGCACCCAACATCATTGCATTCTGCCATAACATGAAATGAACTGTACCGGCTCTGAGAAATTATTTTCCTGCACACGATTATCTGGTTTTTAAGTTTCTCCGCTAAGTATCCACTCAAAGTGTCAGCTTCGAGAGCATGGTCAAAGCGAGTAGCGAACACACTCACCAGCTTAGATGTTACAGCCTTGATGTCTTCAACAGTGCTTGTCCCAGTTATGCCCAGTTTTCTTCGCTCTCTCCTTGCGGGAACTTGTTGATCTGTGAGCGGCTCTGGCACATGCTTCAAGCGGCCACCTTCTTTGACAACAGTAGTCCACGCCTGGGTCAAAGCATTAGCAGACGTTTCCGCCGCCGTCCTCAGAACTGATTGTAGATGGCTGAATTTCCTTGATCACTGCTACACAACATTTAATGGCCTCTGTAGCTTTGCGTAAATTGTCGCTAACATTAGCTTGCTCCTCAGCCGCAATCCTTATGGCCACAACTTCTCGGCTAAGTTGCTCTATTCTGGTGAGCAGCGCGGAAGCATCCATACTTCCAAATCCAACAAGCGGTAGAATGTTACAAAGCATTGTACTGTGTACTTAATTTAGTTCTGTGCCATGTATCAAGGTAGTGTAAAATAAAGTGTAACCATGTAACCAAAAAAGGAATCTTACCATACCGTAGCAACTTTTTATTCATAAAGCACTGTTAACTTCCTGACCCTATCCCTGTGAGGATAGGATCAGGAAAATTGTGATGTTATTTGTTTTGCCATATTGTCAATCAATTCTCAATACATGTTATTTGACCAAGAAAGACAGCATTCAAATTGAACCCATCTGGCTTACTGTGTGTGGAAATTTAAAAAGGCCTTGGTCTGTAGCTACCTGAGCCTCTATATTATATGAATCTATAATAGATTAATATAATATCATTATTATTGTTATAATATAGAGAAAAAAAACACATAGTCATTTGACTTTGTGATTTTTTCTATTTTGCATAAGCTTCAGTATTATTCAGCAGAGAGTATTTCAAAGCTTAAGTCGGTTATTTGCTTTTGTCACTATAATACATAAAAAGAGACAACTTATTTTACTGTGGTGATTAATTACCTGTTTTATATAATTACTTAAAGGACCTGTATCATGCTATTTTAAGCCATTCCAAAGTAAAGTATAGGCATTTATATGATATATTGTACCTTGACCACTACGGAGCACTAATTTTTGTGATAAATATAAGTATTTTCTGGAGGTATTTTTCCAACCCGGAAGACAAAACGCTTGGATTCAGTTAACTCCGCCCCCTCTCGCCGCTCATACAACTTTAGCAGTAGTAGAAATATATATATCACAGCAAAAAGTGAAGTTATTTCATGATGCTGTTATAAGGAGTTAACATGTGCAACACAGCTTCATGGCTAAATGGCTAACACACACGCTAACACACACACGCTAACATGCATGTTGATCGACTCACCACTCTGATGTTTCCATTACTTGGACTTGCGCTGGTTATAAAAGTTAATCCACTTTGATTCTGGCCAAGGTTCATTAGCATCCATCAGCGACAGGCACAGACAAACACTATTCTGGCTGATAGTCGCTGAATCCCGGAGGGAAAGTCCAACTTCTATGGCCTCTTCTTTGGGGAGGTTGAATAAAGTCCAGTCCTCGCAGCCAAACGTGGTTTTCTCCGTGACATTATCGTGTGGTAAGAAAAAAGAACAGGTGTCCAGACTCCAGAGTAGGTTAGAAAAAGCTCCCTCTTCACAACTTTCGGTGCAACATGACATGACATCTGTTCAGACCGTCCGGACGCTCAGGGGGTGCGTTTGTTTTGCCTACAGGGGCAACGCAGCGTCAGGCATTTCCTCTTTTTTTTTTTTTTTTTTTTCTTTTTTTTTTTCTTACGACAGAAATAATGAAAAAAACAGTTTTACAAATGAAAATCATGCCGTAAGGCATTAGATTACAGACGTCGAGCACTTCCGTTCCGCTGTGACAACACAACTGAACAAGCCAGTCGTTTACCAGGAGAGGGCGGAGCAGCTGCTCAGAGCGCAGGATTCAGGAGGATTACTGAGAACTGCGTGAATGAAGCCAAAAACCACTCTGGGGGTGTTTTTGATAAGGAAATAGCATAACAACATGGTTAAAAGGTCCAAAAAGACGATTTTGCATGATATAGGACCTTTAAGTCAGGGTTCTCATTTTGAAAGCTAAAGTGGAGAGTTAATGAGGAGCTGGATTATAGAGGGAATCACGTCTGATGTCAAATGATTATTATAAGTTTATATACTAACTTATAATATTTGCAATTAAACAGTATGAACAGGAAACAGGAAACAGGAAATATTTGGTTTCTAACATGTATAAAGTGCTTATGTTTGAGTCTTGAGCTGTCCGTGGTGCTGAAAAATAAATTAACCCTAAAACAATCAAAACGGATTGTTTCTGTTCTTGGTTTACATAAACCAGTGAATAGTTGACTTTTCTATACAAATAAGAATTTTGTCTCTTCTTGAAGGATATTTTTTGACTTTTCTGATTAATCTTTCAGAATCAGAATTGGTTATATTGCCATTGTCAGTGAACAGATTCACAAACTAGGAACATGAAACGTACAACATATACTGTAACATAATAAATTAGATAGCATACTTAGAAGCGAATGAGGACGGACTGAGGTAGGGATGCACCGATCTGATACTGTTATCAGATATCGCAGCTGATACCGGAAAAAATACGCTATCAGGTACTGATAACGTATGAATATCCAATACTGAACCAATACCAGCTTTGACTCTCACCACTTTCACCACCTAAATCTAAGTGAATATGGACATGCTGTAACAACCTGGAGAATTCGATTGCTGAGTTGGTTTTAACCTCCGCAAACGTATTTTTGATCGCTGTTGAAAATGCCGCGGCTAGCAACAGCATGCTAAAGCTAGTGGGAGCATGCTAATGCTAATGACAACTTAACAAGGCTGGGTCAGAAACTATGATAGAACTTAAAGTAGCCTAATAAAATAAAATCGGACACTGCTGGAACGGCCAAGTGTTTGTATTTTAGTTTATGAAATGCTGATGAAGAATAACTGATATAAGATATTTGTAATGCACAAGTTCTAATGATCAGATCACTTCATGTGAGCTGTTAATGTAAAATAGCCTGTCCTAAGGATAGTGTTAAAAATCCAGTGATCCTTGTTAAATGTTTTTCCATTAGTTTATTCATAGATATAACTAATAATTGATCTGTAACATCATGACAAGAAAATACTTTATTGATATAAGAGGACCATTAACTTTTTCACTCAGAGAAAGACACTTTTAGGAAAGTCTTGGTATCAGTTAGGGATGTACCGATACTGGTATTGGATATCGGAGCCGATACTGGAAAAAATACAATATCTGGTATCGGCTACAAATATCCGATACGGAACCGATAGCAGTTTTGGCTCTCAACCCCATCTAAATCTAAGTGAATATGGGCATGCTGTATATCATTGTAAAGAACCTGGAGAATCAAACCGCTGAGTTGGTAAGTACCGCTGAGTCGGGGAAACACATGCAAACCTCATACAGAGAGGCCCCTTCAGACTGGGGATTGAATCCAGGACCTTCTAGCTGAAGAGAATGAGCACTAACCGTTGTGCCACCATGCTGCCTTGATAATTGAAAACTGTCTCACAGAATAATGAGCTGGATGAGTGATGAGACATAAGGCTTTCTGGTTTATATTACTTTTTATTGGCGTGAGATGTTCTCTTTTTCTGCAATCTTCATATGTATATGTACATAATGCATAAAAAATATACTTTTGACAACACTAAAATACATGGCATTTGTTTATGTATATTTTTTATTTGTTTATAGCCATTGCTTTTACTGTCAATCTGACATGAATTGAATTTATGAAAACGCAGTTGTATTTCAACATGTATTGCTTTCTATTATTTGTTAGGTTTGACCTTTATTGTATCGCATACAGTATTGGTATCTCATTCTGATGGGTTTTGTTTAGGTCAAATGGATGTTTGTCATGTATGTCAATGACTTGATTTCATCATCGCTGTCAGCACAGACAGATTGGATGCCATAAAGCTGATTAGATTTTAGAAGCGATTTGTTGTTGTGGCCTTTCTTAGCCATTATCAAGATACCAAAATTGAGGAAAAGGTCTGCTGTTTTTGCAAACAGATTTTTTGTTAAATCAGGTTCTTTTTTCTTCTCTCTCTCTCTCTCTCTCTCTCTCTCTCTCTTTCCTTTTTGTTTTCTGCCTATTTATTATTAATTATTGCATGCATTATGAGGTGAAGATTTTTAATCAAAAATTAAGTTGTTTTGACTCTTTTTTTTTACTTTTGGGGCCGACATAAACAGAAATTGACTTGTTGTGCCTGGTTCATTAAAATACAAAAACATAGTTAATTATTGTGGAATTTTTGGCAATAAAACATAAAAAACAATCAAACAGATTTCCCTCCTCTTTTAATGACAGCTACTTCTCTTTCTATTGGGCAATTGTCATAGGTCACCATTTACACAAATACTCTTTACAATAAGTTGGTGACATAGGCACATTTTTCCTGATTACAAATGATTCAATAGATATAACCAGTAAATCACTAGATTGAATTAATATAGATACGGCAACAGTGCAATGTTTTAAATGCTTAGCTCAAAAAGGAGAGTGCCTGACATATGAGCAGGGGTTTGCGAGATTAAGCCTAACGCTTGTCTATCAATTTTTATTTATTGGTTTGGTTGTTTGACTGCACCCACGGGAAAAACAAAAATTGGCGCCTATGGCTTTACCAAATCAGAAGGTAGTTACATTATAAACCTTGTAATTATGATACATTATTGCTGTATGTCAGAAAAGCCACGTTTAGGTCTCGAACACCCCTGTCCAAATAGCTCCTGAAGAGCTTTCCATATTTATACATAAGGTTGATGATCCATAATGATTGCTATCTCTGGGAAACAATCAAGCCAAATATGGAATGGAAGTTTATTTGTGTAGTGCTTTTCACAGGTCACCCAAAGCGCATTTTCTCTTTGTGCATGAAATAACTGAGCCATATGTAGCTGAAGTTGCTCTCTGGCATTTTTATTTTGTAATAATAATATTCTTTATTTCAGACTCAGGAGGTCCACAAGAAACATGTAAAAAGAGACAGACAGACAAATAAAACAGGGAATTACTATAGTCCATAAAAGCAATGTCTCCAGTGCCTCCAAAGCACCGAGCTGTATCTGATACTGCTCTGGTCAGGCTGTATAAAAACAATTATAATTTCATTTTGCGAGTCCATGAGTCTCATCATAAATGTATAAACAACATTTCTTATTACAGCATTTAGTGTGGTCACATAATTCTGCACAGACAGCTGACTGGCACTGGTCCAGCAAGGGACTTTCAAAAGAGCATCGTTGTATGCTACTTGCAACTTGTGAAATGTAGCTTTTGTGTAGCAACGCCACAGGTGGGCAGTGTAGAGCGGTGTGCAGTAGGCTTTAAACAAGGCTATTTTTACATTTTCTGTACACATTCCAAATTTTCGTACAAACATGTTAGCTTGTGCATACAATTTACAGTACTGCCTCTGGATGTCATCATTATCAGAGAGGTCACTCCTGATGATGTGACCGAGGTACTTCACTTTTTCCACAACTGTCAGTTCCCCTCCTGACAAGTGGAACATGGGAAATACAGCCTTTCGCTGCTCTCTAGTCCTCACAATCATCACAGCACTCTTTTTCGGGATAAACTTGATGTCATATTGTTCACCATATTCAGTACACCATCCATCCATCCATTTTCTCCCACTTGTCCGTTGCCGGGTCGTGGGGGCAGCTGTTGGAGCTGCCCAAATCACATAGCACCAGGCTCCTATGGCTCCTCATGCAGGTGGTGGGTCCACAGAAGGACGGCCTCATGGTTCCAAACGGGCCTGTTGGTCTCTCATAGGGGCTTGGGGGTTCAGTACACACGTTTGCTGGAGGCCTGCAGAGTAGGGTAACATGATGACCAGGTCATCAGCATAAAGTAGATGGTTTAATAGCCTTTCCCCTATCATGCAGCCGGTCTTACAGTTTTTCAATGTTCGGGAGAAATCGTCCATGTAAAGGTTAAAAAGCATGGGAGACGGGATCCCACCCTGCCTCACCCCATTAGTCACAGAAAAAGGACTTGATGTCGCACTTCCCCATCTAACCTGCATTGTTTGATGTGTGTACCAAAAACCTAGGGCCCAGATTAGGTAAGAAGGAACCCCTCGCTGTTGCAGTTTTTCAAACAGTTTGCCATGATTAATGCGGTCAAACGCTTTGGAGGCATCCAAGAAGCACAGAAACATTGTGGAGTTCTCCCCTTTGTACTTCCTCACAGCCTCTTTCATGGCATAGATGCACATATCAGTTCCGTGTGGACTTTTAAAACCAAACTGCTCATCAGTGGTGACAACATATTTCTGAAATCTATCCAGGAGTACAATTTCAAAAACCTTTGATATGACACAGGCCAATGCAATAGAGATTTTCCTTGTTTTATCCTTCACTACAGGTAAAAGTACAACAGACATCATAGAGCTGGGCAATATAACATGTGTTAACATTGCAGTAAAACATAAAGCAAGTAATACCACAACTCTATGACTGTCAAATTTAAATGCTCCGCTGTGATTTGATCCAAGCCACAAGATTTACCCATTGATAGTTTCCTGATGGCTTTAGTTACCTCCTCAGTAGTGACATTCACATTGTCGGGGGAGACATCACCAATTCTAAAGTTTTTACTTTTTACGCAATTAAATAAATCACTGTAATGCTTTCTCCACAGCTCCACAACATTATCAGGCCCTGTAACGCCTTCAACACTAGAGGGCAGAGGAACTTTGGCGGCATTCATAACCCGGACTTCTTTCTAAAAGTCTTGCACATTATTTTGCAACAGTCTTTGCACTAAAGAGTCAGCCCTCAGATTATGCTCCATCCTTTTTATGTACCGTACAGCACATTTAAATTGCTTATCCATCTGTTTTTTATGCTCAAATACTGGTCCAGTCCTTGGTTTACCCGCAGCAACCCAATTTGTAAAGGCCACTTTAGCCTGCTGGTGGTGTTTCCTTACATGCTCATTGCATCCAGGTCGGGCATTTTGTTGTTTAAACGTCTTTTACAAAATGGTGTGCTTGAGTCTTTTAAAGCGGGTAGACTCTCCACATTTAGCGTAACAGAGACAGGCATGTAAGATGACGAGTAAAGCAATAGTATTGTACTTTTTGAATAGTGGAAAATTAGAGATTGATGCTTTGCTCTTTGTTCTGGGCAAAATGTATTAGATATCTTCTGGATCGCAATCTGTATTGTATTGTGATACAGGAAAGTACCCTATTGTATTGTGACAAAAGTAATAAGGTGAAACTCGGAAAATTCGAATATCGTTAAAAAGTGCATTCATTTCTGTTATTCAACTTAAACTGTGAAACTAATATAGACTCATTACATGCAAAGTGAGATATGTATAGCCTTTATTTGTTATGATGATTATGGCTCAGCTTGTAAAAACCCCTTATTAAAACTCTAATAAAATTAGAATATTTTGAAAATGGACTGTAAGCCATAATCATCAAAATGATAACAAATAAAGGCTTGACATAATTATGTCACTTTGCATGTAATGAGTCTATATCATATATTAGTTTCACATTTTAAGTGGAATCACAGAAATAAATGAACATTTGAACAATATTCTAATTTTTCGATTTTTCGTATTGTCGTGATTGTGCTTACAATTAAACCTACCTGAGAATTGCATAATACTCCCACTTTAAAAAATAAAAAGAGCTCACAAATACAACCCTTGAACCATCTGTTCATTTTCAAAATTAATAAACATACAGAGCAAACATATCTATAAATATCTATATATAAAGTGAAAAATAAATCCCAGTAAATACTCCAAAACTAAAAGGTCCTGGTTATTGATTATTTGATCTTCCCAGAGTTGTCACTATGAGGAGCAGAGATTGGCTGGAGACAGGTTACTATAGCAACAGGTCACCACGGAGAGAGGGGGTCAGGGTGGAGGCAGCAGGGAAGTGAGTGCGTGTGTGGGGGGTGTAGTGCTATTAATAGAGCTTATCAGGAGCCAGATGCTGTGCGGAGTCTCAGGGGCGCATATCCCCACAATCCCGGGAACATACACACTTGAGCACATACACCCCGACATCAGGCTCCACATCAGAGGGACAGTGTGGAGCAACAACAGCAAATCTGCGATCAGGACAGACCAGGAACAGGCTGTCATCACTTTGAACAATGCAATGTTTTTTCTTTTTTTTCTTTTTTTTATCTGTTTGACTCTCTGACATTACTTAAATCAACATGAAGGACTGAGTTATGCAGGAGTATACACATCCACTTGCTTAGGTCAGTAACTTTGTTCGATACCAACAAACAGAGAGTCAAACCAAGCATGTACCATTATAGGAAGTAACAGGCATGTTTAAGGGAATATCGTCTGGGGTATTGTGCGAATTTGACTTTGTAGAGCTTTTTACTAACTTACAAATTCGTTCCCTTTTCAGAAAGTTATTACACCCTATTTTATTTCCTACATAATCCCATGTGGTCATTAATAGTTTAATGTCTTCAATGAGAATCACGCAATGCAAATCACACAATGCAAATAGTATTGAAAAGCCAAAACATAAAAAGTGTTTCCAAACTCCTGACCGGTTCTGTATAAACACATGTCAGTGCATAACATGGTCTTAAATCCAAACTGGTCACCTGTAGATCTGATGAATTTTAAAATCCTTTGCAGGACTGTTTTAATGGTTTTGGACACTATCCTGGCCAGGGCTCTCGGGCGACTGACTGGATGTGTGTTTATTAGTGCAAATGGCCATCAGCAGTGTTAGGAATAACGGCGTTTATAAATAACGGGGTTAGTAACTCCGTTGGCGACTGCAGAAGTGAAGTGCGGGAGCTGCTGCCTGTGTTTGTGGAGTTAGAGATGTTCGCAGAGATGTGGTTTAGTCAGTAGTGACATCAGACATTTTTATTGATTGGAAGGTTCCGCAGTCAATAATTGTAATAATTTCCTGATTTTCAACAGCTTTCACAGTTTCAGCGATTTCCACAGGTTATACATCAAAACGTTCCGCATGTTTGGGAGATTATTGCTGTTACTTTTGGGACTTCTGCGATATCCGTTTTTTCCGCAATCGGACACAAATTGGCCAATTTTTCCCATTGACAACTTGTCAATTTTCAGAAAAAAATTTTGTTCTGCAGTTTTCCATTTTTTTCTACGGGCTTGGGAATTCTGCCATTCATTTTAATAGGCCTTTGATACAGTTACGTCTCTCAGCGATTTAAACAGTTCATACAATGTTAAGATTTCTTTAAAAAAAAGGTTTTGCTGCAGTGCGTCCTTTTAGCTGTTGTCTTATCTTTGCTGTGTTGTGCCAGTGGATGAGTTCTGGGTCATAGACTGAAAGGAACCACTGGTTCTGAGAGCTTTGGTGATTATGTGGCTAAAACAGGCTTATGTTTACCCTAACATTCTGAATGAGCACTTATTCTTGCAGGTTTGTTTGTAACTCAGTAATTACTGTCCAGTAACGAGTTACCTTTATCATATTTTAACTTATTTACCAGCACAGTTACTTTTGTGGAGAAATAATGAGTAGCTAATTACTTTTTTAAAGCAATCTTCCCAACACTGGCCATCCGTGTGCGCATCGCTGTACAATCACAATCACCACCCTTGGCGCCTGGGCCCTACATGGTACTTTTCTGTCACATAGTATTCCACCAACTCTATTGCCCCTGTCTTCTGGTCTGTGCAGGTATTGCATCCATGACTGTGCCCGTGTATGTAGCTGAAGCGTCTCCTCCTCACCTTCGGGGGCAGCTGGTCACCGTGAACATGCTGTTTGTTACAGCTGGTCAGTTCACTGCCAGCCTCATCGATGGAGCCTTCAGCTACCTGCAGCACAACGGCTGGAGGTAAGACGGGACACTAACGCTGAATCTACAGTACTGTGACTTTATCAAAATAACTGGACATGTGACTGTTACTGGAAACTTAAAAATGTATTGATTGTTGACGTGCAGAATCGAAGAACAGCGGACTTAAGCAAGTGGCATTTAATTAAAAGTAAATGTACTGTAGCTGCTACTTACTAAGCACAATTTTCCAAGATGAGTACGTTATAGTAGTTGTCTTGACACTGGTGCAATATGTGTATTTACAGTATGTGTCTGTGTGTGTGTTTATGAGTGCAAAATGGAAACAAAACAACTTACTATTTTTAACAGTGATTTTGAGATATGTGTATATGTATGTAAGATGTCTAAGATGTACAGTGTGCATTTCTTGAGTCTCTTATCTATAACTTTTTTGATTTTAAATGTCAGAAAAAGTTGCTCTTTCTCAAATGTCATCTCATATGCGCATGTCAGCGTTAGCATTTACTGAGAGTAGTGGAAAGATAAGCCGCTCCTGCACTGTACGTGTTATCTTTAATCCCTCTCAGCTCAGCTTTATCTCCTGTAACTGCCCTTTTCTGCAGCTTCATCTAGAACTGAGACAATTCACTTTTGCTATGATACAATATGTATCAGAACAACCTGCAAAATGATGTCACTTTGTTAGAAGTAGAAGTAAGTAGGAGAAGGAGAAGGAAGCGGTTTTGGAAAGGGCCAAAGTTACCATCAGATAAAGCACTGTCATCTGCACACTTGACTTGATACCAGCATATCTAAATTCCTTGGCTGGTACTGTTCTTCCCTACATATCTTTAAAAAACCCAAATAAATCGAACAAACAAATGCACCTTGTCTTAATTCTGGGAATACTTTTAATGCTAATGACCTTTGTTTGCAGGTACATGTTGGGCCTGTCAGTTATCCCAGCTGTGCTACAGTTTGTGGGATTTCTGTTTTTGCCGGAGAGTCCTCGCTGGCTGATTCAATGCGGTCTCACTCAGAAGGCCAGACGTGTCCTCACTCAGATCCGAGGAAACCAAAACATTGATGAAGAATACGACAGCATCAAGAACAGCGTTGAAGAGGAGGAGAAGGACAGTGGAGGCGGTAAGAAAACAGTTTGATAGACACAATCACGTAGTTGGTGGGTTTCATCAGTATTGATACTCTTTAAGTGTGATACCTGCAGTATCATGGGCATTGGCTGCTCAAAGCCAGCACAACTATGAACAATTAAATAAATCTGCAGGTGTTGTAGAGTCTCAATACTTATTCATTTCTACATTTCTATAGTCAGTTCATTATCGTTGATTAACGACTGGAGATTTTTCACCAATAGCAAAACTAAAGACTCACCTGTTTAAAGAGGCATTTGACACATAGTTCTGTGGCAACTGTTGTAAATGGTCTGTTTTAAATGAAATTGTACTCCTTTTTATATTGTATTTTTATTTTAATGTTTATTGTGTGCAGCGCTTTGGTCAACTTTGGTTGTTGTAAGGCGCTTTAGAAATAAAACTTGATTGATTGATTGAATAGAAAACTAACTTGTTTGATTTTAGTATTCAACTGCATGATAATAATAATAATTCATAGAGTAATATGAATGGAAATATTATTTTTTTATTTATATGTTTATTTGATAGGGACAGAACAAGAAGCATTGCTACAAAATAACCAATGCCATGTTCATAGGCCTTATAGCTAACAGCTAATTTGCAGACCTGGTCCCTAATTATTAAAGATTAAAATGCCTTAAGCTGTTGTCTAGATTTTTTAGCATCAGTAGGTGGACCCTGCTTTGTCCTGTTGTGTTTGCATGGTTCTGGGCAAAGTGTGTTGGGGTGCAACAATTCCGGATCTGTAAGTGGATGAGGGCTTTTGAAGGTTTTGTTTACCTGCCTGACCAGGTTCATCTACTTCTGTAGTCATCGAAGACTACAGCAGGTATTACCAAATATATATAACAAACTTAAGACTATGAAAAGCATGTAAAAGGCTTTGATGGGTTACCTACACTGGTAAACACAAGGTCTCATTTTATTATACTGAAAGGTTAATTCAGTTTATCTGGTGGCAATTTGTAAATCTATAAATACTTTTAAATTGAGCAAGCAGCTGCGTCCCAGGCTTAGTGCTGCCCGTCCAATTACTGGTGTTACATCCGAGCTGTCATAAATATGGACTATTTACTGTTTAATTTTAGAAGTGTGTGCACAGCTATTGGTGTATTGGTGTCTGTCAAAGACCATTTTCACCCTGTCTCCACAGTAGGGGTGTCACGGTATGAAAATGTAACCTCACGGTTATTGTGACCAAAATTATCACGGTTTTTGGTATTATCGCGGTATTTTTTTTATTATTATTATTCGTTTATTTGATATGGACATAACAACTGCATTGGACAAACCAGATACATTGTTTTTCGTGTTATAGCAAAACTGCTAATTTGCAACACTTGTCCATAGGAGGCTACACATTTCACAAAACACAATATAATACAATACACATTACAATATTTAAAAGGTAAACAATACACATCATCAGTACATTTCATACAGTGTTACCATGTGAGCAACTTTGACTTGACTTTAGCCATTGTTTCAGACCTCTGTAAAAACTGTTCATGTCGGTCTGCAGTTTTAAATTAGTGGACAGAGAGTTCCATAGTCTGGATCCATTAAAAGAGAAACTGGACTGTCCAAAAGATTTTGTGAATTTTGGGAGAACACAGTCCCCACTCACCGAGGCTCTGGTGGAGGGTCTGCGTGAGTCCTGACGCCGAACAATTAGAGCGGAAAACAGCGGCGACACATGACTGTTCAAACATTTAAAAAACAATTTCAGAATACTAAAATGTAAAAAATTTTCGAAGGTAAAAAGATTATGTCTATGGATGATGTCACAGTGATGCCATCTCATAGGTTTTCTGTCAAATACCTTGACTGCCTGTTTGTACAATGAAACAACCGGCTTGAGTGTGGACGGGGAGGTTTGTGACCATGATGTGACGCAGTAGGACAGATGTGAAAAAATCATTGCATGCATGTATAACAGGGCGGCCTGATGGGACAGATCCCTCCTGATAAAACGAAAACAATTCAAGTTGGATTTGACCTTTTTACAAACATTTTTGACTTGACTTTGAAATTTAAGGTTGTTATCAAGAATAATTCCAAGATATCTGGTCTCTTTTACTTCTTGTATGATTTCATTGTTTATGCTTACTTCAAAGGTGCTGTTAGAAGGTCTTGTTTTAATTGAGAAACAGACAGCAACGGTTTTCTTTACGTTTAAGGTTAGGTGAGACAACTCGAGCCATTTAGAGATGTTTACTAGAGCAAGTGTCAACTGCTGCGCTGCCAGGGCTGGAGTTTTAGCAGACAGATGAATTACTGTATCATCTGCGTACAGCTGGCAGTTGACACCTTTGCAGCTATCAGGGAGGTCATTGATGTACATTGTGAACAACAATGGCCCCAGTACTGATCCTTGAGGAACCCCTATGTTGTTAGGGAAGAGGGCTGACATCACCCCATTAACCTTAACACACTGCTGTCTTCTCTCAAAATATGATTTTAACCATGCTAAAGAGCATGGTGACATTTTAAAGAGCTGGAGTTTGTTAAACAGCACGCTGTGATCCACAGTGTCAAAGGCTTTTTTAGGTCTAGAAATACTGCACCAACTACTTGCCCTTTGTCTAGAGGCCCTTTGATCTTCTCTAGCAAGAAACAATTAGCCGTTTCGGTGCTGTATTTGCGCCTAAAACCAAATTGTTGAGTATGTGTTGTATGTGTGTTAATAAGTTCAGAAAGCATTGATAGTCCTACACAAACTGAAATAGTTTCAAAAAAGTGTAACAGTGTTTGTTATATTTAAAAAATAAAGACAAAGCCATATCAAAAGTGAAACTTTTCACATAAAAGTAAATGAACTATAACTATGAATTAGTGATCGTTTGGAGGGTATTACATGCACTATTTATAGCGCCAGAACCGTGTTAGAATATTTTTAACTAGATAAACCCTCTATATCAGGAATATTGTTCTCAGTTTGAGTCCTTCCAGTGTGCTTTCGCTCTGCAGATTTGGGAAAATGCCATCAGACAGTAATCATTGTTAAATTCATAATAATGCGGCGAGAGTGAATCTATTGCATTGGTGACAAACTTTAATCTGCCCTCCAGGAGCCCTGTAACACAATGTGCCATTTCAATACAGAGGTATCCGGACACGGCTTATATGCTGGCGGTGGCGCCGGTGCGCCTGCACTATGGGGCGACTTGTTACATTCTCCCTCAACCCAAAGTCCCCACATCAGCATTTCAGCTAAAACGCTAATGTTAACTTACTTGCATTGGCTATAGAGTTGTGGTGACGGTCGCGCAGGTGAGTCATGAGGTTCGAAGTATCGCTGCCTTTAGAAACACTTTTTTCCTGCACGTTCCGCAAACCGGAAAGCTGTCTTCTATCAACTGTCCTTCAGCTTTCTCAAAATACCCAAAATATACCCAGACTTCAGACTTGGTCCTGTTTGAAGCTGATAGACGTCCGGAGCGCTGTCGTCTCGAACATGATTCCAGCTTCGAGAAAGTTTTGTTTTGGTTGTAAAGCTACGGAATGCGCCTGCGCGGCAACTTCAGCAGATGAGACGGCGGCCGGTGAGGCTCACTTTGCCGACACCGCGGGCGCGGTAATCCACCGAGATAATATAGTTTTTCAAAAACAAGACGGTAATTTTTACCGTAAATTTTTTACCGGGGTTTACCGCTACACCGTTTACCGTGACAACCCTACTCCACAGTGTCTCTCTCAACAACGTCTCTCTTGTATTTAGAGCTGGGTGTGTAAGTTCTCAGTCGTACAGGAGTTTTCCATCTTCAATGAAGGTACTTGATTCATCTTTTGAAGTCTTTGAACGTTTCGCCTCTCATCCAAAAGGCTTCGTCAGCGACAAAGGTCCCACTCTGGACACAGCTGAATATATTGACCAACGGGGAGGAGTGGGGGTTGGCCCGGCTCTTCCTCTCTAATCACAACTACTCTCACCCGTGGGTAAACACCTTTGAAGTAGAGCATCTCTAACGATCTGCTCACCTCAGTATCGGTTAGTCATGTCTTATTCATAGATGATCACTGCCTAGTATATGTCCTATTCATGGCTGATCACTGCTAATTACCTGCCTATTGTTCTTTTGTTGGCTGAGGTGTCGTCTCCTTGGGCTGGCCAAGCCTTTTCAGTTTCTCCCGAAGGAGATTGGAGTATAGTGAAGGAAGATTAAATCTGAGGCCGCCATTCCGGTTCATGGGGGGATTTTCTTCCCTGACAAAAATAGCTTTTTTTACTCATCTTTCAAACCAACGTTCTTCTTTTGCTAAAATTTTGACCTCCCCGTCCTCAAAGGAGTGGTTGGAGGCTTTGAGGTGAAGGTGCACCGCCGACTGAGGGCCATTTGTGCTTTCTCTTTGGTGTTGATAAAGTCTTTTCTGTAAAATGTGTTTAGTTTCTCCAATATAATGTTGTTTGCATTCTTCTGCTTTGCATTGAATAGAATAAACCACATTGCTTTGTTTGTGGCTCGGAGTTTTGTCTTTGGGATGAACTAATTTTTTGTCTCAGTGTGTTCACTGGTTTGTGGTACACAGGAATCTTGTGCTGCCTAAAGATTCTCTGAAGTTTCTCTGAGACCCCGGCTACATACGGCACTGTAGTCTGTCTGTCTTGTTCTTTGGGTCTTCTTGCCCTTTGTGCTTTAGTGAAAGACCAGTTAGGATAGCCCCAGTCTGAGAGGGCTCTCTGGACATGTTGCTCCTCTTTGGTCTTTCCTTCTGCACTGGTAGGCACCTCTTTAGCTCTATGTCTTAGCGTTATGATGACCCCTAGTTTGTGCTGGAGTGGATGGTTTGAGTCAAACATCAAATACTGGTCAGTATGAGTTGCCTTCCTGTAAACCTCTGTCTGAAGTTGTCCGTTTTCCCCTATGATAACTTTACAATCTAAAAAGGCAAGTTGTTTCTCCTTTGCGTCCTCCCGAGTAAATTTAATGCTGGGGTCCACAGCATTGATGTGCTCTGTAAAAGGTGCCACTTCCTTCTCTTTAATTTTGATCCACATGTCATCTACATATCTAAACCAGTGGCTGGGTTTGTTTCCTGGGTATGAGGCCAAGGCATTCCTCTCCATTTCCTCCATGTAGAGGTTAGCCACTATGGGTGAAACTGGAGAGCCCATTGCTCAGCCGTGGATCTGTCTGTAGAAGTTGCCCCTGAACTGAAAGTATGTGGTGCTAAGACAGATCTCCAGTAGTTGGCAAATGTGGTCAGGAGTGAACATGGTCCTATAAGCTAGAGTGCTGTCCTCCGTCAGTCTCTTCCTCACCGCTGTGACTGCTGCTGAGGTTGGGACAGATGTAAACAGTGCTGTCACATCGTAAGACACCATGGTTTCATCTGTTTCCAGCTGCAGGTGTTTGATCTTCTCCACAAACTCCTTGGTGTTTTCCACATGGTGTTCTGTGTTGCCGACCAAAGGGGATAAGATGAACTTGAGGGGTTTCGCCAGATTATAGGTGATGGAGTTGATGCCACTCACAATGGGTCTGAGAGGAAAACCTTCCTTGTGTATTTTTGGCAGACCATAGATACACAGAATGGACTCTCCCGGGTAAAGCTTGTAATACAGCTTCTGGTCAAATATTTCTTCCTTTTTTAGTTTCTGAAGATGCTCTATAATTTTCTTCCTGTAACCGCTGGTGGGGTCTCTTCTCAGTCGCTCATATGTGTTTTCATCAAAGAGCAGCAGCTTGACCTTGGTCTCGTAGTCAGTTGTGTTGAGGACAACTGTGCATCTACCTTTATCCGCTGGAAGGATGGTGATGCTCTGATCCTTCTTCAAAGCTACCAAAGCTCTTCTTTCCTCTCCAGAGATGTTGGAGGGAGGAGGTCTGGAGCTCTTGAGGGCTGCTGAGATTTTCAGTCGGAGTTCCCCTGCTTCAGACTCAGTCATCCTGTTATTCCTAATGGCTGATTCTGCAGCTGTGATGACGTCCACTGTAGGAATGGATTTGGGTGTGATGGAAAACATGTTGCCCCTTGGAGAGCACGCTCCTCTCCGCCTGAGAAAGTTCTCTGTCAGAGAGGTTTTTAACCCAATTGGCTGTAGTTTTAGGATTTCTATTGGGCAGCACGGTAGCACAGTGGTTAGCGCTCGTGCTTCACAGCTAGAAGGTCCCAGGTTCGATTCCCACCTGGACGGGGCCTTTCTGTGTGGAGTTTGCATGTTCTCCCCGTGTCTGCGTAGGTTTCCTCCGGGTACTCCGGTTTCCCCTACCACTAAAAACATGTACAATAGGCCCAGGGACTGCAGGTGGAAATTAGCACAAGTGCTACAACCTGGTACAATGCATCTCTCCTTTCTGAGGCTAATGTATATTGTACACTGTCCCTGTTCAAATAAAATAAAAAAAATAAAAAACCTATCTACTTCTTCATTCCCACGCCACTGCCTGCTGTATCTTGCCTGGTTTTGCAATAAGAGTTTTAGAAACTTACCTTTCTGTCTCTCTTTGGACCTAACAGAGGTTAGAGTCGTGCGTGACCGAAGAGGCCACGAGGTGCGTGACCGAAGAGGCCTTCCTCAAGATTTGTAAATTCACACAAGTGGCTCAGAATTTTTTACTGAAAGTTCACACACAAGTAACAGATAACAGTGAAGTGAAAGCAAAATGATACATGATTTTTCAAAAAATAGAAAAATGAAAAGTGGGGCATGCACAAGTATTCATACAGCATTTTCTGAGTGCATTAAAATGCCTTTATAACATTCCTAATGACTGCAGAAAGTTCACACCTTGCCCTAACCATTAAATAGGGACCACCTGTGTGTAATCTACTCTCAGTATAATTCCAGCTGTTCTGTGAGGGCCTCAGAGCTATGGTCAGAGTGTATTGGTCATTAAACAACATCATGAAGGCCAAGGAGCTCACCTGAGAGGTCAGGGATAAAGCTGTGGAGAAGTTTAAAGCAGCGTTAAGTTATACAAAGATTTCCCAAGATTTGAACATCTCACGGAGCACTGTTCAATCCATCATTCGGAAATGGAAAGAGTATAGCACCACTGCGAACTTACCAAGACACGGCCGTCCACCTAAACTAACAGACCGAACAAGGAGAGCACTGGTCAGAAATGCAACCAAGATAATGCTGGTGGAGCTGCGACTTACTGCTGCTGAGCTGGGGGAATCTGTACATGGGACAACTAAAAGTCGTACTCTACACAAATCTGGCCCAGTCAAAGTCCTGACCTAAATCCTATTGAAAATCTGTGGAAAGACCTGAAAACTGCTGTTCACAAACGCTCTCCTTCTAATTTGATAGAGCTGGAGTTGTTTTGTAAAGAGGAATGGGCTAAAATGTCAGTCTCTAGATGTGCAAACCTTGTAGAGTCAAACCCCAGAAGACTTGCTGCTGTTATTGCAGCAAAAGGGGGTTCAACAAAGTATTAATTCATGCTGTATGAATACTTTTCGGTTTTCTATTTTTTGAAAAATAACAGAGTCATGTATCATTTTGCTTTTACTTCACAGTTGTCTGTTACTTGTGTGTGAACTTTCAGTAAAAAATTCTAAATAAAATCTTTATGTTTATGGTTGTAAACATGACAAAATGTGCAGAGGTTCAAGGTGTATTAGTACTTTCGAGAGGCACTGTATATCTGTCTTGTCTTTTGTAATGACTAGAACAGCCATTGGTCAGATGCACAGTTGTGATGTGCAAATTACTGTGACCTGTCACTCAAACAGTGGCATGCCCTTGTGTGGGAGAATGCACCAAGGTGGGTTGTGTTTATTTTTGTTGACAGTGATAATAAACCAGATGGTAGAAACTGGTGGGTAGTAGTTTTGTCAATTATTATTATAACCCACTTTCAGCTCAATCAAAGTTGCTTTACTCCAACTTTTGTATTGCATGTACATTGCCTTGCCACATTTCAGGCTTCAAGCATAAAGATATAAAACTGTAATTTTTTGTGAAGAACCAACAACAAGTGGGACACAATCATGACGTGAAACTAAATTTATTGGATATTTCAGACATTTTTAACAAATAAACAACTGAAAAATTGGGCGTGCAAAATTATTCAGCCCCCTTAAGTTAATACTTTGTAGCGCCACCTTCTGCTGCGATTACTGCTGTAAGTCGCTTGGGGTTTGTCTCTATCAGTTTTGCACATTGAGAGACTGAAATATTTGCCCATTCCTCCTTGCAAAACAGCTCGAGCTCAGTGAAGTTGGATGGACAGCGTTTGTGAACAGCAGCTTTCAGTTCTTTCCACAGATTCTCGATTGGATTCAGGTCTGGACTTTGACTTGACCATTCTAACACCACTCTATTGTAGATTTTGCTCTATGTTTTGGATCATTGTCTTGTTGGTAGACAAATCTCCGTCCCAGTCTCAGGTCTTTTGCAGACTCCATCAGGTTTTCTTCCAGAATGGTCCTGTATTTGGCTCCATCCATCTTCCCATCAATTTTAACCATTTTACCTGTCTCTGCTGAAGAAAAGCAGGCCCAAACCATGATGCTGCCACCACCATGTTTGACAGTGGGGATGGTGTGTTCAGGGTGATGAGCTGTGTTGCGTTTACGACAAACATAACGTTTTGCATTGTTTAGTTTAGTTTAGTTTATTTATGTATTTGAACAGGGACAGTGTACAATATACATTAGCCTCAGAAAGGAGAGATGCATTGTACCAGGTTATAGCACTTGTGCTAATTTCCACCTGCAGTCCCTGGGCCTATTGTACATGTTTTTAGTGGTAGGGGACACCGGAGTACCCGGAGGAAACCTACGCAGACACAGGGAGAACATGCAAACTTCACACAGAAAGGCCCCGTCCAGGTGGGAATCGAACCCGGACCTTCTAGCTGTGAAGCACGAGCGCTAACCGTTGTGCTACCGTGCCGCCGGTAGCACAACTTTTTGTTGCCAAAAAGTTCGATTTTGGTTTCATCTGACCAGAGCACCTTCTTCCACATGTTTGGTGTGTCTCCCAGGTGGCTTGTGGCAAACTTTAAACAACACTTTTTATGGATATCTTTAAGAAATGGCTTTCTTCTTGCCACTCTTCCATAAAGGCCAGAGTTGTGCAGTATACGACTGATTGTTGTCCTATGGACAGAGTCTCCCACCTCAGCTGTACATTTCTGCAGTTCATCCAGAGTGATCATGGGCCTCTTGGCAGCATCTCTGATCAGTTTTCTCCTTGTATGAGCTGAAAGTTTAGAGGGACGGCCGGGTCTTTGTAGATTTGCAGTGGTCTGATACTCCTTCCATTTCAATACTATCGCTTGCACAGTGCTCCTTGGGATGTTTAAAGCTTGGGAAATCTCTTTGTATCCAAATCCGGCTTTAAACTTCTCCACAACAGTATCTCGGACCTGCCTGGTGTGTTCCTTGTTCTTCATGATGCTCTCTGCGCTTTAAACTGACCTCTGAGACTATCACAGAGCAGGTGCATTTATACGGAGACTTGTTTACACACAGGTGGATTCTATTTATCATTAGTCATTTAGGTCAACATTGGATCATTCAGAGATCCTCACTGAACTTCTGGAGAGAGTTTGCTGCACTGAAAGTAAAGGAGCTGAATAATTTTGCACGCCCAATGTTTCAGTTGTTTATTTGTTAAAAATGTTTGAAATATCTAATAAATTTTGTTTCACTTCATGATTGTGTCCCACTTGTTGTTGGTTCTTCACAAAAAATTACAGTTTTATATCTTTATGTTTGAAGCCTGAAATGTGGCAAAAGGTTGAAAAGTTCAAGGGGGCCGAATACTTTCACAAGGCACTGTATATATTGTAGGGCTGGGCCTGGGATTTTACAGAAATTATTTCAAATTAATCAATGGTTTCTTAACCTGAAAAGAGAGCAGCTTCATGGAGCGACAGGTAGGCTGCTCGGCCACTTTAGTTCCAACCTCCCGTAAGTTTGGCAGAAAGAGTTGTCCTTGTTGTGGTAAAAGGAAAGCCTTGTGACAGTTTTGTGTCCTCGTGATTTTAAAGGTGTCCTCAGCAGTTTCGTAACAAAACAAAACAAGCGCCATTTCTCCACAGTAAACTAGCACGTGACGCACCCTTGTTGGAGTGACAGCCATAGACGTAATATTGATAGACGTCTTGTGCTCCTCCCCATTTACATTAATTACTCCCTTTGAGAGACAATCCATGATGGCTGATCTACATCCTACATCCTACTAGGGTCAAAAAACAATGTAGCTTTGGTTCCTGGAAAGGCATCTGGATCAATCTAAATCAGTGAGTCTATCTTTGCAAGCTTGATCACAGAATAATCACATAATGTGTGAGGCCTGCTCTCAATGGCAATCTAAACAATCAAATCTATGTAATAAACATCCAATTAAGATACTTCATCATCTTACTTCACACCTCTCCTCTTGTTCTGTTTCTGATGTTAATCATTGTCATGTTAGTTGTTAATGAATGTCTATTTTTATGCACCTGTCACCGCTTAAAGGTATATCATGCTATTTTAGCCATTCCACTCTAAAGTAGGGCTGAACGATTTTGAGAAATAATCTAATTGCGATTTTTTTTCTTCAATATTGCGATTGCGATTAAATATGCGATTATTGTTGCAAGGTCCTCTTCTCATGTATTTTTCACCTAACACAAGCAATAAATCAGCCTGTTTCATAATAAACAATATTTGAAGTGAAAATTGCAACAAAATTGTTGCTTGACCTATTCAAAATTTGTGTGGACTGCACTTCTTAAACTGTCTGAACTTAACAGTACAATCTATAAATAAATGCTAAATTATATAGATATAAAAAAAAAACTGATCCAGTCAGTAACATCACCCATACTAAAGTGCAGGAAAGTAAGAACAAACGTCTGCTTTAACTAGTTGGAAAAGTTTTAGGAAATCAAACTCCCAATTAATACAAAATAAGCTATTTAATTTATTAAATAATACTTTATTATTTCGGCCAATCAAATCCCAGTCTGAGCTGCGACTGGTAGTTGCTTCAGATGCGCGTTATTGAAGGACATGGAGAGGCCAGATGGAGCACACGCCAAAACAGTGGAATTAAGAGCAGCATTTTGGTTTTGGGATGTAACTTTGGACAATATGAAGAAAGAGAAGAACACTGGCACAAGGAGACGGGACATGAGGTGCCAGACACAGACACGTATCTTTGACTCGCAGCCATTTAGTGACATTTCACCTTAAACAGCACCTCAGCAAAATAAGACATGACACGGACTCCTGCCTCGGATCCTAGTTACCAACCCTTTTCATACTGCAGTTTAGTGTTTATATCTTGCGTCTGTACGACCTACGGAGCGGATATGCGGTAGATGCAAAGGTAAATAAAGGCACATGGCACATCGCCTCCGCGGATACTTAATGGTCATGAAACGTCATTATGCTTTTGAGATAAGTTCTTTATCCACATTCCCAAACATAAGCCTCGTAAACTGAGCCACAAACGACTCTTTACTTTTTACAATCAGCACAGACTCACCTATATATGTCTGTGGAGGCAGAGGCGTGTGAATCCGGAGGTGAGGGAGTTTCTGTGTCACCAGAGCGTGTAGTAGCGGCGACGGAACGGCGTGATTAGCGCTGCGGCTAACGCAATGCTAACGGAGAAAAGCAACATTCCTTCGCGGTGGCTGCATGATAAACGCTGATATTTTCACTGTACATCCACAATCTACCGCGCACCTTAACTAGACTGAGACGTAAACAAAAGCACGCGACGGAGCGGACTTTGCTGACATATCTCGTTGCTCCATTTACTTCCCAAATCGCGTGCCCTGCGATTACGAAATCGCGTTGTGTAATATCGCGATAAAATTGCAAATGCAATTAATCGTTCAGCCCTACTCTAAAGTATAGGCATTTATATGATACCACTACCACTATGACGCACTAATTTTGTGATAAATATAAGTATTTTCTGGAGGTATTTTTCAAACCCGGAAGACACACGCTTCAATTCAGTTAACTCCGCCCCCGCTCTCCGCTCATACAACTTTAACAGTAGTAGAAATATGCATACCACAGCAAAAAGTTAAGTTACTTCACGATGCAGTTATAAGGAGTTGACAACACAGCTTCATAAATGGCTAACACATGTTACGATTGACTCACCGCTCTGGGGGACTCACCGCATTATGGGACTCGCGTTGGTTATAAAAGTGAATTCACTTTGATTCTGGCCAAAGGTCATCAAGCATCCATCAATGACGGTCACAGACAAACACTATTTTGGCGGATAGTTGCTGAGTTACTATCCTGGGAACCTGACTCACCACTGTGCCAGCGGGTCCTCTTTATTAAAAATATATAGAGGGGAATCATTGTGGTCTCACCAGGCTAACATTAGACCATGAGGACTCTGGTGCCTTACTTGCTTGTTCTTTGGCTATAACGTAACAACGGGACTATGGCAGGCACCGCGCGCGATGCGCAGTGTTTTGTGTACGAACGCTCTCAGAGCATCCGACCATGAGCCTGATTTGAAACATGGGCTTCTAGCTTTTTTTTGTGTACGAACGCTCTCAGAGCATCCGACCATGAGCCTGATTTGAAACATGGGCTTCTAGCTGGGCTGGTGCGATGTGATTTGGGCAGCTCCAACAGCTGCCCCCACGACCCGGCAACGGACAAGTGGAAGAAAATGGATGGATGGATGGATGGATGGCTTCTAGCTGTCTGTCCGAGTCGCTCACCGCGCGCGTTTGTTTCCCACAACCAGAGCAGCGCTTCAGGCCACTCCAGATTACGCACAGTTTGTTTTATCACGATCGCGTTGTGTGTTGAGCAACGTTACGTTGGTAAAATAAAACATGCAGCTCTATCGTCTCTGTGGTTAGAGTAGGTTAAAGATGCATCTCCGGAGGTTTGCCATGTAACTTCCCAAGAGTATTATAAAAGTAACAAAGCTATAACGTCAGGCGTGCGATAGGATTTGTATCCTTTCCTGGCTGTGTCTTTTGCAGTTACTGCTCACTCCAGTGAGAAACTATTGGCACAAAGCATAGCCAATCATTATTCAAAATCCTGGCTATTACCGGGTAAACAGTAAAAATGTGAATCCTCAGAATTACAAAATATTACCCCTACTACGCCTTGTGTACCATAATATTTAGCAGATCCTGCTTTTCTTATTTATTACTCAAGTACAAGTCAATGACAGAATATCTAACAAAAGTATCATTTATTGTACAATTTATCCAAAAGTTCAATGACTAAGCCTAAATGTTACTATTGCCCCCGATACGGAGCCTGTGATGCTCAGAAACATCATTAGAGCTAAAAGAGTGAGATGTTTAGTGAGTGACATTGTGTGAGCTAAAGTTGTTTCAAAGGTAAAACTATAAAATGTTCCTTTTAAAATGGTAAAATTCTTAGGACCATTTTCACCTTTTGAATTGCACTAGAATGCAGGAAAATAAGGATTATAAACTCAAAATTTGTTGGGGGGACCCCAAACCTTATACTAACCCCCACTTTAATGTATCTGACATTGTCACATCTGTCAGACACACAATTCTTGAGAATCACATTATAGAAACTGATTCATAATGATATATCAGACTGCAATGTGTGTGACACTGTTATCAATTCCCTGTGATGCACCAGTTCTTTTTGCTCAGTGAGACTCTATGGCACGTGCACAGAAGTGTGAGCACGCCTACGGGATCTTAAAAATCCCAAACTGAAAATGTAGTGTTGATAAATACATACGCCGAATAATGAATGTGGCTAATAAATTGGGGTCCTGGAAATGTTTTTAAGGGTCATGGAAAAGTCATGGAAAACCTCAAGAGAAAATCTGTACGAACCCTGGTATATGTTGTACATCTGGCCACACTAAGGTCTTGAGACATTAGTTAATTTGCCATCAATGGCTTTTCCTGTTCACATTAAACATTTTATATTTACTAAACAGTCTTATAAGCAGGTTCTGAGCCATACTTTATGCAAAAATTTAGATAATCTGTGCATCTGCCTTGTGAGGAGACAAAGACAAAGCTGACACCGGGGTTACCATAGAAACACTTCCTCTTCCTCACCTTTACGACTCAGTGATGGCACTGCAGTCTCCTTTAACTCTCTCGTTTAGGCACATCATGTACTTTACAGGTGCACCTCGAAGCCAACTGTGAGATATGAACTAAGATGATTACAGTATGTGGGAAATGGGTGATTAATCTGTGACAAAACTAGTATCAAGATCAGTCACAAAGTCAATAAAACTGCTTAATCAATAATGACAGTCTATAAAAATCTACTCTCTAGTAGAACTCATCTTCAAAGTGACTCGAGCATGAACTGTGAATAAGTGTGGTAGTGACAGTTAGGCTACGACAATGGGAAAATAAGTGATGAAATAAGTATGAAATAGCCGCACTCTCTATAGGGTATTTAAAAGTATTTTTTTACACTGGGCATATCATTTTCTAGACTTCATCAACGACAGTTTTACCCATAGACAAGATAAATAATGGGGCACTTCAACCCTCGGTCAATAAGCAATGATTATGTTTTTTGATCCTGCGAGACTAAGGCAGATGATAAAAAGAAGAGCAAATGTCATAGAAAATTGGTAGTGTTGTGGTGGTTGTAATTGCAATAGAGCCGCAGTATTACAGCTATTGTTCATGGGAAACTTAATGTGCTCTGTGTATGGGATGTATTGATTTCCTGGAAAGGCTTGTTGATAACAATTGTGTTTTGTGCAGTGCTGTTCATATTGTACTGACCTCATAAAAGTATATTGTTTGCTAGCTATCCTGATGGTTTATTACATCCTAGAACTGCACTTTTCTGGACCGAGAAGTCTGATGTGTTTCTGGAATCTGCTGTAGCCACTCCTTCAGTTTGGGGGTCACTGCCCAGAGTGCTGCTCGAATGACCACGGGCACCACCGATGCCTTCACCCACCAGTTCTTCTCCACCTCTTCTCTGAGCCCCTGTTTTTTCTCTAGTTTCTTGTGTTCCTCTTTCCTGATGTTGAAGTCGCTTGGTATTGCTAAGTCAACCACCACGGCTTTCCTCTGCTCTTTGTCCACCACCACAATGTCCAGTTGATTCGCCATCACCATTCTGTCCGTCTGTATCTGGAAGTCCCACAGGATCTTGGCTCGGTCATTCTCTACCACCTTTGAAGGTGTTTCCAGCCCATACTCTGCACAGAAAATCATACATTGCAATATTGATCAAAGCTAAACAATTTACTGGCATTATAAGGCAGGGGTGTGCAACGTTTAAATTAATTGTTTCATTTGGTCACACATATTATGCACAGACAGCAGCACAATACAGCAGTATTATGTGAGGCGTTCACTGACACTACCATGCTCATTATTCTCACTGAACATGAATTATTCAACATATTAGAACATTTTATGAAACTTACTCGGCTGCTGCTCTGCGTTCGGTCAAATCCACGTGGAGATGATAATGAGAGCAGTGCTTCAGACTGTGTTTGGTAACAACAAGCTGCTCTGCATATTTCACATTGACCTATTTTAATGCAGCTAATAAATGAAATTAAAATATATTTGACTAAGTTTTAAAAGCAAGACAGGCTGTTCCCAGCCACACATGAAAATGTGTTTTTTGCCTTTGACCTGTCCTTCAGTGTTGGGTCAGCCAGCCAGAGGTATTCTCTTCAAGACTATAGAAGGTAATTAGCCCACTGAGCATGCGATCAATAAGGTAAAAGCACCCAGAGCAACTGGAAGAACTGATTCACACAATTTTATTCTTTTTTATAATTTCATTGTTTTTAATTTTCCATTTGTACTTGTATTATAATATACTACATTATTATACTACACTTATCCTACAATTAACTATTTTGCTTTCTTTATAATTTTTCTTTTAACGTGTTGTATTGTCCTCTTGTCTCATGAGATTGAGCCCAGATGATATTTCCCATCCATTAGACTGACGAGAGTTCCTATCATATCATTTATATACACTTGAAAAAAGCACTATAAACATAAGCACAACTTATTTTTCATGCTCTAATTTTTCATAGGGTGTACTCAAAGACATAAAACCTTTTTTATATACACAATAGACAAATTTCTTTCAAACATTGTCAAAATCTGTGTTTTTGTGAGCACAGTGTCCTCCTTTGACAAGAGAATCCATCACACCTCACAGGTGTGGAAAATCAAGATGCTTATTAGTTTCTATGAAAATTGCACACAACAATATAACTATTAAACCTAATAGTTATACGCAGACACCAGTGTATGAATGAGAGTGTGAATGTGTGACTGGTTCCTTACTGTAAAGCGCTTTGGGCCTGATAAAGGTAGCAAAGCGCTATATAAGTTGAGTCCATTTACCATTTAAGGCCATTCAGAGTCAGATCATCTCAGTGCAATGTAAAGTTAGGAAAGCACAGCACTAATATGAACTATCATAATACTGCCTGCCTTTGGCTCCTGCTGAAATAAAATGATTGAGTCTTCCAATGTATTCTTTTGATTTTAGTAAAGTAACTGTATTTGAAATACCCACAAAGGAAAGAGTACTCAAAATGAGTATTTGAAAAACATTTTCTGAATACTATATCTAAATATTCCGTTACTACTCAATTCTGGTGTAGCCTTTTAAAGAGCCTTGAGGCATCTCGCCAGCAATGCATGTGCACGCATCGGAACACACTCTGCGCAGGGCGGAGGCGACTTCATGTGCATATGACGCATTAGACAACATTTTTGCAAAAACATAGTTACCAAAATTATATTTAAGATTTTACACACACACAAAAACAAAATAATATCCATCCATCCTCTTCCACTTTTCCGTTGCCGGGTCGTGGGGGCAGCTGTTGGAGCTGCCCAAAACACATTGCACGAGCCCCTATGGCTCCTCCTGCAGGTGATGGGTCTACGGGAGGACGGCCTCACGTTTCTATATGGGCCTGTTGGTCTCTCATAAGGGGCTTCTGAAAAAAAAAAAAAATATATATATATATATATATATATATATAAAATACCCAACTTTCTTTTGACATTTTTTGTGATGTTTATAGTTTGACTTCCTTATTGAACATTGACAGGAAGTGACTTAGATGAAAGCAAACAATTTAAACTGTTGCCGTGCTGTGATCGAACTTTACCTCTATCTATGTCACTTCCTGTCAGCAGGTTAGAAATTCAAATAAAAATAACTTTTCTGCCAAATATTTCTTCATTAACTTGCTACTTCACTGAAATGATAATTATTACTTACAACAGATGTTATCCAGCCAGATAAGTCACATTTTTCAAAAGTATTAAAAACCTGTTATGCACTTTAACTCTAGACTCCCTTCCCGGCTTGAGCAGCAGCCAATACACGGCCCCTGCCCCACACAGGTTTGTAGTGTCCTGCCTCTGAGGGGAGATTTGCCTGGTTTACTCACCCACAAACCCAACTCATACAGCCCGAACATTATGTCATTAGCTTTGGCCAATAATACATGTGTGGTTTGAAGTGCGCAGTACCCGTCACACACACCTGGCGCTTTAGACACGTTTGATGTGAACATATACATTTAGGGAAGCTCATCTGCATGTGCGTTGTCCTCATCAAGGTCTCCACCTGATTGCTGCTCGCCGCCGTAACCGACTTGTGCGCACTAATGCTTTGGAATTAAATGTTTCTCCTTGTTGCACCATTGAACAGTGATTTTTGCTCAGACTGCTATTTTTGCAGCTATAATTCAGACTGGCCCATTCAGATCGTCTGTTTACTGAAGTGTATTTGTTCAGTGCTCTGGTCTCAAATACGACTTAATTGAATCTAAACATGCTTCAGGCTTTGTCTTCTCTTCTAATCTACTTTCAATGAATGTGCTTTCTGCTTGAGTGCTTTTCATTCTATCTTCTCATGCTCCAGCACTAATGAACACAGACGGGCTCCTGACAATAGGTCAACCAAGTTGATTTGAGCACATTTCTCCAGGTAGGATTATTGGATATGGCATAGAAAGCTGTGTGTATTTGAAATGGTTGCAGGCCCATGTGAGACACTTTTACATGGCCAAAGCCTGCTGATGAAAGCAGACTATGGAATTATCTCTATATGTTGTACGGTAATTGCGTTTAACATTGTTTTTATTTCCACCACCTTTGTTCATAATGTAGCTGTTCACATGAAGCTTAAGACTTGAAAATGTCATTGTATGAAAATTAGGGAAATCTTTCAGACTATATTGGTACCAGAATTAAGTCTAATTAATTAAAACTAATCCATGCAATCAATCAATATTTTATGTACGAGCGGGTGGAATTAATTGGGAACTTTTATGTAGGAAATCCCGTGAACTGCTACCTTACCCTGGTGGGGTTGTTTGAGTGCCCGAATTATCCTAGGAGCTATGTTGTCTGGGGCTTTATGCCTCCCATGGCAAACAGGTCTTAGGTGACAGGTCAGAAAAAGAGCAGTTCGAAGACTTCTATGGACAGTTTAAGAACAAGGACCGTGACGTCGCTCAGTATGGCGCAACCGGGGCCCCACCCTGGAGCCAGGCCTGGGGTTGGGGCTCAAATGCGAGCGTCTGGTGGACGGGCCTCTGCCCACGGGGCCCGAAAGGACGATGTGGGCCCGCCCTCCTGTGTACCCAGTACACGCAGAGGGATCGGTAAGGGTCGGGTGCAGAGAGGACTGGGTGGCAGTCAAAGGCAGGTGCCTCAACGACCTGGTCCGCGTGCGCAGCTTCTGGCGTTCGGGACATGGAACGGGCCCAACATCGGTGCAGAGTCCCCGGCCTTCTTGGAGTCCCTGGGAGGGGTACTAGATGGTGCTCCGGCTGGGGACTCCGTTGTTCTACTGGGGGACTTCAACGCCCACGTGGGTAACGACAGTGAGACCTGGGTGGGGGTGATGGGGAAGAACGGCCTCCCCGATCAGAACCCGAGTGGTGTTCTTTTACTGGACTTCGGTGCTAGTCACGGTTTGTGCATAACGAACACCATGTTCGAGCACAAGGATGTCCATAAGTGCACGTGGCACCAGGAGACCCTATTCAGGAGGTCGATGATCGACTTTGTAGTTGTGTCATCTGATCTCCGGCCGCGTGTCTCGGACACTCGGGTGAAGAGAGGGGCTGAGCTGTCAACCGATCACCACCTGGTGGTGAGCTGGATCCGCTGGCAGGGGAAGAAGCCAGTCAGACCTGGCAGGCCCAAACGTGTTGTGAGGGTCTGTTGGGAACGTCTGGTGGATTCCTCTGTCAGTACGGTCTTCAACTCCCACCTCCGGAAGAGCTTCACCCAGATTCCGAGGGAGGTTTGGGACATGGAGTCCGAGTGGACCATGCCCTCCTCCTCCATTGTCGATGCGGCCGAGGACAGTGCCTCTGGATTGGCACACCGGGGTGGTGGTCCCTCTCTTTAAGAAGGGGGATCGGAGGGTGTGCTCCAATTACAGAGGGATCACACTCCTCAGCCTCCCTGGTAAGGTCTACTCCAGGGTGCTGGAGAGGAGGATCCGGCCGTTAGTCGAACCTCGGATCCAGGAGGAACAATGCGGTTTTCGTCCCGGTCGTGGAACACTGGACCAGCTCTATACCCTTCATCGGGTGCTCGAGGGTTTGTGGGAGTTCGCCCAACCAGTCCACATGTGTTTTGTGGATCTGGAGAAAGCGTTTGACCGTGTCCCTCGTGGTGCCCTGTGGGGGGTGCTCCGGGAGTATGGGCTCCGGGGCCCTCTGCTAAGGGCTGTCCGTTCCCTGTATGACCGCAGCAGGAGCTTGGTTCTGTAATGTCAGAAATATATTTCTAACATGTACTAGTCATTGTTTAACAGCTGAAAGGGATATCGGTGCTATGACCTGAATATTCATCTCAGGACATGTCACAGATAAAGGCTAGGCCTTGAGATAGGACGTATACAGAGATACAACAAATGTATTGACGTCAGGGTAGCATCTCTTGTCAATCTGATGTGTACAGATTACTGTATAAATATGCCACTAAGTGGGTTAGATGGCAGAACACTCTGTGAGCCCGCTGTTATGCTGTCTGTGTTCTCCCTGTGTTTAAGACAATAAATGACCACTTGATTCAGACTTCAACTCTCTTCTTTATGGTTTTACGTTATTATATATATACGAAATCCCATAACAGTTCGCATTGCCGGCAGTAAGTCAGACCTGTTCCTGGTGCGTGTTGGTCTCCGCCAGGGCTGCCCTTTGTCACCGGCTCTGTTCATTACCTATATGGACAGAATTTCTAGGCGCAGCCAGGGGCTGGAGGGTGTCCGGTTTGGGAACCTCAGAATCTCTTCTCTGCTGTTTGCCAACTGTTGTTCTGTTGGCTTCATCAAATCAGGACCTCCAGCGCGCACTGGGGCGGTTTACAGCCGAGTGTGAAGTGGCCGGGATGAGGATCAGCACCTCCAAATCTGTGGCCATGGTTCTCCACCGGAAAAAGGTGGCTTCCCCGCTTCAGGTCGGTGGGGATTCCTTGCCTCAAGTGGAGGTGTTCAAGTATCTTGGGCTCTCCGAGCTGGCCTGGTGTCGCCTCGGGGTCCCCCCAGAACAGCTGGCGGAGGTGTGTGTGGATCGGGAAGTCTGGGCATGTCTGCTGAGACTGCCGCCCCCGCGACCCAGCCCCGGATAAAGTGGAAGAAAATGGATGGATGGATATTTAAGAAATATTGAAAATGATGGTAGCAAATGTAGATAATCATTTTATGTAGACCCTGTGTTTGTGTACGAAACTCTCAGGATTCCCCTCTGAGAAAGTCATTTTCACAATATATTTCCTACTTAAATAAAGGTTGAAATAATCCATGAGGAAACACATGTTACAATTAAGAATTTCTCAAATCTACTTGCAAAACTCCCAATTCATTACTCATCTTTGCTTTTAAAACCCTTCTTTAAATCTTCTCCCTATGAACAGTGATCAGTCACTTTAAGGTAAAATTGCTTCAGTGTTTTTTACTGTCGCATTTTACTTTAAGCTTCAGGTCTTCGTGGAACTAAAATGAACTTGAATCGCTGTCAGCGTTTTTGTTATCCGTGTGTGACTCATCTACGCTGTATTCAGTTAGAATGATTTATGGTTTTGAGAGCAAAGTGTCTTTGAAAATATGGTTATGACACAAACGTCCCCCTTCATATTTCTTATTGTTATTTAATGATCGTTCCTAAGATACAGACTTGAGTGGAAGAGCAGGATCAGCGTGAATAGGTTACATTGTCGGTAGGTTGACCTGTGTTTTGTCCATGACTCAGGCCTAGACCAGTCATTTGTATTGGGACTGCTCAGATAGCAACACAAAAGCCCGACGGACTTGTTATGAAAACTGCAGCTTGAGAGGATTATATTTGTACAATGCCTCGCATAAGTCATTCTCATTTATTTTATTAAACAATATGGACCAGTTAAAGCCTTAGCATGTTTCAAATTTAAAATACAGTTTGTGATTGAGTATTAACATTAATGTGGTTCAAAAATGGTTTAGCAAAATGAAGTCAGTGAATGATCAATGAATAAAGAAGATACAGTATTGAGAATAATGTGTGCACAGAGGCAAGAGTCTGGACTGCAAATACAATGACCATGTCATTTGTAAACATGCTTGCATTTTAATTCTTTGCAGTCACAGCAATAAACATCCTGATATTTTCCCTGTAACCCAATCCAATAACAATATAAACTACAGTTACACTTTATATCATAGGGTGCTTCTATTAAGTCTTAATAAGCAACAAGTAATTGATAGGCCATGAATAATATGCTTGTAAAGATGATCAACTACCAATAATGAACTACCTACATTCTACCCTTAACCCGTAACCCTAAGTAGATTACTAATGCTTATTTTTTTTTGTTTATTTGTTAGGATCCCCATTAGCTGTGCCCATGGGCCAGCTAGTCTTACTGGGGTCCTTTTTTTTATTTTTTTATAAAACAACTCATTTAAGATCAATTTAAATTACATGACAGGTTTCACATAAAAAAAACACATAATGTAAATATCTTTGTTGAAACAAAGATATTCATTTTGTCTCATATCTGAACATGTTTACATTCCGGTATTCATAATACAGTGTTCCGTGATTAGAAACTTAAATTCATCAAGGTCTTCAATCAACATCAATACATTCTACACATACATAGGCACTAACGTTGACATAGTTTTTACATATATTGTGTTATTTAATAATTCAAATTAAAATATGACCCTCCCAAAAGCATCCTTATTTGTTTCTTAAATGCCACTACTTGTTTTATGTTAATTAACATTACTGGCAGTTTATTCCATTCTTTCATTGCTCTGAAGGTTACAGTTTGTTGACCAAAATTGGCTTTTGACCTTGGTATGAGAAATCGACCTGCAGTTGCCTGTCTTGTTGTGTATCCATGTGACTCTCGATTTTGTTTGAATTGCTCATAGATAAATTTGGGATTCTTATGTTGTAATATTTTCCATGTTGCAGTAAGCAGAGCAGCTTTCACTCTGTCTTCTACACTGTTAAAAGTGTTGCTTAGATCTAAAGCATAAAAAGTGACGTAAGTGGTTGCATTGCTCCAATTATGTTATGACAACTTTTGTCATTTTATGCTTACCGATAAAACAAAACAAATACTTCAAAAGAAAGAATGGACATTGCTTCAAGATTATCGTTTTTCCCAACAATTATGTGTAATGATGAAACAATAAAGCTACTTTAAGATAATTATTTTTTCAAACATAATGATGTTAACTTGAAGCAATGAAATTACTTTAAGATTATCATTTTTCGTAACAATTATGTGTAATTATGAAACAATAAAGCTACTTTAAGATAATTATTTTTTCAAACATAATGATGATAACTTAAAGCAATGAAATTACTTTAAGATTATCATTTTTCCAAACAATTTGATGTCAAGATAAAGCAATAAAATTATTTTAAGATAATAATTTAACTATCACTATTTGTGTTCTTACAAAGCAAAACTTAAAAATTAATAATTTACCAGCCGGTTTTATATTCTGATTAAGCACAATAACTTAATGACAATAAATTTCATTTATATTCAACATTTAATCAGCATCAAATGTTTAAACAGGTTTTTAAACAATAAAAGCCAAACACATTTGAACATGTAAGCAGCAGCAAAGTGCCTATTTTCTTTGGTAACAATGAAGCCCTTTTCTTAACCAAAAATAATAACAACGATAAAATGAAATACAATCGTGAAACGTAAGGTATATTCCAAGGAAGCTTGTGTTTCTCTCATTCATTGTTTACTACCATAAAGAATACTTTTACAGTGCGACAATAGCGGAGTGATATAACAGTGATTTTGACCTGCCGAACTACATGTACATTAGACAAAATGATGTACACCAGTTAGGATTGGAATTCTCTGCAAGTAACAGCAAGAAAAGACTTCTGAGCATTATTTAGATTTTTGTATAGTGTATCATCCTTTTGAAAGGATTGTATGGTTATATCGACATTGGTAGCAATAGAAAATTGAAAGGCTATAAACCAAGAAAAACAAAAAAATCATAACTTCAAACTAAAACAAAAGTACAGGAAAGAAATTGTAAAGTGATTGACCACGTGCTTAATGATGCAATCATTGTAAACCTAGGTCAATTTTTTGACTAAACCGGTGCATCTATTAGAGGGTTTTGGGCGCAGAGGATTTACCCCATAAAAAGTCTCTGGAATACCTCAAAAGTGTGCTTGGCTTTGGGTGGATTTTTCAAATCAAGAGCACATGATACCAACAAGAAGACAACAAGATTTTGCCAACGTGGGCAAACCTTTCAAGACTGGCTGGCCATCAGTCCCGATCCCATAGGTCTCTTGAGACGTGAAGATCATCACCGGGTAGCGGAGATCCTCAGTGAAACCGCTAGTCTGTTTAAGGAGACAAATAATGTTTAAACTTGACAGTCTGTTTAATGTTTCAAGACCACCTTTTTAACCTTCAGATCAATGGTTTAATTATTTTCACACCAAGTACAATCTTGGAAAATACATTTGGTTCTCCAAATACCACATTCTGTATATTTACAAAGTCTTAAATCAGCGTCTGAGCTCAGCCAGCTGATGTCACTGATGATGTAAGCAGCAGAAGGGTCTATATACCGCTTTTCAAGACGCTGAAAGTTGCTTTACAAATTCATTATTCATTCACCCCATACTTGGTAGTGGTAAGCTACTATTGTAGCCACAGCTGCCCTGGGGTAGACTGACAGAAGCGAGGCTGCCAATCTGTGCCATCGGCCCCTCTAACCGCCACCTCACATTCACTCACACACCACATTCGCCAGGCTTCAAAGAGCAAAGGCAGTATGGCCTTATTTGCTAGCGTACCTAAACGTCAGCTAAACGAAGGCACTGTGCACTTAAGAGCATGGAACAGCATGGATGTGGTCATTGTTGTTTGGCTGATGGAAGCGAGTCCTTGGTCTTATTAACTCTAACTTGTTGGCGATCGACAGGTGCCTTCAACAGCTGACTCAGTCCGGTGGTCACTGATCAAAAAGGCGCAAGACTGACGCCTTATGAGAAACATTACAGACGTGAAAACAGACCCTGTGTAAAGCGCTCAATCGTTTCCTGGATGTTGTACCGTGAAAACAATTAAATAACATTCTTTAAAAAGTTCCCTACATCGTATTAATAAAGGCTGCATTTATTCTTAATTACCTCCACCAAGAAGTTGGCTGTAGGTCATGTTTTCACCGGGGTCTGTTTGTCTGTCTGTGACTAAGATACCTCAAAAACTGATCGATGGATTAAGATGAAAGAAGAAATTATAACATTTTGGGGGTGATCCGGATCACAAAATATTAAGCTGCCTTTCTTTTGCTTTTCTTGTTAAAAACATAAAATTCAATATTAATATGGAGGTAATTAATATACTTTTTTCCCCCCCAATATCACCCAAACTTACCACAAACCTACTTTTAGTAACATCAACGCACTTTAATTTTGACAATTCAAATGAAAAATACTTTAAATGATCTATAAAAAATGGAAAACATGGTACCTGGTTATCACAAATAAGGTCAGCTTGGTTTTCCCCAATGTACGCCATGAGGCATCTCAGCAAAATTTCTCTCCTCTTTTCAACCGTTGAAGACGGATTCTATAAAACACATAGATTTCATTCAAATGTATTATAGACATGTTTTATCCCCCACCACCAACCAGGGACCCACAATAATTCACATTGTAAGTCTAAAATGTTCATACATTGTAAAAGTATATACCTGAACTCGATAATTAAAGGCGTCATCCTTTCCCCGTGTGCGCCACCTTTTGAGTTGAATAGTGAGAACATCTTGGCTGTGTGTTTGCCCAGTTCTCAAATAAACGTTGGCTCCAGAGATATTCCAATAAGCCGCTGAAATTCTTGACAAATCTGCCGGCAAGTGTGTAGTAGTGGTTTAAAAAAAAACAACTATGTAAATATACACTTAAATGCAACAACATTTTAGAGCCACACCTGAGATCAAGAAGAGTGGCAACATTGGATCCATCAGATAAAACTTCTTGCCTTTCATAGGCCGAAGGTTTGGGACATCCGGTAATTTATCACTTAGCCATTGTTTTTCTTCTCTTGAACTGTTAAAATTTATATATATATATATATAAATAAAAAGAAAGAACAAAAAAAGTCATCCATATTTAAAAGCACAGCAAAATGAATTTTACCTGTATCATATCTTGGTCCACCGTCAGATCTTTTAGGTATCAGTGAGTCGCCAGGCTGCTAACAGAAGATATAAACTGTTAGACAGAAATATATTATAGAGAAATATACAGCAATATTTCAGATGGAAACAAAAATGTTGTGTGATCATCAACATTTCTGAAAGGACTTATTTTTATAAAACCACAAAATACAAATGTTAGCTGTTACTACTGTGTACATTGTATTGACATACAATGTGAGGTACAATGTTCCCTTCTCAACTTACGCAGGGTTTCTTCAGTTTTCATCTGTACTCAGAAGTGGAGTGTCGGACATTTCACTCTTCATCACACTTAAGCTCTCACTACGGCCAACGAAGCTCTTGGGATAAAGAGCGAAACGTCCGACACCTGTACGACTGAGAACCTACACAGACGCTCCCTCCCCAAGTTATTGCATTACCTAGAAAACATCACAGTGGATGGCGTTTGTCAAAATAATCTGATTTTCAAGGATTTTCTTTACAACACGTATCATCTGCTGTATTCCTGTCTTTTTATTGCACGCCTTAAGTTTTTTCTGAGAGCTGATTTAACAAGTGAATTTCTCCGATGTGAGATCAATAAAGAATGATCTTATCTTAAAATAAGTCTTGACGAATGATAAATATTACAGCCCTAAATGTTAGACTCGATGCATAGTTCACCCTTACCGAATAATGTTTACTTAGAAACTTACAAAAAGGAGAGAAGCTACCTGAGGTTAGCACAGACATGAACTGATAACGCAGCACGTTTACGATACGTTTTTGTACAACTTTACGGTGCCGCAGCGTGAACTGGAGATGATAAAGTGTGCGTTTGATGAGGGGAGAACAAGACATGAGTTCGCCCACTTTGGCTCACCTTGTGGTGTTCACTTAACACTGTATGGGCCTCCGGTTCTGAGCTCGTTGAGCTAACGCTGTTGTGGCGTCAGATCCGAGTGTAATTTCGTTTCGCCTCCGCCTGATCTACACGTGCTCTGACTTTTTAGAGATGTGTAATATTCTCGTCTTTTATGAAGACCTCTCGGGACGAACAGACCCGTAAATGTGTGTCGTATAGACTTTAGTATGATCCTCTCTGTTCAGATAGTCCTCCCCAACACGCTAGCTTTCACGGCCACTTACAATGTTAAACCAAATTAATTTGACCAGACTCTCTGCCAATATTATTTGTATTTTTGGTATTTCGATTCAGTTTTATTGAAAACGTTTAACACATAAACGCAACAAAGTTTTCCAAAACATTTCTTTAACGACCAACAACATGTTAACATCGGCTAATGCTAGCTGAGAGCATGTATTTCGAACATAAGTAGTGCCACATTTTTGGCCAGATTTGACAAACATAATAACCACCGTTTTGCAGTAAAGGAAACACCTACCTTGTCTTGTTCACCTGGAAAATCTTTCGAGCGACCGCGACGGCAAAGGCAGACTTCTGCTCAGGCTCTGAGACGCATTGATAGACTGGCTTGAACCGGTCTGAAAGCCAGCCTACAACCCCGCCCAATAAAATGTGTTTTCGATCAACACATTATGTTTGTTTTGTCATTACAGGACCACCACTCTGATAAAATAAATACTTAAAGTGTTTTCACTTAAAGCAATAAAATCTGTATTGTACATGGTGCTATGATAATGATATATAGCACTTAATTATCAACCAAAAATTTAAAATAATACAAAATTAAGTATATAGTAATTACTTAAAATATTTTAAATCAAAGTTTGGTCTGCAGCACTTGTTACAGTGTACCTTTAACCAGTTGAGTTGGGCATGCATAATCTCCACACTAGTTCTATATGGGCAATATAAAGCTAATCGTGCTGCTTTGTTCTGCATAAGTTGCAGTTTGTAGAAATGTTTCTTTTTGGCAGTAGCCCAAATCAACTGGCAGTAATCTAATTGTGAAAGAATTAAACTATTTATAATTAATTTTGTTAGGTCTGATGGAATATAACTCCTACATCTTCGAACCACAGCCAGGGCCTTGCCCATCTTCTTCACTATAGCCTCTACCTGTGTGGACCAAGACAGTTTGCTGTCAATATAAACGCCAAGTAATTTAGCTTCTGTCACCTGTTCTATCGGTTTATCGTTTATTAGAAGTTTCAGGCTCTGCCCCTTCTGTAGTGAGTGGCATGAGCCAATTACAATGCTTTTCGTTTTGGCCACATTTAGAACCAGTTTATTGTCTGTGATCCATTTCTCTACAGTTTTTAATTCACTACCGAGTGTGTTATTAAGCTCGGCTGATGAAGAGGCTGATGCGTACACAGTGGTATCATCAGCATACATCACAAGCTTTGCATGTTTTAAGGCTAAGGGCAAGTCATTTGTGAAAATAGAATATATTAAAGGGCCCAGACAGCTTCCTTGCGGAATACCGCATTCCATCTCTAGACTGTCTGAGAGGCTCCCATTAAAGAATACCCTTTGTGTTCTTTTTGACAAGTAACTACTAACCCAGGCAACTGCAGGCAGAGAAAACCCGTAACACTTCAGCTTTTGGAGTAGGAGGTCGTGATCGATCACATCAAATGCTGCGGAAAAATCAAGTAGTACAGCTCCACAGATCTTCTTATTATCTAGAGCCTTATACCAGTCTTCTGTCATCTGTGTCAAAGCTGAACAGGTTGAGTGTCCTTTCCTATATGCATGCTGAAAATGTGTAATTAGGTCATTTTTAATAAAGTACTCCTGAATTTGGTCAAACACTGCCCTCTCGAAAATTTTACTCAGTGACGGAAGCAGGCTTATAGGTCGGATGTTAAGCAGATTAAATGAAGCATTTTTGTCTTTGGGTAGCGGGATAACTTTTGCCTCTTTCCAAAGCTGAGGGAACTTTGATGTCCTTATACTATTATTAAAAATATGGCAAATTGGATTTGCAACATACTTTTCAGCAAAAAGGATCAGTTTATCGTCTATGTTGTCTATTCCAGCCTGTGTTCCTTTACAGGTCGCTCGAATTAGCTTTGTGACCGTCTCTATTTTCAGCTCATGCAACTCGAACTGACAGGGTTTATCTTTCATATATTGTTGAAGGCAGATCACTGAGCTCTGATCTGTTTGTTTTAAAACTGTATTCCTCAACTTTTTCACTTTATGCCCAAAAAATGTATTCATGTTATTTGCTATATCTATAGGTTTAGTAATGAAAAAACCATTACAATCAAGGAAAGTAGGCTGTGAATATTTATTTTTTCCCATGATATTGTTCAACACGCCCCATAGCTTTTTATCATTGTTTTTGTTTTTCTGTAGTTGTAGCGCATAGTATTGTTTCTTTTTCTTAAAATTTAGTTTAGTTGCAAGATTCCTTAGTCTGCAATATTTTTGTTTATCATTGCCACAGCCACTTTTTTGAGCGACCTTTTTAGCTTGGTCCCTTACTTTCATAAGCTCCTTTAATTCATTGTCGAGCCATGGAGCTCTTCGAGACCTACTAGTCCACTTCCTCATCGGTGCATGTTTATTAATAACAGGCTGAATAGTATTTAAAAACAATTCCAGTGCAATGTCAGGATCATTCTCACATAAGACATCACTCCAGTTTAATATCTGAATATCGTTAATATATGCTTCTTCTGAAAAGTTTTTATAGCACCTTTTATGGATAACTCTGGGACGTGCTTTGGGAACACTTATATTCTTAGCAATGGCCACGATGTTATGGTCACTACATCCTGTAGGTATGGACACAGCTTTTGTGAAGACATTGGGCTCTGAAACATAGATGTGATCAATACACGTTGATGTGTTACTGCCCATATAGTTAGTACTCAGTCTAGTGGGCTCTGCCACCATTTGTTTTAAGTTGCATACATTGGCAATAGTAGCAAGTTTTCTTTTAAGAGGGCATTTTTCATTTAGCCAATCAATGTTTAGATCACTAACGAATACGATATCCATATCTGTATCACATATTCTATCGAGCATAATGCCAATGTTATCAAGATAGCTACTACTCGAGCTCGGAGGTCTGTAGCAGCACCCCATAAGGAGAGGTTTTGAATATGGAGCATTAGCTTGAACCCATATTACTTCTAGCTCATTCGTCATCAAATCAGATCTTAATTTCACTGAGATATTGTTCTGGGCATAAATAGCCACACCACCTCCATATTTTGATCTGTCCTCTCTGTATAGGCTATAGCCCTGAATACACAGTGCTTCAGTTGCTATTGTGTCATCGAGGTGTGTTTCAGATAATGCACAGATACCAATACCATTAGAATGCAATAAGTCCTCAATTTCATGCACTTTGTTCCGTAAGCTGCATATGTTTAGGTGTACAATCTTAAAACTTCTCTTAGGAAATAAAACCGAAATTGACATAAAATTGTCCTTTTAGCTAAAACAGAAAATATCTATTTATAAAATTAGAATGAAAAAAAGATTTACTCTCCAATCTGCAGCTTTTTATGAATGATGAGTTTATCGTACCTCAAGTAGGCAATATCACCCCGTTGTCTTGCTTCTTTAAGTTTGGGGATCAACTCCCTCCTCTTCTGACGCACTGATTCTGGATAATCCTCGTTTATGAAATAGTTGTTTCCCTTGAGTTTTTTTGCATTATGCATGACAGTGTCTCTGTCTTTGAGTGGCCGAGGGCGAGGTTTCCCCTCTGGCATTTTATTCACTTTGCCGATGCGTTGCACCTTCTCTATACCCATGATGTTTGGGTCCAGATGTAATTTATCCTTGAGGAGCGCTGTCACTTTATCCTCTGATTCGGACCATTTTTCGTTGTCATTCTCCGGGATGCCGTCAATAATCACATTTAGCCTTCTTGCTTGTGCGTCGAGTGCGTCTGCTTTTCCATTAATGACAAGCATGGATTCGGCCAGTTTATGTATATCCTCTTCATTCGATTTGCGCTCTGTAGACGCTTGAGCCCTGGATGTTTTAAGCAAGTCAACTTCTCTTTGGGTGAATTGTAGGCTGATTCTTATTTCGTTTTGTCCTTTAAGCAGATTATCCATCCGTGCGTTTGTATTGTCGACAAACGTGCGCAAACAGGCTGTGAAGACAATCTGTTGTTGATCAAGCATTTCCTTGAAATACATTTTTTGCTCCTCCAGCAGTTCGCGAACTTGCTCCAAGGTTACGTATTGTGCATCTTTGCCGGCCATCCTTGTTTTACGAGGAATTGTTGATGTTAGCGCAAGCTACCCGGCGGCAGCCGAGTGCTATCCAAGCTAACCTATTCACAGTTTGCGCAACTTCTCCGAACTCTCACAGTTTACAATGTGTTTAGCAACACCAGAAGTCCGGTTATAAGTACGAGTATATAGCAACAAAGTTCAACAAAACGTAGAGTGTAATGGGTATAGTAAATGTCATTCAAACCGAACGGGAATGGTGGCGTTGTAGCTTATTGATTCCTTATTAATACTTAACAGGTATTAATAAAGCAATCTAAACAAACCATCCGGTGCCTCAGGAGGGGGAAGCAGTGCTTCACCAACACTGTTTACAGTGCGGGTGGGGGGTTGCTGACCTTGACTGGGGATGTGGTCGGGCGGTGGAAGGAGTACTTCGAGGACCTCCTCAATCCCACCGTTACGTCTTCCGATGAGGAAGCAGAGGCTGGGTACTCAGAGGGGGGCTCGTCCATCACCCAAGCTGAAGTCACCGAGGTGGTTAGAAAGCTCCTCGGTGGCAAGGCCCCAGGGGTGGATGAGATTCGTCCTGAGTACCTTAAGTCTCTGGATGTTGTAGGGCTGTCTTGGCTGACACGTCTCTGCAACATCGCGTGGCGGTCGGGGACAGTGCCTCTGGATTGGCAGACCGGGGTGGTGGTCCCCCTCTTCAAGAAGGGGGATTGGAGGGTGTGCTCCAATTACAGAGGGATCACACTCCTCAGCCTCCCTGGTAAGGTCTACTCCAGGGTGCTGGAGAGGAGGATCCGACCAATAGTCGAACCTCAGATCCAGGAGGAACAATGCGGTTTTCGTCCCGGTCGTGGAACACTGGACCAGCTCTATACACTTCATCGGGTGCTCGAGGGTTTGTGGGAGTTCGCCCAACCAGTCCACATGTGTTTTGTGGATCTGGAGAAAGCGTTCGACCGTGTCCCTCGTGGTGCCTTGTGGGGGGTGCTCCGGGAGTATGGGGTCCGGGGCCCTCTACTAAGGGCTGTCCGTTCCCTGTATGACCGCAGCAGGAGCTTGGTTCGCATTGCCGGCAGTAAATCAGACCTGTTCCCAGTGCGTGTTGGTCTGCCCTTTGTCACCGGTTCTGTTCATTACCTATATGGACAGAATTTCTAGGCGCAGCCAGGGGCCGGAGGGTGTCCGGTTTGGGAACCTCAGAATCTCATCTCTGCTGTTTGCAGATGATGTTGTTCTGTTGGCTTCATCAAATCAGGACCTTCAGCACGCACTGGGGCGGTTTGCAGCCGAGTGTGAAGTGGCCGGGATGAGGATCAACACCTCCAAATCTGAGGCCATGGTTCTCCACCGGAAAAAGGTGGTTTCCCCGCTTCAGGTCGGTGGGGAGTCCTAGCCCAAGTGGAGGAGTTCAAGTATCTCGGGGTCATGTTCACGAGTGAGGGACGGATGGAGCGTGAGATCGATAGACGGATCGGTGCGGCGTCAGCAGTGATGCGGTCGCTGTATCGGACTGTTGTGGTGAAGAGGGAGCTGAGTCGGGGGCAAAGCTCTCGATTTACCGATCGATCTACGTTCCCACCCTCACCTATGGTCATGAGATTTGGGTAATGACCAAAAGGAAAAGATCGCGAATACAAGCAGCCGAAATGAGTTTCCTTCGCAGGGTGGCTGGGCGCACCCTCCGAGATCGGGTGAGGAGCTCAGTTACCCGGGAGGAGCTCGGACTTAAGTCGCTACTCCTCCACATCGAAAGAAGCCAGCTGAGGTGGCTAGGGCATCTGTTCCGGATGCCTCCTGGTCGCCTCCCTCGGAAGGTGCTCCAGGCATGTCCCACTGGGAGGAGGCCTCGTGGAAGGCCCAGGACACGCTGGTGGGACTATGTCTCCGAGCTGACCTGGTGTCGCCTCGGGGTCCCCCCAGAAAAGCTGGAGGAGGTGTGCGTGGATCGGGAAGTCTGGGCCTCTCTGCTGAGACTGCTGCCCCCGCGACCCGGCCCCGGATAAAGCGGAAGAAAATGGATGGATCTAAACAACTAAAGTAAATATTAATTGAGATTAAACGTCTTGGAGAGAATAGAGATCCAATTCACATCATGGGACTCTCACATCTTGCATTTATACACGACATAATATGAAATCATCAGAGGCAAACATCAATGTATATATATTTATAAAAGTTTGGGAACCCATGCCTTAACATAAACAACCTTGCAAAAATCGATGTGGCGGTGATGTGTAATGTTTTGTCATTGGCCAATAATCCCACATGTTCACGTTAAATAATAACTATAATCCTGTTCACAAGAATATGTTTTGCAGACAAAGCTTCACTTCTGTTCCTCTATGCCTTTAAGATATATTATCTTGTTTTCTTTTGTACACTCACTTGTTTCTCCCTCTCTAAATGCCTCTAGCTTTTTGAATCACCGAGCCAGCACATCACGGGAATGATAAGTTGTTGTATAAGAGGCCTTTATTAAAATGGTATTGCTGTGAAAGTGGTTGCCTTCACTTGCGGTCATCTGAGTGAAAAACTATTTTATTATTCACTACTGTACCTTCTTGATTAAGAAACACATTTGAAAATAGATCTTTTTTATTTCCATCCATCCATCCATTTTCTCCCACTTGTCCGTTGCCGGGTCGTGGGGGCAGCTGTTGGAGCTGCCCAAATCACATAGCACCAGTCCCCTATGGCTCCTCCTGCAGGTGGTGGGTCCACGGAAGGACCCACCACCTTATTTGATATTGTAAATTGGTACTTGTGGTTTTGTAGTCCTCATACGTAGATGGAGAGGCTATATATGGCAAAAGAAAATAATTTTCCCTTTTATATAGTTTTTGTACTTTTTTTGTAACTAGCGTTACTTCTCATTGTGATCTATGTGACGGAGCCAGTCTGTCTTTAGCTACTTTGAGTGCAATGCACACGATCCCTCAGAAATGCAGCCGCTGGTTCATTCATATACACACGCGGTGTGGGTTTTTAATCAATATTCTCAAATGTGATTATTTCTGAAGCCGCCACACAGCACCATTTCTTTACCTTTTCTCTTCTCACATCACTCTTGATTAAAAGTTGTGAATGCTTGTGCCACGACCGTAACAAGTGGCCATCTTGAAAATAAATAGAATACGTTATTCACATAAGGAAATGCCAATTAAATCAGGCCCAAAGTAACATTTCTTGCACAGTGATGCCCCTAACACAATGATAGCTACTGTAGCTATTTTATTTGTATTAGTCAAATAAAATAGCTACGATTCTAACTTAAGGCACCACCATCAAAACGGAATACAGCAGACATCTGACTTTACTTGGCTTTTGTTTTGAAATGCGCCATCATACATTGAGGAGCTTCTCCCCCAACAAAACACAATTTCCTATAACTGATGTTTTCTTTCAGATTACTATAGCAGTCTCACAAAGATGTCAAACGTACAACACATTACTCTAGCGTTTAACAGGTCTATTGTTTTTTTTTAGAACTTAAATTACTTAAGTCAGTTTGATGTAACATTAAATGTGTTTGTTGTGAGGAGTAGGATCAGCTTTAAGTTTTTCATCCATTTCCTCTTTCCCTTCTGCTATTCGTACAAGTGGAACGTGAGTGGTGGCCTGCAATCAGGAGTGGACAAGTGCAATCTGCAGCTTTGCGCCCAAGTCCTGCTCTCGTTGCTGGGCTAATTATCTTCCAGTTTCTAATCATAGCGGATGGTGACGTGGTGGTAAAGAGCAGGAGAAGGTCAATGTAAACACAAGGAAGGGGTTGAAAGATGCTGCTGGTTGAGTGCAAATGAAAAGGTAATTTAAGGGAGCTATATCATGCAAAATCGTCTTTTTGTTATGCTATTTCCTTATCAAAAACACCCCCAGAGCTGCTCCGCCCTCTCCTGGAAAACGACCTGGTGGTGACACTGGTGATGTATTTTACGTCAAACAGGAAGGGCTAGACTTCTGTAATGTAATCTTAAATTTATTTATATGAATGTAATGCCTTAAGGCCTGATTTTAATTTTTAAAACAGCTTTTTCATTATTTTTGTTGTAAGAGAGAAATAAATAAAAAATAAATAAAAGGGAACTCTCCGTGCTGTCCCGGGAGAGTAAACAAATGCACCCCAGGATCCGAACAGAAGTCATGTTTGTGAAGACGAAGCTCTTTCTAACCTACTCTGGACATCGCCTGTTCTTTTTTTTACCCAACGATAATGTCACGGATGCACATTTGGCTACGAGAGGAACAGGACTATTCAACCTTCCTGAAGAAGAGTCCACTCGTCAGAAGTTGGAATTTCTGGAATTCAGCTACTATATGAACCAACCTGATGGATGCTTGGTGAACCTTGGCCAGAATCAAAGTGGATTAACTTTTATAACCAACGCGAGTCCCATAACGTAAACCCCCGATGATGGGGAGGCCAGGCTGAGCGGTGAGTCAATGAAAACGCGTGTTAGCCATTTATGAAACTGTGTTGCACATGTCAACTCCTTATAACTGCATTATGTGAAGTAACTTCACTTTTTGCAGCGATATTTATATTTATAAATACTGTAAATGTGGAATGAGCGGAGAGAGGGGCGGATTTAACTTAATCGAAGTGTCTTGTCTTCTGGGTTTGGAAAAGACCCCCAGAAAACACTTATATTTCTCTCAAAAATGAGTACTCCATAGTGGTAGAGGTACAATATATCATATAAATGCCTATACTTTACTTTGGAATGGCTAAAATAGCATGATACAGATCCTTTAAATCAGGGGTCCTCAAACTATTTTCTCTGGGGGCCACATTATCGTTCCGGACTGTGATGGGGGGCCGGGCCGGGTTGACTATACAATCATCCCCACTACTATATCCACAAGATCAACACTTGATTCAGGCAAATATTTGTTTAGATGCAGTGGTTTGGAAAAATAGTAATCATGTCTTCACACTTTGTTTTAATTTGAAATACCACAGGTATTCCATTTATTTTCATTTTCAAATCGGCAGTTTTCTCATTTTATTTGTGCATGCATCCACGACTCGGGGGTCCCAATTCTCCGCTTGCAAGTTTCCCTCTGGCCTCCGCTGTGGCGTCCCTCCTTGTAATGACGACGTAAATGATAGCCTACTCTTTAAAAACCGCCACACTTTCTAGATGAGACAAATGGCACGGTCCTTGCAGTGAATAAAACAATAATCCACTGTCCACTGTTCTTTGAACACCTGCATTCTCTGTCAACTTTTCGTTTGCCATTTTGCTTTCCTTACATACAGTTCTCTGCACCTGCCTTGTCTGTCACCGCCGCATGTCAGGGGATGAACATTCCGCAAATATAAATTGTGTAACCCGGGGCGGGTTACACAATTTATATTTGTGGTTTATTTAATGATTGCCACGCGATACAAATAAGATCCGTCTGAATTGACCACGGCTTTAATTCCGTCCAAAATGTGCTTGAAATGAACCGAACTGGCGTGTCATCCCCTCGCGCTCTCTCTCGCCCTCCTGCGCGCTGGGATCAGGAGAGGGGCAGACAGCGGAGGTAAAGCGAACACACTTACAGACGCACAGGGGGGAAAATAGGAGACATCGAGTTTCATAAAAGCATTCTCTGAATCACAAGCTGCAAAACGCTGTTTGTTTTATGAAAATCCGCCGCATATTTACGTCAAACACCTGCTCTAAAGATGATGAAATAAGTTGTGACTGAAGTCAATGTACGGCGGCAAAAAGCGGTCGCGACCGGCATTTTATGACCTGCTCCAACCCGCCCCGCGATAAAAGGAGAATTTCATGACCCGAGCCGATCCACGGGCAGCCCACGGGGACCGCGGTGGAACCCGCGCATCACAAACACCTGTTATTTGCCTAAAAATAGGCCATGACCACTTTTGGGAATTGCCTCATCGGGCCGGTTCAAGTGGTGGGGGGCATAGGGGCTGGGGGCCGGTCAAAGGGGCGTGGCGGGCCGTACTCGGCCCGCGGGCCTTAGTTTGAGGACCCCTGCTGTATATCATGCTTCTCTGAGGTTCATTACTAACTGTAGGGCCTTGAATAATCATTGTGAGCTGTATTCTCGAGTGGGATGGCCTTCTTTGTCCTCCAGGAGGCTGAGTCATTGGTATACTTTTATTTATAAAGCCATGCTAGGTCTACTGCCCTCTTACATCTGTAACCTAATCTCACGGAGGAGCGCTGGCTCTTATAGTTTGCGTTCAAATGATCATCTGTTGCTCACTGTTCCATTTGCCCGTTCAGAACTGGGAAAAGGGCATTTGTTCACTCTGCTCCTTCTGCATGGAACGCGTTGCAAAAAGACTGGAACATAACTGATCTTATTCCATTGAACAAATTTAAGTCCAGAGTGAGAGCACTTGAGTCAACCTCTTGTAAATGTTTTTTATAATGAGTATGTAATATGTATGTAATTCTTCAACTGTATCTTTTGCTGCCTCTTGGCCAGGACTCCCTTGAAAAAGAGGTTTTTAATCTCAACGGGACTTTCCTGGTTAAATAAAGGTTAAATACAAAAAAAAAATCTTCTCAAACTGTGCACTTCATTCAGAAGGCAAACAATATGTAAAATAATAAATTGTAGTTTATATTATACTGCACACTTTGCCCTTTTTTCATTTCCCCTTTTGAAAGTATTCAGTATATTTACCTTTATGTATAATATACATTTCTTGTTTTCAGAATATACTCTAGAGCCAGCAATGCAGTGTTTATAATACGAGCAACAGTTGTTATTTACTTACTTAGTTACTGTAATTTTAGCCAGATGTTTTGGTGAATGGTAGGCAAACAGCTGGCGCATTCTGGTGGCTAGTGTTGTTGTTTTTGAAATTACAGATCTGTTACAGTACAATCAGAATCAGAATCAGAATCAGAATTGGTTTATTGCCAAGGTTTGTGAACAAGGTTTACAAACTAGGAATTTGTCTTGGTGCAAACGTGCGACATAGAACATATGACACAGAATTAAGATAAAAAATAAGCTAAGAATGTTAAACTATAAGGCTATAAGGGCATGCATAAAAAATAGTTTATTTGTTTATTTGAGCAATACACATTGTGCTCAAAAGGAGTGGGCTGAAGCAAAAAGCTTATGAGCCCCCACCCCCAAGTGCAATAAATAAAAAAAGAACATTTCAAGCAGCTACATTCGTACAGACCAACTTACAACAAACAACAAAAATATATTAACTGTTTATATAATTAATTGGAACAACGCACAGCTACAACAACAATCTAGTTTCATATACGATGTCTAATACAAAGCAAGTCAAAAAAATTTGTTACTTAATATATTGCTTGCATATTTTTACCCGTGATTACAGAGTTACTTTTATGGTATAAAGGTACATTAATAGATGTTATAATCTGAGATCTTGATACTTTCCAGTTGTCATTACCATTCTCAGTATAATTTTAATTTGGGTTTAATTATCATCATCATTATTATATAATTTATTTAATTGATTTATATGTGAAGTATGATGAAAGCCCTGCACAGTGTGGTGCATTAAAAAGCCAGAGAGTGAGCCAGTTGAAGAGGGCAGTAACTCCCCTTCAACAAACCCCCACACAGCTGCCCTAACAGCTGATTTTGTAGAATATGTTCCTATGCTGAGTGGTGCATTAAAAGACAAGGTTTAGAGCCCGTTGGGAGGATCCCTCTCAACAGATCCATAACCTGCCAACCCTAATTCTCCGTTTGTGAATTTGAGCAATAGAATGACAACCGTTCCAAGCAGCAACACTCTTCCTTGAATATAGAGGAAAAATACACATAATTGATCCCACTGCTCCCCCTAGTGGCAACACATTTCTTCTTGTCTGTATATTTCAAAAGTCTTTTGTTTGTATTTATATTTGAACAGGTTGATGTTTGGACATCGTTTCAATTCCATCTCCAGTTTATTCCACAATTGTACACCATTAACTGTTGGGCTAAAACTTTTCAAAGTTGTGCTATGTTTCTGAATCCTAAAGTTTAATTCATCACGTAATTCATAACGACCAGTACGTTCTTGGAACCTTCTTTGTATTTGGTTTGGTAACAATTTGTATCTTGCTTTGAATAACATTTGTACAGTTTGGAACTCAACAATGTCACAAAACTTCATGATCTTTGATTTTAGAAATAATGAGTTTGTGTGGTCCAAAAACCCAACTTTATGAATTACTCGGATAGCTCTTTTTTGCAACAATATTATTGGTTTAACTGTGTTTTTATAAGTACTACCCCAAACCACAGTACAATAATATAAGTAGGGCAAAATCAGAGAACAGTATAAGGTATGTAGAGCTTTGATGTTTAAAATGTGCTTTGCTTTTACAATTACTGAAATGCTTCTAGAAATTTTCGTAGATATATATTTAATGTGAGATTTCCAAGTAATTCTGTCATCAATAATCACCCCAAGGAATTTGATTTCATGCACTTGCTCGATAACAACACCCTCTATCTGAATCGCTTCCTGAGCATTGGAATTACAGTTGCCAAATATCATCATTTTGCTTTTACTCAGGTTTAGAGATAATTTATTTTGTTTGAACCACTTGTTGACACTTTTGAGTTCCAAGTTAACAATCCGACACAGCTGCTGTAAGTCGTCTCCTGATGCAAAAATATTTGTATCGTCAGCAAACAAGATAAATTTAAGTACTTCAGATGTGTTACAAATGTCATTAATATACATATTAAACAATTTTGGGCCCAGAATAGAACCTTGAGGTAAACCACAGACAATTTGTCGACAACTCGACTGATAATCACCGATTTTCACACATTGTTTTCTATTTTTTAAGTAACTGGTGACCCACTGTAGAGCTACCCCCCTAATCCCATAAAGTTCTAGTTTATTAATTAATATATCATAGTTTATTGTATCAAACGCTTTACTCAGGTCAATAAATAGTCCGATTGCATATTTCTTGTCATCTACAGCATTAGTTATTTCTTCAGTTATATCAAAGAGCGCGTGTGAGGTTGAGTGATTGTTCCTAAAACCAAACTGATTGTCCGAGAGTAAATTACACTTTTCGATAAAGCTGTCGAGTCTAGAGTTAAAAACCTTTTCTAAGATTTTAGAGAATTGCGGTAAAAGGGAAACAGGCCTGTAGTTTGTAAAGAGATGTTTATCTCCTGCTTTGAACAGAGGAATCACTTTTGCTACTTTCATACTATCAGGAAAAGTTCCAGTTTGTAACGATAAGTTACAAATGTAAGTTAACGGCTTAGAGATACTTTCAATAACAGTTTTTAAAGTTTTCATGTCCATGTCATGGTAATCGGTCGAAGTTTTATTTTTACACCCTTTAACAATGTCCAGTATCTCCTTTTCCTCCACAGGTTTGAGGAACAGGGACATAGGATTTGCTTCTATCAGATCACAATTATAATTCTCAACGTTTGTAATTTTTGCAGCAAGGTTCGGTCCAACATCTACAAAGAATTTATTAAATGTTTCGACGACTTCATTCATATTATTTAACGTGTTATCCTCATCTTTGAAATATTTTGGATAATTAATCGTTCTTGGTTTATTTCTAATTATACTATTTAAGATGTTCCATAAACCTTTAATATTATTCTTATTAGTATCCAACAACTTATTATAATAATCCTGTTTACATTTTCTAATGATACCTGTCAATTTATTTTTATATTTCTTATATTTATCCTCAGCTTCTTTTGTTTGGTTATTTATAAAGTTTTTGTAAAGATTATTTTTTTTCTTGCAAGCATTTAGTAAACCTTTAGACATCCATGGTGTTTCTTTACACTTTCTGTTTTTACAGTATTTCTTCATTGGGCAGTTTTTGTCGTATACCTTTTGAAATACTTGCGTAAACTCATCATAAGCCATATTCGTGTCATTCTCTCTGTACACAATACTCCAGTCTTGAGCTAAAAGCTCCTTTTTAAATGCATCAATAGTTTTCTCTGTTTTTACCCTTCTAAACCAATACTTGTTTTCCTCTTCATCTTTTAAATATCCATTTTTATACATAACGAAAACTGGAAGGTGATCACTAATATCATTTATAATTAACCCGCTGACTGTGTCACTTTCTATTTCATTTGAGAAAATGTTATCAATCAAGGTGGCACTATGGGTTGTAATTCTACTAGGTTTGGTTATTAGAGGAAACAGACCTATACTGAATAAAGTATTTATAAATTCGTCCGTCTTTTTATGTTTATATGGGTTTAACAAATCGATGTTGAGGTCTCCCCCCACAAACATGACTTTATGATTTAATCCTGAAAAGTGCTCCTCCATCCACTTAGAAAAAACATCTATATCAGAGCCAGGTGTTCTATAAATAGAACTCACAATAATATTTTTCTTTTTTTGCCTTGTAATTTCAACAGTAATGCATTCAAGTGTATCATCCACCACCATTGTCTTATTTTCCATTACTTTATAACTATAGTTGGAGTCTATAAACATAGCTACGCCCCCTCCATGCTTGTTCCTTCTGTTCATACTTATAAATTCATAACCATCAATAGAAAACTCAAATTCTCTATCATTATTGATCCATGTTTCTGTGATTAGAATGACACTGAATGGTGTGGAAAACTGTTTTAAGAAGCTTTTGATGTGGTCAAAGTTTGCATAGAGGCTTCGACTATTGAAGTGGATTACAGTGAATGCCTTAATGTTCTTAAGTTTACTATTGTACAGATCCTCTGTGTAATATTGACAGTCATTGGTAGCTCTAGTAAAAAAGTTATTTTCCGGGTCGATGTCGATCTCAGTGTTCTGTAGGTCGTATTGAGAGAATGTAAAATCCTGGGAGTTTGCTTCAGCAATTCTCCTTATTGAAAAATCCAAGTCGGTGCTTCCTATAGAACTGTATGTATTACTAGACATGTGAGATTATGTGCTTTTACATACCAAAATCCATACGTTTTTCTCGGTGTTTATACTGGATGTGGTGTACTGCTGCGTGGACGTATAATGAGTTTGTCATATCGCAAGAAGGCGATCTCCCCCCTTTCTCGTGCAGCTCTCAGCTCCGGCATCAGTTCTTTGCGTTTTCTTTTTATTGATTCGGTGTAGTCCTCGTTAATGAAGATTTTTGTTCCTTTAAGTCGTTTGGCGCGCTGCAAGATTTCCTCGCGATCCTTCCACCTCAGTAGTCTGGCGATGATGGGTCTCGGCCAGTCTCTCCCTCCGCCGGGTTTCCCTACGCGGTGAGCCCTCTCCACCTCCACCGCGTGATTTAGCTGTAGCTTCTCCTTCAGTATTTCTTTCACCTTTTCCTCGGCGTCGGCCCAGGTCTCCCCAGGCGACTCCAACACTCCCTCAAATACCAGGTTATTTCTGCGGCTCTGCCCCTCCAGATACTCCAGTTTGTCCGTGATGATGTGTAGATTGTCACATACTTTGTAAAAATCCGTCTGTAAAGTGTTTGTGCGCTCCGTGAGTTTCAGATTTTGCTCTTTCAAAGTGTCCACCTCACCTTGCGTGAACTGCAGGCTTGTTTTTAGTTCTTGAATGTCCTTAGTCTGTAAATCCATGCGGGTGTTTGTTGATTCCATGATGAGTTTTATAAATCCTTTGAAGTTTTCCTGCTGTTGTTGAATTAATTCTCTGAACATGACCCTCTGCTGCTCCATGAGCTCCGTGACTCGACTGAGGCTTACGTATTCCTCTTCCACCGCCGAATCTGCCTGTTGCTTCGCCTCTATTTTCGGCGGTTTTGGCATTTTGCTCCCTCTCAGCAGGCCTGAATTTTCTTAACGAATATTTTGATGTTCTTGAAAACTTTTTTCGCGTTGGTCTAGCTTTGTCCGTCCCTGAAATCGGTCCGACCGGAAACGACCGGAAATATTAAATAAATAAGATAAAATAAAGTGACATATGGTAAGACAACAACAATTTGACAATGAACAACAGTGGGATTGTATATACACATGTGTAGGCATATAAAGTGATATTAAGTGTTATAAAGTGATAGCAGCGGGTCTAAGTGTGGACACACCGCACACTGCAAGTGCAGATACATCCATGTCTCTGTAACTAAGCTACAGAGACTTGTAGAAGAGAAGCATTTACCTGTTTCTACACATTGTTTTTGCCTATCATAGAACTATTAGTATGTATTTATTTACATTGATGTTGCCTACCACAGCCCCGGACAAGACTATATTATATATACGTATACTGTGTACTCCAATGGGCGAGGAATGCGCTTCTCTATGGTCCTCAGGGCGGGGAGCTGACATTGCTGTAATACCACCCCCTTGTGGCCAGGGGCGACTCCAAAAGATACTTGGGAGCATTGATTCTAATGAGACTTCCGACTTCCCAAGTTCACTCTAAAAAATGCTATGACCCATGTGACAATGCTGGGGTAGGTGAAATATTTTTAACTACGCTGTTAGGACATTTGCTAACATGATATTATACAGATTAGTTGACAAGTTTGTTGTTGTAAAACGTTTGTTTGCAAATCTGCAAACAGGAGGTGGTACTGCCTTTCAGTGATTGCATTTCTGCCATTAAAACTAGACCAAGTTCAATAATTGCTTTCAGAGTCTTGAATCACAAGAACAGTAAATTCAGTGGAAAACTTGAGCCTCTCCGTAATCACTGCCTTCAGCTTTATTCTCTGTCTCCAGCTTGTTTTTATTGCCATGCTTCCTCTGTGTCTGATTCAATTATATCTGGGCGGTGTTCAGGGAGGAAATGAAGGCACGCACATACATATTTTGAATAATTTGTTTGTGTGAAGAATGCAAACTCAAATTAATGCCAATTATTTGGAAACACAGCGAAAGCAACTTTAGATGAATGTGGAGTTTTATATTGTAGTAAATAATAGTTCAGTAAATCCTCTTCTTTCAGATCCCCTCTGATTTTGTTATGGGAGCTCATGAATCCTCATTTTGTCCGTAATAGAATAATCGTCCTGCATGGCTCTCTGGAGATCGATCAGTCACAGCGCATCGGGTTAACCCAGTGGAAATGGCTCTTCATATCAACATGCTGCTTTCTCAGTGATGACTGCTCATATCGAACTGGGCTTAGATTTAAAGCAGTGACAACCTTTTTATTAAGAGAAAGTCAACAGGCCAATATGGGCAATGGTCTAATGTAAATTATTGTTAACCTTAACATATTTTCTTATAGGAGCTCGCAGTGACTGTTTAAGGCAGGGGTATTACTGTGCAGTGTGTGCAAGCCTCTGCTCAGGACTTGTTGTGACTCTGCGATGTGCACCTTACTGTATTTTAAGAGCTGATGTAACAAGTGAATTCCTCTACTGTGAGATCAATAAAATCATATCTTATCATATTATCAAGATACATTTGAATTCAATCATTACACAACGTACTCAAAACAAACTGTTATGTGCCATTGCAGATTTTCATATTGTCTATTGCCAGATTTAAGAAAAACTGACTGCTTGGTAAATGAAAATTGCTCAGTTAGACATGGCTTCCACTGAATATAACATATTAAAGGCAGTAACTTACAAAATATGTTCCTCAAAAGAAATGCAATGCGTTGATGTTTTTCCTGCCAGATTTTGAGGATCAAATCAAAGTAAACTCTGAAGTGTTTGTGTCATCAGAGGCTCCCTTATCCAAACTGAAACTGGAGATGTTTTCAGTCCAGCCCTCCCACACACAGCTGCTTCCCGATCCTGTCTTCTCTCAAATCTGAAGCTGAAGAAGAATAAACTTGGGCTAAACCAGGACTAAACCAGAAATGATCCTGCTTATAGCTATGTTTGCATCTCAGTCTGTTTGTTTGTTTGTTTTCTTCAGAAGAACTCTGTGCTGTTTTAAAGTGTACCCCCTGTATACTGTGATCTCTTGGCTCTGTGTCCTCTCCCTTTATCTCAAAAGCTCTAAGCCTGCCCCCTCCCCTTCTCCTGCCTCCCCCCCTCGCTCATCCTATTAGGGCAGTCCCAAAGGATCCGACTGTGTGTGCTCTGTGTTTGTAAAGGAGGATCACAGTGGCGCCCTGTAAGCTCTCACATATGAATTTTTGCGAAAGTGTGACATGTCCTCCCCTGCACAAATGGAGAAAGAGCAGCTGATGCATTATATCAGATTGAAACAATACATTAAAGGCAGGCAAAGTAGGGATCTAAAATGGCTGGGAAATGGCACTGTGGCTTACCATGGCTCTAATGTGATACAGTTGACAGTGAGGGTTTTATGAATCACTTTGTCCCAGTCTTTATGTAATTTTATTCGATATAACGTTAATGACCTGTTGAATAATACAATTACAGCATGTCACAAATGCCCATGTTGCCATTTCAAGATTTATTTTGCACAAAATTGATCCTGGATTTATTTTCTCTCAAACCAACATTGAGCACAAACGAATGTATGGCCCCACAAATACCATAGTATAATTGTACAGTTGTATTACTGAAATTGTCTTTCATAGTGGCAGATTTCTTTAAAGGAATAGGTCACTGCTTTTCCATACTGAGATATGTTGCTGAGCTTAGACGAGTTGATGTGTACCTGTCTGGTCTTCGTGCATGCGCTCAGTCACGCAACAAGACCAGAGATGTTGTTAGCATTTAGCCTGTCCTCTCGTCTATGGGGCCAAATGGGGGTAAAGTTAGAAGCGATCAAGCTCTTCCTCGTTTCCTCGTTACACGATCCAAGAATAGTTGCACAAAATTAAACATGTCGATTGTTGAGGAGCTTTGACGTCCGTGCAGTAAAGTGAAGATATTGCTGCGCAGACGTCAAAGTGCTCCTTAGGAGTTCTATTACACCTTACAATATAGTGCCCCTTTTTATCCGCTTAGAAAATCGACATGTTTAATTTTGTGCAAGTATACTTGGATTGTGTAACTACTCACGTAACCGTATTTAAATAGGGAAAATGTGGAAGAGCTTGATCGCTTCTAACTTCATCCCCGTTTGGAGGAGGAGAGGCTAAATGCTAACAACATCTTTGTTCTTTTTGCGTGACTGAGCGCATGCTTAAAGACCAGACAGGTACGCATCAACTCGTCTAAGCTCAGGTAAACTTTCTTACTTTTATATTTTACACTTCCTAGTTGAAAACACAATCATTTATTACTGGTGTTCAAACTCAAACTTTCTTCAAGGGGCGCCTGCCTGAAAATAATGGAAGTGGAAAGCCACACTGAGAAATGCACATGTGCCCCCAATTTGAGTTACTAATTCAAGAAATCTGTCCATGTCCATCGCCACTTTTGAGAGCAATGAGATATTTTTTCTTAATGTAAGTTTAAAAACATGAACACATCTCTTGAAATTAGATACTCAAATTGGGGGCAAATTGTACTTGCATTGCATCAAAACAAAATGAAATGAAAAGTATGCTAGTATGTCCAGCAGGAGTTACTGTAAACACCTATATTCAAACTTAATGTCAAGACAGTTAATATTCTGCTAGAAGCCTGATAATTGCTCCAAGGGCCATTTGTAGTTGTATAAATATCCTTTATTGCACTCTGTAGCCCCTCACTCACCTCCCCTCTCTCTGGCTTACCCTTATATCCGCAGATGGCCCCGTGATTTGGCGAATGCTGACCTACCCTCCGACTCGCCGCGCTCTCATCGTGGGCTGTGGGCTTCAGATGTTCCAGCAGCTTTCAGGAATCAACACAGTCATGTGAGTAACAACTTTGGTGACATTTGTGAAGTCAAGTTCACAAATGTTTCTTTTTCAGCTCTGTCTGTTTTCCCATGGTGTGAGTGTGCACGCGTTGGTATGTCTTGCCTTGACACTTCACTAATTGGTTTCTCTAAATAACGCGTCCCTGCTCAGTGGGACCCGATTTCACACAACGGGAGAGTTGAGAGTTGAGCCTTGGGACTACAGTATATTTGGCATGAAGACATGGCAGTATTGGAAAAATCACACATCGCTTTCGCCGATGTGTGATTTAATTGCTATAGCAGAGCTTGTTGCATTATCGTAAGTGCAGTTGCAGCTTTGGCCTGTAGGGGTTGTAGTATTATACATTTTAAAACTTTATCATAGTGTGTGTGCATTAATATAGTACTCCAATCACATTTTAGGAGCTTACAGTCCGTCCCATGTCTCTGGAGTGTCCCATCAAATGCATTTTACATTTTTACTATTTAAATGTTTCCACTTAAAGCAGTACTAAGTAACTTGTTTACCTTAATAAATCCTTTTCGTAGTGCCTCTGGGGGTCATGCAAGTGTTAATGGAATGATTAATCATCTCACCCGGGGTCTCTGGCCAGAAAACCACAATTGCAATTGGCTACCACTGGGTCGGAGCAGCAATACGCACTAATGGAATCACGAAGAAGAAGCTAACAGGCTAACGGTCTAGCCCCACTTAAACAGTATTTACAGCCAAGTTTGAGTGAGAAAAAATATTTCCATTGTGTAATTGGATGTACAACATCCCTCTCTCCCTTTGTCTTTTCTGTCTGCGTAGTATTTACTCTCACGGACAATTAATAAGTAAAAAAAACGCAACATGCTACTAGCCTGGAAAAATCCAGACTCACGGCTGTACCAGCCGGTGAGTCTGGTCACCGTTGCGTCGAATCCATTTCCCACAGCGGTAGATACGCAAGCAAACAGGAAGCGGAGTAAACCAATCAGCGAAGGGCGGGCCTCTGCTGTTGATGTGGTGTTATTAGCGGTTTTGCGTTAATATTTGCGCAGGATTATGAATCACGAAACTCACCTACTGTCCATGTGTTTTTTGGTCGTTTACCGCCGACTGGAGACACGCTTTCTCTCTTTCGTGCATCGTTCGTAGATTGTTATTGAGGGACTTCCGCGTCCCGTGAGTGACGTTGCTCGCTAACAACACGTCACGGCAAATAAACGATTCAGATTGGACGTGAACTGATTAATTTTGCGGAAGGGGCGAGCGTTGACTGGGTGACCAGACTGATCCCCCCCTGGATAAAAAAATACAGAGGGGAATCATTCTGGTCTCACCAGGCTAACATGCTACAACACCGGCAGTGTAGCTTAAGGCCTCTAGGGGCACGAGCTACTTAGTACTGCTTTAATGCACCTGTACCTTTGTAAATACATGCACGCTATTGTTCTGTGACAAATTGTTGTTTTTTTATCATATTTTATTCTAATCTACTTTACATGCCCTATAGTCTTATAGTTTTAAAGTTTTAAAACATTTATTATTTATCTACTAAGTTTAATGTTATATGTTTTATGTTTCAATGGCAACAAAACCGATTCTGATTCTTTTTGTGCAATGAGCTCAAAATAAATTTTGACTTTTGTGAATTTGATTTTCTGACCTTTTGATTTAAAGTTTGAGAACCCCTGCCCTATAGTCTTAAAACAAGCTGAACAGTATATAGGGATTTGGAACGTGACGACGCGAAAGCTTCCGGCGCCATTTTGAAAGGTCACTCACCCCAGCGCTAACCAGGGCTAACATGGGGCCACAAGTAAACACATGGCGGCTATATAATTTTAAGATAATATAATAATATAATATAGGATGCTGGTTATTCTTATTAAGGTAATAATGTTTGTTATTCTTGCAAGTTAATCTGCGCAGGAAATAGATGAATCATAATGTGATTACATTCCAACTTTGGAGTCACTTTGAAGAGAAGTGGAGATCAACACATCCAAGAATATGGAAGACGTACTTTTAAACAGGATGACATTTGTGTGGAAAACAAGAAGCTTAATAAAACATTATGTAAAGAGTCTTGTATCCAATTCAATGTAAACAGTGGTTCAGTACACTTGTATGGGATTATAAAAGTAGATATAAGAGTAGAGAAATTGAACTTAACACCTGTAAAGCGATGTGTGATATATTTTTCCTTCACCTAGTGTTATAGCAGTGTGTAATAGCCAGGGTGACAAGTCCTTTCGTTTAGCTGGTGGTTTTGGATATACAGTGCTCTCATTGTCTCATTATAGTCACAGTTGTAACTTAGAGGGTCAAATAAGCCCAGACAAAGAAAGTGATAGTCTTCAAGCTTCAGAAACACAACTTTGGCTTCTACTTTGAAGAAAAGAGTTGAACCATTGGTCCAGGTGTCTCTGGTCACACAACGAACGCATTCGACCTGTGCTGCTCCTGGCCTTTATCCTCGTTTATTCAGTCTCTGAGTGCATAACCTGTACACATACAAAGGCAAGGAGAATTACAACATAAACTTGGTATGTAAGAAAAACATTGTTTTTGTAGATGTAATACTTTACAAATAGGCTATATAGACTACAGTATATAAGCCATAGTCTTATTCATTGACTTTGTTAAATCTCTTTAGGATTGTCCACATGACTTCAGCTTCAAGGTACGTGGTAGGTGTATGACCACAATGTGGCATGACGGGGGTTACTCTAGGATGTTTTTATTATTTTAGCTGACAACGCCATTATTATTTGTACAATTTCATGCAGTTGCATTTTAGTTCCATCAGTTAAAACGACCTTTTAGTTAAACCACATTTTCGCAGCTTAGTTGAGCCACAGAACATAGCTGGAGAATCCATATTCATTCGGTAAAACGGAACCCAAAAAGACAGGGCAGCAGCTGAAAAGTCCCAGTTACCAGCACTGGAAGCTCGCAGCCTAGATACAGATAGATGTTAGAACTACAGTATATTGGAGAACTGAGCCATTCTAATAACGGGAGTTGGTTTACCTGCTAAAGAAGCAGGGGGGACAGAGACCTTAGGTCTATGGACACACGACAGACGCTGACAAAACAAAATATACGTTTAGAATTATACTGGTTGTTTTGGGCAAACTAGAACAGCTGATAGCGGCAGCCCTTACCTCCAAGCCGCACACCGGAGGCACCACGGAGGACAACATTCAGCGCACCGGGGGGCGCAGGCATGCCGCAGCTGAGCTGCACAAGATCGCTAAATTAGTATCAGTTTAAAAAGGATAAAAAGGCAGGGATTTAGAGGCTAACGCTCACCTGCGCACCCATTACGCAGCGCGCACCCAAACCAGGAAGGAGGACGGACATCAGGAGGGGCGGAGTGAAGGAGTCAGAGAGAGAGAGGGAGGAAAAGAGGCTTTTTAAAGGGGCAACGCGTCGGTATAGACGAATAGAATGAGAGCATTTACGCAAGACATTTCAGGGCACACAGTGCACCCTGTCACAACAACTTTTAGCAACATGAGAAAAAACGGAGCAATGTGAAGATCAATGTCAATTTCAACCTAATAACCAATACTTCAATAAAATAAGGTAGTGGGGGACTTTTTCTTGAAGTAAATAAATGTCAGTAAATTAATAAACATTACAAATTTGTTTGTATGGACAGATAAAATAGGGAAATTAAACGAATAGGCTATTAGCAATCGTACATCATCTAGGATTATGCCACTGAGATAGTTGTAATTACCAAGGTTTTTGGGATAAACGACAAGGATATAAGTAACTTTAGTACCTTAGATAAGCTGTGTTGGAGTCCCTGGAATTGTTGAACGACTTGTTTTGCCAAAATAAAGTGTACTTCGTCTCCCCCTGCGATTAGCCACGTTAGCTCTGCTGTTAGCCGAGCTAGCTCTTCATGACTTCCGATGACAAAAAAACATGCAAAAAACACATTTATGCAAAAAATAGAAACCTAAAGGATTACACAGGAATCGCACGGGACTGCACGTGGCTTAGTTTACAGTTAATCCACTCTGGCTCCAGCAAATAAGCAAGAATTTTCACAAAAATGCTCGTTTTGTGCCATGGCCAAGGAAGATGGCGCCGGAGACCCAAAATGCATTGCGCCGTGACGTCGGTTCCAAAGCCCTATACTGGCTATGACAAATCATACTTTTTTCTTCTTTTATAAACAACGTAACTATACTGTTGAGAAAAGGACTGATTCATATACAGTAAAACATGATCGCCTCTGGAGATACAGGTTCAATATGCATTTTGTATGTTGTCATTTTTGTACAAAATTAAACTAACCATGAGGATTCAGTGAAAACAGCTGCATCAGCAACATTTTCTATCTGTGTAGTACAGTCAGACAGCTTCACTTGATAAAGAGTAGAGCGGTGTAAAGATGATAAAATAATATACAAAGAATCAATCTCTTATTTATCCACAGCCATAAAGCCTCATTGCTGTCTGTATTGAGTTTGCATATGACAAGCTGGAGTTCAAGCTCCGTAACACTATTATTATACAGTGGAAGTCTCAGAGGCAGTGTGTTCCTTTTATTAGCAGCTTCTTTTGTGTCAAATGTACAGTGTCTTATTGCATTCAGCCTAGACCTCACCTTGCTAACTAAACACTGAATCAAGTCAATACTGTTATATTTTGTGAAAATAGATGAAAGTGTTTTGTGGGAAAGGTGTGATCAATAATATGATAATATGATCCCTGTGTTTGTGTTATGATGGACAGCTTGAGCTTGTGCTGAGTGATGCTGAATGGTTGTGTGAGCTTCAACAAAATTACACTGTAAGCAAGGAAGCAACTAGAAAATAATCACTCAAACCAATCATCATCACTCACACAAAATCACTTTTTCCTTAGGCTTTAGTTTAGGCTATGCTTTCGATTTGATTTGAACGATTTCGATTTGAACTTGTATCACTGGCTTAAGTGTGGACCTTTTCATTCGCCGTCTCTGAGTAAACAAACTGATATGTGCTGTTTCTAGGCAACCAAAGAGGTGACAGGAACAAGAAATGAAGTGTGTGCATAGGTTTACGAGTGTGAGCTGGATTACCTGTATGTGAGTTTGATTCAGTGCGACAGTGGTGCAGATAGTAGAGCGGGTCGTCAGAATCCCTAAGGCTTTCTTCAGTATTTTCCACAAATTCGAGTGAGACTAGATGATCCTTATTTTTAAAATATTTTATATCTAATATTAACTTTGTAGATTTGTATAATTGCTTAAGAATCTTTAAGATTTTTTTTTTATAACATAGACAGTTTGTTTTGTTTATTATAATACAAGACTCTAGAGCAGTGGTCAGCAACGTCCGGCCCGGGGGACAATTTTGGCCCGCCAGAGGATAAAAAAAAGAAAAGAAAAGCCTAAAAGAGACTTAATTGTTCTTTATCCGCAAATGTTTTGCCAATGATCTTTTCTTGTGTTTTATTCCACTCTAATAAAACACAATCCATTTTTCGCTGTGAATGTGTGAGCTGAGTATGATGATTGTATTGTGTATTGCACTAACTGTACATCAAGAATCCCTAATGACCTGTCATTTGGCATGTGCCCCCAAGTGTTGAATTGAAATGGAGACTTTACAAGACTTTATATCAGAATCAGAATGGGTTTTATTGCCATGGTTTGAGAACAGGTTCACAAACTAGGAATTTTTCTCGGTGCAAACGTGCGACATAAAACATATAACACAGAGTTAAGATAAAAATAAGATAAAAAACTTTAAACTATAAGGCTATAGGGGCATGCATAAAAAATATTAAATAAATAAGATAAAATAAAAGTCTATCCAGACCCATACCTCCCGCCACTTGAACAGTTTTTTCCCCTCCGCCATCAGACTCATGAACAATAACAAGTCTCTGTAGCGTAGTTACGAACTCATGAATGTATCTGCACTTGCACTGTGCACTAGAACTGCACCAGCATCCTGGTTGGCAGCTTAAGTTTCCTCAGCTGCCGCAGGAAGAACATCCTCTGCTGGGCCTTCTTGATGAGGGAGCAGATGGTCGGCTCCCATTTGAGGTCCTGGGTGATGGTGGTGCCCAGGAAACGGAAGGAGTCCGCGATGGAAATGGGGGTGGGAGAGTCTGTCAGGGTGAGGGGGGATGGTGGGGCTGTGTCTTTCCTAAAGTCCACGATCATCTCCACTGTCTTCTGGGCGTTCAGCTCCAGGTTGTTGTGGCTGCACCAGGACGCCAGCCGGTCCACCTCTCTCCTGTAGGCGGACTCATCACCGTCCGAGATGAGCCCGATGAGGGTGGTGTCGTCCGCAAACTTGATCAGTTTAACGGACTGGTGACTGGAGGTGCAGCAGTTTGTGTACAGGGAGAAGAGCCAGGGGGAAAGTTCACAGCCCTGAGGAGTTCCAGTGTTTGTAGTCCGAGTGTCCGAGACGATCTTCCCCAGCCGCACGTGCTGTCTCCGGTCCGTCAGGAAGTCAGTGATCCACCTGCAGAGGGAGTCGGGCACGCTGAGCTGGTAGAGCTTGTCACGTAGCAGTCCAGGGAGGATGGTGTTGAAGGCAGAGCTGAAGTCCACAAACAGGATCCTGGCGTAGGTTCCTGGGGAGTCCAGATACTCCAGGATGAAGTGGAGGGCCAGATTGACTGCGTCGTCCACAGACCTGTTAGCTCTGTAGGCGAACTGCAGCAGGTCCAGGAGGGGGGCGGTCCAGGAGGGCGGCGGTGTCTGAGGTCATGAAGTCAAAAGACTTCATGACCTCAGACAATTTAAGCAGGACAGCACGTGGCATGACTCCAGGGAGGTGTTGAAATGTCTGTGAAGACGGGAGCCAGCTGATCCGCGCAGTGTCTCAGTATAGTGATCTATTGCTGAATCTACATCATATTTTCTTTTTTCTTTTTCATTTATTTGAGCTGTTTGTGTAATAAAGGCATAATTTATGCCAAATACAATAATCAAACAAGGTATACAGAAAAACTCATGAGTAAGCTGCTGAAAAATAAAACTTGTTAACGCTTACCGCTTTCTCTCTTTCCTTCTTTCCTTGACAACTATTGTTTTTTTGTCACAGACATTGGTTTGCCGTACATACATATGTGTACATACCCATCACGGAAATGGAGGACACAAATCGGTTTTGGGGCATTTTGAGTTGGCCATAAATTCAGAAAGTGTAGTCTCCAAGCTTTCCTAAAGGCAAGGAGTTGGCTCGGGAAACGTAATGGTCAGCAGGGCGCTGCGCATGCTCACAGCCAGGGCATCATCAGTGGCACTGGAAAAGTTAGCCTGGAAAAGTTTACTGGTTTCACACAGAAAAATTAACCTCTGCAGTAGTATTCGGCAGAGCGGGAGCACGAGCGGCCTCCGTCACACACACGGGGAAGCGTTGCATAATAATGAGTCACACACACAATGACACGCCCCCACGGCGTGCGCTTTCTCGGACAAAACAAGACTTTTTCAGCCTGAGAATTAAAGTTTTTAAATATACCAATACTGTTATCTAAAACATGATGAGGCTTCAAAAATGTCGTTCAGTAAACAAAATAAACAAAAGATTTTAGTAGTAATTCTTTAGAGTAGTTATACCTGTTCTGTGTACATTCATTTATTTTATTTATTCATTTAAAGTTATTTTTCTAAAATGTTTTTTTAGAGTCGTAATTACAGTTTGTTTGAAGTTCATTTGACCTCACACTAGGGGTGGGCGATATATCGTTTACACTATATTATCCAAATTGTTGTTTGGACGATATACAAAATTGGAATATCGAGTATTTAAAAAATTGTAGAATCAAACCCTCCAAACATGTAAAGAGCTGACGAAAGTTAAAGACAAAATAAATAATGGTCACTAGGGCATTAACGACTACTGATTTTTAAAGGTCGCCTTATTTGTCAAAATTGTCGAAATCGAGTCGTGTGTCATAATTTTCTTAGTTTCTTATTAGTTCTTGGTTTGTTTTTGTTTCCTCTCTGGTGAAAATTATGAGAATCACAGCTCTATGTAACAGACATTTGTTTGGACTGACCCTTCATGCTCTCTGCTGATACAGACACAGTGGATGTCAAAAGCGGTTTTGTGAAACCAAAACCGCTCTGAAGAGGATTCTGTAGCAGGTAGCATTTTTGCACTTTTCTTGACTTTCCCTCTGAAGTAGTTAGGCAATGCAAAGCTTTCAGCTCAATCCACTTTGCCAAGGCTTCATGGCAAGCTCTGGGACTAGGCCTATTAGCAGTTCAGATATAAAAGGTTTCTGAGGCCCATGGTAATTCAGCCGGGATGGTCCCCAGCTGCTCCCTCTGATTACACCTCCGTCCTGGCACTGAGGGGTGGAAGGAAAAGGCCAGTCAAAAGTCTGTGAAAAACATGCAAATCAAAATAACAGAAAAGGCACAAAATTGTCCACCGCTCCACTTGGCTATGATGATATTTTTGGCTATGAACTTGACGGGAACAGATTGGTGCCTCGATAGTGGTTTTGCAAGTCAAGTTGATTCACTTCACAGGATTTGGAGACAGCATTAGCACATTGTCTTTTATGAGAGCCCTCTGTCAGTCAATCTGTGTGGGTTCAGTCGAGGAGAGGCTCTTGTCAAACCTACAATACTGTGAAAAAGTGGGGTTTAAAGAAAGGCTGCAAACTCGAAAAGCATGACCGTTCATAAATGTACATTCACTAGAAGAGTATATATAAGATTATTATTATTAAAATTCCCTCAGGTGTGTAACGAAACGTGGAAATGAATTACCTCATTCCTACCTACCTCCAAATAAAAGCCAGTAATCTTTATAATTCAATCTAGAATTTAATTCATATAACACCAGAGTAAATACCAGAGTAAAGCCTATTAACACACTACAGCGAAAGAGTGCTAATGAAAAATGTCTATTAATTTGCCATGGTGTCTTGTGACTTCATAGTCAATGCGCAAGAATGTGTATTTTGGTTCAACATGACTTATCTGTCTGAAATAATGCGATGTGCCAGTCAAATACATTTCCTTTCATTAGACACTGAATTCATTTGATTCAATTAGCTGTGTAATCTAGATTGTAAAGGTCTGGTATACGCATGTCATGGTGTCTGTGGTGTTTTTTCTGTGTTGGTCTTGTAAGAGCAGGACAGAGGTATTGATTATTCGGCAGAGAAAAACAGGAGAGAAGTGGGGGTTTGGAGGACTGCATTATTGGATTGGTTAGATGAGTGGCTGGCAAATAAAAATCAGTATTATCTTATAGCTGCTACTAGACTGACTGGCATTGATGGTTGAGTTGTCATGCGGTTTAGTAACACTGTCATGACTCATGACTCCTGTCATGTTTACTTATGGGAATTCTTGAATATTGCATATCCTCATGGGTTTGGCCAGAACTAAGAAAATGACTAGTTGAGGATAATAAAAAATACACACTTTTCACCCATCCAGCATCCCCATTGTGCAAACAATCACTCTTGTCAGCCAGTCAATGTCACTGTTGCTCAGGTCATGCTCTAGTCTACTGGAAACTCCAACGCCGTTACTAACACCGTTATTCCAAATATTTCTTAGGATTAATTATGATTTAATGCAAAGCTTGCACGACTTTAGATCTGATAAAATAAATTATGGCGCATTCATGCTGAAGTGGCCAAAACTAGGTTATGGCACAGTTATGCATGTTAATGTTCACTTTAACTACAGATGGCAGAGATGTGGCCTATTCCTATCTGACTGATAATTAAAGGGTTCAACCAGTATGAGTGTGTGTTTGCAGTGGGCAGTGGGAGCTTTCTTGTTTCCTCCAGTTGGCTCCTCAGATGGTCTCACAAACAAGCCTGAAAATGTCACTCAATATTATTATCTTTTACATGGAGCTGTTATAATCACACTCCAGTCTCTTTCTTTGTCCACTGAAAGGCCACAACAACTATAGCTCAGTGTTCCCAAAGTGTGGTCACCTGGTGGGCCTCAGAGGCACTGCACGGGGGGGGGGGGGGGGGGGGGGGGGCAAGCCCAAAGCTTGTGTACAAAACAACATTGAAAAATATTTTGATTTTGATGCCGTAAAACATGTCAAATTCATTTGTAAAGATTGAATTATGATTTTGGGGGCCCTCGGGGGATCTAGCGTCAGATAAGGAGGCCACAACAGCCAGGACTTTGGATGTCTGTTATAGACATCCAAAGTCCCCCTATCCATCTAATAATGAATTAGACTTAGCTATAGTGCTTTTCCAGATGCTCAAAGTCGCTTTACAACTTCGAGCATTATTCATTCACACCGCACTTGGGGGTGGCAAGTTACCATTGTAGCCACAGCTGTCCTGTGTTAGACTGACTGAAGTGAGGCTGCCAATCTGCAATCTGCCCACCACCAACCACTCACACACACTTTACATTCACCCTGCTTCCTGATGTACCGCAGCGGTCTCCCATCCAAATACCAACCAGGCCCTAGCCCGCTTAGCTTCCGCGATTAGACAGTATCGGGCAGAGCAAAGGCAGTATACCCTATGTATGAATGTGGTGCATGCTTAACCTGTTACCTGTCCATATCCAAATCTCAAAGCGTCATGACAGCCTATGCCAGTGTGATACCTCATAGGATAACAGCATGATGAATGAGTGAGAAGCTCCTCTTCAGGTCTTTGTTCTGCGTGCAGGTGTGACGTGGAGCATTCATTTGGAAAATAGGCCAGTTCCCCCGAGGACCCTCCCCCCCCCCCTCACACACACACACACACACACACACACACACACACACACATGTTTTCATCCTGTTACTTTATTGTTTATCAACATGAACATTTAGTGTGCATGATATGGTAAGTAAATCACAAAGGCGAGAGAATACTTCGTGGTTTACACAGCACATTACATTACCTCAACAATTTCAGCCTTTGCAATTTGATCATTATGACGACTGACCAGTGGCAGCCGTCGACAAACAAATCCACATGGTCCAAATAGCGATGATAGTTTTCCTCCTCGAAGGTATAAACTCTTCATCCCGCGTCCTGTTCCTCTGACAGCTCCCCGCGTGTTTCTGTTTTGCCCATTAGACGAGTTAGCGCAACTTTGTAGCCGAGTTTACACGTAAAATCACCAGGTCCTCTGCTCTTTCTGCCGCATGTGCCGTCCTGTGCTTCTTGTTTGTTTGGGCCAAATATCCCTGGGATTGACCTGACAGGCGCTGCAGCAGTACGCCGTCCATATTTTTTTTCAGAATGCGACAGGACTGGCCAATTCTCCTCGATTAAAACGCACCACGCAATTATTGTGATCGACCTTTATTAAAATCACGATTAGATTCAAATTCGATTAATTGCCCAGCCCTATGTGCTTTACAGAGACGTGGTTAAATGGACATATACCAGACTCAGTCGTTTCCCTGCATGGATTTGGCAGAGAAATAAGGGTGTAGGGTGTTTGTAAATGAGGAACGGTGCAACCCAGCTCATGTCCACGTAAAAGAACAGCTCTGCACCCGGGACCTGGAGATGGTAGTCTTGAGCTACTACCTCCCGAGGGAGATTTCGCACATAATAGTGTTTTGTGTGCACATTCCTCCCCCGGCTGATGTCGCAGATGCCTGCAAACGGATCCACACCGCTAAGACCCAGATTCAGACGTGACATCCCCGTGCACTCCTGCTCATCAGCAATTACGCCTCCCTCTCCACCACTCTCCCGACATTCACCCAATATGTAAGATGCCACACAAGGGACAAAAAGACTCTGGACTTACTCACTAGCGTGAAGCACCCAAAGTGCGAAGGGAACGAGCACAGAAGGGTCTTTGAAAGTGTGGCCTAACAAGGCCAATGAGAGACTGCTTTCAGACCACAGACTGGAACATGACCTGCTGCGCTTTTGAAGATGACATGAATGGCCTGACACAATGCATCATGGACTACACCAACGACCCGAGAGGTAAGGGGCTTCCCCAATAACCACCACTGCTTTACTGAGGCTTAAAGCAGTACCAAGAAAATGTTTTTACCTTAATAAATCCTTTTCGTAGTCCCTCTGGGGGTAATATAAGTGTTAATGAGATGAATGGGGGGTCTTTCATCTCCCCTGGTATCTCTGGCCAGAAAACCACAATTGCAACTTGGTTTCCACCGGGTAGGTGTCACCAATACACACTAATGGAATCACGAAGAAGAAATTAACAGGCTAACGGGCAAAGCTAACTGCGGGCTAGCGCCACTAAAACAGTATTTACAGCCAAGTTTGAGTGAAAAAACGTTATCTCCATTGTGTGATTGGATGTACAATATCCCTCTCTACCTTCGTCTTTTCTGTCAACGTAGTATTTACTTTCACGGACAATTAATAAGTATAAACTCGCAACATGCTACAACACCTGCAGTGGCGCTTATGGCCTCCCCCCCCTTACCACATCTCCAGTCCAGTGGACACTGCCCCCTTTCCCCGACTACCTTCACCTACATCCAGCCCCCCTGCATCATGTCTCCAGCCCCCACCATACGGACTCCCTCCAGCACCTACCTCAGCCCCGGAAGCCCACCCCAGTCACCCCCTTACTCCCCCCTCTTCATCACACTGGACCAGGTGAGGAGAGAACTGAAGCGACTGAAGCAGAGGAAAGCTGCAGAACCAGAAGGCATCAGTCCCAGGCTGCTGAGGACCTGTGCAGACCAGCTTTTCGAGGTCCTCAAACACATCTACAACCTGAGCCCTTGTCCTCGACCAGTGGAAGACGCACGCACAGCTCACACCAAGGATCGGGCCCACTACAGACCAGTCACCTTGACCTCGCACCTGATGAAGACCATGGACTGGCTCATCCTCACCCACCTCCACTCTGTTGTGAGCTCCACCTTGGAGCCCGGCGGGAGCGCTGTGAGGGTCATGTTCTTTGACTTCTCCAGCGCTTTCAACACCATCAGACCGGGTGTGAGGCGGGGAAGCCATCCACACAAAGTTTGCGCAGCAGCAGTATTTTGTTTAAAACAAAAATATAAAAAACACCGTAAGCGTCTCTGTGACTTGCAGTCCAGGTTCTAGTGTCTCTGGTCCGGGCTGAGCCTCTGGGCTCGGCCCGTGGTGTGGAGGAGCATGTTGATGATAGAAAGTTTCACCAGTGTTTTGAGAAGCTGTGTGCAAGTGAATACGACCAATGAAGAGCCTCTGTGCAGAGCTCAGCCTGCTCTGTGATTGGCTCCGGGTCTAATCTCAGGCCAATTTCTTCTTTCTTTTGCAGTGTGCGGTGTAGAGGGCCGCCTTATCCAATGGGCTTGCCTGGGCTGGAGCCCAGGGGCCTACAGTAGTCAAGGGCCTATCAGAATTCAATAAAAAACAAAAACAAAATCCAATTAGTTGATTTGTCACTTTACATTTGCAGCATCAGTTGACCAACCCTCAGGCGCGCATCTGTGCAGTTGCCGTAAGCGTGCCAAGAGGCCTCAGCCTATCAGAAGCCATAATAGTTTTATATATTCTATCACTTGTTGAATTTTCTGTCTATTCCTTCATTGCAGCACAAGTTCATCAACCCCACTCTAGAGGGCCGAGCTAATGCCAAATGGCCGATCGGAACTTAAGTAGCCATTTTTTTATTTATCTGTCAATCGCATTATCAGTTGGCCAACAGCACAGCCGTACGATAGACTATGACAATTTACTGCCAATCCCGATGCAGAGAAAGTTCACATTGTCAAGTGTTTTGTTCGAATTAGGCTTTCAATATCAGTTGTTGTAGTGGATGGCGATAAAAATATTTCATTAAAAAGACGTTTGAGAGCGGTGCGCAAAAAAGGTGCAAAAGGAGAAAGAACGTTGCGATAAAGAGCTGAAGATACTGGGACCCTCATAATGAAACAAAAACGGTCATGAAGTACAATATCTCAGTCAGCACATATTAACTCAGGAATAATACTTTTTCATAATGATGACCTAAAGTGGTAACAATATTATTTTTTTTCATTCACCTGGAGGGATAGATGGAAAGACTTTCAGCCATAAAATGAATTATTATTATAGCAGGTTTGTTTTTCCAATCACTACCTAATGATCGTGTTCAAAATTTTGTCCCATAGAGTTATGTTGGTCCCTGCCTCCATCTGAAAATATGACATAATTTGCCAACACAATCAATAAATGAACAAGCACAGGCTAAAAATATTATTTTTTTTTACTCTTATGAGCTGCACTACGTGGGACAAATTGTCACAAAATGGCCTTGAATGTTGCCTATGACTCACCACTCATCGATGTTAAGTTCTTCAAGAGATTTTAGACATGCCGACCAGCCTGTCCAGCCATGTGTCCGAGTGTCAAAGCGTGACTCAACTGTGTAAGATGGACTTAACTAAAATACATGGATAATTTGTCGTAAAGTATTCTTTATCCAGATGGGTTTTAACATAATATGATTCTTCTGATCCAGTTCATACCCACATGTGCAATCAACAAGAGTTTACTCAAACTACTCTGTGCATATAAACGTAAGTTCCGAGGAGCTGCCGCAAGCGTGTCCACTGTGACACTGTAACAGTGTTTCCTGATAATAGAAAAGCCAAACAAAAAATGCCAAATTTAACTTTTAGCATCCGTATAATCGGAAACATATAACACTTCACTATGATGCTAAAACATGTAATGGGGGCAATACATGAGCTTTTTACGCACACTAATAAATAGATAAAATTATTACTTGTGCCAAATCTGGGGGAAATAGAAATGTTGCTATTAAACCTGTTCTCTGTTTACTGTTGTTAATTTCACAATAAAACAAATAATTAAACTCAAAAGAATAAACCATCACTGACATTTTTACGCATTGTCACTTTATATTCACTGTTAAAATGCTTCACAATACTGTATACCCTTCTCTAATTTTCATTAAATACGCCTGTTCACTTTATTTGTATTAGAAATGGTGCACACTTGCAACTTCTGATCATTATACTACAATACTGAATGTACAATGGACACATTTTCAGAGATGGTGCTCTTACATAATGTATAGCCAGCATTTAAAATGAAAGTTGTTTGTACATTAAACGGAATCCAGACTTGTCACACGACCTCTTAGAGTGGAGTGGTGGTAAGAATTTATTCAGAATCAATCCATTCCTAATACATTAAAAATGCATGTGCAGTTTTTTTTTATTACCCACCTTTCCTGCACACATGTGTTGCCTGTTTGAGTCTGGAGTATTTAGTTTAGTTTAGTTTAGTCTTTATTGAAGAGACAGTGCACAAAACAATATATATATATATATATATACAAACACAATAGCATGCAATGAATAAGCAATCAGAACAAGCCCTCTCGCTGACACTGACCCTCACACCAACACAGCATCACACCTGTATAATGCAGCCACACCTCTCATTTACTGTGTCTGTAAATGACTTTTCAGGTCCGTTGTGAGCTTGTTCCATTCCTGTATTGCTTTATATGAGAAAGTTGATTGTGCAAAAGCAGTTTTACGTTTGGGTATGCTACACTGCCCCCTAACAGAGGCTCGTGGGGTTCTAGTTGTCACAGCAGATGTATACTGGATGAAATGCTTAAGTGGTGTTGGTGCAGTGTTATTTAGGATTCTATGGGGCAATCGTATTAAAGCAAATCTTTGAATATTCTCGAAATTTAACAGTCTGTATTTTCGAAGGACTAAACAGTGATGGTGTTGTCATGGTTTTTGGTAAAGGATTTTGAGTGATTGTTTGTGCAAGCCTTCCAACGGCCTCATAGTGGTTTTGTTCGCCTGGGACCGGCATGTTATACAATAATAAAACCGAGACATATTCATTGCGTTAAAATAGGTTTGGGCTGCCTCCATTGTTAGCGAGTTTCTTATACATTTGAATGTTTTTATGTTGTACCTGAGACTTTGGCACATTTGTTTGATATGTTTTTTAAAGCTATGAGTTGGGTCTAAAATGACACCCAGGTAACGATATTCACTGACATTTCGTATTGTTTCCCTGTTTACAGTTATGCTTGGAAAGGATGACGTTTTATATTTATTTACAAAGTACATTGTTGCTGTTTTCTTAATGTTTAACGTGAGACTTGAGTCCTGTAGCCATCTTGCTGCCGTAAGTTAATGGCTACCTGGTCAGCATCCTTTCCCCAAGTATAAACGACCGTGGGCATTGGGTTCGACCAGACTCCAGAAGTAAGACTCAACCCAAGCCACAGTGTTTGTCGACAAATTAAATCTGGTTAATTTTGCAAGTAACGTGGTGTGACTGACGGTATCAAATGCCTTGCGAAGGTCCTTGTTTGATCGTTTCTGTGAGAAGGCAACATGCCGCTTCGGTCGATTGGTTTGCCCGAAACCCAAACTGCATGGGATGCAAAAGGCCTTCATCGTCCATGAAGGATGAAGGCCTTCAATAGAAGCAGCGTGACTTGTAGTGAGCGGGAGAGAAGTCTTTAGGAGTTAGTGCGCGGACGTAGTGCTCCTCGTATTATTACGCCTCACAATATAGTACCCCTTTTTATCCGCTGAGAAAATCGACATGTTACATTTCTGTGTTACTATACTTTGTAGTGTAACACGTCACGTAACTGTATTTAAATAGGGAAAACGTGGAAGAGTTTGGTAGCTTCTAACGGGAGCTGATTTGGAACTAGACAGTATGTGGAAGAGGCTGCGTTTGTGCTCCGTTTGCATGACAGAGCGCACGGACAAAGACCAGACAGGTACATATCAACTAGTCTAAGGTAAGGTAAGAACATATGTCAGTATGTAAAAACGGTGGCCTATCCCTTTAAGCAACGCCCTCAGGCTACTGGCGAAAGCACTGGCGCATTGTTGTTTGAACGCTGATAATATTTCAGCTTTTGGCTGATAATATCGAAGCAGTTTTATGCAGGTGCATTGTCCTCCAGTCAAGAGCTTGTTGATGATAATTGGGTATAATCTGCCCTGTTGAGGTGCCAAAATCACATGTGTGATTAAGGGACGCTGAGCGAAGAGCTTTTGAAAGAGACTGGCCATCGCTTGCACCTCACAAGTAGCAGTGCTCAAGTAGGACAGAGGTGCTTAATGGACTATGGCTCATCACTGTTATGATAGATGTCGTGTAACTATGAACAGGGTGGGAAAATGTATTAAAGAATTACCGCCCTCTTATGTTTGAGATGAGTGAGAATTAGTTGCAATTTATGACACAAGAAGCTCTTACCTTACCTCTTTTAAGTTTGAACATTAGTTTTCAACCTGGATGTTAGTAAGCCCACAGGTTTCGCAAGATAGTTTCTGGGGGTTTCCAGATAATATTGAGAGTCATATTGTCATATTGTCTGTGTAGTTTGAATGCAAAACATGCAGTATTAGTGTGGGGGGTCTCAAACAATAGAAATTCTTGTACTTGGGGTCACTACCAAACAACAAAGGTTGAGAACCACCAAAGTTTTTATTGATTTTTCATTTTGATTATATTTTTCTTTGTCAGTTTTGCTTTCGCTAAATGTGCTTTTGCCTGTGTAATCTTATGTTTTAGGAATCTGTAAAATCCCTAAAAGATTTGTATCCCTAACAGGTACTACAGTGCAACTATCCTACAGATGTCCGGAGTGCGGGATGACAGACTGGCCATATGGCTCGCTGGACTTGCCACTCTCACCAACTTCTTGTTCACGTTGCTCGGAGTGTGGCTGGTGGAGAGGGTCGGGCGCCGAAAGTTAACGCTGGGCAGTATCATTGGTAAGAGAAATGTTTCAGCAAAATACAGTAGGCTAATGGTCTAATTATTAGCAACTTTTATGAAAAAAAAAGCTTAGGTTGAAGATGTTACATCTCTCATCCAAGAGCTTTATCAATGTTCAAGTCAAACAATTCTGTTCTGGAAGGAGTAAACCTGAGACTAGCCGTGATCTGGGTTCACTTTTGATCAATAGTCCTATGGTAAAGTTGAATGAATAGATCACTTTTTTGCACTTTCCTAAAATGACCCGGGGACTCTATATACAATATGTACTATTGCCAGTTTGTCCAAGAGAAAGAGTAGTGAGTAAGTGCTTTATTTGTGATTGGACAAACGTACAATGAAATTGTGTTCAGGTGTTAGTCCTGAGCCGCTGTGACTGAGCCGCGCCACCACTGTGGGTCAACCTGACCAGCATGTTTTTGGTGGTAGGGGAATCGGGAGACGCACATGTTCCCAAAACAGAGACCTATATTTTCTGATCTGATGTCAGTTTTTGAAGCCGGAGAGCTATAAAACACCAGCTGTTTGACAGAATAGTGTAGTGTGTTCGCTCTTACCATTCTCAGTCGTTAAGTGTGAACCCTCGGATGTTCTATAATCACACTAAATCCAGTTGTGTTGTGCGGGACCCCCAAAAATCGTGTAGTGTGTGCTGACCTTTAGCTGTGAGTCTTGCCTGGACACCTCCTCGTTTGTCCTTTTCCTTGTTTCCTGTAGCGCCTCTTGTGACACCTCCACTGACCTCTGCAAGTGTGGAGGCTCTTGGTGCCTCTTCAGTGTTTCAGAAGAAGACATTTGTAGGTCTCAACTGTCGTTAGCGCATCAGCTAGCTGTTTGTTTACTCTTAAAAAACTGCTTTCTTCAAGACCATTATAGGTTCTTTCAGTAAAAAAAACTCCACCGAGCCTCACAAAAACACGGCAAAGACGTACCAATGTATCCAGTAAAACTATGTGGAACACAGAAACCACAAATGCGGTTCGCAGAAAAAGGCAAAAAGCGCAGCTGTACCAAGAGAGAGGGAGGTTGCTTGTTTAGTGCACAGTATCTGTATCAATGTTATAACATCACTTAATAAAAAGAAAAGAGTCTGCCTGAACATGTTAGAGCACCATTCTATACAAAAGAAGGAATGTAAGTGATATCACAGCATGGCAACTAGTGCTGTCAATCGATATTTTTTTTAAAATTGTGATTAATTGCACTTGTGAAATTCGATTAATCACTGCAAATTTTTCTCTAATAATTATATTCTTTCTTAATACTTGGCCGACACTCAAATTAAAAGCTTTAGCGTCAACCATATATTCACAGTTTCATAATTCACTATGGGAAAAGCCCAACAGCTTTTAACTCCAACCAGTAGCTCTCGCTTGCCCAAGGATTTCAACATTTCTACAGACGCTTGATAGGTCACATTTTAAAAACATTTACTTTGGTCCTGAAGATTTTGAACAGAATCTGCCAGTTTTTTGGTACAAACGTAAAGGACAAAATTAAAGTCATTTTTGTTAAAATAGCATCATTAGACATGCCTCTTTGATGCATAACTAGCTCTCTGTTGCTTCTGTTACATAAAAGTACCTTATTATGTCAAAAGGTTGGAGACCCCTGGCTTACAGTATGTAATCAATACAAGTGCTTTGTCTATCAGGTAATGTGTATGCTCAGATACAGAGCACACACAATATATGATGCAATTAATCGCGATAAATGTAATTAATCGATTGATTTTTTTTTCTATTATTCATGAGTTAAAGGGACTAGATGCAAGTTGGTAATTTTTATACTCACTACTGCCACCTTAGGTCTAACGTGTAACTGCAGCTTCTATATTAAGCTCATGCATGAGGGCACTTTGGACCTGAATTACCACCTTTTTGAGTGACAGTGCAGGATTTTAGAGGTAGTTGTGGTGAATAGGTCTGTGCTCATTCTACACATTAGGTCATTGCTTAAACATGTAGGGGGAGGAAAATACTTAATTTTTACATTTTTAGAATCCATATAGTCCCTTTAAAGCTATAGTTTTGACAGCCCTAATGGCAACAGAAGCCAAATGAATTCTGTTGTTATTATTTGAATTGACACTGGGATGTTGAGGGTTCTGTTTAAGTTGATTGAAGACATTTGGGCACTTTTAATGAGGCATTAAAGCATTAGAGAAGACTGAAATATCAGCTTAATCAATGCAAAATCGTATGCATTTCAGAACATGTTGATTGAAGTGTAAACTAAAGACTAAGGCAACAGAGAAGGCATTTTGTTGTTTGCGAAGGACATTGTGTTACATTAATAATTGTAACCTGTGTAATTGCAACAATTACATTGCAATTTGAACTTGATTGTGGTTTACCTGGCAACCCTAATTACTATAATTACTACTGTGAAGATTTATATTCCTACAGTAAACTATGGACTGAATTGACTTGACTGTCCACCAATCCTTGATAAATATTATTTTTTTAAACTTTGCGTTATCAATATGCAATTTTATTTAACCTTGTAGGCAGATCATTAGTTGTGTTGCTACCAAAAGAAAAACCTGAAGGAAAGGGAATTAACAAATGTTTTCCCCATTGCATACAAAAAAACATGTAAATGTGGAAATACATTGTAGAAAACTGATGAGATAATTTAAAAAATGTTTGCTTAAAATGTTCAACAGGAACTTGTTTAAGCCTTAGTCTCCTGGCCGTTGGATTCCTGCTTTCAGCGCAGCACAGTCCTCCAATCACCTTTCACTCACTGGACCCAGCGATGGCCAACTCCACCTGCTCCAAGTACCAGTAAGTAACTGCCTGGCCTACATCGAAGTGCAAGGAACAGCATTTGCAAACTCATGCTCACACTTTCATGAAAACCAGTACTCGCTTTACCTGAGAGCTCTGCAAACAGAAATGTTTGACTACAATTTGTCCTCGCAGACTCGGGGCTTGAAATGAATACAAAACTATTAAGTCTGTCTATTTGCAGATCATTAGTTGTGTTGCTACCAAAAGAAAAACCTGAAGGCAAGGGAATTCACTTTTTTTTCTCCATTGCATACAAATAATAAAGTCTGTCTAATAAATAGCCTTAATTATCAATTTTCATTGTCATTGTAACAAAACCAAAACGCCAAATTACTCCTTTTCTTTGTCTTAGTTTGTAAGCAAGACATGTTGAGATGACCCTTTTATCGGGCTTATAATTACAGTAAAGACTTGATGACAAAAGGTTGTTTTCACGTGATGTAATATTCTAAAGCAGCCATAGTTAAAACTGGTTTTATTCTATGGTATAATTCATCTTTTGACTGTCAAAATGCAGATGGTTTGTTTGTTTTTAGTTATTTTATTTAATAAAGTTTGTATACAAATAAAGAAAATAATAATAATAAAAATAGGAGGGGGGTGAGGGCTTAGGCTATTTGTCAACTCCATCCACACATTTGTTTGCTTGAATTTGTCGAAGTACTTCACAAACTGACCCCATATCAAATGAAAATCGTCTACCTTCCCTTTTAGTTCAAATTGGATTTTTTTTCCAATTGAACGTGCTTTATTACATCATGTAACAAATTAATATAGGTTGCATTTTTTATTTTTTTTATTTAATAGGATCAGTCTTCTAGACAGCACTGAGACAAATTTGTTATTAACCATTTTCTGCTCGTTAACAACATTAGCAGTTAGTGGGGGTTCTCCGACAAGTGCAAATACAGGGTCAGGATATAACTGCATTGTACCAGAGATTGCAGAACGACATGGTGGTTGATCGTATGACTCGAAACATTGAGAAATTATTGGACACTAAACTAAACTAAACTGTTGCAGAGATGTCTGAAAAGCTAGTGCAGTGGTTCCCAAAGTGGGGTCTACAATCCGGTGTGGCGTGTTTACATGCATGAGACCCATGTATGTTCATTAACATGCACTGTCCTGACCAAATAAACCAATAAATAAAGATGGCGGAAATAAACTGTAGCTTATACGGGACATCTTACCTAAGTTTGTGGAAATGCGCTGAAGGATGTTTGCATTAAGATGTCACTCATATTCCGAGAAAAATCTTTGCTGATAGATAGTATTTGGATTAATATTATAAATACGGTGTGTAATTACATAATCCAGGCAGGGAGGCTTTGCATGCGATGCTTCCTTAGTTTTACTTGATTGTGTTATTTCCTGACCTCTCTAGAGATGAGATTTTTGATTTATGTTAGGTTTTGTTTAGTTTTGTTAGGTAGTAGAGTCCAGGCTGTAGTGTATTCTTTTTGCCTGAACTGGTTCTTTGTTTTGTTTTGGTTTGTTTTTTGGTGTCCAGAAATGGTTTCCGATATCAACAGACCCTTTGTTTTGTTTTATTTGACAGAAGATTATACAGCAGGATATAGCCCCTCAATGTACTAACTATTAGGTTTTGTACTTGGAATATAAAGGGTTCAAATAGTGTAATAAAAAGGAAAGCAGTTCTAAATTGTTTAAAAAAGGATAATATTCAGATTGCATTCCTTCAAGAAACACATTTGACTGATGAGGAGCACAAAAAATACCTCTTTTTTTCTTCTTATTCTACAAACAAAAGGGGGGTGATTATTTTGATGCACAAACAGACACCATTTGTAGCTGGGGATTGTTACAAGGATACAGAGGGGCGCATAGTTTTGATAAAAGGAGAATTATATGGAGAATCAATACTACTGGGAAATGTTTACGCTCCCAATATATACGACGACGATTTTTTTGCTCACCTCCTTTGTAAAATTGCCGAAATGGATTGTACTAATATTATTTTGGGGGGTGATTTCAATTGTAATTTGTCCCCCACTTTGGATAGGAATCCTCCCCATAATACTCAATCTCATTCAGGAAGGGTTTTACAAAACCTTCTTGAAACATTTAAATTATTAGATAGTTGGAGATATATGAATCCCAATACAAAACGGTACTCATTCTATTCTCCCCCTCATTTGTCATGATTATATTTTTATATCTGAACATCTCACTCAGTTAGTTGAACAATCTGACATCGGATCCATTGCCCTCTCAGATCATGCTCCAGTCATCATGGCAATGCAGCCACTTAGGCCTGCAGAGCAATCATTTTTCTGATGAGAATTTTATCACATTTCTGGAATCTCAGACAGACTTGTATTTAGAACTAAATGATTGTAATGATTCTGACCCAAGATTGGTATAGGAGGCATATAAAGCCTATATGTGAGGTATAATTATTTAATATTCGAGTAAGAGAAAAAAAGAGCGTATGCAAGAACAATCTAAAATAGAGAAGAAAAGAAAAAAATTAGAGGAAGATTTCTATATTTCTAAATCCGATGAGGTGCTGAACGAATTAAAGGCGAGAAGATTTGAACTGACAAACTTATTGACAAAGAAGGCAGAATCTGATATTATGTTTGCCAGGCAAAGACTATTTGAATTTGGAAATAAACCTAATCAGTTTTGGCCTGCTTGGCCAGAAACTCTTCCCAAAAGGCCTTTATTTCTGCAATAGTGGATGATGATCAACAACGCCAAACAAATAATAGTCAAATTAACGATTGTTTAAAAAAGATTTACAAACAACTTTATAGTACAGACATTGACAGTAACAAAATGAACGCAAGTACTTTTCTAGACAACTTGGAGATGTCGCAGTTAACACAGGACCGGGCAAAATTGCAAGAAGGACCGGTTACTTTAACAGAAATTGACAGAGCAATTTCTTCGCTTCAGTCAGGTAAAAGTCCAGGAGCTGACGGATTTTGTGTACAATTTTATAAAGCAATGAAAAGCAAAATAAATAAACTGTGAGTGTTCAACAAATCTTTTGAAGAGGAACAGCTACCTCAAACTATGTATTTGGCTCATATTATAGTTATTCCTAAAAAAGGAAAAGATCCAGAGAGTTGTACCTCCTATCGCCCAATAAGCTTACTCAGGGTTGATGTTAAAATACTTTCTAAAATTGTAGCTAATAGATTGGAGCGAGTAGTCACTGATATAGTTAATGCAGATCAAACAGGGTTTATGAAGGGCCGCATGTCCTCAAATAATACAATAATACACGCTTAATTGATATAATTCATCATCTTGATGTCAATGAATCAGAATCAGAATCAGAATTGAGTTTCCTCAGCTGCCGCAGGAAGAACATCCTCTGCTGGGCCTTCTTGATGAGGGAGCAGATGGTTGGCTCCCATTTGAGGTCCTGGGTGATGGTGGTGCCCAAGAAACGGAAGGAGTCCACGATGGAAATGGGGGTGGGAGAGTCTGTCAGGGCGATGGGGGACGGTGGGGCTGTGTCTTTCCTAAAGTCCACGATCATCTCCACTGTTTTCTGGGCGTTCAGCTCCAGGTTGTTGTGGCTGCACCAGGACGCCAGCCGTTCCACCTCTCTACTGTAGGCGGACTCATCCCCGTCCGAGATGAGCCCGATGAGGGTGGTGTCGTCCGCAAACTTGATCAGTTTAACGGACTGGTGACTGGAGGTGCAGCAGTTTGTGTACAGGGAGAAGAGCCAGGGGGAAAGTACACAGCCCTGAGGAGTTCCAAGTGCCATCGTAGCGATGGATGCAAAGAAAGCATTTGATCGCGTCAAACGAAAATATATGTTAGATGTTTTGCAAAAATGTGGCTTTTAGTCTGATTTTATTCGATGGGTACAACTTTTATACAGGTCTCCAATTGCTTCAGTTTTAACAAATGGTCTTCTATCTACCCCATTTCAACTCAATAGAGGTACAGCCCAAGGGAGTCCCCTCTTTCCCTTGTTATTCTCTTTAGCTATAGAGCAACTAGCAATAGCTATCCGACAAGCATCTAATATTAAGGGAACGGTGATTGGTAAGACAGAATATAAAATTTTATTATACGCGGACAATTTCCTTTTGACATTAACGGACCCTTTTAACACAATACCAATATTAATACGTTGCGTGGAAGAATCGGGAAACATTTCTGGCTACAAGGTTAACTTTACAAAATCTGAAATCATGCCTTTAGGGCTGTCGCACGATCGGGCACCAAGGGGATTTACATATTTGGGAGTGAAGATAACAAAGATAAATCAACTTTATGCTGAAAATATTCCTCCCATAATAAAACATGTGAAAGAAAAAATGGTAAGCTGGAAGAAGCTTCCTCTATCCTTTCTTGGCAGAATCAATCTTATCAAGATGACAATCCTCCCCAAGGTGACTTACCCCTTGTCAATGCTTTTCGTATTTTTGAAGAATAGCCATATAAAAGATATAAATAAGGCATTATCTGACTTTGTATGGGCCGGCAGAAAGCCTAAAATAAAGTTAGATATTTTACAATTACCGAAAGAACAAGGTGGATGGAGCCTCCCCAACATAGCAAATTATGTATTATCAATGCAAACCAGAATTATTTCAATATGGGCAAATGATCAGCCAAAGCCACCGTGGTTTGAGATAGAAAAAGCATATTGTGAACCGTTTTCTCCCATCAACATACTTGATAAACGCAGAGGAGAACTACAACATAAGACCAAAGATAACTAAATTTAACTACTAACGTGATTAGAGCCTGGAATGGGTTAAGGAAATTATTTGGTGCCAAACATAAATTGTGCTGTTTAACAAAAATGTTTAATAACCCGGATTTAGCTGGAGAGGGCACTGGCTCTAATTTTCGCAAATGGCATGAAGCAGGAATCCACAACATTTTAAATCTCTGGAAAGATGGGCAATTTAAACATTTTAATCCATAAAAACTGAGATATTTTTTAAATATCTCCAGATTAGACATTATGTATATACCAAAATGAATACTCTTAGCTTTCCAGAGGTCTTTATTTGTTAGAGAAAGGCTGTGCAAAACAAAGTCATTTTAATTCAAAATATTACTCAAAGCTTCAACACCTGAATATTGACAGATTATCATTTTTAAGAACGACACGGACAAATCTTCTGAAAACAGCATTGAGTCCTGGGAACAGATCCTGCTTCTACCCTCAAAAATATCAATCTGTAATAGAGTTAGAGAACTGCAGTACCATATTTTACTAAATGTATATATATCACCGCAAATGTCCAGTAAATATACACCTGGGGCTTCTCCTAACTGCCCAAAATGTAAGACTATTCTTGTAACTAGATTCCACTGTCTTCGGGAGTGTGGAAAAATACTACAGTTTTGGAATGCGGTATGCGGTGAGGTTAGTGCAGTAACTCAACGGTCTATACGACCCAGTCCACTACTATGTTTACTTGGTCTTATACCGGGACCACTCACAGTCCACAAGGATACAATACAGTTTCTACTCATGATAGGCCGGAAGGCTATTATGACTAAATGGGTTGGGGATGAGCCACCCTCATTACAAATGTGGAGAGTGATGGTATTGGATATTGTTACTTTGGAAAGACTGAGATGTTGTATAAAAGGTCAATACGGAGCATTTGTAGAAAGGTTTGGCAAAATGGTAGAATATATTAAAAAATAATAATAATTTATATCAAAAGTTTGTTGTATGTAGACATACAACAACTTGGAAACTAAATGCTGTATATGCACATTTTATCTTTTTATTTTTGTGTTGATTTACTTTTGGATCTGTATGGAAAACAAGTTTTATATAAATTGTATATCTTACTGGACTGTTAAAAACTTTAGTTCTGAGTGAACTGTGAAAATAACTACGCACTGAAGCTGCCTGCTCTAGCAACCCTGCTCCATCCTGACTCTTACCTTTTTTACAAACAGCACCAGCTCCCCTCTCAGTCTACCTTTTGACCTCACATATGGAAGAAGAGCCACACTCACTCGGAACACCCTGATTCTTGCTTGTCCCACTTACACTCACTTACAAGACAATAAGGAAGAAACCAGCACTACGACCGTGGTTTTTCTTCCTAAATGCCAAACAAATGGAAGCAGCACCACTATAGCCGCAAATGCACAGGCTTTTACAGAGAGACTGGACTGGCTTCATCAAAGTCACTCTACACTCCATTACGATCCCGCACATCTCCACAACCACTCTCACTGATGCACACTGGGATCCACATAGAGCGGATCAACTGTTTCATTTCTTTCCGAATTCATACAGGTTTCTAAGATCAGAGATATTCGTCGTATGTGGGTTTTTCGATGCTGTCTTGTTAAGCTCATACTATAGTCTCACTTGTAGTACTGTGTGGTTCTTTGTGAATAAAGAATAAAAGAGGGACCAAGTAAAATCAATTGTTAGTTTTCCAACACATACATTTCTAACAACCAAATTCTTCACGGGGATGACTTTACAGGCATGTTTCATAACTTTCAGTGTCACTGTCATATAAATGCAAACAAAAACTAGCCTGCCCGTTTTTTTTTTAAATTGATACAAATAAACAGATGCACATTATTTTATTCTCAAATGTTTGTCTGTATATTGTAGAAGGACAAAGCAAATTTCTTCACACTACCAGAAAAAAAATCTGCATTGGGCCTTTATATAGATGATGGAGTCAGGAACAACATATGGCAAAAAAGTAAATAACAAAAATAAAATAGAATAGAAATTGGATTTAAACCATTTCTGTCTGGTATACAACACTTGGTCAACCAATGCAATATATAGTGTGGACCCTAATGCATAACAGGTGGATGTATGCAGGCCAATTGCAACAGCTGTGAAGTAAATCTCAGTTTTTTTGTGCAGCCCCATGGTCCGATTGATTGTATACAGTAATAACACAATAACAATAACTGCTGCTTTCCTCCCTCTCTCTATAGGCTGTGTGAACCGTGCATGTTGGACCCCAGCTGTGGATTCTGTTATCGTGATAATGGCTCTGTGCTGCTCACCACCTCCTGTGCTCCAGTCAATAAGGCGTCCACTGAGCATGCCGCCTGGGGCAGGTGAGTCATCACGCGGGGCAGCGGGGGGCTGTGTCCGTTGAGTAGTAGAGGATTAGAACATACCCGAGTGGTTGCTTTTCTAGATAACACATGGTTTGCACTAAGTTTAGACATAATTTAGTTCAGTTCTAAAATCAACATGCAATTCCTTGTAGAAATAAATTACTGGTTTGCACTGTTTTTCACTTAGCCACTCCCATAGTCCCCTCTTGCTCTTAATTAATGCAAGTTGTTGTCGATAATGTAAAGGTGTTTGTCTTTCAGATGCTCTAATGCCAGTCAAATGAAGGAGCACACATACTGGGCCTACAACTACTGCCCCACTTCATACTCATGGCTGGTTTTGTTAGGACTGGTGCTCTACTTGGCTGCTTTTGCTCCTGGTAATCATTTACTTGAATTCATCCCTATAAAACAACCACAAAATATCTGTTCAATGAAAAAAACTGCTTCTAGGTTGGAAAAAAAGGTGCTCTTACTTGGTATTTATAAAGCCCTTATTAGCCCTTATTCTGCATGACCTTATTCAACATCTTACTAGCTACTAAGTTGTGTTTCACTCACACAGATCTTACACATAGTTTTAGAAACTAGAAGGTCTTGGCTTTCAAATTACTTATCACACTGGCATATAGGCTGTGAGCTCGCCCGTCAATACGCTTTGAGATTTGGACATACATAATTGCTAACCCTAAGGTAGGTAACAGGTTAACACCTAATAAGGCCTGTATAACCAGAAGCGTATTAACACTATAATTAATGACAGAAAAATTAATAAATGGGAAAGCGTTAGTAAGTAGGCATGAGATGCTGAATAAGGCCATGCAAAATAAGGACTAATACATTCTTTATAAATACCATTTAAGAGCAAATTAACCATCAATTAGTACACTAATTAGCACTTAGTTAGCTGTTAGTAAGTGAGTGCTAAAATAAAGTGTTATTGGTATAGCTTGATAGTAAAATGTTCAACAACATTGTGTAAATCGTTTAGTCTCTCATTTAGTCTGCCAGTTTTAGAGCCAGCTGTCACTGAAATAGCAACACATTTAAATCACCACCCATTTGCTATTGTTTGAGCACACCCCAAAAGTCACAAACAATTTTCAATCTTGAGCAGCAAACTGTAGCTAGTTATTTTATAATCCCTTGTCAAAATTGGCAAGAATTCCCTCAGGACTCTTGATTTGACCAAATAACAATATTGAGGGAATGTTTACTTTACAAATCAGATACAAAAATAGAAACAAATGCTAATTCGTTTTTTCTTTCTTTTTTACATGACGTCTCTATAATAATTCTAATCTTGTGCAAAAAGGGCTTTAGAAACAAAGAGTCCAAACTTTTTCTATTCATTGACTAAAATTTCTTTGCAAGCTAACTTTGTGGTCAATGCTTTTTGATAAGGCATGGGGCCGATGCCATGGACCATAAATTCAGAGATCTACCCCCTTTGGGCGAGAAGCACTGGAAACGCCTGTGCAGCTGGAGTCAACTGGACCTTCAACATCCTGATGTCCCTCACATTCCTGCACCTGGCCCAGTACCTCACCTACTACGGTACGAGTTTGCCTCTGGGTCCAGGCAGTTGTGTACTAAAAGCTCATGGTCAGGGCTGGGAAGTACCATTAATTAATATCAGTATACAGGCGCTCGTCATATAATTAGAATATCATGAAAAAGTTCATTTACTTCTGTAATTCAACTTAAACTGTGAAACTAACATATGATATAGACTCATTACATGCAAAGTGACATATGTCAAGCCGTTATTTGTTATAATTTTGATGATTATGGCTTACAGTCCATTTTCAAAATATTATAATTTTATAACATTTTTCATTTGGGGTTTTTACAAGCTGAGCCATAAAAATCTAAATTATAACAAATAAAGGCATATCTCACTTTGCATGTAATGAGTCTATCATATATTAGTTTCACAGTTTAAGTTGAATAACAGAATTAAATGCACTTTTTCATGATATTCTAATTATATGACGAGCACCTGTAGTATTGAAACATTTATGCATTACTAGTATCAGGGAAGAAATATATCAAAGGTTCAAACTAGAAGGAGTACTGGTGAATTTTTACCTTGTGACTGCACCCGATCTCATCTGATCTGTGAAGCTTGCAGGGTTGGGTCTGGTTTGTGTCAACTCAGGATGGAGGTTAGCTTGGGTGCGCGGTGTTGGCAGTCCACTCATCAATCGCTTACACAATTTAAGGGGCAGTGAGTTTGGGCCTTCTATAAGAACATGAGTCTATGAAGTTAAGTTAATTTCAGTCAGTCTGTCAGCGAGGGTCCCCATCATCATTCACGGTGTCAGCTCCTATTCATCACCCAGGACCAAACTGCTGAAGCTGCGTCACTCTTTGCTGTCTTCTCCTCTGCCAAACCTTGTGGTTTAGCAGCAGGTCTTACCTCACTCAGGAACCTCATGATGTTTGCCATCAATAAATCAATACAGCCTACTGCTGGTTAATGATCACTATGAATGTGGCTTCAGAAGCCCCTTATGAGAGACCAACAGGCCCGGTAAGAACCATGAGGCCGTCCTTCTGTGGACCCACCACCTGCAGGAGGAGCCATGGGGGCTGGTGCAATGTGATTTGGGCAGCTCCAACAGCTGACCCCACGACCCGGCAACGGACAAGTGGAAGAAAATGGATGGATGGATGGATGAATGTGGCTGCACTATATGAAAAAATCACTTAATAACTGCATTAATGCATTGCCATGTGGCTCAATGGTGAAGCAACAATACATTTAAGGGTGGATCTATTCTAATCATCAAAAAAATAAAAAATGGAGATCAGTGTGGCGTCGTAAGGTCATTAAAACTTTGTCAGGCCTCAGTGAGATCCTGTGTATGCCACACTTTTTTTATTCAGCAATAATCGACGTTTGTTAGAGATTATATTTTAAAAGAACATTTGATGGGCTATGCAGTGTGGTCTGTAATTTAGGACCAGCTGTATTTTGTTGTTGTCTTGAAGTTACCATTTTGTTTGTCCCTCTTGCCAGGAGCTTTTTTTCTCTACTCCAGCCTGGCACTGCTGGGACTAATCTTCATCTTCGGCTGCCTGCCTGAGACCAAAGGGCGACGTCTGGAGGAGATCGAGGCTCTTTTTGAGAACCAGCTGTGTTCCTGCGGTGTCACAGATTCGGACGAGGATCGGCAAGTGGAGTACATCCGGGTCAAAGGGTCAAACTACCACCTGTCCGACAATGATGCCTCTGATGTGGAGTAGAGAAGGCCGTTTGGGTATTTATGGGCCTTTCTACTATGCTATTTAGTTAACTTTCAATTCAGCTGATTTCAGGAATCCCAAACAGGTTACTTTAGTTGCACAAGTATGAACGTCTTGCTTTTAGCTTAACTTGAATGGAGAGAGTGAATTATTCTGAATGAAAAATGAGCAACACTTTACAATAAGGCATTCCTATAAAACATTTACAAACACAAGTTAATCAAGAGCTAATACAGAACTAATTATAAATAGATGTTTTGAAAGACTTGATGACATGCACTGTCATTAAGGACAGTGGTTCTCAACTAGTGGGTCGTGGAACAGTTTTCAGTGGGTTGTGAGCCTTTCCATAAAAACAGCAACGTTTTATCACCACTTGAGTCTGTTAAAAGTACTGTTCTCGGCTTAATTAATGCTTCTTCAACAACCATTGAAAACCAGGAAAAGACAATATTTTACATTATATTTTACAAGTCTGAGTCGTATTTGGGTTGCGGCTTGTCATCTCAGGGTGATTGTGGGTTCCTACACTAAACCAGTTGAGAGCCACTGTTTTAGAACACCCCAGTTTTTCTTGAAAATGATGCCGTTTAATGCCTCATTTCACTTACACTAAGCATAGAACAAACCAAAACAGGCGTTCCAAGTCGCTTTACGATTTTGTCCATTATTCATTCACTCGATTCATGGTTCGTAACCACAGCTGCCCAGGGGTAGACTGACAGAAGTAAGGCTGCCAATCTGCATCATCGACCCCTCGGACCACTGTTATGTCAAAACGTGCACCCTTGTCAAGATTTGCATCTCCTTGCGCAAAACAGCAGCTTTGAGACACGCGAGAGCGAAGCGCGAAATGTAACAATGATAATGAGGATGCTGAAATAAGTAATAGTTCAGGGGTTTTATGAAACAAAAGGGAGCACTTCTCAATGCGGAGGGGGTGCATATCTCAAAGCCATTTTGTGCGAGGGGATACAAATCTTGACAAGGGTGCACGTTTCAGCAGAACACCACCACCAACCAGCCACTCACATGCTCACTCACCAACTTAACTGAAGACACTCGTAGCATTCTTTCTACAATGGAAATGAAATATTCGCCTCAAAGTTTTTCCCAACTCTGTTCCAGAAGCTCCGAAAAATGTTCTTTATGTATGTTCAGAGTGACATGCACTCTGAACCAAAATGGCTACCACAGCATTCTGCTGCACCTTGCAGTACGTCCACAAGCAATTAGTGTGGAGTTCAACCCATTGCACAAGTCAAAGGTTTTTCAGAACTGCCTTAAGAAAAAAGAAGATGGTGAGGTCATAAACATGGAAAAGCCCTAATGCCACACATTTACAGGAAGTTAGTGCAACTGATTTGGGAAGAATATTGGATTGCCATTGTAGAAAGAATGCCACGAGTGTTATATCTGCTAAAATAACCTCATTAAAAGATTTAAAATACATGTTGCTTTATTTGCTAAAATGTATTGTTTATTTGTTTATGTGTTATTTGTTCAGAGTACATACATAAAGGCATTAAACAACATAATTTTCCAGAAAACTGGGGTGTTCTAAATCTTTAGTGTATTTTAGACTCGTGCATATACTTAAAGTTGTGTGTCATTTTTAAACCTTTCAGTTAACAGTGGGCCAGCATATTTGTAAAGCGGTTTTCAAGATTAAGTCATATTTAAGAAACTAATCTTACTAGTTAAAAGGCATAAAGTGTATAACCTTGTTTGCAATAGCATTTATTCATAATTAGTTCATTATCACTTTGAGAATAACATGTTGCTAAATGTTCCTCACAATGTATTGCACACAGTAAAGAATCTATTTATTGATGGTGAAATGACTGTTGACTAAATACTGAATGTGTGAAATATAGACATTTAGTTGGGGGTATAAGGCAGTTTGTATATGGTGCAATTGTAGATTGTAGAAAGATGCCCAAAACCAAACTTTTTAGGTTCAGGTTTATGTTCTGTTCATGGGATATTTTTTATTTCTTTATTTCTATTACCAGGAGTGTCCCTCAGAGATTCTGAACCTCTTTTTCGTGGGAATCTTGGTCACAGAGACAACCCCTATTTATCTATCTATTTATTTATGCATTTATTTTCAGATTGGTAAGAGTCAAACAAACGCGAAGGGAGAGGTTCCCCATGTATTAAAAAAATATTGTTAATTGAGTAAAACAGTATTTCACACATTCAGTATGTTTTACTCTCTTTGCTCAAATGCATGTCCACAAAACCCACTTTAAACCTCATGTTGAACTTTTCTCCCAGCATTGATTCATTTGTGTTTTACTTACCAACATGTTAACAGTAGGGAAACAAATAGTGGGTGTCTCAATGTGACAGTAGCAAGAAGATGACCCTGAGCCCTAGCAATAGGCCAACATAAGTTCAGTTACATTCATGCCAAACTAAGCCTATCTTGTCCATTTTATTACATGGCTATTTGTGATTGACTGCTGTAGTTGTTTTGGGGAGTTTGTCCACCGTAGTTACCTTTTTCCACCCCTCATTGATGAAACATTTGGAACGCTTTCAAGGAATAATAGTGCCTGTGTTTTGTGACAGTGCCTGTATTGGGCGTCTTAGTAGAGCCTATGTTACTCTAATGTGCTGTGCCATTTAATTTATTTTTTTTGACACAATTTATAAATATGTTTTCATTTGTGTCTTCTTCCATAGCCTTATGTACAAAGAGCTCAGCGAGTTGTGTAAATTCGGTGGTTGTTTTTCGTGTTTTCTGGTATTTTGTAAAAACCTGTTTACACATTGTTTCTATGTAGCAGATGCTTTTTAGACTACGCAGCACTTTTATTGTTTGTGCAAACCAGTTACTCACACTGTCAAACTAGACCTTACTATTTTTGAAAATAAAATGACCTATTCTACAAGACAATGCAGTGGCATTAAAACATGTATGGTAGATATGAGTGAATGTATTGTTTTGCTAAACACAAGTGCTGCAAGTTACTCAAGTGTTAACATCAAGGCTTTATTAAAAGACACTTAACTTATGGTAATAAGAAGAGGGGATTCTCTACTGGTCTGTCTATTATACCATGGTCAGTGAGAATTTCAATGCCCCACACAAGTAGTACGGCAACTGTTCTATATAACCCCACTACAGCTGTTAACACAGTGGGGGACCTAGTTTCTAAAGCAATGTAAAAGAGAAATAAATAATGTTGCCGTGGACCTAAAAGATCCCCCAGACAGTGAACAGGTGTTTTAGGTGTGGGATCATGATAGAATTAAACAAGCCCGCTGCGTGTTGTGGTGTTCTAGACTCCACGTTGTGCATTAAAATTATGTTATGTTATGTTATAGCTCCTCTATGTTTAACCCTTTTTATTTATTTGAACTTGTTTTTCAAAATGTTACGTATTCATAGGCCTGCAACAGAATTAATCACAGCACAGTAAAACAAACACTTGGACAGTTTTATATGCAGAGATGGATATCTATTTACGTAACTATTTATGTGTAATATTATGTTTGAACACTAAACTGTTCTCGTCCTGCCCATTGATTTTGAGCTTGTGATTGTTTGATTGTAAAGGATTTATTTTTATGTTTATGTTCATTAAAATCTGACTGGAGTAGTTTTGTATTAAAAAAAAAGGTATTACAGGTCTAGCTATTCTGTAGTGATGCAGATTGTGAACTTAATGACGTCTTAACCAAATATTCCATGTGGTTATTTCAGGCTGCACACCTTTGGAAAGTGCTGTCCTTTCTTGTGGTTTTCTATGTGAGCCAAATCTATGTGTTTCTACAGTTTTAGTTGTTTGATATGTGGTCAAAGCATACATTTAAAAATATTGTTGAAGCTGTAAGTGTTTTACCAGACTTTATATTCAGTAAATATCTTGACAATGTAACAAGAAAAGGAATAAAATATTGCAGAATTAACAATCCAAAGCATTGTTTTTTTCAACAATAACTAACAAATATATTAGATAAAGAATAAAAACAACTTATGCAACTTCTATGTGCTTGGTGGAAATTTCACATGCACAAGAATTGATTTTAAAACTTAAATTGCCCCAATTTTCTGCTGTAGCAAGTGCAAAATGCCTGCAATTTGTTGAAGTATTGATGCATCCTCTGAAGGTACCGCATTTGCATTGGCTCCGGACGTGACATCTTTTTCTTCATCTCTTGTAGTTTTTAACACCGGGATACTTGCTTCACTTTGCGTAGCTATGACAAAAATAAGATGTCAATAAAACAAACAGACGTCTGATGCTAATGTATTGTCTCGATAGATTTTTTGAACAACTCATTTGACTTAAATGACAGCATATCTGGTTTAATGTTGAGTGTATTTAATTTAATATCAATATATCAATGTCTCGCTATATATAATGTGTATGTATGTATGTATAGTGTAGTTGTAGAGAGGGAGAATATCCCACAAATTATAATGAAATATAGTACTATCATGAACAATTACCTCGATTATTTTCACGCAAGAGACCGTTTTGATTGGATGTGAACGCCCCAGTTTTCTCCTTGCCATCAGTATGGGCAGAGTTCCCCCTTGTGGACAAATATTGCACTGTTTCAACAGGTGGACCCTGCAAATGCAATATAGGTTTCAACTCTGGTTCTGGCTGTAAACCACACTGGACAGCAAAATCACACTTCTCAGTTGCATTGTAATTGTCTGTTTGAGTTCCTATTTCATGTGTTTCGTAACATTTTGTCCAGCACATGCACTGGATTTGCAGTGGAGATGGGCGTATTTGCCCAGAAGTCCCAAAAGAGCTCTGTTTAGACTCAGCACCAGTGTGATCCATAGTGAAGGTCTTGCCACGATCATCACTGCGTTCAGTCTCCTGAGAAGAAAAATAATGTTGATGCAAATATATATATATATATATATATATATATATATTATACTGTAATAGAAAATAGACCCAAAACCCAATCAATGTTTTTTTTAACAAATTACATTACCATAATTATGAAAGGAACTTAACTAAATTAACTGTGTGTCTTACGTCATCTCTTGAGTCTGAACTAAAGCGTCTTGGGGAATATCGTCCCTCATCCAAAAAGGTGCTGCTATTTCCGGGACATGCTGAGATGAGAATAAAAACAGATTAACTTCAATGAAGTGTTTATCAGAAGTTACACATTGTATGAGTAGAAAACTTACCTGAGCTTGCGCTGGCACATGCGGCGGGCTTGAGGAACAATACATAACAAAATTGACAAAATGTAGAATTAAGTTGCAATACTCATCATGTATGTGTTGTCGACACTTATAGAACACACGCGTATAAAAGAGAGCTCTTACCTCAGTCCTCTGTGTTTCTGTAGCCATCCTGTAAATACACAAAATAGTCCTTTGCATATATTTAAAGGTTATAGTATCTGTGTTAACTTACTGTGGCTTTGAGGGCTCTATAGAGGTGTCCCTTTTGAAAAGTTTATTTGACCTCACACCACCTTCCACCAGAGCTTTGGGGGCAAAAACACTGAATTATTACATTTTTCCAAACAAAACAACAACAGACAAGTGATAACACAACACTAGTCCGATTTTGACGATCACACCTTATAATAAATGTATTATACATTTATTGAAGACATATTCTTATTTGCTCACAGAATTCTCCATTGTTGAAACTCCTCAACACGTTTTCTTGTAAAGGCTCCTTCGATTGGTTCAGGCTGATGTCCGATACTAGAACCTTGTTTTCTGACTGGCTGAAAGCAGCACTGGCCACATTTACATTTACTATTCCCTCTGCCTCTCTGTAAAAAAAAAAAAAAGCATTTCTTTAGTTTAATCTCTCAATAACCGTTTTGTCCAAGTCTCTTATTGAAGCTGGTCTCACAATGGACTTGATCTTCCATACAGAATTGGAGCAGCTGAGGGTGTCTTCAGTTGGGCCATATCTGATACACCAGACATGACCTTTGAGATCATCATGTCTTTGGGCTGAGAGGAAGAGAGGGGAGATATTTAACACTGAATGCAAACATTAACGGCCAATGCAGCTGTAATCTCCTCCCCAAGAAGACAAGTATTAGGTGATATTTCGCTACCCTCTGTTCTGATCATTTTGCAACATTTCTTCACGAGGACAATATATTTTCTACTACTAGTTTTTAAGCACGTTAACTGTGTGACTTATTTTATACCACAGTATGCTCCGGCCCTGAGCTACCCGAGGGCTGTGTGCAAGGGGGGGGCGGCTCTGGCTGGAGTTCACTGCTCTGTTTTCCTGCAGAACAACAAACAAGACAATCTATCAGTCAGACATAAATGATAGAATAATCATGAAAGAAAGTGTCTGACCAACTCCTTGTCCTGAGGAGGCTGGCAAGGTAGATCTGAGGGCATCTTTTGCACATGGAACATAATCTGAGGCACTGTTGTCAGAGAAAGTTGACTCTATCACTGGCGACAACTAAAGAGAAATGAGAATATAGTAAAAGGATGTAAAGAGAAAAAAATAAAAGGAAAAGAATATAAAAATGTCATAAATACCCGGGAAACATGTTTTCTTTTTCTTGTTAGACTGAAATATAGAGGAGAAAAGACTCAATATCATGGTTCCTAATTAAAAAGCAACCATAATATAACAAAAAGAATAAACAATTTTCAGACATGTTGGTGCCATGGTGGTAGTAAAAAAACTATAGCCACACACTTTCTTTTCCTGAGCGCTGCCTTCGATACAGTCGACCACACTATTCTTTTAACTCCTTTAAAACACATTGGCCTCTCTGGTGCTGTCCACAAATCCTACCTCACAGACAGGACATTCATGGTAAGTGTGGATACTTGCTCCTCTAAGGTCCATAGAACTACATGTGGTGTGCCCCAGGGTTCGATTTTAGGCCCAATGCTTTTTAACCTGTATATGCTCCCTCTTGGTGATGTCATAAGGAGACATGGAGTCAACTTTCATAGTTATGCTGATGATACACAGTTGTACATCTCCATGTCTCCTGATGACACCAGGCCAATGGATGCACGTTTTAACTGCATTTTAGATATTAAATCCTGGATGGCATAAAACTTTCTCCAGCTTAACCAGGACAAAACAAAAGTTTTAGTCATCGGTCCTGAGGCCCAGAGGGAGAAACTTTTACCCAAACTACAGTCATTGTCTTTTAATCCTTCCTCACAGGTGAAGAACCTGGGTGTGATTTTTGACTCTGAGCTGACTTTAATTCCACACATTAAGAATATCACAAAGATAGGTTTTTACCATCTAAAGAACATAGCCAGAGTCCGTCCCATTCTCTCTCGAGCCAACACGGAGACGCTAATGCATGCTTTTATCACCAGTCGTATCGGCTACTGTAATGCCCTGCTTTCTGGTCTTCCCAAAAAGAGTATCTCAGGTTTACAACATTAACAAAATTCAGCAGCTCGTGTCCTGACGAAGACCAGGAGGCGGGACCACATTACACCTGTTTTAGAGTCGCTGCATTGGCTCCCCGTGTGTTTCAGGATCGATTTTAAAGTTCTTTTAATGGTTTTTAAATGTCTTAATGGTCTTGGTCCTTCTTATCTTTCAGAACTGCTTTTACCTTATGAACCTTCACGGCCCCTTCGCTCCTCTGGCAGGGGTCTCCTAGTTATTCCTAAAGTCAACAGAATGACTCACGGCGAGGCATCTCAGAGAACGTTCATGTTTTTAAGAGCAGGCTCAAGACCCATCTTTTTAGCTTAGCTTTTAACTGATATTTATTCTTGCGAGGCCTATATATATATATATATATATATATATATATATATATATATATATTTTTTTTATTGTTTTGTATTTTTATTATTATTTTTATGTATTTTACCTCTCTGTCTTATTTTAGTGGTCCTAATATTCTTACTTTTACTTTTTACTTATTTTAACCATTTTTATGCTCTCCCAGTTTCCTCTGGAGGAGCCCTCTGTCTCGGGAGCGGGGATTGGCTGTGGCTGCTGGGGTGCTGTCCTGTGGGTGTCTGGATGGAGGTGTGATGTTTCTACCGCGCCTCCTCCGGGCGCCCTGTGTTGGTGCCCTGTGGCTACGGCCGAGGTGCTGCTTCCGATGCAGACGGCTCCTTGGATAGTGTTTCCTTACCTGGTTTATCTGTACCCAGGCATATCTCAGCCTTATGTCCATTGCGTCCATTGTTTTACCTTGAGTGTGTGTGGTGTGTCTCTGGGAAGGTGGGTGTGAATGCGACAATGTGTTTGTGGGAGGAGGTGGGTGTGAGAGAATGTTTTAAATCTGTAAAGCACTTTGTGTTACATGAAATGTATGAAAAGCGCTATATAAATAAAGATTGATTGATTGATTGATTTCCTTCACTTTGGGCTTTATAAAACATTTGTCTGGCTATGTATGATGCAGTAAATGCAGGTTTTACCTGTATATAGGCTTACTCCCGACCAGACTGCGCTGAGACTGAGCCTGACCCTGGACCTGAGCCTGATGTATTCTCAGTTTGGCGAATGCTATGCTTCCTTGGCTCAGAACAGACACTTTGGGAGGATCTGAAAAGAAAGGTCACTTAAAACACAAAACTAGAATTTGAGCAAAAGATGAGTATGGTCCTATCTAAATTTGGACTGTACTTGGACAGTTATGGGTTGGGTGGGGAAAAAACAGCGGCTGTATAATTATTACTTTTTCACAGTCTGAGGGAAAACACATCACCTTTCTTTTCTTTTTTGACCCCCATCTGACTGGCCATGTACAGTGAGAGAAAGTCCACGTTGCGAGTAGTGGACACCTCAGAGATTGGTAAAGGCAGGCCGAAGTTCACCGACCTCTGCTGCATTTTGCTTTTCTTAAAAAATTCCTGTGAATCAAGAATGGGTAAAAATCAAATAATTTAAAATAATTTAGCTAACAATCAAGTTAGAAAAACGTTACCTTCTGTCTTTTTGCGTCATCGTTCACCAAAAGTCGCCTTCTGTTAAGCCAATAACGATTGACATATTATTAGGCTATCAAAAATAGTGAAGTGCACTTAAAAAAACAACACGCAAAACTTACCTTGAACCACCAACCCAATTCATGTTGTGTACATAGACAGTCAATGGTTGTGAAGAGATTACACGTTGAAAGTACAAGAGCTCAGCCAATATTAAAAAAAAACGTTGAAACCTCCGATTTTGCTAACTAATTTTGGCTGGCTAGCGTTACGGCATTGTTACGCATTTTTTCTAGCAATATCAATGTAAACAAACAAAAATAACAAATACCTCCGAAAAGTAGTATAAAATAGTGTAAAGAGCTAACTCAACAACATTGATAAATATTATGTATACTAATTATTTATCATTAATTTATGTATTCATTCTGGGTTAGGAACGTGACCTGCGCGAGTCTGTATCCGGGGTATTTTTACAGTCTATGGGTAGAAAGGGGGGTGAAACTTTAAACTTTAACTCTAAATGAAATACTCGGGATAACGTTATATTGTGTTTGTGTGTGATATCTGTAAAGCTGAACCAGACGCTCTCATTCCATATTTTATTATGAAGTCAGAAGTGCACTCGGCACCCGCGGTGTTACGCCGAAAACTGCCTGACTTCCGAGTAAGGTATTCCTACACAATAGGTATCACAATTAACGCAGCTGGAAAAAAAATGAAAAAAAATAATACAAATAAATATGTCTCTTGCAGATACGATAAAGTGTCAGTCAGTTATATATATCTAAACACAAACATAGGAAAGATTGTGGAAAAAAACAGCCCTTGAAACCCCTTGACTGTTGTAAAATTGTTGCCGATACAGTTTTCGTCGTAACACCGGAAGTACAGTTGCGATTCGCGTTAAGCGTGCGGCTGCTTCTAGCAAGCAGCAGGATGTTGCAGCGGACTAGCGGTGCATGTAACAGGCTCGTTTCGCATCAGTGCGGTGTCAGGAGTTGTTGTGGGTCGATTTTCGGGGATGGCTGCCGTGAGGTTGATTAACAGAATCCACTAACATCTGAAAAATGGCCAACATCCTTGATGCTGCAGCCAAAGGGAAATGGGAGCGCACGTCTGTGGCGAAACGAGCCGTGTTTTTAGCGGCGGCCGCCTACGGAGTCAAAACGCTGTACCCCATCATCTGCAGGCAGCTGAGGAAGCGCAGCGAGCCCGTGATAAATGGACAGATTTCCAAGGCGGAGAATGGCTCTGTTTGCTCGGGGAATGCACAGGAGAAAAATGCATCACCGGGAGTAAATGCGGTATTTTTTAGACAAATTATTGAGCTTGGCAAAATCCTTTTTCCCAATCTCGTTTCAAAGGAATTGGGGTTGCTATCTCTTCACTCCGTGGCGCTCATATCCAGGACGTTTTTATCAATATATGTTGCCAGTTTGGACGGTAAGATAGTCAAAACTATAGTGGAAAAGAAGCCTAAGCGCTTCATCTTGCAGCTGATCAAGTGGCTGCTTATCGCCATCCCGGCCACCTTCGTCAACAGCGCCATCAGATTCTTGGAGTGCAAGCTGGCTCTGGCCTTCCGCACCCGGCTCGTGGACCATGCCTACCAGACCTACTTCACAGACCAAACCTATTACAAAGTCAGCAACATGGACGGTAGGCTGGCCAACCCGGACCAATCCCTGACCGAAGATGTCATGATGTTTTCCCAGTCTGTGGCGCATCTCTACTCCAACCTCACCAAACCCATCCTGGACGTGATACTCACTTCCTACACCCTCATACAGACAGCCAGGTCCCGGGGGGCGAACGCCTCTGGGCCAACCCTTCTGGCAGGACTAGTGGTGTTTGCTACAGCCAAGGTCCTCAGGGCATGTTCTCCAAAATTTGGGAAACTGGTGGCTGAGGAGGCACACAGGAAGGGCTACCTGCGCTATGTGCATTCCAGGATCATTGCCAATGCCGAGGAAATAGCTTTCTACAGGGGGCACAAGGTATTTAAAGCAATCAAATAAAAACGTGTAACTTAAATTAAATCACTTGATATGTAAATTAGGCTATAACAGGGAGTTGGAGTCACCAGCAGTATCAACATTATTTTGCAGCCAGATCTCAAGTAATAACCAATACGTAGACTCTTCATTACTCCATTCGTTCAAACATTCTTTCATTTAAAACTGAAAACTTATAACCTTATTGACTCACTTCTCACTATCATCGTTTGAGTTTGGTAAAACACTACATTAGTTACCTATGTTGTAGTCAGAGGTTCTCAAAACGTTCACACCAGGTACTCTCTTATAAATACTTCACCTTTTAAACATCATCTCATGAATTATTTTACCTCCAAAGAACCAAAGGCCTAGATCAAGATCAAATCAGAACTAAACCAGGTCTAAAAGGGGTCAAGAGGCCTAGACTCTAGATCCGAATTAAATTAAATTATGTTTAAACTAGTGTAAATCATGTCATAACCAGAAAACACCTAACTTGATTAAAAGCATTAATTAATTAAATGATCTATACTTTAAATGAATAAAGTCTAAAATTGCATATGACCCAGAGTACTACTGGAAGATGCCCAAGTGCCACCATTGGTACCATAGTTTGAGAATCAGTGGATTAAAATTCTTCTCTTCGAGTATATGTGCAAAAGGGGTGTTCATAATTAATCAGTTCATCAATTAATCGCGATCATGGGCTTGATCGATAAAAGGAAACTATATAAAAATTACAACAGAACAATGATATAAAAAATATCCCAAGTCAACATTGGCAGTGCAAGTTTACAGTCACGGTGCTAGTGATTGATTAAGTGGTTCTGATTCAGAGGCAATTTCACGTAGTTTTGCACAGAAGTAACTCATGCATATGAGTTACTTTACAGTACGGTTGTACAGTCTGACAGCAGTAGGGATGAAGGACCTGTGGTAGCGCTCCTTCTTGCACTGAGGCTGTCTCAGTCTCCCACTGAAGGAGCTGCTCAGCTTGTCTACAGTCCCGTGCAGTGGGTGAGAGGTATTGTCTATGATGGATGAGAGCTTGTAGGCCATTAAAATTAAGGACAAATCAACACATCTGTTTACTAATAACTTTTTTTTATTGGTGGTTCATGATTATACTGGACAAAAATATAATATTCATATTAGAGGTGCACAAATCTGATCGGTCACCAATGATGATCGGCCGATCACAGCCTAATTTTTGTGATCGTGAAATGCGCCGATCAGACAGACCGTTCAAACGTAGATTTCACAGACTTTCTTAAAGTTTATAATCTGGTGAAAACTCCGCAGTATAACGCCGCTCTAAACCTAGTTTTAAATGTAATTCGTGGCTACACAACAGCTCTGGATGTACTGCTCGACTGTATCCCTCTGCGCTTGGCGGCTCTACTCGTTTCCAGACTGCAGTGTCACTAAATGGCAGCTTGTCAAAAGAGAAAGTCAAACGCGTATTTGTTTGGCACCTCATGTCACTGTCTCCTTGCGGAGGTTTTCTTCTTTCTTCAAATATTGTTCAAAGTTACAGTCCAAAACCAAAATGATGCTCCTAATTCCACCGTGTTTAGGCTGAGAGCTCCACCGGCCTCCCCACTACCATCCATAAGGCGCATCTGATCTGAAGCAACTACGAGTCGCAAAGTAAGACATAAAAAATAGTTTACTGTAAACTATAAAAGAAGATTAACTTTATTGGTCCATGAGGGAAATCCTGTAAAAGTTATAAAATAATAAGCGATAAATCAATAGCCTACAGAAATAATAAATAATAATAATAATGGTAAATGGTCTCAACTTATGTAGCGCTTTTCCACCTACATTAGGCACTCAAAGCGCTTTACAGCAAGGAACCTCTCACCCATTCATACACCAATGTACGCAGACACTGGAGGCAAGGTGGGTGAAGTGTCTTGCCCAAGGACAGCGTGCACCTTCAGGAGGCGGGATTTGAACCGCTGACCTTCCGATCATGAGACGACCCTCTTACCATCTGCGCCACCGTCGCCCCATAATAATACAGTTGGAGGTTAAACAGGACAATGTAGATTTCTAGCTAGTAGGCTGTACAATATTCAAATATAAATATTCAAAATAAATTCACCCAAGAAAACACTTCACATTTAGAAAAGCCCAGTATTATTTTTAAATTATGAATCATAATAATCAATTACAACCATGTGATCGGATCGGCAATGATCGGTATCGGCTGATCCAAATTTTAGTGATCGGTTTCAAAAATCCTGATCGGTGCACCTCTAGTTCATATAAAATGTGATGCAAAATGATGTCAAAGAGTCAAAGTTAATCAATGATTGTTTGCTAACTTGTTTATTTAATTAATTAAAGAAATTGAACAAAATGTGCATCTTAAATATGCAACAATCAGGCAAAACATTATGGGGTTCAATTATCAAGACAGGCGCAAAATAGTGAGGGCAAGCTGAAAAATAAGATGTGTTATTTTTTTAGCATGTTGGGTCTAATTTACCACTTGATATTGCCTGTATCAAGGTATTAAGATCCCAAACCACTTTATAGCTCTTGTGATCAAATAATTATATTTTTCCAACAAGCAACATTGCGTCAGATGTTTTAAGCATTAGTATAAGTATTCATACCATCTGAAGCTGTATTATTTGCACAGACAAAGATATAATTTCCTATATAATTTACTCTTACTCCTATATTTATTTGCTGATCTACACAGACCGGTTATCCTCCCACCAGGCCTAATCAAAGCGCGCTTTATAACGACAGTGTGTGTGGTGCAGGTGGAGATGCGTCAGCTGCAGAAGTGTTACCGAGCGCTGGCCGAACAGATGAACCTCATCCTGTCCAAACGCCTGTGGTACATCATGATTGAGCAGTTCCTCATGAAGTATGTGTGGAGCAGCAGTGGCCTAGTCATGGTGGCCGTGCCCATCATCACTGCTACCGGGTTTGCAGACAATGGTAAGCTGGCATTAAGTATTCAGTATTAATAGATACAGTTAAATTTAATGTGGATTTTGTAAGGCTAAAAATCAAGTTATCCTCAAATGATACGGGAGAATGTATTCCAGAGTGCCTATATTCTATAACTATAATAATGATGATGATTACAATCAAATCAAATCAAACTTTATTTATAAAGTGCTTTTCATACCGAAAGGTATCACAAAGTGCTTTACAGATAACAAACAGACAAACAGGTGCATGCGCACACATACACACACGAAACGCACACACACACACAAAATATATCATTAGGACTAAATAAATAGATGTGAGTTAAAAGCTAAGCTAAAAAGGTGGGTCTTGAGCCTGCTCTTAAAACATGAACGTTCCCTGCGGTTCAACATGAAAAACAAAACAGCAAAATCTTAAAATCACATGATTACATAATATGTCAACGCATCATGTAAATAACATGTCAAAACATTGTAACAAAAAAAAACGTGTAAAGTACGATTTTTAGTAAATTGTGGAAATGTTAATAAAAAAACATTTGAAATTATACCTTTTATTTATTGTAATATTTGTTAAGCTACATGTTTATTATCATGCGGCTCCCTTGATATTGCACAGTTCTGTTTTAAGCACATTTCTCACACAGCAGCCTCAACAGCAGAGCTTTTTTCCTTTAGCACATGTTAAACCTCTTACTGTGCTATCTGAATTTGTGCTGCGCAGATAGTGCTGATCGGCAGCCTCAGGTGATGGTGAGTGAGCGGACAGAGGCTTTCACCACGGCAAGAAACCTTCTGGCCTCAGGAGCCGATGCCATCGAGAGGATCATGTCCTCCTATAAAGAGGTAAACACACAATTATTTGTTACATTCCATTCAAAACTAACTGTATTTCTATCATGCAACAGTCACTGCGAGTTTACAAACTCACCAAAGTATTATGGAGTTAAGATTATTGTTGATATTATTGTATATTGTATTATTGTTTGATGCATTGGGGCTAGGGTTGTGCCGATGGACGGTGGAAATTAGCACACGTGCTATAACCTGGTACAATGCATCTCTCCTTTCTGAGGCTAATGTATATTGTACACTGTCCCCGTTCAAATAAAATAAAAGAAATAAATAAATATCATTGTCATCCATTTATCCTGGGATCTCATATTTTTCCTAACATAATAATATGCAGCCTATACCATACAGGATATGTAAATGTATTTAAAAAATGCTTATAATGAGAGTTGGACGATATCATTGTCCATCACGATGGTTCTCTGTAAACATCGTCAACTGCTAATTAAGGGGATATCACCCAACCCTAATTTGGGCACAAAAAATCATAGCGGAACCTAAACCACTTTTTGCCAATCCCACAATGAGGGGGTACAGCTAAACTTTGTAAAAGGAAGAAAAAAAAAGAAAGTATCTAATACAAATGTGAACATTTTGATAAAAACTTTAAATAGAGCTAGGCAGGGGTTCCGCTAGATTCTGCGCAGACAAGCCGGGAAGAGCGTCTCTCAACACAGCCACACTCCAGCGCTTCTGGGAGGGGCCACTGCAGGGCAACGCTTCAGTTTGACTGAACAAGCGGGTTTAAAGAATATTGTAATAAAATGTATTAGCTTTGACGTTCTTAACATATTTTTATAAAAGTAAATGTTACGCTTTGTAAAATAGGCTAGAGGCGTAGTTAAAAAAAAAAGTTTAGATGGAAACATTGGAAGAAGAAGAACTTTAGCGCCTTTCACACACATGGTCACAAAGTGCTTTACATGAGACAATTTTACATTCACTCCACACTCGGTGGTGATAAACCACTTTTGTAGCTTCAGTTTCACCTCGGGGAAACTAACAGAAGCGCTGTCGCGACTGCACACATCTGCACCAACGGTCTGACCACCATCAGTCACGCACACACATTATTCGTCTTGGCCTATTGTACATGGTTTTCGTGGTAGGGGAAACCAGAGTACCCGGAAGAAACCTGAGCAGACACGGGGAGAACATGCAAACTCCACACAGAAAGGCCCCGCCCAGGTGGGAAACGAACCCGGGTCCTTCTTGCTGTGACGCACGAGCTCTAACCACTGCGCTACCGTGCCGCCCCCACATTTTTTATATTAATTTTTATTATTTCATATTTATTTATTTTATTTTTATTGTCAGCCCTTTTGGAAATAATATTTACTCGAAACTTAGCACACTCGCGGAGCAGAGTCTGACCTTTCCGGACTCTCTTGTTATCGTGCTTGGTGACTGTTACGACCGGCTCAAGGCCGCAACAGAACAGGGAAGACGAGACCGGGTAAAAGTGCACAAAGGAAGGGTTTATTTACAGAAGGGCTAAGGACACGTAACAAAACAAGATTAAGGCTAACAAAAGATAACTAAACTGAAATGTGCATGAGGAGTTCGTGAGCTCATGGGGAGCAGCCGCGACCGGCGGCGAGGTGGTACACCCAAGTGAGCGCGGAGGAGGAGCAAACCCCTGGAGCGCGCACCTGCACAACGTTTTAAATGCCCCTGCGGCCAACCGGAGAGGAGCCCTCCGCACTCAGCGTAACGCCCAACACCTGTGCAGAGGAGGCAGAGAGAGGAGCAACCACAACAGCAGAGGCCCCGCCCCCACAGGACCCCAAGCTACGACCCGGGGTCGTAACAGTGACTTTAACAAGGGGAACCTGAGCCAGGAATTACCCAAGTACAGACAGTTTATTAAATGCTCTACCAGAGAGGGAAACACGCTAGATCACTGTTACACTACAATAACCAAGGCATACCACATTGTCCCCCGTGCTGCACTCGGACTTTCAGATCACGTGATGGTCCACTTAATCCCTTCATACAGACAAAGACTGAAACTCGCTAAAACTGTACACAGTAAAGAAGTTCACCACTGAGGCTGTGGAGGAGCTGCACTCATGTATGAAGACAACAGACTGGGAAGCGTTAAAGGCTGGTGACAACCTGGATGAATATCCGGACACTGTGACCTCATACATCCAGTTCAATGAGGCGCGCATCATACCAACGCGCACTAGGGTTTGTTTCAACAATGATACCCTGGTTCACCCCCAAACTCCAACAGCTGCGAAAGGAGAAAGAGGCAGCGTACAAAAATGGAGACAGAGACCATTACAGGGAGGCAAAGTACAGCTTTAGCAGGGAGGTGGAGAAAGCTAAAGCTGCATACTCAGCCCGTCTCCAACATCAATTCTCCTCCAATGACTGTGGACCAGTGTGGCGGGGGCTTAGGGCTATCACTAACTACAAGCCCAATGCCCCCCAGGCTCTGAACGACCTGTGCCTCGCCGAGAGTCTGAATACACATTACTGCCGCCATGAACGCCCATCAGCCTTTGACACCTCTCTAGACACTCCAGCGGCCCCTGCTCCCCCCATCATCACCTCCACCATCAATGACCCCAACACTTTATCAAATACCTCCACAAACCCTCCCTCCCCCCTGCTCTCTCCATCAGTGAGGAGAAAGTGCGTCAATTCCTGAAGCTGAACCTGCGGAAGGCCCCTGGGCCGGATGGTGTCTCCCCCTCCACCCTGAGACACTGCGCGGATCAGCTGGCTCCCGTCTTCACAGACATTTTCAACACCTCCCTGGAGTCATGCCACGTGCCGTCCTGCTTTAAATCATCCACCATCGTCCCTGTCCCTAAAAAACCACGGATCACAGGACTTAATGACTACAGGCCGGTGGCGCTGACGTCTGTGGTCATGATGTCTTTTGAGCGCTTGGTCCTGCCCCACCTCAAGGACATCACCGCCCCCCTCCTGGACCCGCTGCAGTTCGCCTACAGAGCTAACAGGTCTGTGGACGACGCAGTCAATCTGGCCCTCCACTTCACCCTGGAGCATCTGGACTCACCAGGAACCTACGCCAGGATCCTGTTTGTGGACTTCACCTCTGCCTTCAACACCATCCTCCCTGGACTGCTACGAGACAAGCTCTACCAGTTCAACGTGCTCGACTCCCTCTGTAGGTGGATCACTGACGGACCAGAGACACAACGTGCGGCTGGGGAAGATCGTCTCGGACACTCGGACTACAAACACTGGAACTCCTCAGGGCTGTGTACTTTCCCCCTGGCTCTTCTCCCTGTACACAAACTGCTGCACCTCCAGCCACCAGTCCGTTAAACTTAGCAAGTTTGTGGGCGACACTCCCCTCATCGGGCTCATCTCGGACGGTGATGAGTCTGCCTACAGGAAAGAGGTGGACCGGCTGGCCTCCTGGTGCAGCCACAACAACCTGGAGCTGAACGCCCAGAAGACAGTGGAGATGATCGTGGACTTTAGGAAAGACACAGCCCCACCGTCCCCCCTCGCCCTTACAGACTCTCCCACCCCCATTTCCATCGTGGACTCCTTCCGTTTCCTGGGCACCACCATCACCCAGGACCTCAAATGGGAGCCGACCATCTGCTCCCTCATCAAGAAGGCCCAGCAGAGGATGTTCTTCCTGCGGCAGCTGAGGAAACTCAAGCTGCCAACCAAGATGCTGGTGCAGTTCTACACAGCCATCAAGTCCATCCTCACCTCCTCCATCACCGTGTGGTTCCCCGGCGCTACAGAACGGGACAAGCACCGACTGCAGCGCATGCTGCGTGCTGCTGAGAAGGTGATTGGCTGCTCCTATCTCTCCAGGACCTGTTCACCTCCAGGACCCGGAGGCGTGTGGGTCGGATCACAGCTGACCCCTCTCACCCCGGACATAGACTATTCACCCCTCCGCCATCAGACTCATGAACAATAACAAGACCCAATAACTTAGTTACAGACTCACGGACGTATCTGCACTTGCACTGGTGTGTCCACAGTCAGATCTGCTTGTTGCTGACAAGGTATTGTCAGCAACATTTTAATTTTTTTCTTTTCATTTATTAATTTATTTGAATGGGACAGTGCATATTAATGAACTAGTGTTGTAAATATGCCGGATTTAGCTCAAGGTTAATTTCTTTCGCAGTCCCATGAGGTAAAAAACTAAGACAAGGACATACAAAATATAAAACACATAACCCAAAACACACAGCATTACAGACAAAACAGGCAAGGACAACAACTACACAATTCATAAAGTGCATTTCTTTCATACGCCACTCCCCTCGTCCCTCCCACTAACACACCTGTATCTGCAAATATAAATAAGAATATGTTCCTTTCTAATGCCTCTTAATGGTTACACCTTTGTTGGCAAAGAAGCCATTCTTTCAGTTATCTTTTAAATGAGAAGTAGGTGCTGCTTTCTCTGTCATGAGTGTTCCAACTAGAACAAGCCTTAATGGAAAGCACATTTTGAGAAAACGTTTGCCTGCGAAACTGTACTTCATAGTCTCCCCTGACTGTTGATCGAGTGCTGGTCTCTCAATTTCTTTTTTTAATGAATTCCCTTAGAGGAGGCGGGGCCAGGTCATGTGCCACTCTATAAACAAGACAATTCATTTTAAAAGATTTTAGATTTTCAAAATTTTAAAATGTATTTTTCTTAATTAGAACACATATGTGAAAAGATTGGGGTTTTTGATCAAGTACCATAATAGCTGTTTTGTATAACTGCTGAATTGGTTTAAGCGCAGTGGCACCAGCAAAGGACCAGGCTGTGAAACAATATTCAATATGGGAGAATATCATACAGTGGAGGTAGGACTTTGCTGCCTCTGTTGTAATAACACCATATTATAAAACATATCCTGACGATAAATGAACCACAATACATTCTGACATGCATATTTCAATACAGTGTGCGTAACAGGAAACATATCTTTATTCATCCCACGTGAAAAAGATCTTCTTAGTTACTAGATGTTTCATTCTGCTGAAGCCTTGCTGTCGTTGATGATAGTTAAAGTACAGTGGTGAGTGCCTGAACTTTTGCATACCACTGTATATTTGCGCACTGCGGCTCGCAGATGTTTTGAATAAGGCCTGGGGTCAAATAAATAAATGTGATTATTGTATTGCCTTAGTGTGATGTACTGGTCGGAACTGGTTATTTGAACTGATGATGTTTTTGTGAGACCAATGTATTTGAATGGTTGTTTGTGTGGGAGCTGCAGGCAATGAGCCCAAGACAAATTTCCCTGCCTAAATAAAAGTTTATCAATCAATCCAATCAATTAGTCAATATGTCATACATGTTTGACATGACTTGGCTATGCAGATGAACGATCTTAACACTCAAGGGTTCAAAAATGCTCTTCATTAATGTGTTTAAGGCTCTCCAGCTTTTACTGCACTTTAATGAGCTGGCACTGAATAAGAAAATTAACTCAATAGAAAGCCTTGTTCAGAATGTAAGCCAGAGCCTTGATCGCTCCTTGAATGTAAATCCTAAAAAGCAAAAAAACCAAGACTCATTCGTTCTCCCTCTTTCTCTCGGTACATTTTGATGTTCATAAGAGGATTTAGCTGCAGCACATTTACCAAGGGCCTGTATTGTTGACTAGAGCAACTGGTTTGTACTTGTCTGAAGGTTTTGATCGTATGCCCACTTTGAGTTTCCCCAAGTATTTACCCAGTATCTTTACAAAGCGAGGGTCAAGTGCATGTGGTCTTTTGTCTGTGTGAGTTGAATGAGGACCTCAGACCTCTGCAAAGACAGAAAAAGGGGGTTGAATTTTTGAGCAATGTATTTGTGAGTAGTTGAGTTGTACACAACAGCGTTCCTTGTGTACTCAAACTTTGGTGTATAGAAATTGTGTTTTTCCCGACAACTGTGTACGTCTTTATTCTGTTTCAGTTGCATTGATGACACAATAGACAAAACTATATGCATTGCATATACAGTCAGTGACTGTTCGATATCTGTTCTCGGAGAGACAGCTTCACATTGCTCAAATAGTAAGGTGCCTCGAGGACATGAATTGGACTCTGTACAGTAGCAAGCCTCCACACGCTGTGTGAGTAGTGATTTAAAAACTGTAGAGCACATTCCTGTTGCCATACACTGAGTCACCGGCACATCCCTGTGACATGTCCCTCTCCCTGCTTTTTAATGGCTTAAAGTTAAAGATGTTTTGGGTTCTTCATGTTAAATATTTAGCCAGACTGTATAACCTACAGCTTCATGTAATTTGCGGTGTCTTTAGCCAATAGCTGAAAATTACAGCATTTTGCCTTATTTTATGTTATGCAACAGTAACATTTTCTGGACATGAAGGTTGGAGGTGTGATCTCGTGCTAAACAAACATGCCAAATTTCCAATAAATTATTGTCAATGCCTATATCCAATGCTTTCTGTTGTCTCATATCCGTGGTTGTAACTGCCCGGTGTTGTGTTGTGATCCATCCAGACTACAGTGAACAGACACACTTTTAGTATGTGCGTATAAGCTCTGACTGCATTGTCTGTGAAGGAAGCCTCAGGGCACGGAGCAGTTTGTTGATGCTGCTTTAGAAAATACAGAATTCACTTCCTCTTTCTCCCCATCTCTGCCCGTCATGTCTGTGTAGCCAGCAGCGGTCGGTGTGTGTTGTAAATGTGTGTGAAGTGGCCAGTAGCTCTTGGGGCTTAGGCTCTCTTTGACTAATCCTCCATCTGTTGATCTTTAGGGCTGCACTTCTGTATCTCTTCACTCTCTCACATCATGAATGAGCTCAAGGAAGCAGCAAACAGATGTCTCACTAAATGCTGTTCATGAGTTGTTTTTATTTGGTTCATTCATTCTTTATCCCTTTGATTCAGATCTGACTACATCTCCTAATGTTTCATGCTAAAATAAAATGACTAATATGTTTGTTTTATTTACTTAAAAAAAAAAAAAAAGAACTAAGATGGATGAGCAGCTTTCTCTATAGAAATGATAATGTACTGATGTATAACATGTGTTTGCAAGGTCCTTCACTGAACTGCAATAAAGTTCATCTGCTCCACATGATGTCTGTAAATTCCCAGGACTGTGTTGATTGAAGCTGTATCAACAGACTGTGCTTTGCAACATTGCTATTTTATCTTTTATATCTGGTGTTTAGACACATTTGAACAGATTATATTTAAGAAATCTCCACAGAGAAATGATTACTTCAGTTTCATTTAAATTCAAGCCATGTCATCTGAGGCTTCAAAGAATGCAAAACAGAGATAAAGTATGTACTCAAAATGATTACTTGGAAGTGAAGGATAAAACTTGTTCAGCTGTACGCATTGGATAGTAGTATTTTTCTATGACCAGACCAGGAAAGTGACCACAGAGTAGTGGCTTTTCATCTCACATTAACACAACTGATCTTTGGCCTCTGTCCCTCAGATCACGGAGCTGGCGGGTTACACAGCCCGAGTGCACAACATGTTTGTGGTGTTTGAGGATGTGCAAAAGGGCATTTACAAACGCTCGGCGCTAACGGCGACTGTAGGGGGGGAGACGAAGAGCAAGCCTGGGATTCACATCGATGGACCGCTGGAGATCAGGGGTATGGCTGAGTCCGCTCGGTTAATTGTACATATAAAGCATGATATGAAGTGGGAAATATTTTTCAAAAATGACAAATCTGTCTGAAACAGTCGTTGATGATACACTGATCAATATTAAAAAATAATATTGCAACCCACTTTTGGGTAGACTGAACAGGATAGTAGGTAAACATTTTCATTCCAACACAACCCCATCCCCAGCATTATACTGTATTTCCTTGACAAAGGTGCTACATCTGCATGATGTTGCCTTGAGGCAACAAATCGAAGAAGCACACTTTTAGTATATACATACAAACAGACAAACTATGTGAACAATCTAATATGCTTCTTGACATATTCATGCACATTCACATTTTTATTTTATCAAGTTATTCCAATTTAAACCTGTACAAAAGTAATAATTATCTCATCTTTATCTGGCACCTGTGTCACCTGTGACTATGTGCTGAAAGGACGGCTCTACCCCCTCCACAAATGTCCCATTTCAGCCACTGATTTAATTGGACAGAAACATATCCGGTAACATTATAAAAAGATTTCAAAATAATAAAACTCAAAGGGCCAGTGTCAGAGCCAAAAGGGTGGTTTGTTGCCTGAGGGCAACAGTATGCCACACAGCAGGGGTGGCGAACACGCGGCCAATCAGAGTGCTCTTTGCATGATTGAATATGTTTAATACAATGCGGCTCTTTGCAAAATAATTGGTACATATTTCCCATAAACTGTAACAGTCTTTTAGAATCTTGATCAAAAATCCAACCATAGTCCTACAGACCCTGTTTCCCATCTCTACACACATGAAAGAGAATCTGTCTCTCCTTTTCCTTTGCCCGTGCAGCAGCCTCACTCAAAGCGGGATGTAGGTTAAACAACAGTCAGGCAGATCGTGGCACTGGGATCAGCTTCCGTGCTTTTCAAGTTTCTGATTAGCCTACTCTTTATTTGATTAAAGTTGGCCTCATATTCACAGAAAAAGATCAAAATTAGAAAAAGGAAAAAAGCGGAGCTCTATTGAAGCATATGATGCGAAGCGCGACATCGTAACGCGGAAATACGCAAAGTCATTGAATTTTCTTTCACATGTGCTTTAATTTACTTCAATGGCTGTAACTGTAACAAATGCAACAAAGGACAGAATCTCAGACGTCCTCCAGAGGCTCCTGATTAAAGTTTATGAACTTAGTGCAGCCTAGAGCGCGTTCTCTGCACAGTCCAGTCAGGACGACCAAGCTGAGACACTGAGCGCACAGGCCAGGGGCGAATCAGAGGAGGGGCTCAGTGGGCAGGGCCCCTCATACTAACACACTCAGGCATTAAAAATCAAAAAATCAAATTCTGTCCCAGTCAGAGCAGAACAGCACAACATGTCAGTTTATTTAATATACATTAATTTCAATCTTGGTGAGGAGTAAAACCATTAAATCTAATACAATTATTGAAAAGAAAAAGGCCAGGCATAAAGTTATAGTTTATTATGATTAATCACAATAAACTACCGCCCCTGAAACTCATGAATGGTCGGTGCCTTTGTGGCTCTTCACAGGATCAAGGTTGAAAATTTCGGCTCTTGGTTCCCGACTAGTTGGCCACCCCTGCCATACAGGGATAATTTTGGTGAACATTTTGGCACCTTTTTTCATTCAGAGAAGGCACCACAATTTAAATCAAGCTGATCTGATCTGTACCATGAAATTAATTGTGACAATATATCTGAAAAGGCTGCATCTGATAACAGATCCATTTCCTAAATACAGAATTATAGGGCAAACTCGTTGAAGAGTTAAGCTAAGAGTTAAAGGAACAGGCCACCGTTTTTTGATACTGAGATATGTTCTTACCTGAGCTTAGACAAGTTGATGCGTACCTGTCTGGTCTTTGTGTGTGTGCTCAGTCACGCAAAAAGATTAAAGATGTTATAAGTTGGCCTCTCCCAGTATATTCCTATAGCTGCAAATGGGAATGAAGTTGGAAGTGACCAAGCTCTTCCACGGGCACGCATAAAGACCAGACAGGTGCGTATCAACTTGTCTAAGCTCAGGTAAGAACATACTCAGTAAAATGGTGGCCTGTTCCTTAAATACACAATACTTGTATTTCTAAACCTTTATTTATAGAGATTATCCCATATCAGTGCCCACTGAGTATGTGTAAATAATGCTTCTTATCTTCACGTTTTTCCAGGGGAAGCCATAGACGTCGACCAAGGCATTGTGTGTGAGAATGTGCCCATTATTACACCAAATGGAGATGTCGTGGTGTCCTGTTTGAACTTTAAGGTAAAAAAAAAGTATGCATGTATTTCTACAATTCTGTATTATTTATAGCTATACAGCAGCACAGCAGTAATCCGTTACTCTGTTAAACCTGAAACTGACTTTGAATGAAGAGCATTTCTATCACTACTGCGCGTTCACAAGAGGCTTTGTATTTGTCAGATCTCCAGAGTCTCATTAGGCGTTACCTACATGCTGTGTTTTTCCAGTTATTATTATACCTTTGTGTATCAATGATGTAAAAATCCACACATAACCCTAATATATTATGGGAAATCTGGGAGTATGTATTTGTCTGAAATAAATACAGTAGTAGTGGCATATTTTAATGTTTTGATACATTTATTGGGGCACCGGTTTTGGTCTGGGGGTGAGCGCACGTTTTTCAACACAGGAAAGGAAGCACGATTGGAGACCACAGCAGTGTAAAATGGGGCATTGTATGTATCAGTATGGGTATTCTGTTGTAAATTAGCTAACTATCCAAAGTCATCAAGTCTTTATTTCCTTAAAATGCAGTTGTATTGCACTGATGGCACTATGATGTCTATCTTCCAGGTGGAGGAGGGCATGCACCTGTTGATCACAGGGCCAAACGGCTGTGGGAAAAGCTCTCTGTTCAGAATCCTGAGTGGTCTGTGGCCTGTCTATGGAGGGCGCCTGCACAAACCCTCCCCTCAGCACATGTTCTACATCCCTCAAAGGTACAGACACGCCTTAATCAACACAGCAATGACTACGCACAACCAACCGACCTGGTTACTCCACATAACCCTTTGTAACGTAATCCAGTGTAACAGGAGCAGCTGGTGTGAAATGAGCTTTGGCCAATGTTAAATATTTACAGTCCAACCAGTCAGATGCTGTTTAATAACACAGCTACTTTGAAATAATAATTACTTTAAAGACTATTTAAAGTAATTATTTCAAATACTTAGTTCAAATACAATACTTTAAAGACTCTAGGAAAAAAAATAAAAATCTTTGTCAGATCACTGTATGTTTTGCAAAAACACAAGCTATTCAATATGTTCAGTTATTCTAAAGCTCAATTACCTTATTTGATTTTAAGGAATATTTACTATCTTGTATAATATTTTATTGCTATATACATAAAGACGAACAAATCCAAATTACTTATTTACTGCTATAGCTGAGCATGTATTATGTATGCAGTGACATGACATCAATTTAATGTGGCTTATGCTTAAATGTGAGATTTAAACAATGGGCTATATGCACGCAAGCGTCACGTGACTTCCGAGTGGATTCTAAGTAGTCGTTTGCGTATCCTGTCTCCGTTATTTCCCTATGAGGTCTTGTCTAAAAAAAATAAATAGCTGAAGATTACACGGTAGACAGTGAGTTACTGGTGGACAGTCACAGCATCATGTTAAAAACATCACATCATAAATATAATCTTTAGTATAAATACTTTTTAGATGTTTAATTTTTGTGGTGGTGTTTTTTTATACTAGCCGTTAGCGCTGAGATAAAAAGTCCTACCTCAAAAAAAACAGACGTTTCCTGCAGTCAAGAATTTACATCGAACGTAATGTTTTTAACACGTAGCGAGTCACTTCGGATCAGTATCATACTGTAAATATGAAATAACGGAGACAGGATACGGAAGCACCGACTTAGGATCCACTTTGAAGTCACGTGTCATTTGCGTGCATAAAGCCTATTACAGTGACTAACCATTCTTGTGAAAATAAATCAATAGAAATATGCTCAAAGTCTATGAATTTAAGACAACAATTTGAACCTAAGGTATTGCAGTATTGGTATAGATTACAATGGACATGTAGGGTTGTCCATTGTAATCTATACCAATACTGCTGAAAACTGCAGACTCAGGCGACCGTCTCCCACAAAGCAGTAAATATTTTATACATCGGATGAGAGAGCCACCTGGCAGCAGTAATGCAATCCGGTACAGCTAACGCTACATTAGAAACAACAGCAGCGTAATGTGTGTCGCTCCGTGTCTGTATTTGTTATGTGAGTGTTGTAACAATGCAACACTCTTCACTCCTGCTTTCAGCTTATTCTTGTCTAAACCAGTGTCTAAACCACTTTATGAAATGAGGCTCAGACAAAAGAGTGCTCAGAGGCAAATCTATGGTTAAGTGGTGGATGTGTTTCTGCCAGAGGTGGGAAAAACAAGCTACAAATACTCAAAGGACTTGAATAAAGATATAATTGATAATATAATTTAAATAAATGGCCATATTGAGAACAGAACTCTATTAGCAAAGTTGACAATAGATATTAAGGTAATTGTACTTCCTCTCACCAAGTAGAATCCAGACTTTGTAGTGGCACACAATGTCTATAGGGCGTTGATTTGAGTTAGAGCCAGTTGATGCTCTATGAATAATGCACTTTTTGACCCTTCTTTATTTTCTGTGCGCTGACCCTGTCCGGTTTCTACAGGCCCTACATGTCCATTGGCTCACTGAGAGACCAGGTCATCTACCCAGACTCCTTGGAAGACATGGCAGCTCGAAGCCTCACTGACAAAGACCTGGAGGCCATCTTGGCCATAGTCAACCTCAACCACATTGTCACGAGAGAAGGAGGTGGAATTACAAGAAAATTAACCTCTGCAAAATTACATTCATTGTTAACAGAATGTCAAAAATGTCAAAAATATTTTTTGGGTGAAACTTGAATAGCTCTTCTGTAAGAAAGAGAAAAGACTTAAGGCCAAAGTGTGACTCAAATGTAAAGATTGTTTATTTTTTATTAGGCTGGGATGCTGAGTTGGACTGGAAGGATGTTCTATCAGGAGGTGAAAAGCAGAGGATGGGGATGGCACGTATGTTTTATCACAAGTAAGTTCACATTTCAGATTTAAAGAACATAATATCATTTACTATTTCCGTGCGTTGTAAATATCTATTTATTCTGCCACTCTGTGCTCAGGCCTAAATATGCCTTGCTGGATGAGTGCACCAGTGCTGTGAGCATTGACGTAGAAGGGAAGATTTTCCAGGCCGCCAAAGATGCTGGCATCTCCCTGCTGTCCATCACACACAGGCCCTCGCTGTGGTGAGAAGCTGGCGCATGTGAATAATAATAATATCATACGATTCATAATAATGAATCGTAGATTATGTTTTTTTAGTTCACCTACATTTTGTCATTAATTGTAAAATTGTGTCATAAACCAACATCTATGGATAATAATGTGACAGATGAGAAAATTGTGAATTTGTTTGTTTTTTTGTAAGATTTGGTGGCAAAATGAAAACAATGTCCCACATAAAGGCTCACCCAGTCTGTCAGCCTCTCAGATATGTTAGTAAATAAACATATCTGTTTGCAAGTTTGCCAAAATAATTGAACAAACCTAATTAATGAAGCTCATGTTACCCCTGAACAGCAGTAATTCCCAACCTTTTTCTACACCGTCCTGCCTTTCACATGTACTACAAGTACTACAAGGCTGTTGCCGATCATTTAGAAATTGGTAAACTAATACTCATCTTTATTAGTTAAATGTGTTGTGTTTATAATTAAGCTAAAACACATTCCTTACTTCAAAATATCATCGTCCATCCACAATTCTATCAAAATACAGTTTAGTTTCTCTTTATTTTTTCATTTGAAACAATTACAAGTACCAGTCCAGAGCTGAAGCTACTTCACGCTGGTCTTTCACACTCTTGACTTGATTGATTCTTTAAAAGCTTTGATTTTGTTGACAGTCATGTGCGCAAGCTTACAAGAGTTTGCTATTGAATCCACAAAAGTATTATTATTTTCATTATTGTGTATGTATGTAGTCATTTATTCATCTTTAATTAAAATGGGGCGACGGTGGCGCAGATGGTAGAGCGGGTCGTCTCATGATCGGAAGGTCGGGGGTTCGTATCCCGCCTCCTGAAGGTGCATGCTGTCGTTGTGTCCTTGGGCAAGACACTTCACCCTCCTTGCCTCCAGTGTCTGCGTACACTGGTGTATGAATGAGAGTGTGAATGGGCCCCCTATGAGAGACCAACAGGCCCATTTGGAACCATTTGGTTCCAAATGGTTGGAACCAAATGGGTCCACCTGCTCCTGCAGGTGGACCCACCACCTGCAGGAGGAGCCATAGGGGACTGGTGCTATGTGACTTGGGCAGCTCCAACAGCTGCCCCCACGACCCGGCAACGGACAAGTGGAAGAAAATGGATGGATGGATGGATAATTAAAATGAGCTTCAAATCACAGCTCCATTTTTTTTAAATAAATGTCGAAGAAAGAACTAATGACCCATAGTGAATTTCCTTTACCCTTTCTTTGTATCGATCCTATTCTTTGTATCCCTTTCCCACAGGAAGTACCACACCCACCTGCTGCAGTTCGATGGGGAGGGGGGCTGGCGGTTCGAGCAGCTGGACACAGCCACGCGCCTCACGCTCACGGAGGAGAAGCAGAGACTCGAGTCCCAGCTGGCCGGGATCCCTGAGATGCAAAACCGCCTTAATGAACTTTGCAAAATCCTGGGGGACGATTCTGTGCTCAAAACTGCAGAGGAGTGAGACAGAGGGGGACCCACACACTACAGAGGGCACACACAAAGGATTAGGAGGACAAGAAGACAAAGACTTGTTTTCACCCCAAGCATTCTCGGACTTTCCATACTTATAGATCATTTCTCACCGATCCCTTAATGAGTGGGGATCAAAAACTTTAAACTGAAGGTTTAAAGTTTTTGACCTTCAGTTGCTGAGACGAAAATGCCGTCTCAGCAACTGACATTTTCATTTTATGTTTTATTTGCACGTTACTACAGTTTTAGTGCACGACTTTTTTTTCCTCTCTTTATTAACAGAACTTGTGTCCTGATTAGGAATGAGTGAGTGAATCTAAAATAGGATACATTTTAGGCATTTATTTACTATTTTATTTGCCTTTTAAAATTTAACTACAATACTACTTGATATACAATCTGAAAAAAAAAAGAATACATTCTTGGACTGGCTCCAGGAGTACGCTAGATAAATGATTGTGCCTCGATTTGTTCCTGGCATACTCTGTAGTACATTATCTGCTGCCTACATATCAGACAACCAGACATATTTTGGCCTTTGCTGTGTCAGTGTCAGGCCTGCTCTTATTATGGCAGTGATTAGTAATGCAGCTCTGCCTCCACTGCTACTCTTCTGGTTTAATGAACAAATACAAAGGGTACAGACCACGGTTCAAAGGAGGCAGCAGCAGAGGTCTCCGGGAGTGGGGGTTACTCTGTCACATTTATACATGATGAACAGGTACACGGAGTTAGTTGGCATGTGTGATGTCATTTTGGCTCCCTGCTTATCATCTTGAGTTGGCATTAATCACTTCTGTGGTTTGTCTGCAGGTAATGCTCTGGGACTGGGTTAGCTTTATTGTCAGTTCTATCATTAAAGCACATAAATGAAAAATGCTTATCTGAATTACAGCACCAATCATCCCCATACATAAAGACACCGCCGGCAGCAGTATACAAGCTTTTAGGCATCTTAAAAAATATTGGATAAATTGTCATTAATTTCCCAAATAAGATGTGGTACAAATGATAGTTTACCATTTTTGGTACTTAGGTACTGAGGATACCAGCCAGTAAATGATACTGTGAAATAAAATGTCAGGATGCTGACAATGTGTCTGTGTGCTGTGAGTGAAAAAGCAGCAATGATCAGGGTTGAACTTACCTCAGAGTTGGAAGGTTGCATTTGAGAAAACGGGACTCAGGCTCAAAGGAATTCCACTGGCGAATACTTCGCTGTTTTTGTTTTATTCAGTGACTTCTTTACTAACATGCCAATTGTTATTGCAGCCTTTAGTACAAACGAATGGACAATTAAAGCACCCATTATAATTTTTCTGTAATGTACATAAACTAGCAATGCATTGTTACTTTCTCTGCAGTATCCCTGTGCCATTTGTTTTCTAACTGGGTTTGCTTGTCATTCTTTCGATCATTAGGATGCAGCCCATGTCTGGTCAAGGTGACGGTTGCTAAGTCACAAGACAAAAGCTACACTTGAAGGGCTTGAGACTGGGACTCGTTTTTAGACCTTTTGTATGGCCACTTTTTCAAAGTGTGTTAGTTTTGAGCGTTAGATGACTTGATTTGTCATTTCTCTGTAATTTAACTTGTCCATAGCAGTAAATTAACAAATGATTCGAAGATATCAGGATCAATCAACAGTGAAAACATATTCTGTTTCTGTTTTAAGTTGCCTGGTCTAAGTTAATTTTAAAGCTTGGTTATACCAGTCATAAATCTTCATTGGGTTTAGTGCAAAGCTCAAACAGGATGGGGTGTCAGTAGGACTGTGCTGACAGAGGTCAGATAAGCCTGACCCTCTAAATGATACAGAGTCCACTCACTGTCCCTGGACCTTAAGACAGACAGGAATCTTATCTCTGTAACAATGCTTTAATAATGGATAGCCCATAATCTTATGAGAGTAATGATGCAGCAGGTTTTCTCGACAAAGCTTTTCAATTGATTTCATTGAAACCTTAAATTCTTCTCCTTGTTCTATAATTTTAATCTTTTTTATTTTTTTCCCTGATCAGTAATAATTTTCTGTGATTCTATTATGTGTTTTCATTGCTTTGATTAATGTATACATTTTGCCCTTTTTTTGTGTAATGATATCTACAAAACATCACGCTTTTTTTAACACCCACACGGTGGGAAGAAAATACCTATCAGAATGCATTAGTTGTGCGTCCACTCATGTGGTTTCCGGTGTTGTTTATGTGGGGAAAACCACACAGAAAATAAAACAATAAGTGAACATTAACGTTCAATACGCAGAAATGACAGGGAATATCCAGTAGCTGTACATTTTAATGATGCCCATCACGGCGTGATGTGCTCTGCGCTTATGTGGGATAGAACAGGACAATGATGATAAGCTCTCCAACAAAGAATGGCTTATTGTATTGACAAACTACCAGCTTTTGTACCTAAAGGATGTAACAATCAGTTAGTCCTAAATATGTTTTAATAATTTTATTAAACTGATTATTTTATAGTCATACATGTAAAAATGTATATAATATGGAAGGTCTTTTTTTATCTGTCTTTTATGTCCATTTCAGTATGTACTTCTGCTTCTATGTTTTTTTCATACGTTTTGGGCTGTCACTCACTTTTTTAGTTTGTATTGTTTACGTAGAATATATTGTTGCCCTACGTTTGATGACTGACAACATCCTGCGGCGTAATCAGCCACTCCCTATTTAAGATGGCTTTGCACATTGTCCGATCATTTGCCTGAGGAAGGCCAGAGACTTTTCATACACATTACTGGTCTCTGCAAATAAGACAGAAAGTGTTCGTGATTTCTTTTTATTTTCTTGTTTATGCTTGGTCAACTTATGAGTCCCCACTCTAACGCATCTGTCCCTGAGAAGTTGTGTGAAGTACACCTCTCTTAAAACAATGTTTCTCTCTTTTTTTTTGTGATTCTTCTTTTTTTTTTTTTTTTTTTGCTAATCTATTAGATGGGCATAGGCTGATAAATGGCACTGTTTTACAGTAATGAAATTCTACAAACAAAGCTTTTGAATAGAAATTGTCCTTTTATTTTGTTGGTAAGAGTTTGAATGTATCCATAGATGATTATCTTTTTATTTCATGATGACAATGAACACTTGTGGTCAGGTCATTTTCTATTGCTATGATTAGATAAGACATGTTTAGGTGGTGTAAAAATGACTGGGTGAATTATTTAGATTTTGAATTTTAATACACGTTCAAGATGTGGTTATAAACCTTCTGTAATTGAAGCATTCTTTGATTGAACGGGCAGTTTCTTCAAATTGCAGGTGTATCAGCAAAAAATAAAATGATGTATTTTAAAATCATGTGCTGAGCTCACTTTACCTTGAGAAATGGAGATGTATTTTCATGTAAATAAATAAGTGGAACCTCAAATGTATTTCTGTGATTTCACTGGCCATTTCAGTTTCAGGAGACAATTCAGACAATACTGACTAAAGTGGTGCCAAAAATGAACTAGAAGGTCCCTGTGGAACAATGGATGGAAATTAGCCTCAGACTATACAATCCGGCGTAGTGTGTTAACATGCATGTAGCCATGTATGTTCATTAACATGCACTATCCCGACTGACTAAATAAATAAATATAGGCCTATTGTTGGAACTAAAGAAAGGAAAGTATCTTACAATATATATTTGAATCCTATTCAAAAAAATGTACAAAGACAAAATTCTGAGTGATTACGAAAAAATTGAAAACAACTGAAGTGAACTGTAAGACAAGCTGTTTTGTTATGTTTTGTGACCTGGTGATGAGTTGGGGTACAATGATGGGGATTTCTGATTTTATTTGGTAAATTTGCTAATGGGAACAGATATTACAAGATTAATCTTCATTCTGTTCCTTTTTGTTCATGTAGGGATTTAAAAAAATGTGTAATGGCCTGACATGACATGAACAAATAAATAAGTAAATTAACACCAATAAAATGTACTGATATAAATTGACAATTATTACCTAATTACTCTATTGTTTCCATGGTTGCGCTGAGCTGCGTAAGGCGTGTGTTCCTGCGGATGCGATTTGTTTAGTTTTGCAACGATGTCTTGTCACCACGAGGTGGCAGCAAGTCCCAATCGCTTTCACACAACTAGCATATAAAGTTCATGTTTAATTGAGAAAATAAATATAACATGACATTCCCGAAAGTAGGACAATCTCGACACGCGGGTTTGGTGGGGAAAAAAATGAAAAAATAAAACGGTCATAGACAACTTGAAAGTAATTAGTCTTATTGCTGCTTAGTGAGCAAAAGTAGTCTTTACATTTGGCCATAGCCTACTGTGTGTCTAAATCTGTTTTTTATTTTTTTTACTATTATTATTTGAAAACAGTTTTTACGCACATGCCCTTTGATTTATGTGTTTATAATTATTTGGATTTGTTGGGCCGCCGGTGTAGGCTGACAGTTGACAGGACAGAGGGTGAAAGGGGGTGAAGAACGAGAAGAGGCAAATTCTCGGAGCTGGGACTCGAACTCTCCTCGCCGAGCATGTCTTTGGCATATAGCCATTGTGCGGTGTTCTGACATGTGGAGGAGCCAGTCTATCGGCTGCACACGTGGGTTTATTTTTTTATTTTGGTAAACAAAACGAAACGAAACAAAACGCAGTATTGCGATTTAAAACCAACCTTTTCTCCAAATGTATATTTATTTATATTGTAAACATCTATCTATTTAACCTACATTTTCACAGCTCTCTATTGGTTGTGTGATCACATGTTCATCCGTGTGTGTTGTCGGTACGGTGGGGGAGGAGTCCGGTTACGTCGTGCGTCCTGGGAACCTCGCGGCAAGTGGTTTGTGGCTCTCTCTCAACGCTGTTAGTTGCGTGATGAGTCTGCGGGGAGCCGATCACATCCCTAAGCATGGGGCAAAAATAAACTCACATTCGACCCATTTTACTACAACCACTATGACGGCAAGAGGCTTTTCAATGCGAGCGAGAAGGACGTGAGCGCGCTGCAGTGGCCGAAGATAGTCGCGCTTTGCCGGTGGAACAGCGGCGGAGAGAGGAGGGAAGGAGGAGACCGGTCGGGCTCCGTTGTCTTGTAAGAGGATAACGAAAAGGGAAACCAAGCTATATTTACGCACAAAGAGGAATAAGGTCCGGGTTTGGAGGCACCACCATGGGCAGTTCGCCTGATGAGAGCTCGGTGCGCGTGGCCCTGAGGTAAGACTGGCTGTCCACTGCTGGGATGCTCTTAGGACACACCTGCTCATAACACAGGCTTCATTAGCAGTGTACCACCACTAGCTATAGCGTGCGTTGAAACGTCATGTACCAAGCAGCCCACTGTTATGATTAACACGTTTCATGGTAGACCTACTATTGCAAGCCCCTCTTTTCTATGTCTTGGAACTAAGGGCTATATTCATAAACCCAGGCTCAAAACTAAAGCCTGACCTGCCTTGCTTTCACTTTTTATATTGGCTGCATAAATGAACTTGTCATTTTTAAGACATAACTTAATGTTAAAATCTAAGAGTCCTATGGATCCTATTAATTAAGCATCCAATATGTTTGTTCTGGAGCAATGGATTAGCTTGTTATCGGATATGAGTGACTAAATTCGCCTAATTTTAAGATATACTGTATATAACTCCATTAGGTGACTACAACATTTTGAAATCCAGTGTATCCTTTATGTTGTATGGTTAGGAGCTCACAGCCTAGCCTGCTTGCCCCAGCTTTTGTTGTTAATATCTGCAGTGCCAGTGCATGAGTGAGGGATTTATGAATGGACTTTTCTCTGGACCCTGACTATACTGTAGGTAGGCAGGGATTAAGCCCAGGTAAAGCTTGTTAGTGGTTTCTCTTGCGCCACTTTTTACACAATAATGGACAACTCGTCAGAATGGCCAGATCAATTGTTTATAGTGGGGGTGTGCTGACACAGAGCTCTTTGTGGCAGGCAATGACTTCTTGTTGAAAATCTCAACTCATCGAGTCACCAAGTGACTGTTGACATTATAAGACTTGTATTGATAGAAACAAAAGACTAAGGAAGGACAAATAAATAGTGAGTGTTCATAGCAGCAGTGTCCGCCTAATATTTCAAATGAAGGCTCAATATTCTCAAATAGTACCGCCATTACTTTTTGTTTTTGTTTACAGTATATTTTTTTGAGACAGGAGGGAGCTTCTTTGCAGCAAAATATGTAGGCCCACAGCTGCTTTTGCAACTATTGACTGTTGGCCTCATGGGAGTTTTGACAATCGTAATTAGCATAATTATCCCTATATGTAAACCTAGTTTGAGAACCTGTCTTTAGAATGTATTCTTACTTCTTAGCTCATGTTTTTACTAATGAACAATTTAGGAGGAGAGACGCGTACATCCTACGTACTAAACCAGTGTGCTGGATCCAAAAAGTACAATGGAAAGTGGAAAAAAGATCCGCACAACTGAAAAATGCTCACCAGTGACTAGGGCTGAACGATTTTGAGAAATAATCTAATTGCGATTTTTTTTCTTCAATATTGCGATTGCGATTAAATATGCGATTATTGTTGCAAGGTCCTCTTCTCATGTATTTTTCACCTAACACAAGCAATAAATCAGCCTGTTTCATAATAAACAATATTTGAAGTGAAAATTGCAACAAAATTGTTGCTTGACCTATTCAAAATGTGTGTGGACTGCACTTCTTAAACTGTCTGAACTTAACAGTACAGTCTATAAATAAATGCTAAATTATATAGATATTAAAAAAAAATAACTCACTGATCCAGTCAGTAACATCACCCAGACTAAAGTGCAGGAAAGTAAGAACAAACGTCTGCTTTAACTAGTTGGAAAAGTTTTAGGAAATCAAACTCCCAATTAATACAAAATAAGCCATTTAATTTATTAAATAGTACTTTATTATTTCGGCCAATCAAATCCCTGTCTGAGTTGCTTCAGATGTGTGTTATTGAAGGACACGGAGAGGCCAGATGGAGCACACGCCAAATCACAGTGGAATTAAGAGCAGCATTTTGGTTTTGGGATGTAACTTTGGACAATATGAAGAAAGAAAAGAACACTGACACAAGGAGACGGGACATGAGGTGCCAGACACAGACACGTCTCTTTGACTCGCAGCCATTTAGTGACATTTCAGCTTAAACAGCACATTTCCTCAGCAAAATAAGACATGACACGGACTCCTGCCTCGGATCCTAGTTACCAACCCTTTTCATACTGCAGTTTAGTGTTTATATCTAGCGTCTGTACGACCTACGGAGCGGATATGCGGTAGATGCAAAGGTAAATAAAGGCACATGGCACATCGCCTCCGCGGATACTTAATGGTCATGAAACGTCATTATGCTTTTGAGATAAGTTCTTTATCCACAACATTCCCAAACATAAGCCTCCTAAACTGAGCCACAAACGACTCTTTACTTTTTACAATCAGCACAGACTCACCTATATATGTCTGTGGAGGCAGAGGCGTAGAATCCGGAGGTGAGGGAGTTTCTGTGTCATCAGAGCGTGTAGTAGCGGCGACGGAATGGCGTGATTAGCGCTGCGGCTAACGCAATGCTAACGGAGAAAAGCAATATTCCTTCGCGGTGGCTGCATGATAAAAGCTGATATTTTCACTGTACATCCACAATCTACCGCGCACCTTAACTAGACTGAGACGTAAACAAAAGCACGCGACGGAGCGGACTTTGCTGCCATATCTCGTTGCTCTATTTACTTCCCAAATCGCGTGCCCTGCGATTACGAAATCGCGTTGTGTAATATCGCGATAAAATTGCAAATGCAATTAATCGTTCAGCCCTACCAGTGACCAATAAAAACTGGTGAGCATTTTTCAGTTGTGCGGATCTTTACTAATGAACAGACTTACGTTTTCCTCCATGTAAACCTACTCATTCTTTGCATTACATTATAGGTATTTTTCTTTGACCATTTCGCCGACCTTTGTCCTTAATCCCATGCTTGTTGTCTCAGGTGTAAACATGACACACCATGCCGTCACTTAATGTTAATATTTAGTGCTTCAAGTGACAATGTAGAACTGTAGGCCTGTATGTACTGTTAACTTGTCAATTAAGGTGCTAAATCATGATAATTCGGTAAAAGTAGACCGTACAAACCAGGGCAATCAGTGTGATCTGATATGTGAGCAGGATCAGTGGAGGACAGAGGACAAAAGCCACTTCCTCTCACATTTCTGCACTGTTGCTGTATTGCTGGTTTTTGTGCATCCAGACATTGACTTGCCAAGTAGAGTTTACTATTGCATCTTTTATGGATAATGCAGAATCATATTTTGCAATGTCAATTATCATTGGCTGTGAGTTTATGTGGGTCTCAATTATTCATAAACGTTTTGGGTGACTGGCTTATGTAAATTAGCTAGACATGAACGCTACTTGTGATATTGGGTTACTCAAAGCAGGGATGGCCCCATAATGGAGACTTGTCTTCTTGGAATACACACGCAATTTATTAATTATTTAGATGTCTTTTGGTTCTTTACAAATGGCAACAACTTCACGCTGCTGTGTTTTCCTGATTTGATTAGTCATTCAATCTCATAGCTGCCAGTAGTAGTAAAAAGTAGTCTGTCCATTCCATTGTGGACTTTTGTCATTGTAAACTTTTTATTTCAAGGTGATACAATCCCTGTTCACTACAAGCCCTTATTGAATCCAAAAAAAAAATTATGTATGCAATTAGTAAACATTTATTTACATTTCTACAGCATACATTTTGCTTGTAAACATTGTCATAGTTTCAGCACTTTAACTTCCCAAACCAAACGCTTTTGTAAAGTAGTGCCTCTTGGTGCCTCTTCAGTGTTTCAGAAGAAATTTGTAGGTCTCAAATGTCTTTAGCTCAGCTGTTTGTTTACTTTTATAAAGCTGGGTCCTTCATGGCTAGTACGTTTATGTTTATGTATTTATTTATTTGAACAGGGACAGTGTACAATATACATTAGCCTCAGAAAGGAGAGATGCTTTGTACCAGGTTATAGCACTTGTGCTAATTTCCACCTGCAGTCCCTGGGCCTATTGTACATGTTTTTAGTGGTAGGGGAAACAGGAGTACCCGGAGGAAACCTACACAGACACGGGGAGAACATCCAAACTCCACACAGAAAGGCCCCGTCCTGGTGGGAATCGAACCCGGACCTTCTAGCTGTGAAGCACGAGCGCTAACCGCTGTGCTACGTACTCAAAAATCTACTGAACCTCACAAAAACACTAGCCTGGGAACCAGACTCACCGTAGCATCAATTCCATTTCTCACAGCGGTACATGTACGCAGGCAAACAGGATGCAGAGTAAAGTGAGTGACGCTGCTCGTGAACAACACGTGACACAAATAAACAAATCTGATTGCACGGGATTGTTTTGATTTTTCGGATACCGCCAACGGGTGCGGGGTGTCCAGACTGATTTCACGCTGTATAAAAAAAATATAGAGGGGAATCATTCTAGTCTCACCCAGGCTACAAAAACGCAGCAAAGATGTACAAAAGTATCCAGTAAAACAATGTGGAACACAGAAACTACAATACAGGTTGTAGAAAAAGGCAAAAACACCACTGTCTAGTAAAGTGTACTACTGTTCTTCTTAGGTCTTTCAAAATATTATTTGATATTATTTGAGTAAGGACATCTTTCTGTTTTCAGTCATGTGTTAGCAGGTTGCTAGCATATACCTGTCCTGGCCTGTGAGCCTAGGGCCGTCTCTTAGCAATGCCCTAATCCCTAATCCAACCCTACGCACTGATGAAACCACACATCATCACTCTGCTACTGTCACTACTGTCTGCGTTTGAAGTCTTAGCAAGTGAAAGGGACTCCACTCTGATTTATAACTGGAAACTGTATGTCTTCTCAAATTATACGCAAGGTAGGCGCAAGCTACATAATGTTATTATTCAACCATCAGATAAGGTGTTTCAGTCTGTGGTTTTGCAGATTTGCTTTGACATCTGGGCCCAAACACATGGGGATTATTTTTTTATTTGTCGCGTGATTTCACAGACAATGATTATTTAGTTCACATCAGTCTCTGCAGTCTAGGTCGAAAGCGACTAGAAGTTGACCGATGTGGGTTTTTCTAAGGCCAATGCTTTTGGGGATTTCTTATTGGCCGATGCTGATATGCTCAGCCGATATTTTTGACCAATATTTTTTGCAGATTTTTCTAAATGTCTGGTCTATAATCCTGTCAAAACAAATACTTGGCCTCTCCAGCAGAGGCCAATTTTACTGTATTACTTTAGGTGATTCAATCATAGTTTCTGTCCTAGCTTTGATTAGTTGCCGTTAGCATTAGCATATCACGGAATTTTGCGATCAAAAATACAATTGCAGAGGTTACAACTAACTCAGCGATTTAATTCTCCAGGTTCTGTGCTTCAATCAATCAATCAATGGTTTTGTATAGCCCAATATCACAACAGGAGTTGCCTCATAGGGCTGCACCAAACATTAAGGCAATAAAACAGCGCCCCTGTCCTTAGACTCTCCAGCACGGCAAGGAAAAACTCAAAAACCCAGTGGGAGAAACGAGAAACCTTGAGGAGAACCACAGAAGGAGAGATCCACTCCCATGGACGGACAGGCTATAGAGACCCAGGGCCGAAGGAGTCCCTCAGCAGACGAGCCAAGATCGCAGAGCGTCCAGTCCTTGTTGTCAACCCAGTAGGCAGGGTTCCTCCGTTCAGCCGGGTTCCTCCGTTCGATCTACACAGGCACTCCCGAGGGGGAGTGGAACAGGAGACACCATGTGAATAGTAATGAACAGACTACAGATAAAATAAATATTGTATCATAATAAGACAAAGTGTACAGTAAGAAGAACAAGAGGATAGCGCTCAGTGTACCGTACTTCCCACAGCAGTGTTTCTCCTAAGGCAGCTTTACTTCAGGCTGTGGGTTAGAGCTTTACCTAACTGACCTGATCATAAGCTAATTTGAAGAGGTACGTTTTGAGCCTAGTCTTAAATATAGGGACTGTATCTGCTTCTTTAACCTGAGCTGGGAGTTTTTTTCCATAGCACCGGAGCTAAAGGCTCTTCCTCTTACAGTGATTTTGGAGACCCGAGGAATCACTAGTAGCCCTGAGTTTTGAGAGCGGAGTGCTCTGGTTGGCCGATATGGAACGATAACGTCTTGGAGATAGAGCGGAGCCAAACCCTTTATGGCTTTAAATGTGAGGAGCAGGATTTTAAATTTGATTCTAAACTCAACAGGAAGCCAATGGAGAGACTTTAGCACAGGTGTAATGTGTTCTCTTCTCTTTGTATGCGTTAACAATCTTCAGAATGACATGCACCATGTCCATATTAACTTTAGTCAAACTTGAAGCTTAACTTCATCGCAATATTTCTCTGTTCTCTGTTCCCCTGAGGCCTAGGGAGTTGTGGGAGGACTCATTTTAAAACCCTGACTTCACTCTTTCCAATGCAGAAAACGAAAAGTCTCCCTTTTGGTCCCAGAGATATCGGCTTTATTGGTGCTTGATCGGCCAATAGCCAATATTGTAAAATCCCCACATATCAGCTCGATATGTCTCCAAAGTGTCTTTCCTATAACTCATTATCACATTATTGACACTCTTAAATGATTCCAAGTGGTGGGGATGAGCTTCTTTAGGTGCCCACAAGTTACTGTAAACAGAAAAAGATAATTTTTTTTCTACTGACCCAGTGAAATCCATCCATTTTGCCCCAAGGCTCAATTCAGGTCTCTTATGTAACAAGCCTATGTTATTGTCTGAAAACTGCAGAACAATAAGTTATTTATTAATCTACCACAGGTGTCAGGTCGTACAGATTGTCCAAGGAGAAGGTTAACAGAGTTATTGGTTTGCCTACAACCTTGAAGAGGAGCCTGTGTTCCTGAAACTTGGGTTAGAATTTATAGCTTTACTTTTAATGTGTGCGTTTTAAATTTGTGGACTACATTGCCTTAAATTATTGCTGTAAAAATATGGGGCTGCTGGCCTCTCCTATTCAGTCAATACTGGTTTCAGATGAAGATATATTTTACTTTAACACATTTCCTGCTGTCAGTCAGTCTTAAGCCCCACCCCCTTGACCCCAGTGGCTTATGTTTGAGTCCAAAGGCTCTTGTGGCTGCTGCGTCATTCTCCACCATAGAGAGAGTGTGTTAATGTGTTCGCTCAGCCATATTCATGATATAAATATTCATGAAACAAGTCGTGTGGACTGACACACAAAGCAGAGCGAGGAGCCATCTGCCAGCTGTGCACATACTGCTCAATTTAATTTGGCGGTGTAGTTTTCAGATAGTTTATATTGCCTAAACAAGAATAGGGGTGACAGTCTGCATTTTGTCCATTGTACTTGAGGAAAAATGTTCATCTGATGCAATTACATCATACAAAATAATAACCTTTAATGGTCTTTCCTACCCTTAAAGATGGTTAATATTAATAGCAAAATCTTTATTTATTGTTTTTATTATTAATCTATTAAAGCTTGTTTTTCCACCACTGTCCCACCACTATGTGTGCCATCGGAGGGCAAGCCTATCACTGTCCAACAGGAATGTTTCCATAAGGCTATTATCATCTATGGACATGCACTATTTGTTTTTATACTTGTGCTCCGTCTGTCAGCAAGGGCGGGGCTCTGCTCTCACCACCCTCAACCTCCGTCCCGTCCGACAGCCTTTGACCCTAAAAGCAATCCCCAGTTTAACAGAGCAGTTCCCGTGGCAACTGTGGATCCATTCGAGGCGGAAAGGATCCACGGTGACAGCTCTATGAATGGGCTGAGGTCAGTGGAACAGACGACAAAAAAGAGGCAATCTACTGACACAGCAAAAATTTTGGTCTGAGCAATGCCAGCAACAGTGGGTCTTAGACAATGGCCATGTATTAAACTATCATCACCTCGAAGCTCACATGTTGTACGGTATGCTATGCTGATCTCAAGCCTGTGTCCATTGGTTTTGTTTCTTTTAATGTAAAATCTCTGTTGTTAATTTGATATTGCTAACAAAAAAGGAAAGAATGACGATCTAAATAGGTCTCATTCAGTTTGGTCATAGTCTCAAATTTTCCCTAACTTTAGATTTGTTTGTGGTCTCAGAGTTGATGCAGAAGTATCTCAAAGTGTTAGCTCTGATGCTGGCTCCAAATTACTGCCTTAAAACCTGAATCTTTTTCTCTATCATTAGTGTCCTCCTGGGACTCATTGTGGTCTCATTATCCGTATTTAGACTCTATAATATAGTATATTTTAGATTAGTGTAAAGTGTACTCAGTATATTTTAAAGCACCCAAGATATATCTTTACATTAAATGAAATGATACCAAATTGTGCAACGCTAGAAAAATGCTTTGTATAGATGGTATATATATTGCAATTGTCAGTTCTTTAGTATTGACTATATATTTGGCACACCAATTTCATGCTCGTAGTATCTAGTCTCTTACGCTCTACTTATTTGGGTATGTTATTAGTTATTAACATTTACAACAACAGTGTCAAATGTGTACACCATCGAGATCAATACATCATAAAGCCAAAATTACTAGTGCTGGGACAAGATAGTTTATTAGTTTTCTTTGCCAATTTATTCAGGGTTATAGTATTGTATAAATTAATAAACATCATATTGGCCCTATACATATTTGTATTTGCGACTAAAGTGTATCGTCCCGAGCCGGATCTACAAATTACATTACCTTTGTTGAGAGTTTTTGTACTGTACTATACATTATTAAAATTGTGTGACCGTGGACTTACAAAGAATAGTTCTGATAAACATGGACTCAACATGGATTCAATAGATGTAGTCATTGGTCTGGGATACCTACCTGTACTTCCCCTTAGTGCCAGGTCTAGTGTTTTCCCCTTGAGTACGTCACTGTATTCAGTCTCAACCTATTGTATTCTGTCCCACTACAAGTTGCAGTATGTAATTTTAGGTTTCCTGACCACACCCGTTTTCATCCAGATGTGGTCACCTACAGCCAAAAACTGCAGAAATAAAATGCCCACAAACCAAAATCTTTGTCCTCTGCCTTTGAGCCTGTTGTACAGAGGGTTGAAGGCCCTGATGTCATGAGCAACTGCAGGACTATAGACAGTAAGTGGCACTCCCAAGAAGAGAGACTGGCCTATTGTTTCAACTAATTTTTCACTGTCCATAAGGTCCCACTTTATTTACTACATCGTTACATAACCTCTGTTTGCTAGCCTCCTGCTTGAGGCGGCCATTAGAGCCAAGTCAACAAGAGGCGTACTATACAGGCTTTCTCACAGCAACACATTGGGAACACACATGCACCTGCCCCAGGACTCGCGTGTCGGTGGTGAGTGGGCAAATATGACAGTCACAAGGCTCAGTGGTAGCATTTGAACACCTTTTACACCTTACTTGACAGTTACTTGATGCAATTTTGTTTACAGTGATTGTCATATTGTGATTCACTGGCTGGTGTTCAATCTACATCATGGTTTGAGTGAGAGACAGGACTTTCATCAGAAATAAATTGCTTTAGTTACCTCTTAAATATAATGCTATGATGCTAAATCTTTTTTTAATTTTAACAGAATCAAAATTATTATCCATATATGATGATTGTTTTTGTCATATTGTCCAATCATACATTCTTTTTTCAAAACGAAAAAGGTATATTTTGGAAGTTCTTGGCAGACAACAAAATATGTCTCAATGGAGTCTTCTTATAACACTTGCAACCTGTAGTTTAAAGACGTGTTTTTTTTGTCTCCTGAGTTGTTAATTTATGCTCAGAGTACCCCCAACCTCAAGGAGGGGGCGCGTGCAGCAATGTGGTTGCTCATTAACCTCTGCTGGGATAAATTGGTTTTATTTGTCCCCTTTAAAGCACCTCAGAGAGGCATAGTCCACCCACATCACCATTAGACACTTGTTTGTCTGTGTCCTGGCCGTGTACTATCCATTTATGACATAAACATAAAAATTAGAGTCCGACCGATATATCGGGCCGATATGTGGGGATTTTACAATATCGGCTATCGGCCGATTTAGCACTGAAAAAAGCCGATATTTCCGAGACCGGAAATGATAGACTAGAGTCGGGGCTTTAAAACGAGTCCCCCCATAACTCCCTAGGCTTCAGGGACACAGAGAAACGTCGCAGTGACCTTAATCAAGTTTGTTAAACACAACTAAACCTCCGTCATTATGGACATGCTGCATGTCAATTTGAAGTGCAGAATCTGGAGAATTCAATCGCTGAGTTAGTTTTAACCTACACGATTGTATTTTTGATCGCCGCGCAAAATGCCGTGGCTAGTAACAATATGCTAATGCTAACAACAACTAATCAAAGCAGGGACAGAAACTATGATTGGATCAACAAAAGTAATAAAATAAAATTGTAGCGGCCAAGTATTTGTTTTTACAGGATTATAGACCAGACATTTAGAAAAATTGGCCAAAAATATCAGCCAAGCATATTGGCATCGGCCAATTAACATTCCAAAATATCGGCGTCGGCCTCTAATAAAAATGCTTTCCCTGAACTTTCAATTAGTCATCTTGTTGTTTGCTTCTCAAACAGTGAAAAACATGAATTTAGAAATCTTTCGTAACAGGTGAGAAATGATTGTTAGTCTTTGTTAGTGGGTTTGTCGTACTTAAGAGAAAACGGATGAAAATTTGTTCTGTTTGTCTATTTTGAATACTTCACTATGACGTTGCTGTGTGTTTCCTCCAGGTTACTTACTTTGTATTCTAAATAATTAAAGAAAACTGAAAATTGTGGTAATTAATTTGTGTTTATCTCTATGCCATTATAGCCTATTTACTTTCAAAGTGCTGCGCAAAAATTTCTCAGATACCAGATCTGTTTATTGCTTTGGGAACAAGTAGTACACGATGCATCCTTGTTATTATTATGCCCTTTGTTTATCAATCAGTGTGTCATTTGTCATTTGGGTCAAAGGACAAATGACCTATTGCGCTGCCCTACAAACCATAAAAGGTGGTCTATGGGGAGTCAGTGCTGAGTTGGATGATTTGTTTCTGCCTTTGGGCTCAGAATCAGCTGAATCACAGTGCGTTCTTTGCCTGTCTGCTGCACATGGCATTTTATATAGTTTTTTTACGATCTCACGCAAATTTCATTACTTTAGCGGTGCACAGTTATGGCTCTGGTTACTTTGTGTCTTGTTCTGGTGCAGAATGAATTAATCAGACAAAGCCAGCTCCCAAAGGATTACACTGATGAGAATTACAGGGATGCATGAGGTCAGCAGGTGATCTGATTGGCTGTGATTCAGGAAGTGAGATCAGCAAAGTGGTGACACTATGACTCAACTCTTTTTGATAAACGCTGTGTTAGCGTTTGAAGACGATAAAGAAAGAACATGATGGTCTGTTGCTGTTCTTTGTTGTACTGTAAATAGCATAAGAAGTTGGTATCATATCATTGTGGATTTACAAATTTGATTAAAACAGACAAATCATCATGTGCAGTCACAGTTTTACTATATGCTGTGTTTCTGTCACAAATTTGGTACACATTTTTAGATAAAAGTTACTACATCTAAGACCAGAACTGTTACATTGTATACCACTTAACGTACACAGTTTACTTTAAAAAAAATAAAAAATCCTACATACTCATCAGTTGTCCGACTAGATTTCAGAAATCCAGAGTGTGTAAGCCACCACAAGTGTTTGATTTCAAGGGAAACCTTTTCACGATTTGCCGTGATCCCCCTTCTTTTGTAGTACACCATTGTGTGAATATGAATGAGACTAACCAGAATAAGTTTACATTTAAATAGATGGATCAAATAAATAAGCAATAAACTGCTATATCAACAGTACTTTTCAATCTTATCTTTATGTTAAGCAAATTAGTTTCAGATTATTTACGTTATAGCTGACTTCCTGGTTTCTTTACAATATTCTTCCTGCTCGATGACGAGGGAATATGTCGACTCCAAAGCCACCTGTGTCCCCTTACCTTGGGTAAGACTAAACACCTGCTACAATAACCCTTGAGAGCATGGAGGTTTATATCGAGTGGTATGAAGTGACCAGAGCCCTTTCTCTGGCGGTCACTGTAATCGCTGTAATGAGTCTGTGAGCAGGAGCCAGTGGTCACATGACCAGCCTCACAAAGCCTCTCTGTCTGCGTCTGTGATATTTATGTGTTTCAAAAGGTATAAGTGAACTCCACTGTTGTGACTGTGTGTGCCTCGTTTTATGTGTGTGGGGAATTCACTCAACCGTATATAAATGTCACCTGTCTAAGATTATAAATCAAAGCACTTGTGTAATGCAGGTGGAAAGACTTTAAACTATTACTCAAGTCCTTCATTGTTAGAAACATTAGAAGCTTTAGCATGTGCTCTACTGTAATAAATTCAGCATATTACAAACTAGGGATGTTTTGTAGCTAAAATGTGTGATGTGGTTATGACCTGACCCAAACCTCCAGACTACCTCCCGACAATCTTTGTCAATGTAGCTTGTCCTTTTAAACCGGTCTTTGCCAAAGCCTTGTTTTTTCTTTCTTTCATCTTTCTCAAGATAGAGACTGTAGCAGATTTAACTAAAGAGCTACAGTCTATAACATGTGACTTTAAATCTCTAATGGACTTGTTTAACAATATCAATCTACAATTTCCTCCTTATAATTTAATGCTCTTTTGCACGTTACACTTTCAAATGTTGTTGCTCCTTAGACCTCCATGGACGGTTCAATTCTTCCAAGCTCAGGTTCTCTACCAGAGGGTAGAGGGTAGGGAACCTTGAGGGTTCTGCGCAGTATCTTTGCTGTTCCTAGAACTGCACTTTTCTGAACCAAGATGTCTAATGTATTTCCTGGGATCTGCTGTAGCCACTCCTCCAGTTTCGGGGTCACTGCTCCGAGTGCCCCAACGACCACGGGCACCACTGATGCCTTCACCCTCCAGGCCTTCTCCAGCTCTTCTCTGAGCCCCTTCTCATGTTTCAATCACTTGGTATTGCTATGTCAACCAAAACGTCTTTCCTCTGCTCTTTGTCCACCATCATGTCCAGTTGGTTCACCATTACCATTCTGTCCGTATCTGGAAGTGTGAGTATAATACATTTTTTTAAATATGGCCACTGCCTTGTTGTTATGGTTGAGCCTTGTGTTATTCGAGACAGTGGATTAGCATTCTTAAGCCCTACAGTGCTGAAGGGCAGTCCATATCCACCTGCAGAATGCGTGTTTTGTGTTCAACACAAGATGAGGGTTGCCAGATTGTCATTGCAGAATTAAGTTTAAAACATACAAGATTATGCCTCTTTCTTAAAAGTGTGGTAGATGTTAGTGTAAACGTTGTGATAATATAGAAATCCTGTCAGACGAGCATTAGTAAAGCCTGTTTTCACTTGCAGAGTGGAGGGAAGGGCGTTTGCAAGTCATTTTGTGTGCTATCACAGGGCAAGGTCAAGTAAAACAAATAAACTCTTAATGGATCTGGATCAAATAAGTCACCCCAGTCACAAGAGTCACACTTTTGCATGTTAGAGCCTGTTGCATGAGAAAACAGGCAAGTCAGTCTCAATGTGATTTGCAAATCCACAAATAGTACATTATAGTTCTAGACATAGACAGATAGTTCTAGACAGAGAAGTTCACCTGCTTTTTGCTGTAGTCTGTTTATTCAAAATTTGCAGGTTAAATTGGGTAGTTGCTAAGTCAAAACTAAAGCGGGGAAAAAACATCAACATAATAGAAATTTTAGACAATGTTGAATCACTTTTTTATTTGGCATCAAGTGAGGTTAGATGGTGTTGGAAAACTGGAAAGACTCTTGGAACAGCATACAGACCTTTCTATCCATTCTTTATAGTGTAATTTGAAGAAATAAAGATAAAAATAAAGCTACCAATTTTAAACGGTACGGTGATAAGTACCAACATTTTACTCCTAACCCCGTGATTATCTGAAATGGCAATGTTTACTTCACTTAACAGTTTAATTGGGTCGTCTTTTGACAGTACACACATTCAAGTACTGGGAGTGGGACGGTCCTGTTCTGTATAAAGACCATCATTACACAGACACAAGAGCTTTTGTGTCTGGTCTGGACCCAGCCATTGTCTTCAGTGTTTTTCTACGCCAGTTTGTTTTCCCATGTCGCTGCTACTTCTTTATGTCACGCTTTTGCACTTTGCTCCCTCTTCATCCTTGTTGGAGGACACTGAGGGTGTTGCAATAAACAAACATTGCTTCACACGAGCTGTTGGGCTAAAGACAAATGTCACAGAGTGGGATTCGGTTCATAATTTGACACTTTTTCAGCTACCACCACCAGTAAATGTAGAAAACTCCTATTTGATATGCTATATTGCGTTTTTTACTGGCTCTAGAAGTCACACTAATGCCTCTGTCCTGTGTTACTGTGGATTGCTGTAATTGTTACCTGTCAAGTTTTGGGCATTTGGCCAAACAGATTAAAGCAGATTCACCGCTGTTTTGCTCTGAACTGTCCCATTATCAAATTACCTCTTTTCCACAGATGACCTCATGTCTGTCTCCTACCTTTTACAAATGTTTTACTGCTTGATGTGGAGCATGGGACAAAGTAATTAAATGATAAGTAATTGAGTTGTCCGTTTCTTAAATGAGAGCAGTCCCCAGATAACCCACTTAAAGTCCCTGTAACTAACGTTTCCTGTTTTCAAGCCAAAAAGAACGGCGCTTGTGCAGTTCAAATTGTTGGTTGCAGACTTATTTCTAACTTTCTCGACACATTCCTATCATCACGATTCTTGGGGATGCGTTTATAGGCACGTTTTATAGCCTTCAGGAAGGAAGAGTGACACGGTAATGTTTCGTCCACCAAGCTAATTGTTTTTGGTACTTCCAGGTATATGATTTTGACTACAAATGTCTGTGAGTCACACATTATACACTGCATGGGAGCAAAATGGATTTCACTTTAGCGAGGTAAAAAAAAGTAGGTATAGCCCCTTAGTGTGTGTCAGACCGGTGTTAAAGTGCATATGACAGGTTTTATACATTGGATAATATGACTTATTTAGAAGGATAACATCAGTTGCATAATTATTGCAATAATATATTTTATTTCAGTGAAGCAATTTTACTGAACTAGGGATTATCCGATATGAAAATGTTCTGCCGATATTGATAACCGATATTTGCCTCGCTGCTGTGGCCGATATTTGCAGATATTTCGATGTATAGAAAAGGCTCACTCAAATGTTGTAAAGTTTGCAAATTGTCATTCCATTATTGGAATGTCTTGTGCCTCGTTTTCACGGGTCTTTAACATGACAAAAGTGGGCACAGTAAAGGTGAATACAGCCATTATCATCACTGTAGTAAACCTACATGATGACAGAAAGCCAATGTTTACGTGTTATAGCCTTTAGCCTGTGAGAAGCTATGCTATCGCTAACAAAGTTATAAATCTGGCGTCAGGACGAAGAAACTTTAGCAACACTCCCCACTCAGATGTAGCGACAATCCATCAGAAAAAAGATTCATGTTAATCCTGACTCAAAATAATTTCCTTGGAGGCAGTTTTAGTCCAATTTGTAACAGCAGCAACTTGTGGCTCTGCATCTCTGTGGTGTCCAAGTGTCCGCTCCACATTGTTTAAAATGAGTAAAACACATACTTTCTTTTGGAGACGTGTGAATTTATGCAGGAGTTTCTTTATTTTTAGGAGCCACTGTTTATTTCAGATAGTTTGAATAAACTGTTGCCCCTGTCAGGTCAGTGCAGCCCCTCAATGTGCAGCCCCTACACTGCTGCTGCATTCAAGTGCGCTACGACATTAAGGCAGGAAATAATTCAAGAAAAAATCGATACCGATACCGGAACGATACCGATATGTGAAAAAAATGACAATTATTCCCTATACTGAACAGATGTTGGGCAGAAAAGTTATTTTTATTAGATTTGTTAAGCTACTGACATAGAAGAAGGTAACATACCATAGCAGTTTGACTCATGGTTGAAAGGCAAGGTTCCGTTTAAAATTGTTTACTTTCTTCTATGTCACTTCCTGTCGGTGTCCAGTAAGGATGTGAAACTATAAACAACACAAAAATGGCCATACTAAAGAAAACCGGGTACAATCTTTAGCAAAATCTTAAATATCTTCGTGTTAACTACGTTTTAGGAATAATTGTGTCTAATGTGTCATATGCACTTTAAATGAGGATCTTTAAAACTGTCATTGGAAGTTTGGATGATTTTTGTCTCTTCTTTTCATTTTTATTTAGTCCTATTTTAGTCAACAAAAATATCTGGACATTTTGTCATAGTTTTAGTCTCACAAACAAGTTTTGATTTAGTTTTAGTCTCATTTTAGTCCGCAGAAATAGTACTTTGACTAAAATGATTATGAAATATTTTAGTCAACGAAATTAACATGCTATTTTGAAGAATGTTTGTCTAACTGTGCCGTCCCCTCCTGTGTTCCCAGGTGCAATTGTCCAGTCTCTGTTTCCGCAAACTTCAGAATCTTTTTAATCACAGGGATCTTGTGTCCCACTTACAATGACACCTCTGTGGACTTCGCTACCGAAGACATGAGTTGCGTGTTCTTTTGTGTCGCTAAAGCCCCAGAACTCAGCCCTCCTCGCTTTCAACGTTAGACTTTTGTATTGAGAAACGGGATCAAACTTTTTTTTTCCCCGTTAGTGCTAACACAGACTTGAAAGGTGAGAGTTTGTGAATAGAAAGTCAATTGAGAGCTCGGTCGGGTCTCTCACACGCTGTACAACACTGCTAATGCCTACAGCAGTCAGCCACAATCGCATCCATTTATAACAAAATACATCTGAGCCTCCAGGTGTATTCAACTTATGTTTCAGCCCAAAACCACATTATAAAGTCTTGTACAAAAACAACCTCAAAATGAACCTCTTTATTAAGGTTTGAGCTCAACTGTACGATTACATAATGATGGTTTTTGCATATCTTCAGGCAAAAATATGGATTTCCTTGTGTCATCATTGGCTCTTTTTTGTGATTTGACAGTGTATTTGGTGGACTGTTTTCAGTCATTTGTTCTGTGGCTCTGTGGTAGAACATCTGCCCAATAATCCAATGGGTAGCAGTTTGAGTGTATTGCTCCAGCCAGTAGAAAGTGCTTGTTGTGTTGTCTTATCTTGTTGCCTCCTCTGTCTGTAGTGTATAAATGAGAGTGTGTTTGCGAGTGTAGATGCGGAACAACAGACAGAAATTACCCAGTGTCCCTTACAAAAGCAAAACAATTATGGCTGATACATTTAGTTTGTCTTGCTGTACACATACTTTCTTTTGCAATATGTTTGACAATGCGTGCTCATATCATCCCCCACTTTAATAAAACAAACCCGGCTCATAGTTATTTTTTATGCGGATCCGCCAAATCCACATTATCCCAAGCTCTCATTTAAATTCAACCAAGGTGCTCAAATATTATTGCAGCCTGGCTCAAATATTCCAACTTCCTTTAGACAGTGAGGTCTGTGACGAGGCAGCAAAGCATTATGGGAGGAAGTGATGTTTGGTGTTTTTGTTATGTTTGACGTATTTGAGCAAACAGAGCGATGTTAATGAAATGCAGGGCAGTTCAGTTTGGTCTTGTGTGTCTAAACAGTGAGTGCCCTGTGAGAAAGGTGCTGCCTCCGGGGGAGTGTCCTGGCACTGCATGGCCCCGCACGCACACACGCACACACGCGCGCACACTCCCAGCTCAAATTCACACATGAACCAACTCACTCATGCAGAAGTACATATCCACTGGTCTCTTATCACCTAAAGGCTTTTTCCTCCACTTTGAGCTTGTGTTAGTCAAGAAAAAAACTATACTATAAGAACAAGATCTGCTTCAAGTTCTTAGTAACTCCCACCTGAACCAAGCACATTTTCTCCTGTTCAGCTTTACCCAAATCTAAAAGCTTCTCGATTGGAGCTTACAGCTTATAGGTCAATGTAACGCCTCATTTGAAAGCCAAGACCTTCGAAACTGATCTAAGAAAATATTATGCTCACTCTTTCGTCGAAATTGTTTACGCCTGTCTTGTTGCATTTCTGTTGCTTTTTTGTCACCTGTTGTGTTTATGATGATTTTTTTGCGGCGTTTTCATCCTCACTTGCGTTTTTATTGCTTTTTTTCCGCTTTTTTTGTCACGTTTTGTTGCTTTTTCATCAATTTTTCGTCATGTTTATTTAGTTTAAGTCGCTTTATTGTTACGCGTTTTCAACCTTCTTTAGCTCTCGTTTTTGTCGTGGGGGTTATGGGGTGGAAGGCAAGCACAGTTAAGGCAGTTCATTACCTCTACATCTGGGGGGGGGGGGGGGGGTCTTCTGATCCTCTTCCGTTTTCCCTGTTCCTCCTTCCACTTGGGTCGATTCTTCGAAAACTTTTCTTCACTTTTCATTTCTATGCTAATGACAGCCAGATTTACGTGCCGTTAAACCAGAACATGGTTATTGTGTCTTTTTAAAATGTGTCCTTACATTTTCTTCATTTTAATAATTAAAAAACAGAAGCCCTGCTGTTTGGTGCCCTCTCCTCTCAGTTAAATCTCAGTCCCTTAGACCCTTCCTTAAACACACAGTGGCCCTTGGACGGTGCTCTGCAGTTCGATGCACAGATTAACTCTGTACAACTCCTGTACGACTGAGAACTTACACAGACATCTGTTAAGTCCAGTTTTTATCAGCTCAGGCAACTATCCAAAGCCAAACCATTTGTTTCCCGCCATCATTATGAGATTTTAACTCATGCTTTTATGACAAATTGCTTGGACTTTTGCAATGCACTTCATGCTGGACAGAGATCTTGACTTTTGAATGTGTGTATGGTTTATTGTCTGAAATTTATTTTCTCTGGTCTGTTCAGGTCTTTGGTTAACTTTTACAGTTTTTTTTAAACAAACAAATAAAGTTGGATTGGACTTGATAAGCGACACATTTTTTGGGACAGTGCTTGATCACTAGTATAAAATCTTGCTCAAAAAGACGAATAGAAAAGTTGGTGTACACACCATCCATACATTTTCTTCCACTTGTCCGTTGCCGGGTCGTGCGAGCAGCTGTTGGAGCTGCCCAAATCACATTGCACCAGCCCCTATAGCTCCTCCTGCAGGTGTTGGGTCCACAGAAGGACGGCCTCATGGTTCTAACCGGGCCTGTTGGTCTCTCATAAGGGGCTTCTGAACTGCTCTTTGTCTGACCCGTCACCTAGGACCTGTTTGCCATGGGAGACCCTACCAGGGGCACGAAGCCCCTGACAACAGAGCCCCCAGGATCATTTGGCCGCTCAAACCCCTCCACCACGTTAAGGTGGCGGTTCCAGGAAGGGGGTGTACACACTAGTTTTTAAATAATAATGAAAATGGCTGAGCGTGTTTTTATCCGTGTCTTGCAGGATCCGTCCTCAGCTGGCCAAAGAGAAGATCGAGGGCTGTCATATCTGCACATATGTGATGCCCGGGGAGCCCCAGGTGTTTCTGGGTAAAGACAAGGCCTTCACTTATGACTATATGTTTGACATGGACACACAACAGGATGCCATCTACACGCAGTGCACAGAGCGGCTCATCGATGGCTGCTTAGAGGGGTACAACGCCACCATCTTCGCCTATGGACAGGTCAGATTATTCACTTTCTAATACAACTGTTAATCTGACTCTGGCGTGTAAGGATTTACGGCACAGTACATATGATACAAAGCCGTAATGTTATTCAAATATCCCTATTAGATACATTGTTGACACATGCCCTAAACCGCACACAACCCTCTGTCTGATATTGGCTGATTTTCGTAAGAGAGCAATGTAGGGAGTTTACTGATAAGGGTTCATGGATTGCCTCACCTCATACACAAACACGCCACATCTTGAGGCCAAAAGATGTCCCAAACAGTGAAGGGGGAAATGCATTAAAATATCAGTTTCCTCATAGAGTCAATAGTGTTATTGCCCTCAAGCACAAATCTTAGGTGTTTTTGTAAGTAGAATGAATGGCATTTTATAGCTCGTAGTAATGACATAGTTTTTCTTGTATAACTTTCTAAATTTTTGTCGGTGCGCAACCTTCTTTTATGCGCATGCTTTAGATAATATGAACTATATTTCAAAGGTTAATACCACCAAACCTGCTCATGTATCTGCAATTAAACAACAGCTTGTATTCAGATAAAAACTGCAGCAGACTTTGTTATATAGAAACAGTTTTCCCTCCTTTTCCAAGGTTCCCACTGCTCCTCTTCATCCCCACCGTTATTCTCCTCCTTCATTTTCCTGTAACATTTGTTTTCATGTCCAAAGCCGTCTTTCAGTGGACACAGCAGTGGTCTCCTCAATCCGATTTATGCATGAGCACACACCTACAGATTCTGCAGGTGCGGGTTAAGCGTGGACAAACCACATAGCCCGTCTCCATCTATCACCACTCTACACACTCCGATACACAACCCTCTTTCAGAACGTCCAGTGGGAGCACAGGGGGCATGGGTGAATTTGAACCCACACTTGCATTCCTCTCTTTACTGCCATGGTGACCACATAGTCCCAGGGCAGGAGAAGGGAGAGGGGGGGTCCTGTCCCATTAGAGACATAAGCACTGTAACACATGTAGTTGAAGTGTGAATGCTTCTGTTCAAATCCAGAAAAGTGGTAACCTAAGTAGCCTGATGGAGTAATGAAAAGACAAAGTCTTATTTTGGGCATCCAAGTCAAAAATCTATTCACATGACGGTGTAAATATATATGCAAATCCTTTTTCCATTGGAGGTCACAGATTATTATTTGGATAGAAATAGAAATCTTGGGCATGATACTGTGAAATCGTTGATGGCCCCAAGACTCTGAAGTAGCTCATTAGAATCGCTGATGTGTGAAGTGCACGCAGACCATGACCCCACAAGTATGTTGGTCACCTAGTCTCCACTGGACACGCGTTATAAGCTATTTGGTCACACTTCAGAATAAACCTTTTCATAGACATGAATGCAGTCTAATGATGGTGATTCATGATTACATGATTTATATTTCGTCTGTCAAAACCTAATAACCTGGAATTAAATTGTAATAAATGGACCAAGTAGATTAACCTTTAGCCGACCTGATTTCTACTATTTTATGACTCTACAATGTTTTGACCATTTTGCAAGCCAAAAAAAAAACACATTATTTTCTCTGTGTCTCTGATATGTCTCTGTTCTACCCCCAGACGGGCTCGGGTAAGACCTACACCATGGGCACAGGCTTCAATGTCAATATCAGTGAGGAGGAGCTGGGTATCATCCCGCGCGCTGTCAACCACCTGTTCAAAGGCATCGAGGAGCGCAGACAGGCGGCCACCGAGCAGGGCAGGCCGGTCCCAGAGTTCAAGATCAATGCGCAGTTCCTAGAGGTGCACCAATTCATTCTTATATGCATCATGAAACAGTCAAAATGTTGGATGTTTTTTTCTTGTTTTTTTGGTAGAAGATCAGTATAGCGTGATTGAGAAAAGGGCAGATTTATTTAAAAACATTTTCATAGGACTCAAGCAGATTTTAGGGGTGGCACAAGGTCCCTTAAGTCATTCCATCTCCATGAGAGACATTCAGCATTCAGAAAGACATTTTTGTGTTTGTACTTGAACCATGATGCCAAGACACTGTGCCCTGTGCACGACAACCAAACCAGCTGGCTAGAATGCACTACAAGGCCTTAAGTTAGTGTTGTATATTCTTCTTCCCAGCAATGTAAAGACTGAAATATAATGTTGCATTGCAGTACCATATGAAAATAATACAGTACCTGACCAAAAAACTAAATTGCCACGCAACTAATTGTTATGATCTGGGGTTGCTGCAGTTGGTCGGCGTTCAGTAACACTATGTGCCCAAAGAATGAGATCAGCTGACGACCCGAATGACTAGGTTGGGATGGCTGGAGAAGGCTTTGCACAGTAGTCACACGCTCCCATTATCGTTACCTGGGTTTCCACGGGGCACTAAAAAGCATAAAAGTCATTAAATGAGTTGTGCCAACATTAAGGCTTTAAAAGCATAAAGCATTAAATTGGATTCAAACAGGCATTAAATCTGCATTCCTTGCAGAATGATGACATTGTTTACTGGATAAGTTAATCGAAAATACCAAAATGATGGTCTAAAACTTATTCAGTTGCAGTTTTGGCTGAACTTGACCACATTTCTTTTGCTCAAAAGTTGCCAGGTTTGTCCAGTTCTCTTTCCGTTGTTTGATGAAATGTTTGAGACGCTGAAAATATTTCTTTGTTGGTAACATTAACTCATAGTAATTGGGTTTTACAGTGGCATTAAAAAAAAGCATTCAATTTGACTTCTTTCTGTCTACTCTATATAAACCCTGATTACAAGATCTTCGTGAAAAAGTAAGAAAATAAACACGGGATCTTTTGACTTTGCAGAAGCTTATTCAAACTGTCTCAGCGAATGTGTGCTGAAATCAAAGCTAAAGGGGCTGCAACCAAATATTAGAGCAAGTGACCTTTTTGCTCAAGCAGTGTATTATCACTGTCATTTTTCATTTTCTGCACTAACTACATATATTTGCAACTACAGTATAGAATGTCGTAAGTAACCAACTTGTCCTGGATTAGAAACTCCTAGGTTAAATTACCACGATGGAGTTTATTTCCAACAACCTAAATTGAACTGTTATCATTATTTATAAAGTCCTTCTCAAAGATGTCGGAATATTTATCCATCGCATGCCTTTATATTCTTGTGGTTATAGTCCAGTATTGTCTCAATTAGATACTCAAAAGGTAATGTTTCAGATAGTGGTAGAAGTTTTGGACAGGGAGAGGTCAGAGGTGAGTGGAGGGTGTAGGGCTGTTGGGTCGTTAATGTTCACAGATGACCCCAGGGCCATTAAACTGTCATTATCCCGTCTCTCTGTGGGCTCGCAGCTGTCCCAAGAGCAGCTGAGGGGCAAAAGGCAAGGAAACCAAGAAAAAGGGAGATGCCTCCGATGATGCAACCTGATTCATGTGTCAAGCTAAATATCCAGTCATCACAGAAAGGCCTGAATAATGTCACAACTTCATAATAATCACAGCAATAATGGCACAAGCTGGACACAATGTTTTAGCCTCTTGGAATAATAATACAAAATGGAAAGAGAATTTTGTTGCGTTGGCTTAGAAGAATATACACTTTTAAGGATTTCAATTTCTCATGTTTCTTGTTTTCTGTCAATACACAAAATACAACTATAAGCATTAATAATGGAAGATGCTAAAAACGATATCTCATACCCTAATTGTTATCTTCGATTTGTATTTTCCAGCTGTATAATGAGGAGGTCCTGGATTTGTTTGACACCACTCGGGACCTCGAGGCCCGTAAGCAGAAATCCAACATTAAAATCCACGAAGACGCAACCGGAGGCATCTACACTGTGGGAGTCACCACCCGAACAGTCACCTCAGCGGCCGAGGTCAGCAACAGTACTTAAAGTTAAAGGTTTTAATGTTTTTGAAAATATGACTTATTTGGAAGGATAACATCAGTTAGCAGAAAAGTTATTTTTATTTTTAAGTTGTTGACAGGAAGGGACATAGATAAAGGTAAGGTTCCATAGCAGTTTGACTCAGGCCGGAGGCGAAACGAGCAAATTGGTTAGAGGTCTAATGCCAAACCGGAAGTGCGTCAGCGTCCGCCATGATAATAAGAAGCCTCCGAATAGTGCTGTCAGTTAGGAAGGAGTTAGAGAAAGTTTTAAAGAATAAATGGCCCCAATGAAGGCAGTTTGTGCTTAAGTGCTTTTGCTTTCATTTAGTAGAAATTTAAGCCACATGTCTAATTTGCATACATTACGCAGAAAAGGAGCAGACCTCACCGTGTGTTAATGCGGCATCTTTCTCTGAGGATGAACCAAATCGACCAAGAGAATAAAGTCACTGCAGCAGCAGTGACAAGGTGCAACGACAATTGTCTGTCGCATACTCCCTGAAAGAGCCCCATGAGCGCCCCTCCCCAACCTGCTTCTCAGAGGGGGAGGAGAGAGAGAGAGAGAGAAACCCATGTGTTGGTGTAAACAGAGAAGCTATGCATCTCCTCCAACAAAAAGAAGTGATGCCTCTGGCAGGAAAAACGAAAGAAAATAAGGAGAAAGAAGAGGAAGGAGAGCAAGACCAGAGTGTAATAAGTTACTGTAGTTGTATATCTCTGAAGTGCCTTCTTTTAGCACCCTTCATTGCTTGGCATGCAAATATCAATGTCATTTATTTATTTTATTTACTTTCAATAGGTGCTCTGATATGCTCTACTGATAGAGTAGAGTATATCAGAGAGCCTATTGATTCATGTTGCAGAAAGGGGTGGAACTGCAGTGTATTGAATAAGCTTTTTGACATTCCTCTTATTTTCCCACCTCTTTTAGATGATACAGTGTCTGAAGTTGGGAGCTTTGTCGAGAACCACAGCGAGCACTCAAATGAACGTCCAGAGCTCACGGTCCCACGCAATTTTCACCATCCACCTGTGCCAAGTCCGAGTCTGCTCCCCTGAAAACAATGTACTGGGAAATGAATAAAATAACTTTAAATAAAGTAGCAATACTGTAGATGCAACATTGATTATTGCTCTTTCTTTTTCAGGATAATGAAACTGACAACAGATTAGCGAGCAACTCTGAGATTGATGAGTTTGAGACGCTGACGGCAAAGTTTCATTTCGTGGATTTGGCCGGGTCTGAGCGACTGAAGAGGACCGGCGCCACAGGCGACAGAGCCAAAGAGGGCATCTCCATCAACTGTGGGCTGGTGAGACATTCGAGAAATACGGTGCCTTTTAGTTCAAGCAAAAATACTTCACCTCACATGTTAGGATGTTGGGCTCTATTTGGTAGTGCTACTAAATGAATACAGGAATATCATCCTTTAAACTCTTACCCCCGTGCCTTAACCAAGCACATTTTCTCCAGTTCAGCATTACCCAAATCCAAAAGCGACTGGAGCTTAAAACCTTGTTTGAAAGCTAAGACCTGCAAAGCTGATCTAAACTTTTGTTGTTGCATTGTTTCCACATTTTTGTTATTTGCTTTTTCTTTGCTTTTGTCTGTGCTTTTGTGTTGCTTTTTTCATCAGTTTTTAGCCATGTTTTAGTTTTTTCTAGTTTTTTTTTTACGAAGCTTTAAGATTTGTGTAAGCTAAACCAGAGAAAATGTGCACGGTTTAGGCGGGGGTTAAGACATTAACTAAGATTTCAAAACTCCAGCGCGCGCACACACAAACAGTGCCAACCACGATGTTTCATTTTTGTAATTCCAATGAATGCTTGTTTTTGAGTGGAGGATGACCAATTTCTGACCTATATTATATGATGTTGTATTTTAAACTCTCAAAATAGTTCAGCTGCTGCTGTGTTTGAGGGTTGTACTCAAGGACTTGACAGCAGCGGCCCTCTAGTGGCAGTAGATGGGAACGGCTATTTTTTTATTTTTTAACGGAACATTTGTTGTCATTATTTCCATAAAGCTTTAATTTCCCTCCACTTTTAATCTCAGCTTGCTCTTGGAAACGTCATCAGTGCTTTAGGAGACCGGAGTAAACGCTCCAGCCACGTGCCTTACAGAGACTCCAAACTCACACGACTTTTACAAGACTCATTAGGAGGCAACAGGTTTGTGAAGCTTTTCATTACAACTTTAGAGCTCCATATAATTTGAGTATCACTGCATCGTGTAATCTCTGGTGCTTGTGTTTCAGTCAAACGGTAATGATCGCCTGCATCAGCCCGTCGGATCGAGATTTTATGGAGACCCTGAACACTTTGAAGTACGCAAACAGGGCTCGAAATATCAAGAACAAAGTAGTGGTGAACCAGGACAGAGCCAGTCAGCAGATCAGCGCTCTGAGGACTGAGATCGCACGTCTGCAGATAGAGCTGATGGAGTACAAGACGGTGAGATACACATGAAACAATGAATGTGGAAAAGGAGTGAAATAGGTATACTGTACTTTTCATGTAACATCTCCTGTATTTGACCGTTCCTTCATCACCGCTGGTGCATCCTGTGGTCACGTAGTTGGAGTTTAACCCCACCCTGTCACGTGGTCTCAAGGGCCTGAAGCTGAACCCTGAACTTTCTTGCCATCAGGCTTGTCCACTCAGCCATTGTCAACAGTGTGATCCCAGCTTGATAGAAAAGTGTGTCACGTGGAAAAGCACTATTTATTAAGACTATATTATACGTTTATTTACGTCCATTTTTTATGGACATTGATGAAAGTACTTTTTGAGATGTACAGCCATTAACTACACATCATGGCTCCTGACTGTTAGTTTAAAGGTCAAGTGACAACAAGAGACAAAAAAAGAATAGCAGAATTTAATGGACAAACATTTTAACATGAGGTCACAATTTATAAATGTTTTTACAGACTGATTGCCACATTTAGACAATTGCAAGAGAAAGCTGTCATTATTTTTCGAACTGATGCTCATTATCGTCAGTTCCTGAGGCAGAAATTGGTTGACCGCTTCTCTTATTGTGTCCTGTGTTTTGCAGGGAAAGCGTATGGTTGGAGAGGATGGTCTGGAGGGCATGAATGACTTGGTTCATGAAAACTCAATGCTGCAGACAGAGAATAATAACCTGCGTCTCAGAGTGAAGGCCATGCAGGAGACCATCGACGTACAGAGAGTCCGCCTCACACAGCTCCTCAGTGACCAAGCTAACACGGTCATCGCCAAAGCAGGTCAGCAGCCACACTTCTTTCTGTTTAGCCCAGGTAGCTGTAGCTATGAATGTAGTGAAACATTACATGTATAGAGTGAATGAAAAATATTCCCCTGTGAAGCACTTTGGGTGACATGTACCATGTATAAGATTACAATGGCTTTTGTTAAAAAGGTTTGCATTCTGCAAAAATATAACCTTTAAAGGTCAGGGTACTGAGCATTGGTCCCACGCTGCAAGACATACTGTTGTAAACAACTGAAATTCTAAGTATTTCCGTGATCTACTGCTTTACTAAACTTTGGAAAACTCTACTATATAGGATATGTAGACGCACAATCTATGTAACTCTATGTTTCTCATTTAAAACTAATTTTAAAATAGCTTAAGTGTGTTCATTTTTATGTTACTTGATGTTTAAAGCTCATTATTTGTCCTGTTGAATTATAAGGTGATGGTAATGAAGAAATTGGGAACATGATTCATAACTACATCAAAGAAATTGAAGAACTAAGGTAAGTTATTAACATTTATGTGAAATTAGATTAGTTGAAACAGCAGTTAAGTGTCATAAACAAAAAATCTTCAAAATGACACCCATGACCTAATTAAAGACAGTCAAGTTGTATTATTTAATATATGCAAGTATAATGTATTTCTTGAAATCACAATCACTCTTTAACTCACATTTTCGTTTTTGGTAATGTAAGTCTCAACTCAAAATGCTCAATGACCAAATGGCATTCACCATGTGCAAAATGATATACATACCTGGCCCTTGGGGGGGAAATAAAAACAAATTTACCGCACTATTGTAGTCTTATCCGTAAGAAATGTTTCATTCATTTAAACTGGACATTGTCTCACTTTCAGGGCTAAACTCCTTGAAAGTGAATCTATGAATGAAAACCTGAGGAAGAATTTGTCACGTGCCTCGACTCGCCCCTCTCTGTACGGGCCGGGCTCCTACTCCCCTGCTCTGCTCGCCCCGGAGAAAGAGGCCAACGAGGTGATCGAAATGGCCAAGAAGGACCTGGAGAAACTTAAGAAGATGGAGAGGAAGAAGAAGAAGAGGTATAGAATAACACTGAGACACAGCTCAATGGGAGGGTGAAAGCAGAGACGCCACCTTGTATTTGCATAAAGGTGAAAGGTGTTGGGTTGCTTTTCCTGTGAGGGCCTGTAATAGCCATGACACTTGACTATAGGTTTTGTCAGGCCTCTGAAGTTGGTAGCTGTTAGGGCTCTACCACTAAAAAGTGATATATATATGAGCAGCTGGAAACTCCACTTGTTAGAGTATGACTGCCTTTGTTGTGACTATTTTAAGAATACATTCTGTACTTGTAATGTATGTGAACATAGAAAATGGCCATATTTAATGTAGAAGGCCCTTCCTGAGTACATGTTAAGAACAACTTTTTGTTTTAGTTCTTCAGTTCACTCATATTCTTTCTTTCTGCAACTTTTCACTCCGCCCTTTGGTCTTGTTTTACATCCCTTCATCCACCTCCACTGCCAATTTCTCAACCCCCATCACACCTCACTACATCCCAATTTATCTCCCTGAAGACTGAGGCGCCATGAAGACAGTCCTCAACTGGACATGGATCACCCCAGGTTTGACATTTCCCATAATGCAATGGGCCAGACAATGACTCTTCATTAATACCAATCAACTACTGATACTGTACAGAATCACTCTGGAAATGTCACTAACCTGACCCCAAACTAACTGTTCTGCAGTCATTTTAGGTGACCTCTTAAGGCCAGCGCACACCAGAACATGTCATCTGACAATCGTGCATGTTGTGCGTTAACACACACTGGAGCGCACCACGCCACAGCACTTCAAAAGGCTTTTCTCAAACCGTGCAGCGCTTCAAACATGTGATTCAGCCATTAATCATGAATAAATTAAGACCCGTATGTCAGGGTTGCTAGAGAGGGAGCAAACGGGGCTCCTTTTTGCATGTTACAAAAAACAAGTCTCTGTAGCTTAGTTACAGACTCATGGATGTATCTGCACTTGCGGTGTGTCCACACTTAGACCCGCTGCTATCACTTATCACTTAATCACTTTATATCACTTAATACCGCTTTATACGCCTACACATCTGTAAATACAATCCCGCTGCTGTTCAAAGTCAAATTGTTGTTGTCTTACCATATGTCACTTTTATTTTATCTTATTTATTTAATATTTTTTATGCATGCCCCTATAGTTTTTTATCTTATTTTTATCTTAACTCTGTGTTATATGTTTTATGTCGCACGTTTGCCAAAGAAAAATTCCTAGTCTGTGAACCTGTTCTCAAACCATGGCAATAAAACCGATTCTGATTCTGGTTATTAGCGAATAGGCGACAGAGAGGAGTTCACCTGCTCAGCAGAGCCATGGGAAGATATTTTAGCGAAGGGGTGCTGACAAGATTGCCTCCCAAAATGCCTTTTCTGTTCCTATTCCCTATTCGTTTGATATTGCCTGCAATGTATGAACTATCCACCAGTGGAGTGCTACAGAATCCTGGATTTCCACGGCCTTTCTGCTGAGACTGTTGCAGAAGTTCTGACGATGCTTTCTCTTTTTCCGCTGCTCCTCTTGTCCCTCCCAAACAAAGATGACAGCGGTCACCTGTTTGTAAAAAGTACCTGTGTTTTCCTCCACAGCGCCGCATCTGAATACAGCAGATCCGGATGGTGGTGCGAACCTTGCCGCACATCACCGCAACCTCGGTGTGCGTTCTCTCATTGAAAACAATAGAGGCGGCTTTTTGCCGCACGTCAAAGCGTCTCGGTGTGCGTTCGCCTTTAGACTTAGCTTAACTGTGTGTCCTCTTCACCTCATACTCAGAGATGATTTGTTTTTTAATATATTAATTGTTTCTGATATGTTTAAAATGGGCTTTGACCATTTTTAACTCAACATTGCTAAACACATCATACCAGTGTGTGGAACTAGTACCTAATTTAGTTTTTGTGTACAGATTTAAAGTTTGTTTCTTTTAGTGCTATCTCATTCTACCAATCACACTGAATCATCTACTAAGATTTTGTGTTCCACTTGATTTCATTTGTACATCTCCTCCTGGCCTAATGACATTACTTATTGTGCATGTACTCCTTGATTGCAGTCAACTTACACGTGAAGAACAATCAATATGTTTGTTTACAGTGTTGTCAAGGAGGAAGTCCCAGACAATGAGCAGGAGCGAGGCAATGAGGATGGAGAGGCAGTGAGTGAATTATTACAGTATACCGATATTTATTGGAATAGTTTGTACATTATAATGAGCTTATTCTTTCTGTGTTTACAGGAGCCCAGTGACCATGAAGATAATGAAGATGCTGATGGTGAGGAGGAAGACTTTGAAATAGCTGGAGATGTATCGTCAGAGGACTCTGATTCTGAAGAACTGGAGGAGAAAGGTAATGTTTACTGGATATAGTGCAATGAATTCCTTTGGAGATGTATTCGCTACATAGTGCAAAGTCTATTGACACCCACACACCTCTCCAAAATCTTTTTAATAACATTCTGTGCTAAGATCCAGTTGTCAGTTTGTGTAACCTAAAGTTATCCTGGATTAGTAATGTGACATTCGAAATTCTCTCTGCACCACAAATGTTGAATAGCATTGTTTTTTATCTGAATTTAAACTAGACATATCATGCAAAATCTACTTTTTTTTTAGCTTTGAACTTTGTTAAAACGGCCTCTCGTCATAAACATACCTGGAGTAGCATTTCACTACATTCACACAGTTTTGAGTAATCCATGGGTAACCCTGATTAACCTCTTAACCCCCACCTACACAAGCGTTCAAATGAAAAAAGCATCAACAAAAAAGCGACAACAATGTTACAAAAATGTTAAACAAAAGTCACAAAAACGCATGGAAAAATCTTCCATCAGTTTTGTTGGTCTTTGCTTTCAAGTGAGGCGTTACACAAAGACGTTTTTAGATTTGGGTAAAGCCGAACTAGAGAAAATGCGCTCCATGAATGCGGGGGTTAAGGGGTTAACGTAGCTGTTTCCATTTTTTCGCTGTTGGCGCGTCTTTCTGTGTTTCCTGGATATATTTAATGTCAATGTTAAAAAACGAAACTGTCCTTTGTGTTTTTAAAGCTCATAATCCAACATTATTTCAGTTCTGAGCTATTCTGCACTCAAATTGTGTTTATTACGCTGTGCTGAAGCTGTTGGTCGTGCCGTAAATCGGAAATGAATGTCAGTTCTAGCCTGTATTTCATTGTTACTATTTAATTCTTACACAATTTCAAATCATAAAGGTAGAATATTAATCCTGAGACACATTTTTGTGTAACCACAGCAACACACTTCCAAATAAAAAAAAGAGATTGTCCCGTGTTTAAGGCTGCTGCTGCTGCATACACGGAACACTGATGTAATTTCAGTGCTATTGGTTCGAGTCCCAGTGCCGACAATTTGTGTCTCCCCATTGTTCACCCTAAACTTTTCTGTGTACGAAAGCCAACCAGCCAAGAAATAATATATTTTGACACAAATGCATCAGGAAGCATGCAGTGAAGGATGTGTTGCTTACTCTGATTATTATGTTTATCAGAAAGTGTCCAGGCTGACTTGGCGAACATCACCTGTGAAATCGCCATAAAGCAGAAGTTGATTGATGAACTGGAGAACAGCCAGCGGCGCCTGCACACGCTCAAACAGCAATACGAACAGAAGCTCACGATGCTGCAAAACAAGATCCGAGACACGCAGCTTGAGAGGGACAAGGTGCTGCACAACATGGGTGAGTCCAGGGGATTACGGGGTCAACATGTGTTGGTAATAAGGGCCTGGGAGATTTGGTGAGCGAAGATATTTTTAAAACATAAGGTTTATGACGTGTGCGAGTCAAGACAGCTTCATAAATAAAGTCTTCTTTCCTTGTTAAGGGTCTGTGGAGTCATTTACAGAAGAGAAATCCAAGAAGATCAAGGTTGAATATGAGAGGAAACTGAGCTCGATGAACAAGGAGCTCGTGAAACTACAGTCTGCACAGAAGGAACACGCTCGACTGCTCAGAAACCAGTCCCAATATGAGAAACAGCTCAAGAAACTGCAGCTGGATGTGACCGAGATGAAGAAGACCAAGGTACAAGGAGCACACACAGACGTACAATACGATGTGATGAAGTGTTCGTGTTGGAGTCATGTGTGGCTGTATTCACTAGGTGGCATTGATGCGCCAAATGAAAGAGCAGCAGGAGAGAAGCAGAGCCTCGGAGACCAGGAGAAACAGAGAGATCGCAACGCTCAAGAAAGACCAACGCAAATCTGAGGTGAGGGAATGGATCATGCTAGAAATGGCTTTGAATGAGAATAGAAAACGTTATGTATTTTTGTAGCACCAACTGCGGACACTCGAGGCCCAAAAGCGTCAACAAGAGCTGATCCTGCGCAGAAAAAATGAGGAGGTCAGACACATGCATATCACTTTTATATAACATTGTTTCTTCACTATTAACATAATATATGAACTGTGTTTAGGTGACTGCCTTGAGGCGGCAGGTGAGACCGATGTCGGGGAAAATGAACAGAAAAACTCCTGAACCTTCCCAGGAGGCATCACACCGAGGGCTTTTGGGCAAAACACACACAGCCACAGTAACTCATCACGCCAATGGAGCCAGGTACTGTATTATATTAGCAAAACTATTAAAGTCCATTAGTCCATCAGTAGAAAGGCCTAAATAATGTGTTCTTATCTGTAGGCGCTCCCCAGTGCGAACAGGAAACATGTACCTCACTCGAATGGCACGGGCAAAATGGCAGTCACTGGAGCGACGCATCACTGAGATCATTATGCAGAAAATGACCATCTCCAACATGGAAATCGACATGAACAGGCTTCTAAAGGTTATTAATCACGGCACAAAATATAAGCAACAAACAGAAAAGCTGATCCATACCATATTATCAAATTGGGTCGTGCGTGTGTACCTTCTTCACATTATTCAGACTTTGAGTACTTTTGGACACCTTAGCATTCATCTTCCATGTTTTAAATGAACTCTAAGGGTAAACCAATGGGGTAAACATGTAAACGGACAAAGCACCGAGACTCAGTTTGTAATGACGATACCTTGAAGAGTTAAAAAACCTATAAGAGCACCATTTAAGGATATTTGCAGGGAAATAGAGAGAATTTGTATGAATGCAGTGTTCCTAAGGCTGCTCTATAAATCGCCAAATTATATGACGCGAGAAAATACAATATCCATAATATTATTACAAGAGTCCACAGTATATGACTAAGATTTACACTTTTTTTTCATTCCATTTCAGCAACATGTTAAAATGGTTTGAAAACGGTTACGTGAATTATATATCTCAACATTTTTGCAATATTAGTTATTGGAAACTTCTTTTTTTCGTCATTATATCCAGCTCTAAGTAGAACATGATTAAGCTCAGACTAAACAGTTTAGCTGATTGGGAAGTAAATAAACACATTTACGGTTATAGTCACTTTTTTTGTTGTTGCTTCCCAGCAAAGAGAGGAGCTGACAAGGAGGCGTGAGCGCGTATCGAGGAAGAGAGAGAAGATGACGGTGGACGGAGCGGACGCTGATCGGACCCTGACGTCTCTAAACGAGGAGCTGGAGTCTCTGAGCGCAAACATCGACTACATCAACGACAGCATTGCAGACTGTCAGGCCAACATCATGCAGATGGAGGAGGCCAAGGTATACAAGACCTTTCCCTCATAAAACCTTCTGTACTTCAGCTTTTTTTTGGGGTCTCTAGCTAACGATTAAAACTAGAATTTGTACTATTGTAGATGTCAGGCTTACATTTACCCCTATGTTTTTGAGCATATCTTCATGTTTTCAATGTGTTTCTAAAAAGCACTTGTTTCTGTGATTGACAGGATGAAGGAGACACTGGAGATATAACTGCAGTGATCAGCTCCTGCAGCCTGTCCGAGGCTCGATTCCTCCTGGACCACTTCATGACAATGGCCATAAACAAGGTGCACGTCAAAGGGAATCAAAAGAAGCTAGACATTTAATGTATTGCCCTTACACTCCTTAGCATTTATTCGACAGATTAAACCGTCAATATAATGTACTCTTTATCGCGTTATCGTTGCAATATAGGCTTTAGCCACAAGAGGGCAATGTTGCTCCAGTAGAGACCAAATTCAAGCTACATACAGAGATCACCTTACAGACTTGCTTTTTCGTTTCTACTCTTGATTTATTTTACAATTTCACCCATGTTTATACGGTTACAATTGGTACTATCATTATGGACGTTATTGCTAAGTGAGAATTGCAGTGCTAAAATGTCGATATAACTCCACCGACATTACATTACGGTATTATGTTTCTTTACTTGTGTGCTATGGGATCGTTCCAGGGCTTGCAGGCAGCTCAGAAGGAGTCCCAGCTCAAAGTGATGGAGGGCAGACTGAAGCAGACTGAGATAAACAGCGCCACTCAGAACCAGCTGCTGTTCCACATGCTGAAGGAAAAGGCAGAGATCAACCCCGAGCTCGACGCTCTACTGGGGAGTGCTCTGCAAGGTACACGCCACATTGTACACGAGAGGAGAAACCAACAGCATGGGCACAATCACAATTATAAACTGCTGTTCATTCACAATATGGTTACAGGTATTTTACAGGCTTTTAATGTGGGAATTATTCAAACTGTGGTTCTTGTCTGAACTGAATTTTGGACCAAACTGCCCCCTAATGGAAGTTAATCTCTAATTTAACATCCTTACAATTTATTGTGTGGCCCATGTATTTATTTACCACAAGAATATTGTTCACTGTAACATTCCTTTGTCTCAAACCGTCAACAAACTAATTGGGCTCAAACCTAATGTTTTGAATAATTTTAACGAAAATTATATCGAATTCCTGTAAGAAATGCTCTTCTATACCTCATATTCTTTTTATTCATTCTTTGAACTGACCCAGTAATACGTACCTACCCCTTCTGTTGTCAAACCATAGAAATGCTTCAGAGCCTGTAAAATGGATAGTAACAGCTTTTTCATTTGGAGTTTGACTTGAATTTGGTTTCTGTTTTTTTTTCTGTTGTTGGTGTGAATTCAGAGTTAGGTTTCATTTTACCAGGTGAGTGCATAGCAGCCTAACTGTGTTTGACAGACTGTGAACCATGCACACCGCATTATTACGAAAGCCCCCAAGCATTTATTTCTAATAGTGCCGTGTGCATTTTCCCCAGTCAAACTAATCCAGCTGCAGTAACCATGCCACAGCTTATGCATGACATCTCTGTTGCATCTCCCATCACCCCACCTACTTAAAGTTGTTATTTGGTATTACTTAATACAGCTGTAAAACAGGTTTTGTGTTTTTGGGCTACTAGATTTATTCTCTAGATTCAAATGCAGCTGTTTTATCTTCACTTACATGACTCATTAGACAGATAACTGCTGTTATCTGCTTTATGTTGCTTTTGAACATACAATATAGAAACGTAGAAACCCAGATTTGGATAATCGTTGCTGGTAAATTTTGTAAATATTTTGGTGTAATTGTTGCAGCCCTATGTACCTCGTCTGTATTATCGCAAAAGTGACTCCATAGCTTCAGCCACTTTTAACTGGTAATCCCTGGTTGCTGCCCAAACCTTAATCTAAACCTTTTTGTGCTATAATGTATTAGTTTTATGTTGAGAATAAACTTGATGGATTTATTAGGTAAATAAATACTTTTGATTGGTAATGATGTATCTTTGCTGTAGAAAATGGAGATGACAGCAGCAGTGACGAGTCCACACCAAGTCCAGCCACTGACAGCAAGTAAGTACAAGATTATATCTGTATGATCTGTGCAGTCTGGCTGATGATTATGTCCTCTGCTGCACTCCATACAGAACTAGAATGTTATGCAAGTGTAAAAGAAGTCCATGTTCTCATTGTCAAGACATGGGAGATGCTTGTTTTTTATATTTATTGTAAATATTTTTGATGAGTGTCTGTAATGTATTGGTGTGAAATTTTTTTCTCATACCTCTTTAATTTCTTATCATCTTGCAGTCAGGTTTTTTCTTAATGGTAACAACCCTACATTGATCAGCCAAAAACATTTAAAACAGACATTTAAAAAGTCTAATTGTGGCGCAAGTTTTCAGACCCTATACCAGTGTTTCCCAACCATGGGTATGGGGACGCGAGCACAAAGCCACGGGTACTTGGAAATATTTCAGGTCTAAAAAGGCTAAACTGAACTTTATTTCAATATTATTTGAAAATATTGAATATATTATAATTTGAAGTAAAAGATTTGTGTTTTTCCTTTATTTTTGAACACAATACACAACTAAATACCATTAAATCTGGGTTTAGCGGATCATTTTCTAAATAATTGGCTGCACTTTAGAGTAGGGGGTACTTTGAGTAGAAATGAAGGACTCGAGGTGCGTGAGTGAAGTGAGCAAAAGCCCCCTCAATAAGATCATGAGGCTGAGTGAGAAGATCGTTGGAGCCCCACAGGCACCTCTTAAAACAATATTCAAGGGCATGGCATTAAAAAAGGGCCGTCTTATTTTATCAGACTTGACTCATAATCTCCATGACCAGTATCAGCTGCTTCCGTCTGGCAGGAGGCTCTCTTCCCTGATTCTGAAAACCAATCGGGCCATGTCTTCTTTTGTGCCCGCATCTATCAGACTCTTAAATGGACATTAGAGAACAGCGTAGCATGGGCTTCCAATTCTTTTAACTTTACTAACCAATGTAATATTTTATATTGTATTAATTTATTATCATTATTTTTATCTTTTTACTTGTATAGTTGGTATGGATGTGTGAGTGTACCAGACCACAAATGAAGTTCCCTCAAGGGGAAAACAAAGTTCTTTGAATTGAATTGAGACAAAAAAGGTTGGGAACCACTGCCCTATATAGTAGTAATAGCAGATGCTTTTTATTGTTGAGCTGAATTGGGCATTGCCGAGAATACAAAAAGATACGGCCTCAATATAAGCATGAGTGTAGAAATTTCAGCGTAGTAACAGGAATAAACGGAGGGCTATAATACTTAACCCACTGATATAGTAAAATTGTGAAATTGAAGCATTTTCTTTTCCTGTCTAGCACACTTGCCTCAGACTTGATGAAGTTATGTGGTGAATCCAAGCCTAGAAATAAGGCAAGTTACTTATTCATTCTCTTTACATAGAGTTTTCTGTATGATTGTATGTTGTTTGCTGGATAACTTGGTGTCTTGACCCCAGGCGCGTCGCAGGACCACCACACAGATGGAGCTGCTCTATGCCAGCACTGGGGACGGCTTTTGTGAATCGCCCACTGGAGACTTCCCTGCGCCTCTAATGCCACTCACTGAGGGTCCGGGTGAAGCTCCAGGTCACATGACAGGCCACACTCCTGACAGAGAACGAGCCGTCTCCCCATCTGGACTGACGAACCGGTCCCCTGGCCTGTGAGTTCTGTTTTAGATCTACACCACGTAACGAATATAACGCATGTATTTGCAATGAAACAGTAGCCAACCGTACAGTAGGAGTTGTAGGATGAGGAGGAGTGAAGGCCAGTAGTTGTTGTGGGAGTATTAGTAGGGTAATTGTTGAGTTGCAGTAAAGAGTACCTGCTTGATTTTTGATTCTGTGAAAGCCAAATTCTTCAACAGTACAGCACCTTGCACCTTTTTTGTTTAGAAAACCTTGTTAGGAAATGTGCTTGAAGGGAGTCAATCATTTCTATAACGGGACCATTTCTGTGCACAGCAGTGGATGCCGATCCCCCACTGGGACTGAGAAAAGGCAAGTCGAGCGCTCACCACTGAATCGCAGAAGGATCCAAGAGAAAGTATCTGTAATACCTCTCGCTGCGGTTCCACATGCACCTATTAACTCAGCAGAGGGCAAATCAAAAGGCAGCGACCACAGGGTTTTGTGAGTAAAACACATGCATGTATACTCAATAATACTTACTTTAATTTACCTTTGCTTTTTTCTTTCTATCAGGATGGATGAGTCTCCTGTATTTGAAGGACACAGGTAAACAATATTTCTACGATACATGAATATACTATTTTGAAAAAGTTAAAGGAATAGGCCACTGTTTTTAAATACTGAGATGTTCTTACCTGAGCTTAGACGAGTTGATGCGTAACTGTCTGGTGTTTACGCGTGCGCTCAGTCACTCAAAAGCACTGAACATGTTGTTGGCATTTAGCCTGTCCTCTCCTCTATGGGGCCAACGGGGGTGAAGTTGGAAGCGACCAAGCTCTTCCACGTTTTCCCTATTTAAATACAGTTACGTGAGCAGTTACACGATCCAAGTCTAGTCACACAAAATTAAACATGTCGATTTTCTAAGTGGATAAAAAAGGGTACTATATTGTAAGGCGTAATAGTAGGGCTGAACGATTTTGAGAAATAATCTAATTGCGATTTTTTTTCTTCAACATTGCGATTGCGATTAAATATGCGATTATTGTTGCAAGGTCCTCTTCTCATGTATTTTTCACCTAACACAAGCAATAAATCAGCCTGTTTCATAATAAACAATATTTGAAGTGAAAATTGCAACAAAATTGTTGCTTGACCTATTCAAAATGTGTGTGGACTGCACTTCTTAAACTGTCTGAACTTAACAGTACAGTCTATAAATAAATGCTAAATTATATAGATATGAAAAAAAAATAACTCACTGATCCAGTCAGTAACATCACCCAGACTAAAGTGCAGGAAAGTAAGAACAAACGTCTGCTTTAACTAGTTGGAAAAGTTTTAGGAAATCAAACTCCCAATTAATACAAAATAAGCTATTTAATTTATTAAATAGTACTTTATTATTTCGGCCAATCAAATCCCTGTCTGAGTTGCTTCAGATGCGCGTTATTGAAGGACACGGAGAGGCCAGATGGAGCACACGCCAAAACACAGTGGAATTAAGAGCAGCATTTTGGTTTTGGGATGTAACTTTGGACAATATGAAGAAAGAAAAGAACACTGACACAAGGAGACGGGACATGAGGTGCCAGACACAGACACGTATCTTTGACTCGCAGCCATTTAGTGACATTTCAGCTTAAACAGCACATTTCCTCAGCAAAATAAGACATGACACGGACTCCTGCCTCGGATCCTAGTTACCAACCCTTTTCATACTGCAGTTTAGTGTTTATATCTAGCGTCTGTACGACCTACGGAGCGGATATGCGGTAGACGCAAAGGTAAATAAAGGCACATGGCCTCCGCGGATACTTAATGGTCATGAAACGTCATTATGCTTTTGAGATAAGTTCTTTATCCACAACATTCCCAAACATAAGCCTCCTAAACTGAGCCACAAACGACTCTTTACTTTTTACAATCAGCACAGACTCACCTATATATGTCTGTGGAGGCAGAGGCGTGTGAATCCGGAGGTGAGGGAGTTTCTGTGTCACCAGAGCGTGTAGTAGCGGCGACGGAATGGCGTGATTAGCGCTGTGGCTAACGCAATGCTAACGGAGAAAAGCAATATTCCTTCGCGGTGGCTGCATGATAAAAGCTGATATTTTCACTGTACATCCACAATCTACCGCGCACCTTAACTAGACTGAGACGTAAACAAAAGCACGCGACGGAGCGGACTTTGCTGCCATATCTCGTTGCTCCATTTACTTCCCAAATCGCGTGCCCTGCGATTACGAAATCGCGTTGTGTAATATCGCGATAAAATTGCAAATGCAATTAATCGTTCAGCCCTACGTAATAGGAGAGGCTATGTAGGAGAGGCTAAATGCTAAAAACATCTTTGGTCTTTTTGCGTGACTGAGCATACGCGTAAAGACCAGACAGTTACACATCAACTCGTCTAAGAACCTATCTCAGTATGGAAAAACGATGGCCTGTTCCTTTAAACATATTGGGAAACCAAAGTTAAATGGATGTCCAAAAATGTCCCTAAAACTAAAGCCATTAATCATATAACAAAATTGACTTCTTTAAAGGCAAGTCCACCTCTAAACTGTATTGGCTGTATATGGATACCACCAACACTGTTTACACTGACATAAACAAAAACAAAAAAAGTAAATAATTGCTGTGAATATGTTTGGACCGAAAAGTGGGTTGCGGAACAAGTTTTAGTAGGTTGTAAGCTCTTCAAAATTGATTTTCAAATTGAAAACCAAAACGGAAATACTTGTAAGTGTCTGCCGTGAGCATTGTTTTTAATTTTTATCTAATGAAACCAAATCACTCTAAATTAAATGGCTTAAAGTTTTCATTTTCAATCCGACGCTTAAATCGAGATATATTTTGGAAGCACGGGCTCAGTTCAGGATTATATCATCAATTAATAATTGGGAATTATTCTTTTGCAAGAGCCAAAGTTTCCTCTCTTACAGAAGTCAAAGCGCATCTTTGCGCATTGGCAGGAAAGAGTATCCTTTAAAAACACTTTTTGAATCCTCGGCCTTGGCACAGGCAAAAAACATTCTCAAAGAACCTTCTCATGTGCTGTTTAATGAATACGAGCTTTTACCATCAGGGAAGCGATATCTGGCTATAAGAGCCACAAAACACCGATACAAACACTCTTTTATTCCTGTGTCGGTTGCTCTTCTTAACAAGTGCAGTTAACACTTTGTTAGGCCTTTTATGTTCTCTTATTTCCTGATGTTACACTGGGAAACATTGTGGCCGTGTAACACATTCTGTTGTACTGTGATTGTTGTATTGTGATTGTTATGGCGCAGCCATATTCCACTGTTGAAATTATGCCGAACGAGCTGACTGTTGTCCTTTTTGTACCTGAATATATTTAATGCATCTTTTATATATTGCTATTGTATGTACCACAGCATGGCAAGTCCAAGACAAATTTCCCTATGGGACAATAAAGTTTATCTTATCTTATTTTATCTTATCTTCTTGCCTCACGTGCAAGTATAGTAGCTTTAGCAATAATCCCAGGGCTGTGTCAGTACTGCGGATCACAGGCCGAACGCCAATAACAAGATAAATAAAATATTATACAAAACAGTTTAGCGAGTGTCATGTTGCGCGCACACACGGGACATAGGCACACATGTCTGATACCAAAACAGCAACTACAGTTTAAACGGACGTTTACAAGTCATTACATTTTTGTTTTTAATTTGGAAATCAATTGAACAAATGATATACAGAATCAAGGAGACATTTTAAACACTATTTGACCATTGACAAGTAACAATAATCTAATAATAAAAATAAGTTTGACTACACAGTACACATCAAAACCTAAAATCATTTGCCCCTCACCATCCCTCAAATGTAAAAGCCCAATGTAGCCCACGGGACATTTAAAAAAGTAATATACTTTGTATTTTATATTCCAGAGGTGTGATCAACCTGGTTACATCCCATAAGAATAACCGTGGGGCCAAACTGCAGTGTGTCTCTGTGGCAGAGGGGCACACTAAGCCCATCCTGTGCGTAGATGCCACAGATGATCTGCTCTTCACAGGATCTAAAGGTAAAGATAAGAACAGTCAATGACCAAATGTAAAACCTCAACTGCATCACTGCAATTAGCCTTTTGAGAACACACCGTTTTCGTCTCAGATCGAACGTGTAAAGTTTGGAATTTGGTAACGGGACAGGAGATCATGTCTTTGGCAGATCATCCCAGCAGCGTCGTCTCTGTCAGGTACTAAAACAATTAAGATACAAGAAGATTAAAGTGATGCAATCCAAAGGAAATCCCAGAGAGTTGTTTATAAACAATACTTTTAATCTAAAATGTGTCCTGCTTATTTGAATGCAGATACACCTCCAGCCTGGTCTTCACCGTATCCACCGCTTATATCAAAGTTTGGGACATAAGAGACTCAGCCAAGTGTATTCGCACCCTCACGTAAAAACATTACATTTTTACAGTTTCACATCGTTTTTAAGTGTCCAAAAACAATGCCCATTTTCTTCTTTCTTTCTTCTTCATATCCCAGGTCTTCAGGGCAGGTGAGTTCAGGAGACAGCTGTGCCTCAGTACGGAGTTTATCCATCCCACCGGGAGAGAGCCAAATTAACCAAATCTCTCTGAATCCATCTGGCACCTTCCTGTACGCCGCTGCTGCCAATGCTGTGCGCATGTGGGACCTCCGCAAGTGCGTGTCATTTCTGAAGTCTTTCATAGAGTCTGTCCTGAGGAAAAAAAAGCTATTTGTCTCTTCATAATTAGATTTGCGTCCACTGGGAAGCTGACTGGACATTTGGGACCGGTCATGTGTCTAACAGTGGATAAACTGGGAAATGGACAAGACATTGTGCTGACTGGCTCCAAGGATCATAATATCAAGGTGGGGCTGTACATACAGTTAAAATTGCTTTATTTTTGTTGTTGTCATTATTGTTCTTGTTATTTTTGAGGGGGAAAAACATAAAACAAAACCTTGCAATAGTAGCCCCAAAATGTCCTCCTCTAGTTGCATCTTTATAGTGGTCCACTATGATGTCTTTACTGTTGTGTGTTTTGTTTTGTCCCAGATGTTCGAGGTGGCGGAGGGGGCTCAGGGCAGCGTCACCTCTGGACACACTTTTGAACCGTCGCATCAGGACAGTGTGGAGGCCCTGGCTGTGAACAGAGACGTCTTCTACAGCAGCTCCAGGGACCACACCATCAACAAGTGGGACATGAGCAGGAAACGTCTACTGCAGGTAAGAAAACTCAATAAATATTAGATTTGTAACAGATTATGGCCATTATGTAAAACTGCACAATTTTGGAAATAAATACTTTTTAAATTTAAATTACATTTTATTTATTCCTCTGTATAACAATATGTTTGTTTTAATAGCAATTACGTTCCAATAGTGTTAACAGTTTGAGTGTGTGCATAGATTTCTGCACTATCCCCCCTCTCCGCATTAACCATTGCAGCGTTGTGTTTGCAGTCGGCCCCTGCTCACTCAGACTGGGTCAGTGCTCTCGGCCTGGTGCCTGGAGCTCCTGTGCTGCTGAGCGCGTGCAGAGGAGGGCTGCTGCGGCTGTGGCACGCTGACTCACTAGCGCCCCTTGGTGAGCTTCAGGGGCACGACAGTCCCATCAACAGTCTGGCTACCAACAGCAGCCAACTGTTCACAGCCTCCGAGTGAGTCACTAAACGTGTTCATCCATGTTGTTATCGTTGTGGAACAGATCGGTTGTTACAATACACAGACTTAAATACAGTGCCTCTCGAAAGTATTAATACACCTTGAACTTTTATACATTTTGTCATGTTTACAACCATAAACATAAAGATTTTATTTTGAATTTATTACTGAAAGTTCACACACAAGTAATAGACAACTGTGAAGTGAAAGCAAAATGATACATGATTCTGTTATTTTTCAAAAAATAGAAAAGTGAAAAGTGGGGCTTGCATAAGTATTCATACAGCATTTTTCTGAGTGCATTAAATTGCCTTTATAACATTCCTAATGCCTACAGAATGTTCACACCTTGCCCTAACCATTAAATAGAGTCTACCTGGGTGTAATCTACTCTCAGTATAATTCCAGCTGTTCTGTGAGGGCCTCAGAGCTATGGTCGGACGGAGTGTATTGGTCACTAAACAACATCATGAAGGCCAAGGAGCTCACCAGAGAGGTCAGGGATAAAGCTGTGGAGAAGTTTAAAGCAGCGTTAAGTTATACAAAGATTTCCCAAGATTTGAACATCTCACGGAGCAAAATGGAAAGAGTATAGCAACACTGCAAACTTACCAAGACACGGCCATCCACCTAAACTAACAGACCGAACAAGGAGAACACTGGTCAGAAATGCAACCAAGTGCCCCAAGTTAACTCTGGAGGAGCTGCGACGTACTGCCTCTGAGCTGGGGGAATCTGTACATGGGACAACTATAAGTCGTACTCTACACAAATCTGGCCTTCATGGAAGTGGCAAGAAGAAAGCCATTATTGAAAGGAGGTCATAAGAAATCCCGTTTGAAGTTTGCTAGACGTCATATGGAGGACACAGCTACCATGTGGAAGAAGATGCTTTTGGTCAGATGAGACAAAAATTGAACTTTTTGGCCCAAATGCAAAACATTATGTATGACACAAACCTAACACTGCTCATCGTCCTGAGTGCACCATCCCCAGTGTCAAATATGGTGGGGGGAGCATCATGCTATGGGGCTGCTTTTCCTCGGCGGGGACTGGGAAGATTGTAAGAATAGTTGGGAAGATGGATGGAGCCAAATACAGAGACATTTTGGAGGAAAACAGAGTCAGTAAGAGAATTGAGGCTGGGGCGGAGATTCACCTTCCAGCAGGAAAATGACCCTAAACACAAAGCTAAATCTACAATGGAATGGTTTAAAAACAAACATATTAATGTGTTAGAATGGCCCAGTCAAAGTCCTGACCTAAATCCTATTGAAAATCTGTGGAAAGACCTGAAAACTGCTGTTCACAAACGCTCTCCTTCTAATTTGACAGAGCTGGAGTTGTTTTGTAAAGAGGAATGGGCTAAAATGTCAGTCTCTAGATGTGCAAACCTTGTAGTCATACCCCAAAAGACTTGCTGCTGTTATTGCAGCAAAAGGGGGTTCACAAAGTATTATTTCATGCTGTATGAATACTTATGCACGCCCCACGTTTTATATTTTTTGAAAAATAACAGATCACATATAATTTTGATTTCACTTCACAGTTGTCTGTTACTTGTGTGTGAACTTTCAGTAAAAAATTCAAAATAAAATCTTTATGTTTATGGTTGTAAACATGACAAAATGTGCAAAAGCTCAAGGTGTATTAGTACTTTCGAGAGGTACTGTAATACAGTGGGGATCACAGTGCTAAACGCAGTCCTTATCTTATCGCAGAGCTTGAAGTTACCTTTTTGACTCCCTGTCCAATATGGCTGGTCATTTGAAATCTTTCTCGTCAATAATTGTTTCATGCATGTATCCTAAGTAAGATCAAATATAACCCTCTGGCTGGCAGGAAAGAAAAAGGGCTGGTCTAAATTAAAAAGACTTCTGGGCCGAAATAGGTCCCAGCATGCCACTGATGGAGCGCAAATATACTACTGTTTAAATGCATGAGATTAACAGTATGGTTTAACTTTAGACATAGTCACAGATAATAAGAGGTGAATGAGCTTAGTATGTCGAGAGCTGAGTGGAATGAGAAGAATATACAGCAGATGCAAGTTTGATTTTTGCCAGACAGTGAAAAGACAGTTGCGTTCAGAAGGTCCAGGGGGTCACCAGAAAGGGCAGTAAAAAGGACACAAGTTTGGTTGATGTGAAAAAATGCAGTTGAAGTGTCCATTTTTGTCTCTGACTTGTTTTTTCTTTTTTGCCCTTACAGCGACCGTACAGTTAGGATTTGGGAAGCTAAAGGTTCACTGGAGGACGGCCTTTATTGACAGTAGACTTTCTGATAACCATCATGAACTGCTCAGCCTTCATTATCTTTATCCAATCATTGTAACCATTTGCAACACAAGACAACTTCAAGAAACCTTTTCATGGAGAATGAGACTTGAATCCTTACTGAAACTTAAGTTACTGATATGAGATAGATAAATAAAAATGCCCTAGTCTAATACTCGGAGACAACATGGATACCTTCGATGCAGTGACTGGATCATTTTCTTTGAACTACTGACTACTTATTTATATTTTGAAATTGAAATGCGTCTCCCAATAAGCCTTTTCATGTCCATAATGAGTATTATTCCAGTTGTAACGACTGTGTGAATCTGCCTTGAGTGTTAACATGGTCACACTTTATAATGACTACACCTTATTTAGTTTTAATAAATGATAAATTAACACCTAATTCGTCATCAACAGTCATTAGTGAAGTGTGACTAACACTTAGGCATTAACTGTAGTAGTTAAGTCATTGTTAACTCGTAATAAATACTCGTAATAAACACTTTTTTATTGCTAAGTAGTTATTAAGTGTGAGTCACACTTAACTCATTAATTGTTCATGATTAATTAAGGCTAAATAAGGTGTAGTTATTAAAACGTGTTACCGTTTACATGATTTGTAATTACTTTTCCTCAAGTTTCAACTTTGTTTGCGGGACAAATTAAAGTAATAGTCTGTAAGTTTAAATGTTTCACAAATGTATCAGATTGCATATAATTGAATGCCTGGGTATGAAATTTGACATAACGTAAATAATATTGGATAATAATATTTGTTCTTCCCTGTGCTGATCCCAGACATTAATCAGAATCTTCGGGCTATCACTTTGACCAATGGGACGAGCTTTCCTGTGAGCTGGCCTGTCTGGTCCAATCAGGAGTGGAGAGGGGAGTGGCTTTATGGTTCAATTAGGAGAGATTGTTTACTTTCACATTTCACTCTCACTCTCTCCTCACTTTGCAGACTTTCAATTTAATTTTTTAACGTCTTCAATGGTCTTAGGCTACAGCTAACACTGCCAAACACATGAGAAACAGATTGGATACAAGTGCATATAATACTGTAAAGTAGACAGGTGTGTGATGCTGTGGAAAAGTCATTTATTATTGAATTGGTGTTTCCTTCAGAGGAAATATAATGCACAGTACTTGATTAATGGTTATCGTTGTTGATTATTGGGCGACATAAAGATTTTTTTTCTTTATCCAGATAAAGAAATGTGTCCTGACAACCAGCATTTTAAAAAGTGTACATCCATTGTTTGTTGGGAGCACCTTTTCTGGCACATCTGGTCCTTTGACAGGTGTTAAATGTATATTATTGTTTAGCATTTTCTCAACACAACCCTGTCTGTTTTGGTGGGGTTTTGTCTGTGTTTTGTTTTAAAAATATTCTCAGGCAACATTTGTCTCTCTATTATCTTCATCTACTTAAAAGCAAATGGGTCAAGATTTATTTTAAGTTATTCTTTCCACAACTACTACTGTTGTACTGGATGTAGCTGTATCTAGTCCAAGTAATGTGAATGTCCTAATAAGCACCTTGAAATCTTTGCATTTCATTAGGAAACTGTGTGTGCGTACGTGTGTGTGTGTGTGTTAGAATAATGTCATTTGTACAGTACTGTTTTCTGTTTTAAAAACACTCAATGTGATTCATTCTGTTATGTACGTACAAAGGTATTTATTTATACTTGTTCAGTTTGGTTCATGCTTCCCTTTTGAACCAGATAGTTATTATTTTTTATCTAATATTTCAGCTCCACAATAAACTGTGGTGATGTGTGTTTCACAATTAGAAATGCATCATGAGTGCCTAAGATTGATCCCTAAACAAAGGTAATGGAAAGTGGCTAACACATTAATGTGACCAATTGCCTGATTGAAAACTTCAATTATAATAGACTGAGATGACCCTACGCTTATTGGGAAAACAATTCAGCTGCTGTGCATCATTGCCTATTTATTTGAACCAGAAAAGTCAATATGGATGCGGTAATTGCACTGATGAAGCAAATGTTTGTCCTCTATTTAGTCTTTTCCTGTTGAGTGAACTGAGTCCCATTGACTTGCACTGTTAAGAGTGGAGTGGTCCGAGCTGTATTGTGTGACCTCCTGTCTCTGTATATTCTACCATGTGTGTAAATACAGGTGTTTCTCAATGGGTTATTGCAAAATGAAAGACTTAGTTCAATAAACCTGTTTTTCCAGTCAGTTGCTGTCTCCTTGATGATTTTAATGTACATGATCGAGTTCAGCAAAGTTCAAACAATGGAACTCGGTGATGATCAACTCTGGGGTTTATGCTGTCCATGTGCATTTGACACATGCATTCTTGGTGATATTGGGGCAACCGGTCATGAGCAGGAGGAGCAACTGCTAAAGATCCTTCTTCGGTTTCATATTAAGCCCTGATGAAGACCTGGTGGTCGAAACATGTTGGCGTGGCCATCTAAATAAAGGCCTGTCAAGTACTTCCTTGTGCTGTGCATATTTGTTAAGAGTGCCTGGGCTGCTTTTTTGGTCCCTCTTCAGTTCTTGAGCCATACCAAGGTGGGAGAGTTTCCTTGTTTGCATATTTAAGCAGAAAATGGAGCATGTGTCAAGCGGAATACATTGGCAAGGCAAGTTTATTTATACCGTGCAACTCAATGCGTCACATTTCAGAACAAGTCTGCAGGAATTTGGTTTACAAATCCCCAAAGGGGTATGCCAAAAGTTGTTCTGTTTAGCTGGTGAATTCGGGGCTGGGTCATAGAGACCGCAGTCTCAGCAGAGATGCACAGATTTCCCTAATCCACACAGTCTTTATCTCTTGTAAGGGGTCCTGAGGCAACACCAGGACAGCTCAGAGACATAGTCCCTCGTGTTCTGGGTCTTCCCCAATGGAATCTGAAACAGATCCTCTTGACGTGCGGGAGCAGCAGCTCTACTCTGAGCTCCTCCAAGGTGACTGAGCTTCTCACCCGATCTCTAAGGGTGCACCCTGCCACCCTGTGAAGGAAACTCATTTGGACTGCTTGTATCCATGACCTTGTCCGTTTGATCATTACTCAGATCTCATGACCATAGGTAGGACGGTGGGAACGTAGATTGATCAGTAAATCGAGAGCTTTGCTTTTCGACTCAGCTCCCTCTTCACTACGACAGTCCGATACAGTGACCGCATTACTGCCGAAGCCGCGGTGGTCGATGTCATGCTCCACCCGTCCCTTAATCGTGAACAGGATTACAATATACTTCAGCACGCTGAAGGTTCTCAAACCAGACACCCTCTGGCTCTTGGCTGCAGCTTTAAATGTTGTCCATAAAAGTGGTTGATGGAACCGGGACACAATTGAACACTTGCTTCAGATCCACAAAGCACATGTGGACTCTCATGAACCTTGCTATGATTTAAGATTTAAGATAATTATTTATCTAAAGTCTAAGTCGAATTATCAGAAGTAGTTTTGTACAGAAGAAGTTTTCTAAAATGGTGTGATTTAAGAAGGTTAAATGTTGGATGTTTATTTATTTAGCCAGGAAAGTCTCAATGAGTCTCATAATTTATTTTTCAGGGATGTCCTGGTCCCGAAGCGGCGAGAGCCGCTGTGTTGTTTGCTTTTGCTAATCCAAATTAATCTTAGGCCTCAAACGTAAAATGAACAAACACAGTATGTTTATTTCCTCAAACCCATTCTCAAGTGTCTTGATTATTAAGTCTGAATCAGGCGAGTTTACCCTGAAGGCCCAAATGGATGTGAACAGAAATAGAAACATGATACTGTTGAGCAGCAGCCAGTGTTAGTTTGCCTCTAGAAAACAGAGAACTGGCACAATCTACAACCATATGCTTATATGAACCTGTCATGTTATGTACTGTATGCACATATTACTGATCTTTTAGCTTACTCCTAGTTTTGTATAGTATAGTACATAAGTTATGCCTAAAATGTTAATAATAGTTCACCAGTTAGAGACTCACCCTGTATTAATCTACTCCCACAATAAAATGCTGTAAATGCAAATGTTTACAAGAATCCTCTCTTCCCGGCAGACCGGCGAGTCAGGTTTCTTCAGGAATTAATGACTGTCTAATGCAAACAGTTCCACTTTTACCCATGAAATGCCTAGAAGAAGAAGAACTTTATTTATTTAGCGCCTTTCACAGACGTAGTCACAAAGCGAAAATTACACATTCACTCCATGAAGAACTGTAGATTTTAATTTTTTACTAAATTTACTGCATGAAAAAAGTTGAGAACAGTGCTTCTGAGTAAAGGCTGAGAATGAATGGCAATGGCGCCAACACAATTTTTCCTTCGCTCAAATGCCTGAATATCATTATTGCAATGCCTTACCCTTATACCATTCAAGATACTTAAGGTGGTTCACTTTGCGTTCATAGCCTTTAAGTTAATACTATTGTTGTTAAGTCACTTCATTCTAACCTGGAAACAATAAACACATTATTTGTGATTATGTCTAATGTCAATTATCTTGTAAAGTGACAATGTTATCCCACCAACATTTTTTGACACATGCAGAGAGATAAATTGGACAAATGAAAAGTGAAACATCACATTTTAGTAAGAATAATTTGCTCTGGCATGAGTTATTTTCAATAATTGATGGTTGGTCAATAGCACATATTCCTGTAATGTTGGGCTTTAAGTGCAGAGTTTCTTTAACAGTGACTACGTAGTTTAGTCTTAGCCTGCTAAACTACTTTATATCAAAAACGTATTGCATTGTTGTATCCTCAAGTGTGACATATTAATCATGCCAGGGCTGCATGTGCGTGACGCCTGAATGGCAGCCTTACTGTCAGTCTACCCCAGGGCAGCTGTAAACATCAAGTTTACAACTACTAAGTCTCTAACTGTGAGTAATGTTCTTATAAAAGTAATGTGCAAAAGAGGTAGGGGAGGGCTTTCATGTTAGTGTTCTGTTAAGACTTCAGAGAGAGCAAAGATCTGGTGTACAGCCTTGAAAAGAAAAGAAAATTAAAATGGAAGCAGAAGAGGATGAGATGGCAAGCGGTGATCGTTAAAGACCTCTTTCTGGGCGACAATGAGGCTCTGGAGAAGACAGGGTCAATATTAAGGTCTTGCTCTTATCTGTGAGCAACCACTGAGCGAATCCTTGGTCTAAAAATACCAGAACCACCACAGCGATCCCACCGCACTTGATGAGCCATGAGACTGCAGTGTGCTCTGCTAATGCGGCTACAGACATCACCCTGTCCCCTCACAGCATGGCTCAATTATCCACATGGACTGACTGGGTAGCTAATAGCAAATTAGGCGGAGTCTTAATGTAGAGGGTCACACTGAGATGGCATTCGAGCATTGCTATGGCCGCTGAAATTTTTTTTTCAGAATCTGGGTTGTTGAATCAGTTTTCAGATAAATGTTGCATAGTATTTTTTCTCTCTGATATTTAATTATGTTTTTAGAGTTTACAATTTGGTAAAAAAAATGAACACATTCAGTTATCACCAGTTTTTGGTGCAGTCCTGCCATTTGGGTTCCTCCATTCAAACCATGACCGTAAGGAATATTAGAACAAATTACCAACCTTCAATGTAACAAATCTTTTGACCTTCATCCAATTAACACTCCATTTGTAGATACAAACCCCTGCTAAATTATTTACCATAGGAGACTTGCTCACAACCAATTATAGAGCAAACATCTGGTGACAACAAAACCACACTTTTATAAAATAACCAAAATAAATTAAAATTTTGACATGAAATGTAGTAATAACTTAATAATAACTATGTCAATATCTAATTCAGCCTCTTGGATCAATGTCAAAACTTCAGCGTTCAGTGTCTAAAATATCCTATAAAGGCTGCAAGGCTGTAAGTAACTTGTCAGTTAAATGTGACTTGACTCGAAAAAGTATAAATTTAGGAAAATAGCAAATTAGAAAACACTGTGCTTGTGTGTGTGTGAATAAAAATAAAAAAATATCTTAAATAATAGCAACACCATGGCAACAGAGGCCAAATGAGTGACAGTTCTACATTGTTGCCACTCAGTCCAGATCACTGAGATTTCTGTTAATGAAAAGGATTCCTCAAACATGTTTACATTTCATGCAGCTTAGCTATTTGTCAGTAGAGTGCAGCTGTTATAATTATGCCGTAATTTACCCCCCAACAAATGACTGACAAAATGACTTCATGTTTTATTCATGTGCAGGCCTCTGGGAGATGGATTATGACTAACTATTAGCACAAACATGGGCTGTTTCCCTGTTTGGCCAATGTTGTTTCTGTGACCTGACGTTTACTCACTTCCAGGCAGTTTTTATGATAACTCCTTATCATTTGTGTCGGTACTTGCCCCCTCTTGACAAGGAAGGCACATTATTGGTTCAAAGGTGGAGTAATGGTAAGTATGCGCATGCAACAGTATGTCCGCCTGGGTGTTAGTTAAATTGAGTGGGAAGGTGTTGTGTGCATTTGCGTGCTGTGTGTTACGGCAAGATAGGGCTGTATTTAGAAGAGCAGAAAACGCACACTGAGTCATATGTGTCCTATTAGGATCTTGAAAAGTAGTCGGCTCGACATAATGTTGCTTTTACTGTACCACAAGCCAGGGCAAAGGCAAATGAGCAGGTATCTTCAATCTCTTGTGTCCTGCCAATGTATCTCTTTTGTGAATGGATCTATTGTACTCGTACTCAATATGTCTTCAGCATATCTGGCTCCAATTCTTTAATATTCATCTTATGGTCCTCGTATTCTTCTTCAGCTGTGAGTCCTCCATTTCATTAAATCAAGATGTTTATCTTTGCCTGTAATGCACTGGTGGAACTAATATTCCTCTTTGAGGCCACTAAAGTGTGTTGAAGCAGCATGATGTGGTCCAGTCGACTAGCTGTGGAAAATGTGTTGAAGCCCCAGGGGTCCTAAAGCTTAAGGTCAGAACAAGTCCCTTTGCTATATATTTGTGCCAAAACCCACCTTTTGTCACACCCGGAGTTCAGATGGTGCCACGATTGTTAAAAAGGGCTGTAGGTGTTGGGTCACTGACTGCCGAAAGAAATATTTGCCCTAGTCCCTCTTATTTATGCTGGGTGTGATACACAGATTAAAATGAGATGAACATGTTTGAAAATGATATAGGAAACCTGAGCAGAGTATTTTTTTTTTTTTGTTGACAACAGGACGACATGCGTTCACAGCTAGAAGGTCCCAGGTTTGATGGTTAACAGTGAGTTTGTGAGTGAGATTGGCAGCCTCACTTCCGTCAGTCTATCCCAGGGGCGGCAACAGTAGCTTACCTCCACCGAGTATAGTGAGAATGAAGAATGATTGCAGTGTGGCCTTTTAAGATACTTGGTAATACTGGCTTAAAAAGCACAATACAAGTGTAAGCCATTATTATTATTATTATTATTATTATTATTATTAATATTTTATTTTTATTTTTTTATGTTGTGTTAGATATACATTTGCAATATAACCTTGCAAAGATGCTTGACTGGTAAACCTTTTTCCTTTTCTCTTTTGTAACAAATGTAATAGTACAACATTCTCTTGCCAAATGGATGAAATAAAAACATAAACAAAAAAAGATTGTCCCAGCATACATAGGGGAAAACGAGAAAAGATGTAAGCAATTTGAACAAACTACAATGCATGGCAAACCTGTATCACTAACACATCCCATTGCCTCTCTGTAATAGGTCTTTTCTTGTCGTTTATATAGCAGCAAGCGGACAAATGTAGCCTCGAGGAGAAGTCAGCTGAGGCGTTATGAATGGGCGAGGGAAGGATATGGGGAAAAGGCGCGCATAAAAGGGGAAAGGAAACACACGGGGACTGAAAGGACGAGGAATATCGCGGAAAGAGAGAGGCACGCGCGGAGAGAAAGAGCGAGTGACATCACACCCAACCCTCAGCCTGCACGCGCTTCACTTTGCACCTTTGCTCCACTTCATGCTGTCGTCGCGAACAGACGCGCGTATGTACACGGGCTACTCCACACTTCTTCCGCCGCCGCTCGAAAAAGGGGCCGGACCGGTTCGCCGAGGGACAAGGGAAAAATACACCCTTGACAGGATGAACAACAGTTTTGTCAGCATGGCGTCGATATGCGACTTTGACCCGCTCAACGCCACGATCCCCGCCACCAAAGTTGAAATCACGGTGTCCTGCAGGTAAGGGAACGACTCCTTTTAACCTAGTTGCCCAAACTGCGTATAACTCTGGAGTTAGTCACACATGGAGCGGCGACAAATGCTGTGTTGCATTTTGTTGACACTGTTGGGAGAAGTTACGCGTGCTATGATGAATGTTCAACATAGTTTGACGCATTACGCAAATAAAGAGGCTTTCAAGAAGCCCACACGATTAGGCTATATTACACCATTAGGCTACATCCTAAAATAAGACCCCCCTACCTTGATCAGGTGATTGTTTTAAACTTTTGATGGTAGAATGAGTGGTTGACATAGGATGTGTCTACCTCACTTGAGTTGGAGCCGATACGCGTGGGAGAAACCATCAATATGTTTTAAAGATTTATCAGCTCAGCACACATACATTTTTTTTTACATGTAAATAGAGAATTATGATGTGGGAGGAGTGCCTTGGTTTTTTGTTTTTGTCTACTTCACTGTTTACCTCGTGTCACCAGTTTGCATACGCTTATTTATTTTGGGTCTGTCGTGACATGTAAACGTAATGCTAAAGTAAGACGAGATTTGCTGTCAAATGTATTCTGTGTTAGACCTGCGATAGTGTCACGTGACCTAGCCTACTGTTTATTATTCAATGTGAACTTTAAATGGTCACTTTCGGTACATTTGCGCGCGTGTGTGTGTTGGAGGGGAGAGAATTGACATTGAGAAGAAAATGTTTGTATTGTGATGATTAAAGTTCCATTAAAATGATTCACATAGTACGGTATAAACTTAGTTAAAAAGTAGGCTAAACTATGAAATAATCAAATACATAGTACATATAAATGAGTGAATGAATAAATAAATAGATTGATATTATTAATGATAATGCTTATTAAATTCATTAATAATACCACGCTTACGGACCACTACTGTAGGAATTCTGCGGTTATGGGAATGGTGGCATCAATATATAGGGACACTGGTTGCATGTAGCCTATGCCGACCGGGTGTGTGATCAATTTGATGCGATAAGAGCTGACAAGTAGCAAGGGAAAGATCCTCCTGTGTATTTAACCTCTTGAACATGTAGACCTACTCAAACCATGCATATAGGGGCTGTATCAGTCATTGTGGGATGGTCGTCTCCTATGCAAAAAAGTGATGGTGTGAAATTGGCCTCCCTAAGACCGTAGGTTATGGGACAAACATGTTGTGTTTGTCTAAGAATCTGGTTAAATGTGCCATATCCTTTGATCCAGATAGGCTAGGTCACCTCACGTGCTGCTGCTGTCACTCTCTGTTGGAGGATCTAGAATACACTGCCTTCGTTAGAGGAAAAATTAGCTCATATAGACATTGCTTAACCTATTAAAGAAATGTGTAACCCCCGCATTAACCAAGCAAATTTTCTCCAGTTCGACTTCACCCAAATCTAAAAGCTTCTTGAAAAAACGTCAAAACAGCAACAAAAATGAGATGGAAATGTGGATGAAAATGCAGCAAAAGAGCGACAAAAATGCTACAAAACAGGTGACAAACAAGCAGAAAAGGAGGTGACAAAAACACAGCAAAACAAGTGTCAAAAAAGTGATGAAAAAGCAACAAAAATGCAACAAACCAGGTGACAAAAAACAACAAAATCGTGACAAAATGTGACAAAAAAAAAACAAAGAATTTTTTGAAAAAGTGACGACTGCGCAAGGGAAAATCGTAGCTAAAAATATCCGTGTTTATCAAAGTATCCATGTACAGTGCTTCTCGAAAGTACTAATACATCTTGAACTTTTGCACATTTTGTCACGTTTACAACCACAAACTTTAAGATTTTATTTTGAATGTTTTACTGAAAGTTCACACACAAGTAAAAGACAACTGTGAAGTGAAAGCAAAATGATACATGATTCTGTTATTTTTCAAAAAATAGAAAAGTGAAAAGTGGGGCGTGCATACGTATTCATACAGAATGACTTAATACTTTGTGGAACCCCCTTTTTCTGCAATAACAGCAGCAAGTCTTCTGGGGTTTGACTATAAGGTTTGCACAACACTTTTTTTAATGGCAAACATTGCAATGGCAAATAGTGTGTCCATCTGAATAAAAGTTAAACAAATAAAAAACAAACAAACCGATGTTCATTTCAGAGATCCTTATGTCTTACTATTGTAATATAACGTATTACTCAAATATGATGAAAGATGAATATGAACCCTTTCACACTGTTCTGTTGGCCATTATGCATGCACATATTCATCAATAATTATGACATTTATTTTGCAGCAATTTGTAAATATTTTATGAGCACATTTTTCGACTTTTCTAAAAAAATGTTTTCATATTTGCACAGCCAATCATGCAAGCTAATTCACAACATTATAAAGATCTAATTCAAGTCAAGGAAAGTTTATTTGGAGAGCACAATTCATACAGGGTAATTCAAAGTGCTTCACAGTTGCATACAATGACAAGTAATCAGATAAAATCAATAAAACATCAACATAAAAATTAATCTATTACAGTAAAAGGCAAGAGTGCAGATGAAATACTTTCAGTTTTCATATGCTCAGGTAAAAAGAGCTGTTTTCAGCCTAGATTTGAACATTGTCAGAGTTGAGGCCTGTCTCACATCCTCATGAAGACTGTTCCAGATTTTAGCTGCATGAAACTGAAACGCAGCCTAAACGCAGTTTATTATTTACTCTGGGAACCACCAGGAGACCCCTCCCTGAACAGACCCATACAACAAAACAGAAATTACAAAGCAGCTATGCATCTGAAAACGTTCTAATGAGTGATTAATCATAATAGAAATGATTATCGTAGAGATGCTGCTTTTCAATGCGCACCTAGCTCTATATACTGTTTTTTTGGTTCATCCCAAGAAAAACTCGAACAATGTCCTGTAAGTCACAGCAGCTGTGACAAGCTTCTATGAAATGCATTTAATTGCTCTTCTTTAAATTTGCTGATTATAAGGTTGATCATTTATTTGTAACTGTTGATAAGCTCAGGAAGGAATATTTAACTATGGTCAATGTAATGTTTACTGGATGATTATGTAAAAGTATTTTACATTGATTATCGGGTAGGCACATACAGTATAAGTTTTCTTACTTCCATAACTGTATAGTTATGAATTTTAAAATGAAAAATTTAATGTAATCTGCTTAAATAAATGAACTGAACTAAAACTTAACTATCTCTGTTCGTCCTCCGTCTCAGCACAACCACCTTGCGTCCTCACTCCTCTGCAAGTTCTCCAAGATGCGTCTGCCATCGAATGTTCCCACACTGAGACCACTGTGATTGAGTGGCTTTGAACAGTATTTGCACCGCTGTTTTATTAATACAGTTGACAAAAACGGGCAAACATAAAACAATCATCAGCAAAGTTAAGTCCAGATGCTCCAACTGAAAGTTAGCAGCCTGTAGTGTTCTCTGGAGCCGGTCACAGCGGAGAGAGAAAGAAGTGAAGGAAGGCACAGAGAGAGAGGGGAAAGCCACACAAAGTCTGAACCCCTGCCGACACACCTGCATCTTTGAGCTAAAGATACGTTTCCAACGCTATTGACTAGGGCTGCAACTTACAATTATTTGAGTTTATTTTTATTTTTTTTATCACATAAAGCTACAGTCCGCCGCTTGAGGACATGTTGATGGAGTAACTTTAAAGTGCTTTCTAATGGGTTGAGACACAAAAAGATATTTATGAAATTTTCATAAAATCGATGTACAAAACATTACACATACCCTAACTTTAAAAACAAAGTAGGTTTCAATCAAAAATAAAAAAAAATCATGTAATTTTTGCTCTCTTTAAGTCTTAAGTCTGTGTTTACTAGAAAACGATTCATCAATTACTAAAATAGTTGTCAACTATTTCAATAAGCCCTGCTATTGACCAATGATTACCAGCTCGATTCTGCTCTGCACTGGTGATCAAACAGCGTTGTGGGGAAGGCAAGCTGCCGGTCGGGGATACACAAGGACCTGACACATGGTTTCTGGAGCAGAGCGCGAGATGTAGGACACTCTCTGAACAGATGTGCACAACAGATCCTGCAGATAAAGTTGACTGTGCAGCCGTAGAGACTGAGGACAAGTTCATTCTCACTCGGTGAACACTGAGTGATGTGGACCGCTGGGGGGGCCATGGACAACAGGCCCACCGCTTTTGGTTGTCTGTGTGTTATTTTGTGAATGTTCTATTCATTGTCACTAATCCTGAGACTATGTTGAAACATAATGACCATAGCCTACCTGTGGTCTTCCCAAAATGGACTGTCCGGTCCAGCTTCATATGGTTACAGACAAGCCCCCTCTGTTTGCTACTTATATCATTTGGTTTGGTTTATTTCGAGCGGACACAATGGGCAATGCACACGTCACCATGGAGACTACAGATTTTAAGTTTTCTCCCTCTGAGTGTGTGTGAGAGGGTGATAAATACCACCAAGAACAAATGAATAAAAAAGATCTGCACAGTCAATCAGACATAATACTGGACTGTACATTTTTTGTGAGATTTGACAAACAAAATATACTAACTTTAGCCATGAGAAGACACGAGTTTCCTCAAATCTTGTGTGATATACAGTAGAGTTCAGTAATGGGCACATACGTATTTATACCATGTTGACATAAGTGCCTTAAAGTTGTAGTGTATTTTATTGTTCTCATAAAATTTGTCCTTCGTAAGAGATGCTCAGTGCAGAATTTAATGCTCGTATATTACACTTTGTCCTGGAATTAGTTATCATGAATTGTAGATAAAAAAACAAATGCCACAACCAGGATACAAGACATTTTCTGCACAGTGTAAAGAGGAACAACCTAAAAGTGGCAGGCAGCGAAATGCTAAACTGCGCAGGAAAGACAATGCCACATTATGAGAAAACAAGGGAGGAAGGAGCAGTCCGCCACTTAACAGCGCCTGTGTGAAACATTTGTTTAGGAGGACGGCCAGGTCTTGGTAGGTTTGCAGTGATGCCGTACTCTTTCCATTCTTGGATGTTGTATTTAACTGTACTTTGAGAGATGTTGAAAGCTTTGGAAATCTTTTTGTAACCTAATCCAGCTTTATACTTGTGTTCTTGAACTTCCTGATGCTGTCTGCTCCCCAATATTCTCTTAACAGACCTGTGAGACCATCACAAAGCAGCTGTATTTGAACTGACATTATATTACACACAGACTCTATTTAGTCATGTGATCATTCAGAAATCATCATCCAACATCTGAAGGCAATTGGTTGCACTAAAAGGAGTTTAGTTTGTTATTTATTACAAAAAATCAAAATGTATAGATTTCACTTCATGATTGTGCGTCACTTAGTGTGTGTCTTTCACATAAATTATGTTTATGGTCCATAGCATGGAAAAAATTAAAGGGTCGATATCTGTGTAAGCTCTCAGTTCTACAGGAGTTGTCCATCTTCAATGAATGTACTTGAGTCATCTTCTGTACTCAGTAGTTGAAGTCTCGAACGTTTCGCCTCTCATCCAAAAGGCTTCGTCAGCGTACTAAAGTCCCGCTCAGCCCGCACCTTAGATAAAGACCGCGAGGAGTTGGGGTTGGCCCGGCTCGTCCCCTCTAATCACAGCTACTCTCACCTGTGGGTAAACACCTTTGAAGTAGAGCATCTATAACGATCTGCTCAGCTCAGTATCGGTCAGTCCTGTCCTATTCATAGATGATCACTGCCCATTATCTGTCCTATTCATGGCTGATCACTGCTAATTACCTGCCTATTGTTCTTTTGTTGGCTGAGGTGCGTCTCCTTGGCCGGGCCGTGCCCTGTCGGCTGTCCCCGAAGGAAATTGGAGTAAAGTGAAGAAAGATTAAATCTGAGCCCACCATTCTGGTTCATGGAGAGATTTTCTTTTTTGACAAAAATAGCTTATTTTACTCCTTGTTCAAACCAACGTTCTTCTTTAGCTAAAATGTTGACTTCCCCGTCCTCAAAGGAGTGGTTGGAGGCTTTGAGGTGGAGGTGCACAGCCGACTGGGGGCCGCTTGTGCTCTGTCTGAGCGTCCTGACATAGAGCTAAAGCGGTGCCTACCAGTGCAGAAGGAAAAAACAAAGTGGAGCAACATGTCCAGAGAGCCCTCTCAGACTGTGGCTATCCTAACTGGTCTTTCACTGAAGCACAAAGGGCAAGAAGACCCAAAGAACAAGACAGACAGACTACAGAGCCCAGAAGAAAGGGAGTTGCAGTGCCGTATGTAGCCGGGGTCTCAGAGAAACTTCAGATAATCTTTAGGCAACACAGGATTCCAGTGAACCACAAACCAGTGAACACACTGAGACAAAAAAGTAGTTCATCCCAAAGATAAAACTCCGAGCCACAAACAAAGCAATGTGGTTTATTCTTTTCGATGCAAAGAAGAAGAATGCAAAGAACATTATATTGGAGAAACGAAACAAGTTCTACAGAAGAGACTTAATCAACACCGAAGAGAAAGCAAGAACAGCCCCCAGTCGGCGGTAGGGATGGGCAACGTTAAACGGTGCCTACTTGGTACAAACCGAAAAGCTCCGGTTGGGAGTGGTATCGAAAAACTCAAATTCTTTCGGTGCCAACTTTCGGTTTCTCTCCAGACGTCAATATAGGACCCACAGCGAGCCTAAACAAAGCAACATGAACGTGTGCGGAGATAATGAGCCGCTTCAGCGTAAATGGAGCGAAGCAAAACTATAACTTAAAGCTATAACTTAAAGTGAAGCAAAGCTATAACGTACTAAACTTTTGTAATAGAGATGGCTCAGCCGCGGTCTGTTGCAGGACTGAGCCAGGACTAAACCAGGACTTACACTGGTTGTAAAACCCAGAGCCAAACTAAACCAGTTATTATAAACCTGGACTGAATAAGAAACTTGAGTTTTTAGGCAAATTGAAAAGCAAAACAGTCTTTACCTTTAGCGACAGACCCGGAGGCTGAGTTTACGTGCTGTTGTTTACAACTTTACAAGCAGCTGCAGCGTGAGGGGAATATCAAAGTTTGTTTGTGGAAAAGTGCTTTTCACCCTGTATTAGACATTTTTGGTACAGTTTTTGTAGATTATTAGTGGCAGAGTGAGCGCTCACACTGTGTAAAGATCTTTGACGGGAAAGTGCTTTCACTTCGTCAAAGTGCATTGTGTTTCGAAAAGTGTATCCGAAAGAAAACCGTGTCATGATGTGGATCTGTCTCTGCAGCTCAGGAGGTAATAATATCCTTTTTTTCTTTTTATCGCTGTTTAAGTGGAAATTGTGCTCAAAACACAAAGTTACAGGTGACGCTGCTGTGGAGCTTCTGTTTTGCTGTTTTAGGACTTTTTCCTTAACAATACTTTTTATAGACGTTATTTTATCCATCCATCCATTTTCTTCCACTTGTCCGTTGCCGGGTCGTGGGGGCAGCCTTTGGAGCTGCCCAAATCACATAGCACCAGCCCCTATGGCTCCTCCTGCAGGTGGTGGGTCCACGGAAGGACGGCCTTATGGTTCCAAATGGGCCTGTTGGTCTCTTCACCCATTCACTCTCTCATTCACACACCAGTGTTTGCAGACACTGGAGGCAAGGAGGGTGAAGTGTCTTGCCCAAGGACACAACAACAATGTGCACCTTCAGGAGGCGGGATTCGAACCCCCGACCTTCCGATCGTGAGACGACCCACTCTACCATCTGTGCCACCGTCGCCCCCAACATGACAGGACTGACTGAACATAGGTACCGAAAAAAGTACCGTTAAGGCACCGAAAAGCAGGTATCGTTAAAGTAGTGGTATCGAAAAAAAAACGAACGGTACCCATCCCTAGTCGGCGGTGCACCTCCACCTCAAAGCCTCCAACCACTCCTTTGAGGATGGGGAAGTCAACATTTTAGCTAAAGAAAAACGTTGGTTTCAACGAGGAGTAAAAGAAGCTATTTTTGTCATGCAAGAAAACCCCTCCATGAACCGGAATGGTGGGCTCAGATTTAGGCCCAATCCCATTTCTCTCACTTGGTCTGAGAACTCTCGCTATTAGTTCCCTCCACATTAGAGTCCCCTCAGTGAGGGAAGTGCAAGTGAAGATTCTCCCCTAAGGAATGGGACAACACTAGTATGCAAATTGGGGCAGAGAACGTGTTCCTTACGTCACGCGCAACATCGACGTGTCTGATTTTCACCCCCGTCTAGTAGATAGCGGTAATACACAGTTTATACACATAAACTTCAATAACAAGAAATACGTAGCTCCTGCCTCTTGTGTGTGCCATGTTGATTTATCTACGTTTGATAAATCAACGGAGAGGAAATATACGAAACAGTAGCCGCGTTCGCCGTATGTTTGTGACGGTCGGTCGGGATGTTTCAAGTATGTTGTTTGTTTCATTTTGGCACTTGCCAACTACCATTGTGTCTAAAAATAAGACGACCTACACATTCAGACCGTATAGTTTGCATCCAGTCTATTAAACAATTAAACATGATGCATTTCTGTCTTCAATCAATAATCATCTATGTCACATAAGTAGAACGTAAACAAGCAACAGTCCACACAGGAGAAAGGGTTCAGCTTGAGACCATTTTATTTACTGAAAGCTTGAATCAGAGTCAGTAGATTGAGAACCTGAATAAGTGCAAAACATCCACATGTACACCGGGGCGCACCGGGACACACACCCGGCCGTGAGTGTCTATTGACGGGCAGACTCTGGCGAACGTCGTCAAATAGCGACTTTCAAACTAACTTAGAGGACCATTGCATATACATCTAACTAAGATATTCCAACACATTTCAGAATTTTGACAGGCTTATTTGCGTATATATTCTTACATTTGTAGTTGTCGCTTCCACCGGTAGCCGCCATGTTTATACTCCCTTGGCCGCAAGTCAGCTCCTGACCGGACTCGCTGCGGAGGGGCCTTTTCAAGGGGAGATAGCCACTTCCTCTTGCTCCCTAAAGTATTGGGACACCCTACCCTTAAACGTGAACGCGCATAACCGAGTGCTAGGGTCTAAAACGAGTGCAAGTGAGAGAAATAGGATTGGGCGTTAATCTTCCGTCACTTTACTACAATCTCCTTCGGGGACAGCCGACAGGGCACGGCCAGGCCAAGGAGACGGGCACCACGGCCAACAAAAGAACAATAGGTAGGTAATTAGCAGTGATCAGTGATCAGCCATGAATAGGACAGTTAATTGGCAGTGATCATCTCTGAATAGGACAGGACTGGCCGATACTGGGGTTAGAGATGCTCTACTTCAAAGGTGTTTACCCACAGGTGTGAGGAGCTGTGATTAGAGGGGAGGAGCCGGGCCAACCCCAACTCCTCCTCGTGGTCTTTATCTAAGCTGGGGGCTGAGCAGGACTTTAGTCCGCCGACGAAGCCTTTTGAATGAGAGGTGAAACGTTCGAGACTTAACTACTGAGTACAGAAGATGACTCAAGTACGTTCAGTGAAGATTAGAGGGTCGATACTTATGCAACCCACTGTATATCTGTATTATTATATTTGTATTATTATAATATTATTATAATTATTATATTTTATTTTACATGTTTTGCAGTGCTACATATATTTTATGTAATTTCTATGAAGTTGGTCAATTCATGTAAAGTCGAATACAAACACTATACAGGCCTACTTAATTTTATTTTAAGTAAGTTTTAGGGTCAGTGAATTTTGCAAGACCTCATAAATGCATTATAATCACATGGCCCAAAAGCCTGCCCCAGTCTCTCTCCTCGAAGCTTGTATTTTCTCAACATTCTGCTTTGTGAGGTCTGTCCTAATTCTTGGTGACAGGAGCGAGGAGAGCCAAGAGACCATCCCAGCTCTGACACACTCACACAAACTACTATACTCACTATAATGTCACACACACACAGCATTCTGGCAGGCTGACATCCGCTGTAATGGCATGTTACCTTAACTGGCTTTGTCAGCGCCCTCACTACAGTTTAGTGTAGTGTCCTGTTTCCCAGATCAACACATGTCAGAGGGCCTCTGTCCGACCGTGAAACCTGAAACTGTCAAGACCCCAACATCTGTTTTACACACCTGCAAATTAGGGTGGTTCATAATATGATGGTATAAGTAGAAGTTTTCAAAATGTTTTGATTGACATTTTTAACATCTGTTCCAAAAGTCAATCGGACGGTAGTAAAGGGTGGCACACTTTTTATCAATTTTTATGGTTCTAGGCCGACCTAACAATGCATAACTTTCACAGGACACAGAAATTTGAACGATTCAAAAATAAATAGGGTTGACAGCGTCTAATAAGGATAATGCCTCTCTGCGGTGTCGTTGATGAAGGAATTAACTTTTTGTCTCAAATTCTCATGTGTGAGAGCGGACCTCACCATCAGGGTTACTTCTGCCGTCGGCCATACCGCCTTTGCTCTGCCCGATCCCGTCAGATCTCAGAAGCTAAGCAGGTAGAGCCTGGTTGGTTCTTGGATAGGAGACCATTTTGGAATACCAGGAAGCCTGGGGTGAATGTAGCGAGTGAGTGGGTGGTGGTGGTTGGAGGGGCCGATGGCGCAGACTCATTGCCTCGCTTCCTTCAGTCTACCCCAGGGAAGCTGTGGCTATAATAGCAGCTTGCCACCACCGAGTATGATGTGAATAAATAATGCGATATCAAGCGTAATTGAGTGTCCAGAAAGCGCTATATTGATGGCGTTAAAATGTGTTTGCGTTATTATTTTATCGCGCGCTTAACCTACTTTGTGACCTAGTGAACTTGTAGTTTTTTAATACGCTTAAAAATAAATATATTCCATTTCCTTCCCTAAAAGGGAAAACATTTAAAATCCCAAATTTCATGGCACAAAATACCCATCCATAGCCATATTTATTGCACAAAGCTTCAACTTAAACCAACCACACAGACATTTCTAAATCGTGCATTGCTCTGAGCCTTTTATCTCAGTTTGCATTTGGGAGTATAGGAGAGCCAACATGCTTGGATGTGTCAAGCCAGACCATGGGGCTAGACATCAGACACACAGACAGAGAGACAAAGAGAGAGGCAGACCCTTGTGGAATTCAGGCATGCCCCCTGCGCGATGTGACCCGGGTGAGGATGACTCGATTAGGCCTCTCCCCTCCGCAATCCCCCTCGCCCTCCGCTCTCACTGGGGCTCTAAATAGGACTGTGACACTGTGATTTACTGCATGTCGAGTAATCTGACTTGTCAAAAAAGTCTCAATCAGTGCCTTCCTCCGACAATCTGCCACCTCAATCTGTTCGAGTGCACAGCCCAAATAGCAGATAACCAGGCAATTTCCATTCACATGTCACACGCATCTCCAATATGAGTGACAACAAAATGTCAACGCATCAAATATGAGCCTGCGTTTATGTCCGCCGTTGCTTGAAATGCAATCTGTTGGATGAGACAGATGAGGGATAAGCACTGTCCAAATAAAAATGTACAAGAGGGTGTATTCCTCACGGCTGTAGAAGCAGTAACATAAAAATGACTAAATGATAAATCTGAGTTGGTGAGACTGAATAAGCAATGAAGTGTGTGTCTGATACAGAACCATAGTTCAATCAATCAATGGTTTTGTATAGCCCAATATCACAACAGGAGTTGCCTCATAGGGCTGTAACAAACATTAAGGCAATAAAACAGAGCAGTAAATAAGACAATGTAAAGTTCCGGTGAATCAAATATCCAGGCAAACATAATGTCCAAATAAGCGTCAGCAGTGGGTGGCGACGAGCAGCTCGGGTGTCCCCTGTCCTTAGACTCTCCAGCACGGCAAGGAAAAACTCAAAAACCCAGTGGGAGAAACGAGAAACCTTGAGGAGAACCACAGAAGGAGAGATCCACTCCCATGGACGGACAGGCTATAGAGACCCAGGGCCGAAGGAGTCCCTCAGCAGACGGGCCAAGATCACAGACCGTCCAGTCCTTGTGGTCAGTAGGCAGGGTTCCTCCGTTCAGCCGGGTTCCTCCGTTCGATCTAGACAGGCACTCCCAAGGGGGAGTGGGACAGGAGACACCATGTGAATAGTAATGAACAGACTACAGATAAAATAAATATTGTATCATAATAAGACAAAGTGTACAGTAAGAAGAACAAGAGGATAGCGCTCAGTGTACCGTACTTCGCACAGCAGTGTTTCTCCTAAGGCAGCTTTACTTCAGGCTGTGGGTTAGAGCTTTACCTAACTGACCTGATCATGAGCTAATTCGAAGAGGTACGTTTTGAGCCTAGTCTTAAATGTAGGGACTGTGTCTGCTTCTTTAACGTGAGCTGGGAGTTTATTCCATAAAACCGGAGCTAAAGGCTCTTCCTCCTACAGTGATTTTGGAGACCCGAGGAATCACTAGTAGCCCTGAGTTTTCAGTAATCTGGATGTTTCACTGTAAGCTTGAGCAGTGGCGGATTTAGCTATTTGGGGGCCCAAGGCGAATACAGACATGGGGCCTTCCTCACACTTAATGTTCAACATCTTTTTAAATCCTTGGGTTTTATTTTTCAAGAGAATCTTACTTTTAACTTGATTTGTGAAGCCCTCCAGTCTTCTGCCATAAGTTAGATGCTGGAGATGACGTCTGTAAAGAGAGAAAAGGGTAATGTTTCCAGAAATTATTGACAGTAAAGTAAATGCACAAAATGAAGATTATGTTTTTAAAATAACATTGTTCTCAAACACTTTAGATTTCATTCATAAGGAAGATCTGAAATTCCATACCAGCAATTACCTTGTTTTTTCTGCAGAATTTTGTAAAGATGATGATGATCTGCCTTTCTGTCAAATCTTCTTTTACTAGAGCGGGAAAGAAACAAATGAGATCCCACATATAGGAGTCATACACATAACAACAATCTATACTTAATGAATACCTTATTGCTTTGCTCCTCTCATCTCCTTAGCCCTCCATTTCATTTCTGCCTTTCTTCTTCCATTTATTCCCGTCTGTCTTTCTCTCATGTTATTGCATCCTGTTCTCTTTTCAAGGTTTCTGTATTTTCCATTAATATTTCTCCTCCTCTTTATTCCTGTCTTTCCCTCCTCATCTGTGAATCTACTTTCTTCCTCCAGTCTGTGCTGCTGAGTTTTTTCTCTTTTCCATTTCTGTCCATGTTTTCCTCCCTTTAAACATTTCCATTGTCTTTCCTTTCTGCTTCCTATTGATGTTTCCTGACTATTCTTCCTCTTCTTTTCCAGTGCCATACATATTTAAATCAAATTCACGACACCTGTTGGCTCCTCGCGGTTGACAAGCTTGGCGGCCGCTGCAGCACTTTCTCCCGGCTGCTGTGCGTCGGTGCCGCCGGTGGGGGGCGCGCTGAAATATGACGTCACTTTTGGAAGTGAAGACATCCGCTTTTTCGAAGCAAGTTGCTTCTTTCTTTTAGTGGCACCACAGGGATAATTGCTTTTCATGCTTGTTTTTTTAGGTTTCTACTTCGCAACGAATGTCGTGAGTTCCCGCTCCCGCCTCTCATTCATTCAGATCCAATCGCTTCCTGTTGCGCGCATTAGCGTCTTAAAGGAATAGCCCATTGTGACAGAAACATGGGGGGGTTATGCCGGTACAGTGCTCCACTCATTCATAAATCAAAAGCCATTCCGTTGTTTAATGAGTTTTTTAATTTTAAAAAGTAAGAAAAGATTAATTTGAAGTTTAACAGGTGGTCAGGGGGTCCGGGGCCCCCCAACGTTAGGGGGCCCTAGGCGGCCGCCGACCTGTGCCTAATGGTTAAGTCCGCGTCTGAGCTTGAGTCTGCTTTAGGGCTGCAACGATTATTTTGTAATCAATTAATCTATTGATTATTTTTTACGATTAATCGATTAATTGCTTGGCTGTGAATGGTGTAGTAAAATTTGTATTTAAAAAAATAAAATTGTCACATTAAGCTAAAGTGGCGCCGCTTGAGGATGTGTTGATGGAGTAAACTTAAAGTAAATGTTTGTTAGAGGCTCTTAGCGCTAATTCTGCTTCTTATTGGATGAGACAGACAGATATTCATGACATTTACAATGTACAATCACTACATACACTAACAATAAAAGCAAAGTAGGTTTTCATCAAAAATACAAACTTTCCTTGTCATTTTTGCTCTATTTGAGTCTGTGTGAACCAGAAAACAATTACCGTATTTTCTGGACTATACGTCGCTCCGGAGTATAAGACGCACTAGTCAAACGTTGACAGTCAATTATCAACTCACATAATGAGTTGATAATTGACTTACCAGACACTGACAACTCCAATACTCTGGACAAAATGTAGCATATTGAAGAGTCAGAAATAAACAACAGACAAAGCCATACTGAGAAACAATAAAGACCCTTGAACTATTGACTGATAGTTTGGAAGTCTAAATGTATTACAAATTTGATAAAACGTGCAAAGTTGACCACCTGGTCTTGCATTTTGACGTGAAGTAAGTAATAATATACAGGTGCTCGTCATATAATTAGAATATCATGATAAAGTATACTAGTTTCACATTTTAAGTTGAAATACAGAAATAAAGGAACTTAATCATGATATTCTAATTATATGACGAGCACCTGTATAATAGGGCATTAACGGCTACTGATTTTTAAAGGTCGACTTATTTATAAAAAATAGTCGAAGTCGTGTTGACTAGTTGTGTTATGACGTCGTCATAATATATTAATAGCAGAGGAATGACGCCTCATTTACATCGAGTACATTAAGTCCATATCCATTTTAGGTAATATACAATATAGTGGCTTATTTTTATTTCCTAGGTTTTAATTTAATGTTTAGGCAATGCTTAGTGTTACCTGCGCCTCCAGTATCAAGGCGTAGATCCGCATCCTCCCCCCTTTCTCCTCCACCGTTTGTCTCGCTTTCCTTCTGGCCTCATCTGTACTCCTTTGTACTTAGGATCATCTTCCTTGTAAATCCAATGTCTGAAGCAAACGAGCTTTCGGTTCCTGAGTGTTAGATCGTAGTTGATTCCAAGTGAATGAGTCCGTGTGAAAGAAAAGTTAAAAGCCATGGTGGAGAGACAGAGAAACACATATTGGTTTAATTTAAGACTATATGTGAAGCGCTAACCAGCAACATCACTAACCGATCGAGTTCTTCTTTTTAATCTTGGGAAAAGCACTAATTGTTAAATGGTTTTAAATAAACCCATAACAATAATAATAAAGAAAAGGAATAAGTAAATCAAGACTACTGTCACTACATGAGGGGGTCATTTGCCAAGGATTTGCTCATGTGCATGTTCAGATTTGGGCCACTAATGCCGTAACACATGTACTTTCAAATGGTAAATTTGGTACAACATGCCCACAAATGGCTATATGCAATTTTCCAAGTGTGCTCGCTATTTAGCACCTGTCTTGATAAATGATATCGTTGAATAAGAAAAGCCATACTGCTGAATTCCAAAGATGTTTGAGTGCATTAAAAGACAATATCTAGGGAGAAAAATATTAAGGCGTTTGAGCTGTGTTTGTTTATTCTGTAGTATTTTGCATTACCAGTATTTCAGACCCCTTTGTTGCTTTTTCACCTTCAAAGTTAAAAGCACAGTGGACATCTATTTCCTTTGCACTTATTACCACAGCATGTTTCTATAGAAAAGCCACTTTGTTCTGCGTGCAGCCCTTGACCTTTCATTGACTGCTTGCTCTCGCCTTCAGATCTTTATCAATCCACTTTCTTTACCGGAACAGTGTGATACTTGTGGGCTATGCAATTACCTTCAGGTTGAGGAAGACAGACCGATGTATAGAACCCCACAGTCACAAACAAGAAATGAAAAGGTCGATGGTAATTTCTTTCCTGAATTGACCAGAGTAGAAGTTGTTGCAGAATACACTCCAAAAGCTGTGGAGTAGTGGCTGTAAGTGAAGGCGTAGAAGCAGTTTCTTCAATACCGTTTTGCTTTGCTAATTGCTTGTGTGTTGGTGCCACTACCGTTAAAAGAAATCATTGGCGCTTCCTGCTGCGTGAAGCCGCATGACAGAAAAGTTACTTGTGTCAATTCAAATGCTTTTGTGCTTTCGGGTGACATGGAACGCGACGCAGCGGGAGTCACTGTGGTGGTCAAAGTCACAGCATCAGTCTTCAATATTTTTCACTCTCTCAAAAATGTCAAAGAAAGGGGTCAGTTCGTCTTGCAAATGTGCTCTGGAGAAAACCGATTCTTTCTCATAAAGTTTCCAGAGTTTCATTATTTGTTTGTTTTTTTCTTTTAGTTTTAGACTTTCAGTGATTTGAAATGAGAGAAAGCAGATTTTCGGTACAATGACAAGGGGCGAAAAAAATATGTTAAAGACTTCAGATACACACTTAAAATATTCCCTTGAAACAGTGGCTAAACAATCCTTGTATCATTCGTTCAATCGATTTTCAAATAAAAAAATAAACAAAATTACTCCTGCTATTGTCTGCTATGAGCATTTTTCGTTTAAAAGCAGGACACAACCCCCATACTAAAAGTCAGAGCCACATCCAGCACAGATATCGTTAGCCCCAAGAATGCTCCTAATATTTTTATGTCATGTTTTACTGACAATTTATCACAGACTCAAAATGAAACCTCTATGGCAGTGGCTCCCAAATCAAGTATATTGAAAAAATATGTCTTCAAAGGAAATATACATGTATTTATTAAAATGTACTACTTTAAACCAGTATCTAGCCCATGCAGACATTGCTATGTGTTACTTTTTATAATATAATGTTAAGCTGTAAAACATGACAAATTCTTTAAAATAGACTCAAGCATTATTATTTGGGGGCCACGTGGGATTTCCTGTTTGATGAAGGGCAACGCTCTGGATTTTAGAAATGGCTGCTCTATGGCATAGGTTTCTGATTTGATGAGACAAGTCTGGGAGAATGAAATTAGGTGCAGGCGCAACCTTTAGATTGGTGCTCACTGCTCAGTGAGCTGTGGTGTGGGTTTAAGTATGCTTCAGTAGGGTATTTCTCTGTGTCTCCCAGAAGGCTCTGCTCTGTTGCTAAGCGCATGGATCTACAGGTATCCACACAAACACACAGCCGTCAGAAGTCATGCAGTGAGCAGCACAAGAGAATGAAAGGCCAGCCGCATGTGACTGTGCACGAACTGGGCTAAACAGGGACACGCAACAAAGCAACACTGCATTTAATCTGATTCTCAGAATTATGTACAGGGTCTACTTAACTCTTTGTCAGCCCTTTTCTCAAAATCTGCCCCCCAGAATGGTGGAGAACAGATGAACAGATGTACAACAAATTATTAATTTTGCAATCATAAAGTAATTAACCTGGTGACAAGAATGAGGACAATGACTATTGAACATAACAGTTATTATTATTATTATTATTATTATTAGATACAGTAATGGTAATGATAATGACCATTACTGTATGGTCATTATCCACAAGAATATGCCACAAGAATGATAATAACTAAAAAATATTATTTATTTAATATTTTTTATGCATGCCCTTATAGCCTTATAGTTTAACGTTCTTAGCTTATTTTTTATCTTAATTCTGTGTTATATGTTCTATGTCGCACGTTTGCACCAAGACAAATTCCTAGTTTGTAAACCTTGTTCACAAACCTTGGCAATAAACCTATTCTGATTCTGATTCTGATAATAGTAGTCATAACATTAATGTTGTCAGGGCTCAATTTAAACAATCTTCGCTGTTCCACACAAAACGTTTTCCTACTCTGATAACCACATGCTATATACCAGGGGTCACAAATGAAAGGTCCTATATCATGCAAAATTTACTTTTTGGAGCTTTTAAAGGTCCTATATCATGCAAAATCGACTTTTTGGAGCTTTTAACCATGTTGTTATGCTATTTCCTTATCAAAAACACCCCCAGAGTGGTTTTTGGATTCATTCACGCAGTTCTCCGTAATCCTCCTGAATCCTGCGCTCTGAGCAGCTGGTAAACGACTGGCATGTTCAGTTGTGTCGTCACAGCGGAACGGAAGTGCTCGACGTCTGTAATCTAATGCCTTACGGCATGATTTTTATTTGTAAAACAGTTTTTTTCATGATTTCTGTCGTAAGAAAAAAAAAAAAAAAAAAAAAAAAAAAAAAAAAAGGAAGTGCCTGACGCTGCGCTGCCCCTGTACCGAAAACAAACGCACCCCCTGAGCGTCCGGACGGTCTGAACAGATGTCATGTCATGTTGCACCGAAAGTTGTGAAGAGGGAGCTTTTTCTAACCTACTCTGGAGTCTGGACACCTGTTCTTTTTTTCTTACCTCACGATAATGTCATGGAGAAAACCGCGTTTGGCTGCGAGGACTGGACTTTATTCAACCTTCCCAAAGAAGAGGCCATAGAAGTTGGACTTTCCCTCCGGGATTCAGCGACTATCAGCCACAATAGTGTTTGTCTGAGCCTGTACTGATGGATGCTAATGAACCTTGGCCAGAATCAAAGTGGATTAACTTTTATAACCAGCGCAAGTCCCATACTGGAAACATCAGAGTGGTGAGTCGATCAAACTGCATGTTAGCGTGTGTGTTAGCCATTTAGCCATGAAGCTGTGTTGCACATGTTAACTCCTTATAACAGCATCATGAAATAACTTCACTTTTTGCTGTGATATATATATTTCTACTACTGCTAAAGTTGTATGAGCGGCGAGAGGGGGCGGAGTTAACTGAATCCAAGCGTTTTGTCTTCCGGGTTGGAAAAATACCTCCAGAAAATACTAATATTTATCACAAAAATGAGTGCTCCGTAGTGGTAGAGGTACAATATATCATATAAAGGCCTATACTTTACTTTGGAATGGCTTAAAATAGCATGATACAGGTCCTTTAACCATGTTGTTATGCTATTTCCTTATCAAAAACACCCCCAGAGTGTTTTTTGGCTTCATTCACCCAGTTCTCAGTAATCCTCCTGAATCCTGCTTTCTGAGCAGCTGCTCCCCCCTATCCTGGAAAACGACTTTGTGACACTATGACGTATTTTACAAACTGAGCGTCTGAACAGATGTCATGTTTGCACCGAGTGAAGAAGGAGCTCTTTCTAACCTACCTAATATCACAGCTACAAGTGGACAGGACTTTATTCAACCTTCCTAAAGAAGAGTCCACTCGTTGGAATTTCTTTCTGGGATTCAGCGACTATCAGCCAGAATAGTGTTTGTCTGTGACTGTCACTTGATGGATGTTTGATGAACCTTGGCCAGAATCAAAGTGGATTAACTTTTTTAACCAACGCGAGTCCCATAATGTAAACACCCAATCGTCGAGGCCAGAGGCAGAGCGGTGTGTTAGCATGTGTGTTAGCCATTTATGAAGCTGTGTTGCACATGTCAACTCTTTATAACGGCATTGTGAAGTAACTTCACTTTTTACTGTGATTTACATATATTTATTTTAAGATGCATGGGCTGCATCTACTCGGATTGAGGGGGCGGAGTTAACTGAATCAAAGCGTCTTGTCTTCCGGGTTTGAAAAATACCTCCAGAAAATACTTACAGGTATATTTATCACAAAAATGAGTCCTCCATAGTGGTAGAGGTACAATATATCATATAAATGCCTATAGTTTACTTTGGAATGGATACAATTGCATGATATACAGATTTTTTGCTCTAAACATTTTTTTTTCTCTTAAATAGCAGAATGCATAGCCTCTATTATACACAATATGCACATAATATATGGCAGTGATCTGTTTCTCCTCTTTGCTCAGTTCAACACACTGAGCCCTGCTTAGTCCTGGCTTAGTCCTGGCTTAGTCTTTAATCCTGGTTCTGACCTGCTTGCTGCCAATCGGTAAACAGCAAACAATTTGCGCATTACGATTGTGCGTGCATATTTATTTGGGTGTCCTCAGTTTAAAACTTAAGCGAGCTGTATTTCAGTCATTCCGCAGGCGTTACTAAAAATATAAAAAGTGTTTCGAAGTTGAGAGGTAGGACATTCTCTTTCTGTTCATCTGGGCTGTAGTTTACCATCAAATGATATTTCCCTGCCACAAGAATGAAAAGTTCCATGCAAAAAATATTTCTGATTTTGATACATCTGTTATTTGATAGATTTACATGACAATAACATTTAGGTTGCTAGTGACGTCACAACGCGACCTGCTGGGCCCGGAAGTAAAACACAACGGTAAAATGACCAAGTTTTGTGCGGCATACAACTGCAGTAACCGGCCGAGCTGAGAAAAAACACGCTTTTTCAGGATCCCTAAAGTTGTAAGCCAAGAAGGAGACAAAATTTTAAAAATAACGGAAAAAAGGAGGAAAATATGGATGATAAATCTCCTTCTCAAGACTGGAGGAGCAGAGTCTGAAAACGCGCGAGTATGTAGCGACCACTTTGTATCAGGTGAGGGTAATACTTTAAGTAAAAGTGGTGTGTTTTAGAAAAATAACATGAACAAAAACGAACTGGGGACCACGAACAGTTTTGACTTAAGGCAAACCATAGCGTTAGCTTCAAACACACACACATAGCATAACATAAAAACATTTTAGGCTACTCACCCTGCCAAAAACGAGCCATCCAAAGCTTCTTTTGATCCCAAACCACTAACCCAACCGCAAACGAAGTAGTTGTATGCCTCCAAACTTTTATAGGCTTTCATCTGACTAGCAGTGTAGTAAGAAGTATGAAGGACCAAGTAGCTCGTTATGTCCATTGCAGACACAGGGGGTAAATCATTTAAATTATATGATAAATCACTCTTCACCAGGTCATATTTTTTGGCGATATCGTGCCTGGGTCAGTCCGTTCAAAGCTTTCCAATATCCGCTGACTTCCATCCTCCGCAGTTTTCAATGGCAACTTAAAACTTCCGGACCCCCACGTCGAAGCGCCGCCCACTAAAAGTCACGTGGTTGCAACCCAGCAATACAAATGCAACACATAAGATAACTTTATTTACAAAATGTTCTAACAGTTTGTGTTACTTGATTTATATCTGTAACAACAGCCCAGGCTCCTGCTGCAGCCCAGTTAATGCCTTTAGACCTGGAATAGCACATCTGTGAGTTTGTTATTGATTCTTTATTTTATTTTGACGGCCCAAAAGTACCGCGGCCCACCGGGAAACGTCCCGACTCTCCCGATTACCCAGTACGCTGTCAGCTCTCTCAACGTCTGAAAAGACACTGTAGCTTGTCCTTCTTTCACACTTACAGTCGCACCTGGCAGTGTGCGTTTTTAATCAATATTGTCACCGATTTCACCATTTGATATAGGCAAGTGCAATTCATAATTTTTTTGATTTAGTTTTATTACATTATTAAATGTACTAAATTACTAAAACCCCCTTAGTGTTGTTTAACCCAAATTGCTTATTTACTATAATTATGTTATTATGTAAAGAAATCTCTAAAATGAATTTTTAAAAGACAAAAAGAATGTAAACTGGCATGTCACCTGACACCGGGACACAGGTAATGTGAGGCGCTGTTGAGACACTTAATGTTTACATTTATGCAGCCACTAGAGGAGTCTTCAGCATTGCGTGGCGGTCGGGGACAGTGCCCCTGGATTGGCAGACCAGGGTGGTGGTCCCTCTCTTTAAGAAGGGGGATCGGAGGGTGTGCTACAATTACAGAGGGATCACACTCCTCAGCCTCCCTGGTAAGGAAAGCACAATTCATACACAAGGCAATTCAAAGTGCTTTTACAGTTGCATAAAGTTACAAAAAAACAGATCAAATCAATCATTAAAACATCAACATAAAAATTAATCAATTACAGTAAAAGGCAAGAGTGCAGATACAATACTTTAGGCGCATTGAGTTGCCTTGTGTACGAAATGCGCGGTATAAATAAAGTTGCCTTGCCTTGCCTTTCAGTTTTCATATGCTCTGGTAAAAAGAGCTGTTTTCAGCCTAGATTTGAACATTGTCAGAGTTGAGGCCTGTCTCACATCCTCATGAAGACTGTTCCAGATTTTAGCTGCATGAAACTGAAACGCAGCTTCACCGTGTTCATTATTGACTCTGGGAACCACCAGGAGACCCCTCCCTGAAGTTCTCAGGGCCCGAGATGGTTCATATGGCTCTAACATGTCAGAGATGTACTTTGGTGCTAAACCATGAAACGACTTGTACACAAGCAGAGCTGTTTTAAATTCTATTCTCTGAGTGACAGGAAGCCAGTGCAGAGACCGGAGCACTGGACGAATATGGTCGTATTTCCTGGTTCTTGTCAGGACTCGAGCAGCAGCGTTCTGGATGTACTGCAGCTCTAACAGCTCGTTTAGAAAGGCCAGTGAGCAGCCGTTACAGTAGTCTAACCTGCTGGAGACAAATGCATGGATGAGTCTCTCTAAGTCTGGTTTTGACACTATTCCTCTGATCTTAGCAATGTTTTTCAGATGATAAAAAGCTGATGATGTTATTGCTTTAATGTGGCTGTTTAAGTTCAGGTTTGAGTCCATGATTACTCCTAGATTTCTAACCTGTTTTTTTGGTTTTAGAGAGAGAGACTCAAGGTGACTGATAACACTTTGTCTTTGTGTCTGTGGGCCAAAAACAATGATCTCAGTTTTGTCTGAGTTTAGTTGGAGAAAGTTGTTTTGCATCCACAAACTGATCTGTTCGATGCAGTGACAGAGAGTATCTACAGGCCCATGTTCACCTGCCGTCAGTGACACATAGTGTCATCTGCGTAGTTGTGGTACGACACATTGTTGCTGTTTATTAGCTGACCCAATGGAAGCATATACAAGTTGAATAAGAGGGGTCCCAAGATTGACCCCTGGGGGACTCCACAGGTCATGGACATTTTGTCTGAGACACAGTTGCCAATTTCAACAAAGTACGTCCTATCCTCGAGATAGGACTTGAACCAGTTTAGCGCAGTACCAGAGATTCCCACCCAGTTTTCTAACCTGTGAAGTAAGATCCCGTGGTCCACTGTGTCAAAGGCAGCGCTCAGGTCCAGCAGAACTAAAACTGAGACCTTACCTGCGTTGGTGTTCATACGGATATCATTTGTCACCTTGATCAGAGCTGTTTCAGTGCTGTGGTAGGACCTAAATCCTGACTGGAAAGTATCAAACACATTGTTAGATAGGAGAAAGTAAGTGAGCTGTTGATATATTACTTTCTCTAGGACTTTTCCTAAGAATGGCAGGTTTGATATGGGCCGGTAGTTGTTCAGTATCTTGGGATCAAGGCTGCTCTTCTTCCAAAGCCTTTGGAAATGCTCCAGTCTCAAATGAGATGTTAACTAACTGAACAAGTTGTGGTAACAAGCTGGTCAGCATAGACTTTAGAAATCTAGTGGGTAATTCATCAAGGCAGCATGTGCATGAACTCAGACCGGAGATAACCTCTTCGATTGTTTTGTCAGTAACAGGTGTGAAATGTGTCAGCTCAAGGTGTTTATCTGGTGGCAGGGTTGCTATTTGTCTACTCCAGGGTGCTGAAGAGGAGGATCCGGCCAATAGTCAAACCTTGGATCCAAGAGGAACAATGCGGTTTTTGTCCTGGTCGTGGAACACTGGACCAGCTCTATACCCTTCATCGGGTGCTCGAGGGTTTGTGGTAGTTCACCCAACCAGTCCACATGTGTTTTGTGGATCTTGAGAAAGCGTTAGACCGTGTCCTTCGTGGTGCCCTGTGGGGGGTGCTCCGGGAGTATGGGGTCCGGGGCCCTCTGCTAAGGGCTGTCCGTTCCCTGTATGACCGCAGCAGGAGCATGGTTCGCATTGCCGGCAGTAAGTCAGACCTGTTCCCGGTGCGTGTTGGTCTCCGCCAGGGCTGCCCTTTGTCACTGGTTCTGTTCATTACCTATATGGACAGAATTTCTAGGCGTAGCCAGGGGCCGGAGGGTGTCCGGTTTGGGAACCTCAGAATCTTGTTCTGTTGGCTTCATCAAATCAGGACCTTCAGCGCGCACTGGGGCAGTTTGCAGCCGAGTGTGAAGCGGCCGGGATGAGGATCAGCACCTCCAAATCTGAGGCCTCCCTCGGGAGGTGCTCCAGGCATGTCCTATTGGGAGGAGGCCTCGTGGAAGGCCCAGGACACGCTGGTGGGACTATGTCTCCGAGCTGGCCTGGTGTCGCCTCGGGGTCCCCCCGAGACAGCTGGGGGAGGTGTGCGTGGATCGGGAGGTCTGGGTATCTCTGCTGAGACTGCTGCCCCCGCGACCCGGCCCCGGATAAAGCGGAAGAAAATGGATGGATGGATGGATAGAGGAGTCTGAGAAAGAATGAGAAGGGGCATAATCTCCTCTCTGTTGGGTTATTGCCTGACTTGGTCAGTATAAATGAAGTTTCTGTGTGTGACCACAAGGCGGAGTTATTTACTTTGCTGCAAGATCCCACTAAGCCGCGATTAATTAAATAAGCTTACATGTCAGGATCAGGTTCTGAAGCCAGACACAGCAGCACGTTTTTCTTCTGCTTTTTCTGCAAATGCACCACATGCTATGAGTGAGGCTGTGTCTATGAATGAATGCAGAGGAAAAAAAAATTTTTTTTAGCCCTACTTGTTCCAATGTTCTGGACTCTGTTGCGTCACTAAAACCTATACACTATGTCACGGTATGAAAATTTTACCTCACGGTTATTGTGACCAAAATTATCACGTTTTCGGTACTATCGCGGTATTTTTTTAATGTGTATTAATAAGTTCAGAAAGCATTGATAGTCCTACACAAACTGAAATTGTTTCAAAAAAGTGTAAAAACCCTAATCTTATTAGGGTTAGAGTTATGGTCTTATGTCTTATTGCATTATGTGTACCTCCAAACTACAAATGCATATTCCATCGTGCAAATAACCCATAGGTACAAGTGAGTACACATTGTTACACAGTACATTACATTGTACTGAATTCGGCAGGTACAATGTATCAAGGGTAGTGTGACAGATTACATACATGAAGTTCTCAAGGACAGTTGGAAATCTTACCAGAGACTGGTCAAAGAACAAAATAATAAGTATTCTTTAGATTTGATGGCAAAGAACTGTAATAATATTTTTATTTTATTTTATTTAAAACTATTAATTGTGTCTATAGTAAACCCACTCCAATCAACTTCTTTAGAATCTTCTCTTGAAACATGTGAGGCATCGTTAACTAATTTTATAGATAAAATTGCTCTGATTCACTCAAACCATGCAATTAGTCCATATACATACCCTGTTTGGTTGTTTTCACAAATTTGAGCCAGTGCAATTACCATATCTTACTAAAATTGTTGTTAGAATAAAACCCACATCTTCACCCACGGATCCTGTCCCTCGACAGCTTTTTAAAGAAGTGTGGGCTACTATTGGCACATCGGCCTGTGATATTATTAATTGCAGCCTTGTCTCAGGAGTTGTGCCATCTTTTTGTAAACAGGCTGTAATTTAACCTCTTCTCAAAAAACAGGGGCTTGATCCCTCAGTTGTGGCTAATTGTTTATCAAAGATATTAGAAAAGAGTGTTCTGGAACAATTACAGCCTTTTTATATGCACATGACTTTTCCGACAGCTTCCAGTCAGTCTGTAAGGCTCTCATAGCACTGAGTCTGCACTTTTAAAGACAGATTTTGGTAGTTCTGCCATTTTAGCGCCACTGACTGCTGCTTTTTGACACAGTTGACCACAATTCTTTTAAACCACCTGCAACACTGTGTGGGTGCCATAATGGTTTTGGTCGTACCTCAGTGGTCCTTCTTTTTTTCCGTGAAACTGGGGGACTCCACTCCGAACTCTGCCCCCCTGCACTGTGGAGTCCCTCAGGGTTAAATTCTCGGCCCAGAATTATTTGCACTAGCTCCTCCCACTGAATGTATTGTTAAAGAAAAACACAATATTTGTTCTAATTTATATGCTGATGACTGCCAGATTAATTTTCCTATATCTAAGAAAGCCACGGGACCTTTGACACCCCTTTTGCACTCTCTTGGTCACGTCAAGGCGTGGTTGGCAAAAAAATGTCCCTGTCTAAATGAAGGAAAACCCTGGACTTGGGCCCTTTACAGCAGTGTCTTTTAAATATGTCGTAGAAGTCATACACACTTTTATTTCCATAAATGCACTTGATCACCTACAGCTCGTCCAAAACTTTCAACAGGAACAAAAAGATAAGATACAGTGCCTTGCGAAAGTATTCGGCCCCCTTGAACTTTTCGACCTTTTTGCCACATTTCAGGCTTCAAACATAAAGATATAAAACTGTAATTTTTTGTGAAGAACCAACAACAAGTGGGACACAATCATGAAGTGAAACGAAATGTATTGGATATTTCAAACATTTTTAACAAATAAACAACTGAAATATTGGGCGTGCAAAATTATTCAGCCCCTTTACTTTCAGTGCAGCAAACTGTCTCCAGAAGTTCAGTGAGGATCTCTGAATGATCCAATGTTGAGCTAAATGACTAATGATGATAAATAGAATCCACCTGTGTGTAAACAAGTCTCCGTATAAATGCACCTGCTCTGTGATAGTCTCAGAGGTCAGTTTAAAGCGCAGAGAGCATCATGAAGAACAAGGAACACACCAGGCAGGTCTGAGATACTGTTGTGGAGAAGTTTAAAGCCGGATTTGGATACAAAAAGATTTCCCAAGCTTTAAACATCCCAAGGAACACTGTGCAAGCAATAATATTGAAATGGAAGGAGTATCAGACCACTGCAAATCTACAAAGACCCGGCCGTCCCTCTAAACTTGCAGCTCATACAAGGAGAAACTGATCAGAGATGCTGCCAAGAGGCCCATGATCACTCTGGATGAACTGCAGAAATGTACAGCTGAGGTAGGAGACTCTGTCCATGGGACAACAATCAGTCGTATACTGCACAACTCTGGCCTTTATGGAAGAGTGGCAAGAAGAAAGCCATTTCTTAAAGATATCCATAAAAAGTGTCGTTTAAAGTTTGCCACAAGCCACCTGGGAGACACACCAAACATGTGGAAGAAGGTGCTCTGGTCAGATGAAACCAAAATCGAACTTTTTGGCAACAATGCAAAACGTTATGCTTGGCGTAAAAGCAACACAGCTCATCACCCTGAACACACTATCCCCACTGTCAAACATGGTGGTGGCAGCATCATGGTTTGGGCCTGCTTTTCTTCAGCAGGGACAGGGAAGATGGTTAAAATTGATGGGAAGATGGATGGCGCCAAATACAGGACCATTCTGGAAGAAAACCTGATGGAGTCTGCAAAAGACCTGAGACTGGGACGGAGATTTGTCTTCCAACAAGACAATGATCCAAAACGTAAAGCAAAATCTACAATAGAGTGGTTCACAAATAAACATATCCAGGTGTTAAAATGGCCAAGTCAAAGTCCAGACCTGAATCCAATCGAGAATCTGTGGAAAGAACTGAAAACTGCTGTTCACAAACGCTGTCCATCCAACTTCACTGAGCTCGAGCTGTTTTGCAAGGAGGAATGGGCAAATATTTCAGTCTCTCAATGTGCAAAACTGATAGAGACAAACCCCAAGCGACTTACAGCAGTAATCGCAGCAAAAGGTGGCGCTACAAAAGTATTAACTTAAGGGGGCTGAATAATTTAGCACACCCAATTTTTCAGTTGTTTATTTGTTAATAAATCAATTTCGTTTCACTTCATGATTGTGTCCCACTTGTTGTTGGTTCTTCAAAAAGAAAAATTACAGTTTTATATCTTTATGTTTGAAGCCTGAAATGTGGCAAAAGGTCGAAAAGTTCAAGGGGGCCGAATACTTTCGCAAGGCACTGTATATAAGATGAGCATTTTACAATGGAGAAATTCGCATCACTCCCATTTTAGCTTTGTTGCACTGGCTTCTTGTTCATTTTAGAAATGATTTTAATATTTTACTGTTTTTAAAGCCTTGAATGGACTGGCCTCACAATATATGAGGCCTCCTCAAAATTTAACAACACCCGCGCGCACTGAGGTCCAAGGGCCAGCTCCAGCTCATGGTGCCTCTGACAAGGACCCGGGGCCCTAAACCTATTCTGATTCTGATTCTGACCCACTGTAAAGGCCAACGCACACCAGAACGCAGCACGTCCTCTGACGGGTGTCCATGTGAGATTTCAACACACACTTCAGAGGCTTTTCTCAAAGAGTGCGGGGCTTTTAACACGAGATTTATACATTTGAAGACACGTATGTCCGTGTTGTAAGAGAGAAAGCAAACATAGCAGGAGCCCTGAAGATGGTTTCTCTGTCTCCGCGGCTTCTCTCGTCCCTCCCAACAAAGTTTACAGCAGTCTCTTTGTCACTGACCAGACCCACCTCTGTGGCTCTGCAGGATGGTTTAAAGCCTGTGTTTTCCTCCACTAACTATGAGTCATTTTCTGTGTTGTGTTATCATTCATATTCTCTGAAAAAATGGCCCAAAAAAAAATATAGAAATTTCTGTCAGGGTTTGTAAACTTTTGAGCACAACTGTATGTGAGTGACTGTATCTAGTTCAATGAGCTGCTGCAGAGTCTAACCAGGTCATGGTCAAATTGAGATACAACCAGACTGACAAGGGGATAGGAGACTATGGGGACTAGAGAAGGAGAGGTAAAGGGGTTACCTGAGGACAAGAAAATCCCAGTGTGTCACAGTGACCAAACATATGAAGTGACAAGAGTGAAGAATGAACATTTAGCATAATGGCTATAAACAATCTGATTTATGTCAGATTAATTTGACAAAAGAAACAACCCTAAAATCTATGTGTATTTCCATGCCATGAGTACCAGAGGGGACAAAACTGTGTGAAAGTTTTGTTCAGTTTAAAAGAATGTTTAAAAAGTATGTGATAATAACTAAGTGCCAGGAGGAGCCGGGAAAGTAACCGATGCCCTCATAAAGAAGCAAATGCACACTCTGTAATGGGTAATGCATGTAATTTAAAGGATATAGTGTTATTGTAATGAAAGAAATCAGATTGTTCATAAATAAAACGATAATTCCCAATGAAGGTCTCCAGGGCGAAATGTTGATTGTCTAAATAAAATGTGTTTGCCAGGCAGTGTGTGGGAATTATCTTTTTATTAATCAAAAATGCAAATCATATTCTTTTATATTGGGTATTGCATGTAATAATATTAATAATAATATTGGCTTACACTTGTATTGCGTTTGTGTTAGCCTGTGTTAGCAAGTTCCTTAAAGCACCACAATGCAGTTGTTGTTCATTCATACCATACTCAGTCGGGGTAAGCTACTATTGTAGCCCTAGCTGCCCCTGGGGTAGACTGATGGAAGTGAGGCTGCCAATCTGTGTCAACCATTACCAACCACACACAGACGCAAAGACACTCTCATTTATTCTGGCCTATCATACATGTTTTTAGTGGTAGGGAAAACCGCAGTTTCAATGACTGCAAGGGGACAAATAATAATAATGTGTAGTGTTGATTATAAAACTATGAAAAATGTTATACTTAAATAATAACTAAATCATGGTCAATTAATAGAATGGTGCCTGGTGTTTATAAGTAATGATTGGATATGGTTACTATGTGGATGGGAAAGAGGAAAAAGTAAAAAGAAAAAAATAAATAAAATAAATAAAATAAATAAAATAAATAAAATAAATAAAATAAATAAAATAAATACAATTAAATACAATTAAATACAAATTAAATACAAATTAATGTTTATATTTACTGGTAAACTGCATACATTTCTATTTTCGTGCTATGTCTTCTTACTTTGGAAGTCTTGTAAATCTAATTTTCTTGTAAAATATGAATACTTTTCTTTATCAATGCTGTTATACGTAAGGTTATTGCGGACAATTGTAATTGTTGAAAGGACATAATTATGATTCATAGATGGGAATACCCACAGGACTGTGTGTGTGCCTAAGTATGGAAAATTAAACTTGTCATTCACTAATTGCTTGTACGTAAACAGGTACATGCACGCTTCTGATGTGCATGTGCCTGGGTAAGTCTGGAATTTGTAATTTTTATTTATTTGACCTTTATTTAACCAGGAAAGTCCCACTGAGATTAAGAATCTCTTTTTTTCAGGGGAGTCCTGGCCCAAGAGGGGAACCTATTGTTCATGTTTTTAGTGGTAGGGGAAACCGGAGTACCCGGAGGAAACCTACGCAAATCTACAAGCAAACTCCACACAGAAAGGCCCCGTCCTGGTGAGAATCAAACCCGGATCTTCTAGCTGTGCGGAGGCGCTAACCGCTGCGCTAACGTGCCGCCAAATGTTAAGTGTTATATTGTATGAAATCACGAGATGCTGCTTGTATCACCGTTATTATTACCCCTATTATTGACATGCAGCTGGACACATGCGTTTCAGTCATGTATATTCTATGCTATTGCTATGATGGGCCTTTTCTTTTTGAAAGGACTTACAATTATGTTTTGTATTTCTAGAATTAATCTGACATGCATGTAAGTACTTACTTTGAATGGGGGGTAGGCATTTCTAAGCTTTCTTGCTTCGGCCTACTCCTTTTGAGTTTTATTTTATTGTAATGATGTTATCATGCAATTTAGGGATGTCACGGTATGAAAATTTTACCTCACGGTTATTGTGACCAAAATTATCACGGTTTTCGGTATTATCGCGGTATTTTTTGTATGTGTGTTAATAAGTTCAGAAAGCATTAATAGTCCTACACAAACTGAAATAGTAAAAAAAAGTGTAACAGTTTAGTTTATTTGTTTATTTGAGCAATACACATTGTGCTCAAAAGGAGTGGGCTGAAGCAAAAAGCTTATGAGCCCCCACCCCCAAGTGCAATAAAATAAAAAATAACATTTCAAAACATTACAAGCAGCTACATTCGTACAGACCAACTTACAAACTTACAACAACAAAAATATATGAACTGTTTATATAATTAATTGGAACAACGCACAGCTACAACAACGATCTCGTTTCATATACGATGTCTAATACAAAGCAAGTCAAAAAATGTGTTCCTTAATATATTTCTTGCAGATTTTTACCCGTGATTACCGAGTTACTTTTATGTACATTAATACATTAATAGATATTATAATCTGAGATCTTGATGCTTTCCAGTTGTCATTACCATTCTCAGTATAATTTTAATTTGGGTTTAATTATCATCATCATTATTATATATTTATTTAATTGAGTTATATGTGAAGTATGATGTAGCCCTGCATAGTGTGGTGCATTAAAAAGCCAGAGAGTGGGCCAGTTGAAGAGGGCAGTAGCTCCCCTTCAACAAACCCCCACACGGCTGCCCTAACAGCTGATTTTGTAGAATATGTTCCTATGCTGAGTGGTGCATTAAAGGACAAGGTTTAGAGCCCGTTGGGAGGATTCCTCTCAACAGATCCATAACCTGCCAACCCTAATTCTCCATTTGTAAATTTGAGCAATAGAATGACAACCGTTCCAAGCAGCAACACTCTTCCTTGAATATAGAGGAAAAAATACACATAATTGATTCTACTGCTCCCCCTAGTGGCAACACATTTCTTCTTGTCTGTATATTTCAAGAGTCTTTTGTTTGTATTTATATTTGAACAGGTTGATGTTTGGACATCGTTTCATCTCCATCTCCAGTTTATTCCACAATTGTACACCATTAACTGTTGGACTAAAACTTTTCAAAGTTGTGCTATGTTTCTGAGTCCTAAAGTTTAATTCATCACAGTGTTTGTTATATTAAAAAAAAATACAAAGTCATATCAAAAGTGTAAATTTTCACATCAAAGTAAATAAACTATAACTATGAATTGGTGATTGTTTGGAGGGTATTACATGCACTATTTATAGCGCCAGAACCGTGTTAGAATATTTTTAACTAGATAAACCCTCTATATCAGGAATATTGTTCTCAGTTTGAGTCCTTCCAGTTTGCTTTCGCTCTGCAGATTTGGGAAAATGCCATCAGACAGTAATCATTGTTAAATTCATAATAATGCGGCGAGAGTGAATCTATTGCATTGGCGACCAACTTTAATCTGCCCTCCAGGAGCCCTGTAACACAATGTGCCATTTTAATACAGAGGTATCCGGACACGGCTTATATGCTGGCGGTGGGCACTATGGCTGCACTATGGGGCGACTCGTTACCTTCTCCCTCAACTCAAAGTCCCAACATCAGCATCGGCATTTCAGCTAAAACGCCAACGTTAACTTTCTTACTTGGCTATAGAGTTGTGGTGACGGTCACGCAGGTGAGTCATGAGGTTCGAAGTGTTGCTGCCTTTCGCAGAAACTTTTTTCCTGCACGTTTCGCATACCGGAAAGCTGTCTTCTATCAACTGTCCTTCGGCTTTCTTAAAATACCCAAAATATACCCAGACTTCAGACGTGGTCCTGTTTGAAGGCTGATAAATGTTCTGAGCGCTGCAGTCTTCTCCTTCGGCCATGATTCCAGCTTCAAGAAATTTTTGTTTTGGTTGTGCTACGGAGTGCGCATGCGCCGCAACTTCAGCAGAAGAGAGGCGGCCGGTGAGGCTCACTTTGCCGACACCGCGGGCGCGGTAATCCACCGAGATAATATCGTTTTGCAAAAACAAGACGGTAATTTTTACCGTCAAAATTTTTACCGGGGTTTACCGCTACACCGTTTACCATGACAACCCTAATTTATGTTTTATAAAGTGCTCAAATAAACAAACGGAACTAAATTATTTACATGGACAAGTTTATAGGCACATTAGGCATATTTAGTCCTAATGATATATTTTGTGCGTGTATGTGTGCGCATGCGCCTGTTTGTCTGTTTGTTATCTGTAAAGCACTTTGTGATACCTTTTGGTATGAAAAGGGCTTTATAAATAAAGTTTGATTTGATTTGATTTCGCAACTTGCAGGGTCACTTTTCAGGATAACTTTCACAAAAATTCTCGAAAAATAGCCTGAAAGTTCATGAAATTGATAGAAAATGTTTTATAATTTGATGCATGCTGTTTTCCCCACAAACATTTGAGTTTACAATAATATTGTGACTGGTCACATAATACTAAAGGAGGATAGAATTATTTTCCTTCCATTTCTAGAAGTAAAATAAGGTATAGCTCCTTCAAATGCATGCGATTGGCTCTAGTCAGTTTCCATAGTAACTGTCCTCCTTGTTGGATGTTATTAGGGTGAACCTGATTGAGGAAATGCACAGTGGTGGGTTGCTGTGGGAAGAGTGGGACGATACCCCCATTCCCTTCCCCTCCCGACATAGAGGACATTTCACATCACTACAGGTCCGTGCAAACACTGCCACGCTTTCTGCTCCACAAGCTGATTGATGACAACACAAGAGGGACAATTTTGGCGATTCCTGGATTGAAGGGGCCAAAGGAAGAGCAATGATTTGTAAGAAAAGTGGTGTAAAAAAAGATATAAGGGTCAGACTTCTGATTTGATTATAAGATCGGGTATACTTTTCAAACCCTGCTATAACAAAGATTGCAGTCTAAATGCATTATGGCCCCGATGCCAAAGCTGCTCTTGGGTTTCTCACGCCATGTTCTCCATGTGTTTGATGGGGTTTCCCCCATTTTTAGCAGCAACCTGTACTTGGTCAGAGTCTGCATTAACTACATTACCAGAGCGGAACATACGCAAGCAAACCGGAAGCGGAAACAGGAGTGGGCTTGTGTCGTTGTTATGCTTTTATTAGCAGTACTGGGTTAATAATTGAACCGGGATATGAATCACCTCCTGTCTATGTGTTTTTTGTCATTTTGGCTCTTCCATGCGCCACCCATAGATTGTTATTGAGGGGACGTCCGCATCTCAAGAGTGACGCTGCTTGCGAACAACATGTGACTGCAAATATACAAATCTGATTGCATGGATCCGTTTGAGTTTGGCACGAGTGTGTAATTGTGTATAAAATACAGAGTGGTATCATTCTGGACCTGCCAGGCTTACAATAATTTACACACATTTCAGCACTGTGCCATGCGTTGACCATCTCACAGTTTGCCATTCAGAATTCCCCCCACTGCTCTCTTATGAATGATTTAGTGTAGTCAATGTAGTGGTATACTTTTCTGTTGCTGCTGTGGTGATTGGCAGCTGTCAGCTGTTTCAGATGTGACTTGAGAACTGAGAACTTGCTGATAAAACTATAAATCACACACTGCACCTTCAGTGTGAAGGTTTATTTAGAGGTTAGTAGGGCTGGGCGATATGGACCAAAAGTCATATCCCGATATATTTAGGTTGAATATCAATATACGATATATATCCCGATATTTTTTCCACAAAGTGAGAGCTGTCAAATAGGAGTGTTTTAATATTGCGATTTTTATTGTATTTATTTATTTTTCTTCTACCCCATTTGCTGTTAATAACTTTATGTTGCATATAACTAAACTAAAGCCTACACTGAGAATGAAATATGACTTATTAAAGTATTACTTACTTTTTAGTCCTTAATAATCATGAAATATAATAAATAAATAGCCCAAATAATTTCTTGATATTTGCTCTTGATTTAACTGTGTTTTAGTCAGTGGTTTTGAGATAAGTTCTTTTCTTTATCCAAAGCATTCCCAAACATAAGCTCCTAAACTGAGCCACAAACGACTCTTTACAAGCAGCACAGGCTCACCAGCTCTGCTCATCATCAGAGCGGGTTTCAGCGAGGGACTGGAGTGATTAGCGTTGCAGCTAACGCAATGCTAACGGGGAAAAAGCGATAGTCCACCGCGGTGGCAGCATTACTAACGCTGATATTTTCACAGTACATCCACGATCTACCGCAAACCTTAATTAGACTGAGAAGTAAACAAAAGCACATGGCGCAGCGCACGTAAACAAAAGCACATGGCGCAGCGCACGTCGCCACCATATCTCGCCGCTACATTCACTTCTGTCCAAACCATCTCCAAATGATTGAGCCACTGGTTTTTGTTTTACCAACCAAGGGGCTCTCCTCCGCACGCTTCACAGACATTGTTGCTTTCTTCATGTTTGTTGAAGAGTGCCGGCTGCCCCTCCCCCCTCTCCCCCCCTCTCCCCTCGACGAGGGGCGGGGCCGGGGCGCTGGGAGCAGTGCAGAGCTCCGTTCAGCGGGTTGCCTGAAGCAAGTATTACAGCGCAAATTTGGACTATATCGATATATATACGATATGGTCTAATTCCATATCTCTTTTTAAAATATATCGATATATCTTAAATATCGATATATCGCCCAGCCCTAGAGGTTAGTGGCTCAGTCAGTCATTCCAGTGACTCAGGTTTAGATGAAGCTTCAACAAACATGTCTTCTGCGAACTGCATTTGTGTTTTTTGTGTTCCAGATTGTTTTCCTGGATGCTCTTGTACGTCTTTGCCATGTTTTTAAGCACTGAAGGCAGCCAGACAGGTTTCCTCTGGGTGCTACGGTTTCCCCTACCTCCAAAAACATGCTGGTCAGGTTAGCCCACAGTAGCGGCGCGGCTCAGTAGCGGCTCAGGACTAACACACCTGATCACAATTTCGTTGCATGGTTGTACAATGACAAATAAAGCACTTACTTACTTACTTAGATAATAAACCATATTTAGTCAAATTATACTATTTCTCCTTGATCTTTTTTTAACAACTCCTTTTCTTTATCTTGGCTGGGAACCATGTGATATCAGGTTTTGTTTTCTACTTCATAGTATGTCGGCACAAATAATACCTGGAAATTCTTGGCCATCTTCTATCAACAGTCCTTGTATAACTGCTGATGATTCGAGATAAAAAACAAGTTTAAGGAACCCAGTATATTATATATGGAGTGTAATGCTGCATTATGAAGTAATTGTACTTCTCAGAGTAGTTTTACCATATAGTACTTTTCACTTCTACTTGAGTAAATTGTATAATGAAGCATCTGCACTTACCGAAACAACAGGTATTCGTTCCACAGTGAGTACATTTCTAAGCGGCAAAAGCTTCATGTTGATGCATAAAATAGATGTAGTTTGTGTTTCATGTACTTTATTCTTTTTGTATATTTCATAGCATTTCTTTTGGAAATACTAGGATTTTTACGTAATTTCATGTGTTGTTCCTCATGATTTATGTCACAAATGAATCGTAAATCAGACTCAAACAGTTAAGTTGCATTGAGTGAATATTTTGGTCACTACTTTTTACTTATTGAGTGAAATAATTTTGAAGTGAAGTTATTCTTTGAGTAAATATTTTAGCTACTGGTTCATTTGTTAGATAAACAGATTAATCTTAGCATCAGTGCTTAATTTGTAAATTTGTAGTTTCAGGAACACTTTTGGTCTGATGTGATGGATTCGGGGAACAGGCCAAAACATTTGCCGGAACACTCTCATTAAACACCATTATATCAGATCAAATCTTTGCCGGATCCTCCTAAATATTTCCCGGATCCTTTACCCTGAAAAACTGAAAATTGGGGGAATGCGTTCCCCCAAACGGGGGATCAAATTAAGCACTGCTTAGCATTCATTTTAGCTAGTGTGTGAAGTACTGAAATAGATTGAATGTGATATTGGAGATGCCTTGGAATTGAGATTGGCAAACCACATAATTAATTAGCATTACTGATTTAACAGACAGTTACTCTTAAATGTGGCTGCCAATTTGTCTTGCCCAAAGATGTGACAGTATAAGCAGGAATTCATCCACCACCCGTAGGTAAATATTGACCCTGTATTGTTTAATGATTAGCTCTAATACAGATGCGTTGATCTTGCATAAAACTTATTTTAAGCAGAGTAGCATCAAGAGCTGTGTTCTCCAATCCATGCTTTTCAGTCACATGACATGTTGTCATGCCCGCCACCTTGGTGACCTCTGGCTCGCGTATATCAACAAATAGTGCATCTCCACTGACTTAGGTCAAGATGCCACATCCAGAAACAGTGCACTTGCAGATAAGTTGTCATTGACAGCGCGTAAAGGTGCCAGTGACTCAGTAAATCTTGAAAAATCTACTTTTTTGAGGTTTTAATCATGTTCTAATGTTAAAGTCACATAAAACCTGGAGTGTGGTTTTGTTTCAATCATGTATGCTTCAGTAATCCTTTATACTCAGTCAGCCGTGTTTTAGTCTCCTACTAAATCAAGGTCTCCACCACTGCTGCACGTCACCGGATCATTTCCATGATGTTTTTCTGTGTTTTACAGTCTATACACCTTCATCAAACCTGTTCACCTCTCAATGATTAGCATGTTATCCTGTGCGAGTGTGCGTAGCTGTTTAGAAACTTAGCATTTACCATGTGCTTCTGGTGACTGACCCAAAAGGAGGAAGTGCGCACTCTGCTCTGCTGGCCTAAAGTATAACAGTACTTTATCATACCGTCAAAAACAAGCATAATATGTAGACATACACTAGGCTTGGGCGATGTCCCCTTAATTTGCAGTTGACGATGTTTACAGTGAACCAGCACCGTCAATCACCACCGAACAGCCAACTGATTGGAGGCAGAGAAGAGGTAGAATATTGTCTTTGGAGAGAAAGGACAAAAGCGTCCCCCTCTGTTTAACTTACTTCCCTCTCTCTTCGTAGCTAAAGCGGCCTTTTTGCCTTTTTCCGCAAACTGTGTTTTTTCAGTGTTCCACATTTTTTTACTGGATACTTTTGTTCATCTTTGTGTTTTTGTGAGGTTCAGTGTATAAGGTATTTTACTGCAGAGAGTCCATAAGGGCAAATGGCCATGAAGGAAACAGCTTTTTAAAGGTAAACAAACAGGTAGCTTACGAGCTAAAGACAGTTGAGACCAACATGTAAGGTGTAATAATACCTTAGGAGCACTTCGATGTCCGCACAGTAAAGTGAGATATTACTTTGCTGTCAAAGTGCTCCTATGTTATTACGCCTTACATATATAGTACCCCTTTTTATCCGCTTAGAAAATCGACCTGTTTAACTAGACTTGGATCATGTAAAGGCTCACGTAACTGTATTTAAATAGGGAAAACGTGGAACAGCTTGGTAGCTTCTAACTTTACCCCAGTTTGGAGCTATACCTTTGCTGGGAGAGGCTAAATGCTAACAACATTTGCGTGACTGAGCGCACGCACAAAGACCAGACAGGTACACATCAACTCGTCTAAGCTAAGGTAAGAACATATCTCAGTATGTGAAAACGGTGGCCTATTCCTTTAACATTTGTTAGCATCAAATTAACATTAACCCTTAGTTTCAAGGCTAAAACACTTGCAAATATCACTTCAGAAGTCTCCTCTGGTGAAGAATTTACATCCTGTGTAAACCTTTTAATGTTGTAAGTGATTATCCAACAAAATGTGTCAATATTTATTTCAACATGACGCAGCTAACCCGCTAGGGCAGGGCGATATGGCTAAAATCACGATATAAAAAATGTATATCACGGTAACGATATATTTGACAATATAATTGAGAATGGACAAATTACTTCATAATCCCAGCCTTACGCCTATTGGGAGGATTAATTCAGTGATATATATATATATATATATATATATATATATTATTTTTTTACTAATTGAGGGTTTCCTCCAGGAAATGTGTTAGTTAAGGTGGTGTCTGTGGAGACATCACTAACTTAACTAACTTTAGGCGGCCGCCTAAACAGGAAAGCGCTGCGTGAAGGACTGTAATTTCCTCGCACATATGATCTACTCAAGCAGTTTACATCCTTATTTTTTTTAAGCACCTGTCCCCGTGCTCTACAGTCACGGTTTATGCTGCTCTGATGGAGCTGAGCGTAACATAAATTATATTGTGATAACGATATGTGACATGGCCCACCCCATAATTCGCCAACAGAGGCAGGAAACATTGTTTTTCAAAAAGAAAACAATTATGAACTATTATTGAATGTCATAATTATGTATGTATACAGTATATTTCATTCACAAATGTACATTTATGAAATGTAAACCCCTATGCCATGTCTTCCACAAAGAACATTGCATATTTCTCCTCAATCCACTTTAAGTATTTTTAAGCCATTGTGTTTGTATTATTATTATTATTATTATTATTATTATTATTATTATTATTAATTGAGATAATGAAATAGAGGCTTTATTAAGATAAGATAAGACTTTATTGATCTCACAATGGAGAAATTAACTTGTGACATCAGCTCTTCAGAAGACTCGGGGCAAATGATTCAATACTGATTTACAGGTAAGGTTGAGGGCCTTCAGTTAGATAACAAAATCGCACTGTTCAACTAATAGTTTTGTTAAGCGTTTCTTATTAGGTAACTTAATGCATGCATAGGTGCTAAATTGATAGGCCTACCTCGCGGAACTGGTAACTGTCCATCATCCAGTCAAGACTCTTAGCTCCTCTGACCACACATCTTTGGTTATTCCCCAGGTCCAAATACAAGAAGTTTGAAATGTTTTCAAATCTCAACTATAACACATTAATTCAGGCTGGCTGTCAACACATTGACTCGACGGTTGTTGCTTTTATGTGAATTGGCTTTTTATCGATTTTTGGCTGGCTGTTGTAAGGTACTATTTAAAATTTTTTTTATTGATTAATTGAATAAATCTAAGTCATACGATTGAAAGACATACACACAGTGTGTTCTTGGCTCACCACACTTCACCATTACTGTACTGTATGGCTACTGGTCAAATAAACATAACTTTTTATTTTGCATCTGAAAAACAGACAGAGATACCAGTAAATAGCAGGTAACAAATGGGGTTTTCAAACAGATGATTAATGCAGGTTTGGAGTCGTGTGTGTAAAGTTTGTGAAGGTGTGTGGTGTATTATGCGAGAAAGATCCTAAGAGAGGAGAAATAATGGAAATAGTAATGATCACGGTAACAATAACAATTAGGAAATTATAGAGAAAATAACAATGACAGAACCTTCAGATTGGGCAAAAAACAAGAAGAGATAAATAAAATATGGACATACCGTCACAATAAACAAACACTAATAATCATATTATGAAAATAGCATGCACTACGTCACAATTATGTGTAGTGCATGCAATGGGTAATTTGCCTCTTCGGGCATTAAAGGTTTGAAAGGTTCTTTATCATTATCACTTTGCATATTTTGATAGAGCGGGTCGTCTCATGATCGGAAGGTCGGGGGTTCGAATCCCGCCTCCTGAAGGTGCACATTGTCGTTGTGTCCTTGGGCAAGACACTTCACCCTCCTTGCCTCCAGTGTCTGCGTACACTGGTGTATGAATGAGAGAGTGAATGGGTGAAGCCCCCTATAAGAGACCAACAGGCCCGTTTGGAACCATAAGGCCGTCCTTCTGTGGACCCACCACCTGCAGGAGGAGCCATAGGGGCTGGTGCTATGTGATTTAGGCAGCTCCAACAGCTGCCCCCACGACCCGGCAACGGACAAGTGGAAGAAAATGGATGGATGGATAGATGGATATTTTGATAAGTAGTAAAACTTAGCATTTCTATGTTGTCTTTTAATGACAAAGGATATCATTAAACACAAGGCCTCAAGCAAAACTTTGTAATGGTTACTACTTCCCACTTTATTTTATAGCTTCCCAAATTGGTTTTCTCATCACATTTGTTCTGCTTTCGATTCCCTTGCACACCATAGTATTCTCTTTTCAAATGAATGCACAGCTCAATCAAAACAGAGTCCTTGCTTTTCCAGAATAAATTCCATTATTTTTTATGTTAGCCTCAGAGCTATTGGTTTTCAAAGCAGAATAAAATGCATCCGGATAATATGGGGACACTTAAATTGGTACTAAACAGGAAATTAGAACGATTAGAACAAACTTTTTCATAGGGTTTAAAATATACACTGTGGGCTTGTAGAAGAAATGCTCATTTCTTTTTTTAATGTTTAGTTTAGTTTATTTGAGCAATTTTACGTTCCAGGTTGTCAGACAAAGGGAAACACAACAATGCCCAAAAAAGAGTAGGCTGAAGCAAACAATGCTTATTTATGCCTACCCCCATTTTAACATATTTACAAATTTTACGATTTCGGTTTATTTACATTCTGGTTTGTTCTCTGAGACCAGCTCGTTATGGTACAATTAAGATATACATAACCATAATCAAACATGGGAAACCAGTTTGCATAGTCTTCTGATGCATAGAATCGGGTTTAGAATGCTGTCTTACAGTACATTGCACTGAGTATTCTTAAACATCCAATAATAATAGGTTATTGCCATCTGATACTGCCCCATCATCGTACCATCATTGTCATACTTATATATGCCTGTACATGGACAGTACGTGCATGTATAAACATATAGTTTTCTTCTTGTGTGTCTTTAATGTTTTGTAATTGGTGAGGACATTTCAATGTGTCCTGATCTATGCGTTAAAAGTGGCAAGGTTTGGTAAGCTGTTGCCAGAGGGGGCACCCATCGAGCTCCAGCCCACCTCCTGCTCAACCTATTCTTCGTTATACGTTTTGAGGAGTGCCTTTGGGTGTCCTAATCTGTGCATTAAAAGAGCAAGAGCATTTTTGGCTGGTACCAGGGTGGGGGTCCCACTCGAGCGCCGGTTACCTCTCGCTTGCCCTAGTGTTGTGTTGTATGTATTTACTATTATATTTATTTGAGTAGGAGTGTGGAAGGTAACAGGGACGGTCACATGGAAAAGCAGATAAGAGGCGATAACAACTACAGCAGTGACACTTTCAATTCTTATTGTATTCTTGAACAAGTAGGTTTTTGTACATACATTTAAAGTGCTTAATAGTTGCACATTCTTTTAGCTTTTCATCCAGTTTATTCCATAATTTTACACCACAGACTGTTATACACGTACTCTTTTTTGTTGACTCTACTTTTGGGTATTTAAATTTGCATTTCCCTCTTAGATAATATGCACCGTCTCTATCTTTAAACCTTATTTGAACATTTTCTGGGAGCACTTTTTGTTTTGCTTTAAAAATGACTTGTGCCGTCCTAAATTTAACTAAATCCTCAAGTTTCAAAGTTTGGCTTTTGTGAAATAGAGGATTTGTAGGCTCTCTATAACCAACCTTGTGTAAGGCAAGGCAAGGCAAGGCAACTTTATTTATACCGCGCATTTCGTACACGAGGCAACTCAATGCGCCTCAATGTGTACTATTCTTCCGACTCAATGTGTACTATTCTTAGCGCCTTTTTTTGTAAGATGAATAAAGGTAGTAAAGTACTCTTATACGTGTTTCCCCAAATCTCACAACAATAAGTAAGGTATGGAAGGATCACTGTATTATATAGGGTATACAGAGTTCTTTGATCCAGTATACTTGTTGTTTTTACCTAAAATTCCAATGCTTTTAGCAATTTTTGTTTTAATATAGTTGATGTGCGGCTTCCAGCTGATTCTGCTGTCAACAATCACACCCAGAAATGTATTTAAGCATACTTGCTCGATTATTATATTATTGATTTTTACATTTACTTTGGGTATTTCTTTATAGTTTCCAAAGATCATTCGTTTTGTTTTGCTTATGTTTAAGGACAGCTTGTTCAGCTCAAACCATTGTTTCAATTAATTCATTTCTGATGTGATTAGACTTTGGAGCTGCGGGAGATTTTCACTGGAACATATTATATTGGTGTCATCTGCAAAAAGGATACACTTGAAACTTTAACAATATCATTAATATACAATAGGAATAAATAAGGCGCTATTACTGAACCTTGCGGTAGTCCACAGCTTAATTCCAGATAAGAGGATTTATAATGGCCAATTTGAACAAATTGCGGCCTGTTCCTTAAGTAACTCTTAACCCAATCTAAACTAATTCCCCTGATACCATATCTTTCGAGTTTGCTATATAGAATATTATGATCGATGGTATCGAATACCTTTTTGAGGTCAATAAATATACCAGCTGCAATCTGTTTATTGTCAATGCAATCTGTTATTTCTTCTATTAATTCCATAAGTGCCGTTGCCGTTGATCTATGTGTTCTAAAACCATACTGACTGTTGGTAAGAATATGGTGGCTTTCTGTGAAATTGTTGAGTCTTTTAGAAAATCGTTTTTCTAATATTTTAGAGAACTGGGATAGTATAGAAATTGGTCTGTAATTGGTGTAACTGTGATTATCCCCGTTTTTAAATAGCGGTATGACCTTGGCAACCTTCATTTTGCTGGGAAATTGTCCTGAGCAAAGAGACAGGTTAAAGATGTGAGTCAATGGTTTAACAATTTCCTTAATGACCTTCTTGACCGTTATCATGTCTAAGTCATTCCAGTCTACTGATGTTTTATTTTTACAATCATGCACTATTTCTAAAACTTCTTCTTCAACTACAGGGCTTAAAAACATTGAAGATTTGATACACTGTGGGCTTGTAGAAGAAATGCTAATTTCTTTTAAGTCTATAGAAACAGTTCTTAACCAGACACTTGGCCTGGGCATCAATCAAGATATGAATTCAAGTCTGTAAGGCACTATAGGTAGTGATGGTCAAAAAACTCGGCGCTCCGGAGCTTGTATCGCTGTTCCTGAAGCAGATTGTTTCTGACTGTGTCGGAGCCTTTTTCAGTAACATCTGGTCACGTGGCTGTCTCGAAAACGGCTTCATTGTGTGAGTTGCGTATCGTGTCTTAAAGCGGGTTATCGGCTCAGAGCGTCTCACTGTGCTGCCTTGAGCGGCGAGGCGCTAAACAATGGATGTTTTCTTGTCCATATAGTGATGTAAATCATTGGTGATAGATAAATAAATGTGCTGTATTTCCCCCATTTCCAATTTAACCACGTTCATGTGGTGAAAGTGGCTGTGGGCCAGCCAGAATACGTTTTATATAATATATATTTTCCAATTCTTTACAAAGTCCTGCTTTTGAAGGGATAAAAAAGCAGGCGTGGCTGGCTGACCAGGCGAGGGAAACGTAAGGATCTACAGCAAATAGTGCCAAAATTGGCTCTGACTGAATGAAGTAAAAAGATTGCGCTTTGAGCTGCCTTTGAGCAGCAGAGCCGCAGGTGACTGAGGCCCCGCCCACTGGAGCTCCGTGAAGCACAGACCCACGTTACTATGAAAATGACTCTTATCTATCAGCCTATGATTGATTTGATCAATCAGACATCAATATCAGGCTGCAAATAATAAAACCACCACACGTCTGTTTGAAATTTCTCTTGCACACATGATTGTGTTGGTGCTTCAGTCTTGTTTATGAGAAGTCGCAAAAATAACGTTTGTCCATAAGAGGTCAGTGTTCAAACAGAATGAAATGGCTCAGAGACTTCGAAGCTTACTGCACCTTTTTTGCCAGGAAAGCCTCAAACAAGGCTTCACTTGCCCATCACTAACTATAGGCACATGCAAAATACATTACAAAGAGGGCATTTCTCACATTACATTTATGATAAGCTTATTAATACCTTGTTATTGTTATTTATTTTACTTTTCTTTTTAGTCAATTGTTATCATGCTTTAGTGTGTGAGGAATCCGCACCCCAAATTTATACCAAACACTTTTACATTTCACATTTACCCAAATAATTGGCTGTAAGAAATTTAAGTTTTGATTCCTTCCTGTTTAACCTGCTACTGACCACATTTCTGTTTATTGTGTTCACAGAAACCTGCTGGACAGAGACACTTTCTCCAAATCAGACCCAAGTAAGACCTGCCTTCTGTTTGTCTTTAGATGGCTTTGTTCTGTTACAACAAGTTTCAGTAGTATCAACGTATGGGACTTCTAACAGGAGACCATGTGGAATGTGCCATTATTTACATTTGCAACTACCGCATGACTTCACAAGTGCCTCCGTGGGTGATAAAGACGCGATATTTGACGCAAAACCATGCTATATGAAACGCATGTGAAACTACAGTCAGAGTTTGGTGCTGAAGTGTCACTAAATGGCTGCTACTAAAAAATGTGTGCAAAGTTATACTGTAGTCCAAAACCAAAATAATGCTCTTAATTCCGCCGTGTTTAGGCTGAGTGTGCTCCACAGGCCTCCATAAGGCGCATCTGAAGCAACTACTAGTCGTAGAGTAAGAAAGGGATTTGATTGGCCGAAATAACACGCTCTATAAAAAAATGGTTTACTATAACCTATAAAAAAAGATTTATTGGGCCATGAGGGAAATTCTGTTAAAGTTATAAAATAATATGCAATAAACCAATAGCCTACAGCATATAATATCAGAAATAATAAATAATAATAATAAAGTTGCTTAAACAGGACAATGTAGATTTGTTGCTAGTACAATATTTAAATACAAACTACAGACTTCCCGATCCTGGAGCCCCTCCCGAGGGAGGCGACCAGGAGGCATCCGAACAGATGCCCTAGCCACCGCAGCTGGCACCTTTCGACGTGAAGGAGCAGCGACTCGAGTCCGAGCTCCTCCCGGGTAACTGAGCTCCTCACCCGATCTCGGAGGGTGCGCCCAGCCACCCTGCGAAGGAAACTCATTTCGGCCGCTTGTATTCGCGATCTTGTCCTTTCGGTCATTACCCAAATCTCATGACCATAGGTGAGGGTGGGAACGTAGATCAGTCCGATACAACGACTGCATCACTGCTGACGCCGCACCGATCTGTCTATCGATCTCACGCTCCATCCGTCCCTCACTCGTTAACACGACCCCGAGAAACTTGAACTCCTCCACTTGAGGCAAGGACTCCCCACCGACCTGAAGCGGGGAAACCACCTTTTCCCGGGTGGAGAACCATGGCCTCAGATTTGGAGGTGCTGACAGGGAAACCGCCCCAGTGCGCGCTGAAGGTCCTGATTTGATGAAGCCAACAGAACAACATTGTCTGCAAATAGCAGAGATGAGATTCTGAGGTTCCCAAACCGGACACCCTCCAGCCCCTGGCTGCGCCTAGAAATTCTGTCCATATAGGTAATGAACAGAACCGGTGACAAAGGGCAGCCCTGGCGGAGACCAACACGCACCGGGAACAGGTCTGACTTACTGCCGCCAATGCGATCCAAGCTCCTGCTGTGGTCATACAGGGAACGGACAGCCCTTAGCAGAGGGCCCCCTCTGAGTCCCCAGCCTCTGCTTCCTCATCGCAAGATGTAACGGTGGGATTGAGGAGATCCTTGAAGTACACCTTCCACCGCCCAACCACATCCCCAATCGAGGTCATTAGCACCCCACCCGCACTGTAAACAGTGTTGGTGAAGCACTGCTTCCCCATCCTGAGGCGCCAAATGGTTTGCCAGAATCTCTTCGAGGCCGACCGATAGTCCTCCTCCATGGCTTCTCCAAACTCCTCCCAGACCCGAGTTTTTGCCTCTGCGACCGCATGAGCTGCAGCACGCTTGGCCTGCCGGTACCTCTCGGCTGCCTCCGTAGTCCCACAAGCCAACAAGGCCAGATAGGACTCCTTCTTCAGCTTGACGGCATCCCTTACTTCCTGGCGCCACCACCGGGTTCAGGGGTTGCCGCCGCGACAGGCACCAGAGACCTTACTGCCACAACTACGAGCAGTCGCATCGACAATGGAGGAGGAGAACATGGTTCACTCGGACTCCATGTCCCCAACCTCCCTTGGAATCTGGGTGAAGCACTGCCGGAAGTGGGAGTTGAAGACCCTACTGACAGAGGGATCCACCAGACGTTCCCAACAGACCCTCACAACACGTTTGGGCCTGCCAGGTCTGACCAGCTTCTTCCCCTGCCAGCGGATCCAGCTCACCACCAGGTGGTGATCGGTTGACAGCTCAGCCCGTCTCTTCACCCGAGTGTCCGAGACACACGGCCGGAGATCAGATGACACAACTACAAAGTTGATCATCGACCTCCTGCCTAGGTTGTCCTGGTGCCACGTGCACTTAAGGACATCCTTGTGCTCGAACATGGTGTTCGTTATGCACTAACTGTGACTAGCACAGAAGTCCAATAACAGAACACCACTCGGGTTCCGATCGAGAAGGCCGTTCTTCCCCATCACCCCAACCCAGGTCTCACTGTCGTTACCCACGTGGGCGTTGAAGTCCCCCAGTAGAACAATGGAGTCCCCAGCCGGAGCACCGTCTAGTGCCCTTCCCAGGGACTCCAAGAAGGCCGGGTACTCTGCACCGATGTTGGGCCCGTAGGCCGAGACAACGGTGAGAGACCTGTCCCCGACCCGAAGGCGTAGGGACGCGACCCTCTTGTTCACCTGGGTGAACTCCAACACGTGACGGCTACCACTTTTACCAGAATAGATAGTTTGGATACTTCTGTTGTTTCTTCTGTTATTAAACCTATACTTAAACATATCCATGAAATGCCTAACTTTTAGCTGAAGAAGTTGCAGCTTTCACTCTCCATTAATAGAGACAGAGAGAGACTCTTTGTAATATCATATATGTTTCAATGCATTGCAATGATTCAAAGGCTTTCGGGAGGAGGACGAAGGCACAGGCTTTTTTCTCCTCGGCTGCCTGTATATGTGACTCACCTCTCCGGGGATCGCTTGTCTCTAAGTGTGACTTTGGCTCTGGGCTGCTCTGACTAATGCACACAGACCAGCTCAGACCTTTCTGCCTATAGAAAAACAAAGAGGGGCTATCCAATGCACTGCTAACAGCATTAATGCCACAAGACTTTGGTCACTCAATTCAATTTATTAGATGCCGAAGGGCTTTTTTTTGTGGAGCCAGGAGAGAGATGCTAATGCAGGCATGCTTGCAGTCGACAAATGATTCAGATATCATGGGGTTATGCAGAGTTCTCAGTTGGCTTCATTAAGCCCTACCTCATGAGCTCAAGGGGTCGTTTATCAAGACAGGTGCTAAATAGCAAGTGCAAAGTGAAAAATGTGTAATTGACACATAGGTAAACGCTTGGTAAATTACCCCCTTAATGCATTCTTCACCATATACAGCTCCACTTTCCTTTATGCCTCCTATTTCCATTGCAGTTCCCCGGTCCGTGAGGCCTTTTCTGTCGGTGTCTGCTTTGGCTTCCCCTGCTGTACAAGCGCTCAGTTTGTGGGGTGGCCTCTCAAGTACAATAGTGAAGGTTCTAACAAAGATTGTGTCAAGAATAAAATACCCATCCGAATAACAGCTGCAGCCCAATAAACCTAGAAATAAAGGTCACATCCTATAATATTTTGCTGGACCGCCTTTAGCTTTGAGTACAGCTGTGGCATTGTTTCAGTAAGCTTCTGCAATGTCAAAATACCCAGTGTTGCATTCGTTTTTAGATCTTGTACTGACAATGGAAAAGTGAAACCGCGCCAAGCCTTTTCTACCACATTCCAAAGATTGTCAATGGAGTTCAGATCAGGGGTCTCATTTATGAAACTGTACGTGAGATTTTTACTATAAAATACTATATAAAACAAAAACTTCACGTACGGAGGAAAATCAGATTCATAAAACCCTCCGTACGCACACCTGCATGTAATCTTCTCGTCACTGATCCCACCTGAGCAGAAAGGACAATACAAAGTAACTTATGAATGAAATTTACTTAAACATGAGGTGATAATGTGAGGGTTTTACCGACACAGAGAAGAGAGGGTGGGACAGGACACCGGCTGTGGATTTGTGTTGAAAAGTTAACTCTGCTTCTCTGATCACACGAGTTTGGAATCATGCACGATCCTGTCAATAAAACATTTGGATGTACCCATTTAGAATGTAAAGAAGCGCTTTATTAAGAAGCTGATTTTCTCAAATCTTTTCGTCAACTAGCAACATCCATAAAATGAGGAAAATAAACGTTGTGGGCCAATTAATTCACAAATCGATTATTAAGCAAAGCGTACGTGCACAGTGCTGTGAGTGGGTTGGCATCGTCTCTGAATGGCACACCACTCTCTGGTGTGTAATGATGTGCGATTCGTGAATGAATCATTTAACACTTGCAAGTCACTTTACTGAATCAATAGTCATGATTTACCTCCTTCATTAACTTGTTCACTCATTTTATGCTGTTTCATTACATTTGAAATGCTACTTTATCCAGTTTCACATTCTAAAATAGCACCAGATTACAACCATTAATAACAATGGTTGAATTTGATTTTGTGTAGAAGCTACAGTCTTTGTTCTCTGAGAGAGAATGAGATTTGGCCTTACACATAACATTTTCATTGGTTTAAACAGTAGTTTATATAAGACTGACTCACTGAATCAAACGACTCAAAACACCCGATTCACTTTGATGAGTGATTAATTTTAACTCGAGTCAGTAAAATGTATTGAATATCACATTACTACTGGTGTGGCCTCAGCAGGAGCTGCAAAATTGTATTATGTATTTTTACAATTTTAATTGAATAAATATAAAATGATAGACAGCTGTATCAAACATGCCCCAAACTTCCTCAAACCGAGGAAGTTGGTTTTAGGAACCTAATCACTTTCTGTCTGGGCCTCAAAACTGTGAACCTGAGGTTCAGAGTTTACTTGCATAATTTCCCATGTGTGTTTTTATAAATCCCAAACTTTACAGGTACCATTACGTATGTCACTTTTGGGCCCATTTTGTATGTAGGAGAGCTTTATAAATGAGACCCCAGGACTCTGCAGGGGCCAATCCATATGTGAAAATGATGTCTTATGCTCCCTGAACTACTCTTTCACAATGTGAGCCCAATGAATCCTGGCATTGGCTGGATGTCCGCACTATTCCCTATATAGTACTATATAGTGGATACGCAAATTTGTAGGGGTGTCCGAATGTCCAGAGAGAAAAAAGTAGTACATTGTGGGAAATTTCGCACTCAAAATTTCCCACAATGCATTCTGAAAAGTAGTGAGCAGCGACGGTCACTGAACGGGTCAATATAGACCACAATGCATTGCGACAGTCGGAGGAGAACGGCCGACAGCGACAGGTCCTTGAACTAAACGCAACATGACTGAAGCTGTTTCAATCGCGTGTTGCATATTTCTCATGAATAAACTTCTTGATTATAAATGTTTAGGGTGAAAACTTTATCTGCTTACCTTTAGCTTGAGCTGTTAAATGATCGATAGCTTACTCTCTCGGACAAAAAGACAATAATCCGGACCGTTTTCTTCATTCATGTAAAATCCATGTGAAATAGAACGTATATGACTCATTTTATCCATAAATATTACGCTGTATCTTGAGTTTGGTCGGTATTTATCGCTGAAATACATTATTCCTGGAGCTTAGCGTATAGAATAATTTGAACCATTTTGCATTTAATATAACTTATATTTGAGCAGCATCAGCTTCGTGATTGTAAGCTACGCAGCGGCGGAGTGATCTGCTAGAAAATAGTCCCTCAAAATGCGATAATTTATGTGATGCAAGGTCGGTTATATTTCAAAAATTATTCTATTGATACAGACATTTATATTGTTAGTCTGGTGTTATAAGTAATTTGCCTCAGGTGCACTGTGGAGTGTGTCAGACTGTTTTTAATGCAGGTTAGCTGTTACCATAGAAATGCTCTAGCCTTGCACTAGCCTATAGCGCCACGAAACTCTTCAAATATAAGGACTGCATGAATTAAAAATATATATCTCCAGAAATCAACAACACTCTGGATAAAAAACAGAAGAAGGTGAGTGCATCTGCAGGTCCAAAAGTATATGGCGCGGGTGCTCTTCGAAGATCAGGTATATAAGACTATATAAAACAGAAGAGCAAAAAAAGGGGATCTGAGGCACTCCGACTGCAATATAAAAGTCCTTTATTTAAATGGACATGCCAACGCGTTTCGACCTAACAGTGGTCTTCTTCAGGGCATATCAGGATAAATAGGAAATCAGGCCCTATGTCAAAAATCCTGAAATATCCCTTTAAGTTTACTCTAATACAAAATAATAGTTTGATTACCACAGCATTTGTACAGGTTAACTGTTGTCGACAAAAATGGAAAAATAATACACTGGATAATGCTGTTTTTAGTATGTTTTCTGCAGATATCTCACAATAATCATTCTTTGTGTAAAATTGAGGATCTTGTTGTGTCTTGCAGGCCTCTGTATCGAACCTATCCACTAGAATTGCTCATGAAATGATATTGTTTATAGAATTAAGATCAACTATTAAGATCAGAAACAAAAGCAACGGAAGTTGTCTGTGATGATGAAGCTGAGATGGATGAGGAGTCTGTGTTGAGAGTTTCTTTTGCTGAGCAGCTTTTTGATTATGCTGAGTGTGGCATCTTCAAGGCTCTGCTATGAAGCGGAATGACAGGGGAGAGGGCACTACAGAGAGACCAGAGGGAAAAACGTGTCACCTGCTGTTAAATATTTGCTTCAGAATGAGAAAGAGGAGGACGTGATTTGCCAGGCAAACACTTTACGATCTTGATGTCTTGATGTCATTTATGAAGATTGACATTTTATTAATTATTTATTTTTTCACATATTCATTTTCAATACGGCTACAGAATATCTTGTTTTGACCAGAAGGTTTGAGTCGTAGGCCGTCAAACTTTGCAAAATTAGTCCCAAGAAAACCTAAAGGCAGAGCTCCTACTCATGGTCATAGGTGTTGCTGTGTGTGGCCAGAGAACCCCTTAAGATCCTCTCGTTGGTGCTGCAGATAAATATGCAGCTGGAGATACATTTACAGATAATGTATCTACCATTATCTGTAAATAACATTAAGGCTGTGCTTAAACAAAGCATGATAAATGCCTCCAGTAATTTTCCCTTTCCAATTGTTTTGTTTTGGAAAATTGTAAAAAGGATGAAATTATCCTCTCAAATAGAGAGATATACTGTGCTTTGATGTTTGTAATGTATAATTTTTCAGGCTCCCCTGCCTTTTGCCTTTCTTCTTTTCAATATAAACTAGCTGAGTTACAAAGTCAATGTTGGTCTGGCTCAGTGTAAACGGCATTAATGCACTTTTCTTTCTTTTTTTTTTCTACAGTATGTGTCCTCTACACACAAGGAATGGGCAACAAGGAGTGGAGAGAGGTAGGAACTCATAACAAATTATTTATAAATGGCTTACGTGTATATAGAAAATAATTATTATGAGATAAGATAAGATTTATTGATCTCACAATGGAGAAATTTACTTGTTACATTATATTATTCATTATTCAGTAACAGTAACTTACGGGGTGTGAGTGACAATTAGGGCTCAGGCAACCGTGGTCACCGCATGGAGTGTTTTAATTTACATTTTATTTAGTACACTACAAATATGCGCCGGAGACACTGGTAAGGGACAGAGATTGGAGTCTAGCAGGAAAACACAGGAAAGTGCACCAATCAACAACTGCTACCTTTTCCATAATGATTTAAAGGATCTTTATCATGCTATTTTATCCATTCCAAAGTAAAGTATATTTTTGAGAGAAATATAAGTGTTTTCTGAGGGTCTTTTCCAAACCCGGAAGACAAGACGCTTCGATTCAGTTAACTCCGCCCCTCTTTTCGCTCATTCAACATTTGCAGTTTTATAAATATAAATATTGCTGCAAAAAGTGAAGTTACTTCACATAATGCAGTTATAAGAAGTTGACATGTGCAACACAGTTTCATAAATGGCTAACACGCGTTTTCATTTACTCACCGCTCAGCCTGGCCTCCCCATCGGGTGTATACATTATGGGACTCGCGTTGGTTATAAAAGTTAATCCTCTTTGTTCTGGCCAAGGTTCACCAAGCATCCATCAGGTTAGGTAAGAAAAAAGAACAGGCGGTGTCCAGAGTAGGTTAGAAAAAGCTCCGTCTTCACAAACATGACTTCTGTTCGGATCCTCCGGGGGTGCGTTTGTTTACCCTCCCGGGACAGCACAGATGCGTCGGGGACTTATTTGTTTTTATTTATTTATTTATTTTTAATAGGTTTTATAGTTTTTATTTTTATTTTTTTTGTCTGGGACTTCTTTTTTTAAACATATATATATATATATATATATATATATATATATATATATTATTTTTGTTTTAATGTGTTTTTTTCTTTCTTACAACAGAAATAATGAAAAAGCTGTTTTATAAATTAAAAACAGGCCGTAAGGCATTACATTACAGAGGTCTGCCCTTCCTGTTTGACACTATGAGTGTTACAATTTAGTCGAATCAGCAGGATTCAGGAGTATTACTTAGAACTGCGTGAACTAAGCCAAAAACCACTCTGGGGGTGTTTTTGAGAAGGAAATAGCACAACAAAATGCTTATAAACTCCAAAAAGTCGATTTTGCATGATATAGGACCTTTAACATCAATCCGCTGCTTTTCAAGATAGAGAAAGAGAAAGCAAAGACGCGTGGTCACTTTGACGGTTTCATTTATAGACGCCCACTGCTCTTATCGCACAGATAAACTGCAAGTTTTGGTCGGACTTGGGAGTAAAATTGTATGCTTTTCAATTGGATCAATGCAGAGAGAAGAGAGGAGAGAGTAGATTTATGAAAATGGGAGTGATGTGGCTGTAAATTGCGAATGTTACAGTGTTAATGGCTTTTTGTCACACATATCATGCCATGTGCGTCAAAGGAGCTGTCCACCGTATTATGACCACATTACAATCGGCACAATAGCTTTCTGTATCATATTAAGCAAGAATAAATGGTAAAAATTGCAGCACCTCCTACTATAATTAGCCTAGGTTCCTGCGAGGTCCCCCTTGCTGCTATTTAAAAAAACTTCACTTCACCACAAACATATATAGTGGCACGCAATATTGACCACAGAGAAATTCCTTCACGCCCTAGTGACAATATCCTGAATTTTGCGATACATCGCAATATTTTGTGGCACAACATGATACCAATACTTTTTATTCCCATATGAATAAATTTGATGACATCATGGTAAATGGTAAATGGTAAATGGTCTCAACTTATACAGCGCTTTTCCACCTACATTTAGGCACTCAAAGCGCTTTACAGCAAGGAACCTCTCACCCATTCATACACCAATGTACGCAGACACTGGAGGCAAGGTGGGTGAAGTGTCTTGCCCAAGGACACAACGACAGCGTGCACCTTCAGGAGGCGGGATTCGAACCCCCAACCTTCCGATCATGAGACGACCCGCTCTACCATCTGCGCCACCGTCGCCCCATGCATATTAATGAGGCAGCAGTGATCCACTGCTTTCACAATCAATAGGGGCCAATTGTGGTCAAAAAATACACAGTAGAGGACAACACTTGGACCAAACAATTACACAAATACATTGCTTTTATTGCCAATGACAGATCAATAGGCACATTTAATAAGGGAGGTATCATGAAAAAGGTCTTTCACACATCTTTCTTTAAAAATCTTGATGTATTGTAGGTTATTTTGTGTCATATATTGACTACTGCAGTATCGGTGTATTTTGAGTGACTTGGAACCTGAAAGTATACTGCCAACACTTAACAAAAACAAATCATTAAGCCATTATGGTTACTCTAAAATGGAGAGAGAAAAGGAAAGGACTTGATACCAAAATCCAAGCACATTTTATCACTTGATGAACAATTGCCCTGTACCATGATAGATTAATTAAACTTGATTGAGGAAATCCTCCTTTCCTAAGTGGATATTTTAAAATGACATTTAGCTCAGGTAATGAATAACAGGCCATGTAAATGACCATAGAGATGTGCAGCTCCTATCACTAGACCATTTCCACAGAGGTGAGTGTCCCATCTGCATGCATTATTAATAAGGCCTGGTAAATGCTACAGTGCGACCTGACCAACCCCCATTGACTCGATGCTTGAGCTGATCCCCATTTTTTAGTCCAGAGGCGAACATAATCCTCTGTAACCTCTAAAGCCTCTCCTGAGGAAAGGATGTCAAATGGTTATTTAGTTTTCTTAAGTAACTGGGCTTTATTATTTTGTTTTTGGTTTCTGTAGTTTGGGAGAACAGAAGTGATTGACAACACGTTAAATCCAGACTTTGTCCGGAAATTCCTTCTGGATTACTTCTTTGAAGAGCGGCAGAACCTCCGGTTTGACCTGTAAGTACTTCTAAGTAGAATTATGGCTATTTGACAAATACAGTCATGAACAAAAGCATTGGCACCCCTGAAACTTTCCATTAAATCTCATTCAAACATCGACAGACAAATCGCACCAAAACTGCTGTACTGTGAGCCTGCTGGACAGCTGGAATTTCTTTAAAGGCTGGGCTATCCTGCAACAAGGATTCAACAAGGAGTCTGGATGTCCACGTCCAGGGATGTTAGGGGTTGTAAACGTCTTAATTATGTTGCACACTATGGACAAAGAAACCTTAAGATCTCTGAAGATAGGCTTAAGTTGCATGTTGATGTTTTTCCACTTTCCATTCGGGTTCTCGAGTCCTCTGACTCTCACAGTTCTCTTCTCCTCTTTCTGTTCTCCATATTTAGTACAGACACACAATCTCTGCTTTTTATCTGATTACAGGTGTGAGTTTTTTTTTTATACATTGCCCACACCTGTTACTTGCCACAGGTTAAATGAGCATCACTTGCTTGAAACAAAGTTACTGTACTTACCCCCAAGTTTGAGAGGGTGCCAATAATCTGGCCAATTTGTTTGAGACAATTTTTTTGAGTTTTCTGTGAAATTATGTAAAATTTGCCTTTTTGTGTTGTTCCAAATACACACAAAGGAAATAAACAGCTGTATACCAAAACATGTATAATTGCACTAACTTTCTGGAGAAAGACTTCATTTAATGGAAACATTTCAGGGGTGCCAACGCTTCCGTCCATGTATGTGTAATAATTGGCAACATTTTGGGGCAGCAAAACTTCCACAATGTTTTATAGCTCCCTGATTAATTATTTTATTTAATATTTCTGTAATTGTCCCTTTGTCTGTCGATGCTTAAACTAACTATCGGCCACTTTTTGTGAAATCGGAGTAGATGTATCGCTTGTATTCCACTTAGTTTGTCTCTTGTGACGGAGTTTGAGTAGACTGCAGTTTATCTGTTTTCTTGTAATTTTATGCAACTGTGAAAGCACTTTGAATTGCCTTGTGTATGAATTGTGTTCTACAAATAAACTTGCCTTGCCTTGCCTACTGTTCAATTTGGCAGTCTTCTAATAGAAGAAAACCTAATAATATGCTAATCTCTTCTTGTAAATGCCAAGAGTGCAAATTGTCCCAGCCACTATTAGTTTAGTATAGCACAGTGATTACCTGTTGAAAGTTATAACCTGATCGATTTATACATTTATGCTAATGGAACATCTATAATTATTAATCTGACTAAAAAAACAAATCTGTGAAGTAAATTTGATTACATTTATTTTAGTTGTGTGTTTACTTTGCAGAATTCATTGCCTGGGCCAAAATACATTGGTACTGTACATTTATAGTAGTATAACACTTTGTCAGTGTATTTCCTTAAGTCACATTTGGTGGTAGCCTGGTTTTACCATACCCTCGTACTCATTTCGTTTCGTACAGAGGGTCTGGATCTTCACAATTGAGCTCCGTTATCAGGTGGGAGGGGTGAACTCCTTTGAAACGATTGGATCTGATTTTCGCTAGCGTTTGGTCGTTACGTATGTAATGGGCCCGAGTGAGTGAAGCAGATATCATAACTCTTGGGAGCATTACTTGCGCATTCCGAGGCTCAATTTTAATTTCTGGATATTTGGGAGTTGAGCCAGAACTGATTGAAGAGCTTCCCTTACTTTCGTATCCGCCGCCATTGCCAAACTACAACCAGCAAATGCGGCGCAAAACGCTTCACATCACCTACAACACCCGCCTCCCCCGCTCTCTGAATGATAGGTTGAAATTCGCAGCCACTGAGATCAGGCTCAGACGTATCATGTATGGAAATTATATATGTATATATAATAATATATATATAATAATATATATATAATAATATAATAATATATATATATATATATATATAATATATATATATATATACACACATACATACAGTGCCTTGCGAAAGTATTCGGCCCCCTTGAACTTTTCGACCTTTTGCCACATTTCAGGCTTCAAACATAAAGATATAAAACTGTAATTTTTTGTGAAGAACCAACAAGTGGGACACAATCATGAAGTGAAATGAAATTTATTGGATATTTCAAACATTTTTAACAAATAAACAACTGAAAAATTGGGCGTGCAAAATTATTCAGCCCCTTTACTTTCAGTGCAGCAAACTCTCTCCAGAAGTTCAGTGAGGATCTCTGAATGATCCAATGTTGACCTAAATGACTAATGATGATAAATAGAATCCACCTTTGTGTAAACAAGTCTCCGTATAAATGCACCTGCTCTGTGATAGTCTCAGAGGTCAGTTTAAAGCGCAGAGAGCATCATGAAGAACAAGGAACACACCAGGCAGGTCCGAGATACTGTTGTGGAGAAGTTTAAAGCCGGATTTGGATAGAAAAAGATTTCCCAAGCTTTAAACATCCCAAGGAGCACTGTGCAAGCGATAATATTGAAATGGAAGGAGTATCAGACCACTGCAAATCTACAAAGACCCGGCCGTCCCTCTAAACTTTCAGCTCATACGTGGAGAAAACTGATCAGAGATGCTGCCAAGAGGCCCATGATCACTCTGGATGAACTGCAGAAATGTACAGCTGAGGTGGGAGACTCTATCCATAGGACAACAATCAGTCGTATACTGCACAACTCTGGCCTTTATGGAAGAGTGGCAAGAAGAAAGCCATTTCTTAAAGATATCCATAAAAAGTTTTGTTTAAAGTTTGCCACAAGCCACCTGGAAGACACACCAAACATGTGGAAGAAGGTGCTCTGGTCAGATGAAACCAAAATCCAACTTTTTGGCAACAATGCAAAACGTTATGTTTGGCGTAAAAGCAACACAGCTCATCACCCTAAACACACCATCCCCACTGTCAAACATGGTGGTGGCAGCATCATGGTTTGGGCCTGCTTTTCTTCAGCAGGGACTGGGAAGATGGTTAAAATTGATGGGAAGATGGATGGAGCCAAATACAGGACCATTCTGGAAGAAAACCTGGTGGAGTCTGCAAAAGACCTGAGACTGGGACGGAGATTTGTCTTCCAACAAGACAATGATCCAAAACATAAAGCAAAATCTACAATAGAGTGGTTCACAAATAAACATATCCAGGTGTTAGAATGGCCAAGTCAAAGTCCAGACCTGAATCCAATCGAGAATCTGTGGAAAGAACTGAAAACTGCTGTTCACAAACGCTGTCCATCCAACTTCACTGAGCTCGAGCTGTTTTGCAAGGAGGAATGTGCAAATATTTCAGTTTCTCAATGTGCAAAACTGATAGAGACAAACCCCAAGCGACTTACAGCAGTAATCGCAGCAAAAGGTGGCGCTACAAAGTATTAACTTAAGGGGGCTGAATAATTTTGCACGCCCAATTTTTCAGTTTTTTATTTGTTAAAAATGTTTGAAATATCCAATCAATTTCGTTTCACTTCCTGATTGTGTCCCACTTGTTGTTGGTTCTTCACAAAAAATTACAGTTATATATCTTTATATTTGAAGCCTGAAATGTGACAAAAGGTCGAAAAGTTCAAGGGGGCCGAATACTTTCGCAAGGCACTGTACATACATACATACATACATACATACATACATACATACATACATACATATTATGTATGTATGTACCAGCGTGTCCTGGGCCTTCCACGAGGGCTTTGCCCCCTGACTCAGCTCCCTCTTCACCACAACAGTCCGATACAGCGACCGCATCACTGCTGACGCCGCACCGATCCGTCTATCGATCTCACGCTCCATCCGTCCCTCACTCGTGAACATGACCCCGAGATACTTGAACTCCTCCACTTGAGGCAAGGACTCCCCACCGACCTGAAGCAGGGAAACCACCTTGGAGAACCATGGCCTCAGATTTGGAGGTGCTGATTCTCATCCCGGCCGCTTCACACTCGGCTGCAAACCGCCCCCGTGCGCGCTGAAGGTCCTGATTTGATTAAGCTAACAGAACAACATCGTGTGCAAACAGCAGAGATGAGATTCTGAGGTTCCCAAACTGGACACCCTCCGGCCCCTGGCTGCGCCTAGAAATGTCAACCAAGACAGTCCTACAACATTCAGGGACTTCATGTACTCGGGACGAATCTCATCCACCCCCGGAGCCCTGCCACCCAGGAGCTTTCTAACCACCTCGGTGACTTCAGCTTGGGTGATGGACGAGTCCCCCTCCGAGTCCCCAGCCTCTGCTTTCTCATCGGAAGACGTAACGGTGGGATTGAGGAGATCCTCTAAGTACTCCTTCCACCGCCCGACCACATCCCCAGTCCAGGTCATTAGCCCCCCACCCGCACTGTAAACAGTGTTGGTGAAGCACTGCTTCCCCATCCTGAGGCGCCAAATGGTTTGCCAGAATCTCTTCGAGGCCGACCGATAGTCCTCCTCCATGGCTTCTCCAAACTCCTCCCAGACCCGAGTTTTTGCCTCTGCGACCGCACGAGCTGCAGCACGCTTGGCCTGCCGGTACCTCTCAGCTGCCTCCGGAGACCCACAAGCCAACAAGACCAGATAGGACTCCTTCTTCAGCTTGACGGCATCCCTTACTTCCGGGCGCCACCACCGGGTTCGGGGGTTGCCGCCGCGACAGGCACCAGGATCCAGCTCACCACCAGGTGGTGATCGGTTGACAGCTCAGCCCCTTTCTTCACCCGAGTGTCCGAGACACACGGCCGGAGATCAGATGACACAACTACAAAGTCGATCATCGACCTCCTGCCTAGGGTGTCCTGGTGCCACGTGCACTTATGGACATCCTTGTGCTCGAACATGGTGTTCGTTATGCACAAACTGTGACTAGCACAGAAGTCCAGTAACAGAACACCACTCGGGTTCCGATCGGGGAGGTCGTTCTTCCCCATCACCCCCACCCAGGTCTCACTGTCGTTACCCACGTGGGCGTTGAAGTCCCCCAGTAGAACAATGGAGTCCCCAGCCGGAGCACCGTCTAGTGCCCCTCCCAGGGACTCCAAGAAGGCCGGGTACTCTGCACCGATGTTGGGCCCGTAGGCCAAGATAACGGTGAGAGACCTGTCCCCAACCCGAAGGCGTAGGGACGCGACCCTCTCGTTCACTGGGGTGAACTCCAACACGTGACCGCTGAGCTGGGGGGCTATGAGCGAACCCACCCCAGCCCGCTGCCTCTCCCCGCGGGCAACTCCAGAAAAAGGGAGCGTCCAGCCTCTCTCCAGGAGTTGGAATCCGGAACCCAGGCTGTGCGTGGAGGTGAGCCCGACTATATCTAGCCGGTATCTCTCAACCTCCCGCACGAGCTCAGGCTCCTTCCCCCCCGGCGAGGTGACGTTCCATGTCCATTTTCATTTAATTGGGGCCTTTTATACTCCGAAACGAGTATAAGAGAGTATCTTTTTTTAATCCAAATATATAATTTCACATGCCACTAGAGGGCACTGCAGGTTAATCCAGCAGCAGAAAGAACGTTTGGAGTGAATGAGAAGCGGAGGTTACTAAAATTGAAGTAAACAAAAAAAAAGCTAATCACGGGCTAAAAGCTAGAGCCAGCTTAAACAACGTGCTGTTGGGAGAGACTTGTCAACGGTGCAGTTACGCCTCCGTGTCAAGGCGATTGTTCAGAAGTGACACAGAGGATGTAGATTTCAATGGATTTAGTGATCTGGTGTGAGATCGAGAGTTTGGTATGTTCTTTATGCTATAGTAAAGTTCGTTGTTTATGCTTCATGTAGCTAGCCATCAATGTGTTACGTTAGCATACCGTAATCAGCCGGTTGTTTTTTTTTTCATTAGGCAACGTTTGACTAGTGCGTCTTATACTCCGGAGCGACGTATAGTCCAGAAAATACGGTAATTGTTTTCTGGTTCACACAGACTCAAATAGAGCTAAAATGACATGAAAATGTTGTATTTTTGATGAAAACCTACTTTGTTTTTATTGTTAGTGTATGTAGTGATTGTACATTGTAAATTTCAGGATTATCTGTCTGTGTCTCATCCAATAAGAAGCAGAATTAGCGCTAAGAGCCTCTAACAAACATTTACTTTAAGTTTACTCCATCAACACATCCTCAAGCGGCGCCACTATAGCGTAATGTGATAAAAAAAATTGAAACAATTTTCCAACACCATTCACAGCCAAGCGATTAATCAATTAATCGTAAACAAAATATTGATAGATTAATCGATTACAAAATAATCAAAATAAGTGGAAAACATGCTTGAGTTCACTGTAATAATAGAGGAAATAACTATAATATTACATGTGATATTCCCAGTGTTTTCAATCGCGGCAAAGTAGGGAGTACGCGACTCGTCACCTGAAGCTTCAGGGGGTACACGGATCCAAAACGTTTGGGAACCACTGTCCTAGGGCAAAGCAATCTTTTAGTTAACCAGCCTCTGCAGGGCTCCGCTGTGATGTTCTTCATGCACAGTTAATTTCATAACGCACTCACAATAATTAGTGCAGTATATAATATGCTGGACATGAAAACTGCCACTATCACGTTTGATCACGATCCTTATCGCGTTACTTCAATATACTATCATGTTCATACAAGATACTAATGTGTTAATGCAAGATAATTTCATGTTCGTACAAGATATATGGATCACGTTATTACATGCTCTTACCGCGAACTTCTTTTTGTGCAATAGTCCACAATGAATGATGTCTGGCAGTGTGTGTGTAAATGAATGAATGGTGGTGATGGGAAGGTCTGTTGCCGATGATGTGTGCAGTTGCGCTTCTGTCAGTCTACCCTTGGGCAAAATGACATTTCTTATGATGTAAATAAGGGAAAGGTGAAATGATGTTGTAGGTGAGACATTCCCATGACATTTACAAAAAAACAAACAAAAAAAATCTAGTTTTATTTTCATCATTTACATTCTTTTAACCTCTTACCCCCCTCCACCCCCGCCTTGACCTACAAAACTGATCGTAACTTTGTTGTCACATTGTCGCCATGTTTTTGTCATTTTTTTGTCGCTTTTTTGTCATGGGCCAACTCTGTTTTTACTGTATATTAATGATATTTGTAGAATATCTAAAATTATTAAATGTATACTTTTAGCAGACGATACAAATATTTTATGTTCAGGTGAGAATTTGAAGCAACTTTTGAATGAAATTAAAAATTGGTTTACTATAACTAAATTATCACAAAAAGACAACACATTGAAACAGTGCAACAGTGTGTTTTTGGGTTTAGTTATTGATGAAAAGCTCTCTTAGAAACCTCATAAGTTACCTGTTCAAAAGTGGCTAAGTGTGTTGGTGTGATGAAACGATGTAGCCTTGTACTTGATCAAAATGCCTTAGTTATTCTGTATTACTCCTTTATAATGTCAAATTTGTTCATAAAATGATCATACAATGATCACACCAATCCACTTTTTCTGAACTCATTTAACTTAAAATTTGTTGATTTGGTAAAGTGCAAAACTGCTCAAATTATGTAACAGGGCATCAAAACATTCCCTGCCTAGTAACATCCAAAATTTATTTAGAGATAGAGATGCTCATCACAACTATACTTTGAGAGGAATTAATCAATTGTATTAACCAAATGTAAGGACAGCCCTTAAATCTATGTGAATCTCGGTGAAAGTAATCACTAGAAAAAACTAGCAGAGGAAATAAAAAGTTGTAAAAATCTTATTCAGTTTAAAATAATGTTCAAAAGACATGGGATGAGTGGTTACCAGGAGGAGTTTATGGTTTGACTCCCTCTTGAACGGGCACATGCACTATGTGTATGTGTCAGTGTATGGGTGAAGCAAAACCACACAACTACTATATTTATAGTAGATGAATGTGGTAATGGTAATATATACTATGTGTACACATATATGGTGTGCATAATATTAATTTATTGTTTAAATATTAGTCATATATCTGGCAATACTGAGTACCATAATGCAAATTGTAAAGGGGGGAGCCGTTAAGCTTTATGCTTCGGCTTACTGCTCTTGGCATTATTCCTTGTGTACAATGTTCACTATGTGTTTCTATAGGGAAGAAGGGGTGTAGAATCAGAGTAAGTTTGGACCTGTCTGTCTGTCTGTTTGTCCTTGTCTGTTTGTCTTTGTCCCGTGTACTGATTGTTAAAATCTTGTATTGTTGTATTATGTTGTTTTGTGTTAAGTGGTGCCATGTGAGGGGTTGGATTTCTATAAGCGTTGCTTCTTCCTTTCTCAGACTGTATGCATGTAAATTGATTGTTACATTACTTTTATTTTCTCTGGTAATGTTTTTGTCATTTTTGTTACTTTTTCATCCTCTTTTTCGTCTTTATTTTGATACTTTTTGTTTAAGCTTTTAGATTTGAGTAAAGCCAAACTGGAAAAAATGTGCTCGATTCAGGTGGGGGTTAAGAGGTTAAATTATATTAATGAAAAAATGCCAGAGCAAAAGTTTGGATACCCCCCAATATGGCAGCTATCATAGTGTGCCACTGGCTGCTAAACAAATGCCAAATCAACAGAGTGAACTTTCTGTTTGAAAAAAAAGTCTTTCCTATAGAGTAATATTACAGGCCCCTACTCCCCATCACAACACCCTCAATCAACTCTCTTGTTGGTGTTTGTGTGGAGAGATGAACATGTTGAAGGGCCTGTTTAGCTCAGATCCAAAGGAGCTGCTCTGTTTGTGACCTCTGCTACTTGAGTGAATGTGGCCTGATTACCCCTTTCTCCTCACCGGTCCTTCTGGGCAGCCATATTGGAAAGGTTTTCTTCTCTGAGACTATATTATTAAAGCTCTGTGGGGGACTCTGGAGAATAAAGAGAGAATAGAGTGAGGGAAAAGGAGTTAAATGGTGCACTTTGCTCAGTTACTGTGGTAGGATACATGGTGATTGTTCACACATGCAATATTTCCCTTCCCATAATGCAATCATAATTACATACAATTGTATTTCAGATTTGCGTATTTGTGTTTTTGTTTCTTAAAAAGGCTTTTATTTTTTCCCATTCTTTTATTATTGTCCATATATTGTTGCTGTTGTCATATAGGGATGTGGATATCCTGAAAACTAGTGTGATATATATATATATATATATATATATATATATATATATATCGACAGCCTATTTGGACCTATTACTGGCCAATAATGCTCCCCAGCTGAGCCTCTGTCACATCTATGGCTTTACAATGCACTGACTCTCCATCTCTTGCCCTATAGGTATGATGTGGACTCCAAGAGCGCCAACCTTTCCAAACATGTAAGTCTTTCATCATACACACAACATACAGTACATTCTTCATGTAAAATGGTCTTATATATAAAACATTTGTGTAAATGAAAAGAGTTATATGATCATTGTCTTAGCTGTAGACGTAGTAGCAATGTTTTTTTGTAACATTAACAACAGTGGTAATAGTTAAAAACTACTATTCATCATTTCGTTGTTGGAGAAATGTTCTTTTTTGCTGTGTTTTGTGTGTGCGTGCCGTAAAACCCGTGGGTAAGGCCTCCTCATACATGAATATTTGTGGGCGTTTCATTTAAATGACAATAGGATTTCTCCGTGGCATTTACCATCAGATGCTTTTGCATACGGAAAGATCTGAGCGGAAAGCACAGGTTCATAAATGCCACGCGCACTCTGGCGTATATCGCAAATACACCTACGCGTACACAATTTTTGTACGCAATGTTGATAAATGAGGGCCACTGTGTCCAAAACCCTTACCCATACTCTGTATAAAGAATAGACAGCTCCTCCTCACTCCTTCCCGTTTACCAAAATGACCACGTTCGTGGGGGAAATCATGGCAGATTTACAGGCTCCTCCAGCTCTGACGAAGCATGTTCCTAAAAAGGGCATAAGGGCGGGATCTTGACTGTAGACCCGGCCCTGTTTGGCCCTCGCGGGGCGTGTAATGGGCGTGTATTTCTGTTGTAATCGCTCCCATGGCCAGGCAGCGACGTAAACGGCCTGTCAATCAAAGTCAGGCCCTCATTAATTATGCAAGATTTCAATTTTTTTTATCTACGATAAAAAGCCTTATGCCCCATATTGTTTTTAACCCAGCGTAATCACAGGAGGAATATCTAGCTCTAGCCACTTCTAAACCATTAAGCACCAGGCATTAAAGTTGTTTTTAACGTGTCTAAAGTCCAATGCATTCCAATGGGGGAATAGCGGTCATTTGGAGGTACTACAGCAAAGGTGGAGCAATGGCGGCCTCCAGTGTCGTAGTCAAAAAGCAGAGCAGTCAGCGGCCATTGCCCTTACCCGACCATGTCTATGTATGAATGCAGTGTGTGAGTGAAGGATTGATAGTAGTAGGATATATTGAAGGCACAGATTGCTACCACAGGATAGGAATTTTGAATACCGCAATTTTAAGCATTTAGCAAAAGTGCTATAGAAACCCTAATGGTAGTATGGTAGTAGTAGCTGAAATGGTAGAAGGAAACGGTAGTACTAGCCAAAGATCGCTATAATGGTGCTTTCACAACAGACCGCAAACACGCGGTTCTAGTTGGTCGCTTGAACAAGTTGCAGTCGTTCCTGTCGATCCTTCACATATCTGTGTGCTTCAGGAGCTTTTCTCTGAGCACAAATTTGTGAGTGAAAATGTGAAAATTCTTTGATTCTTTTATGCATGGATAACAGTTTAACTTCTTGCCTCCGACACTTTACGTAAACGTCACCCAACTTTTGAACGTCCTGTCTATTATTATGCCTCTGAAATAGGCATAATACGCATCGAGTTGCCTTGTGTACCAAATGCGCGGTATAAATAAACTTGCCTTGCCTTGCCTTTGACCCAGTCTTTACCCTCCCAGGGCCTGTGTAGTGCGGAGGCAGCGGCAGCTTGTTTGGCCATTGGTTTACACTAAAGTAAAGCAGCCCATAAACCCAACTCATATAAACATTATTTCATGAGCTTTGCCCAATAATGCAAAACTGAGTGTGCAGTACCTGATAAAATCCAGTTTTGTAATCCAATGCCTTCTGTATTGGTCTTGGTTAATTTCTCTGGTCAACAACTGTGTGACATTTCCTACAAGCACAAGCTGCGCTGCCCCAAACACAAAGCTTTTATACAGTATTTCCTCTTCTTTTCAGACCTGGTGTCAAGGGGTTAAATCTGTTTGTGTCTTTATGATGATGTGTGAGAAGTGCGACTGTTAAGCTCCAGGTTCACACAGATGAGTGATGAGCCGCTAATCTCCTCTTCCGCGTCCCGTCGCTCGAGCGCGTGGGTTGGCTCCACTAATGTGTGCGAAGCTTGTCTTGCATTGCTGCATTGCAAGGTCGCGGGATTGGCTTCCACTGGTAATTAGTTGCCCATTATGTGCCGCCTCAGACACATTTTGGTAAAAGTACAAACAGTAAAGTTTGCATTGTCTGTAATTTTTTTTGTAACAATAGTAGTCTCCATTGTGAAAGTGAGTTGCCCATTGCAAACATAATGTGGAAAATCCCCCCTCCTTTTGTGGAAAATTCCCCTCCTCCTGTGGGTCCTCCCCTTCTGTTTTGGCCCTCCTTCAACCTCTACCTGGCTCCATCCCAGAGTCTATAATTTGGGGAGCAGCTCACCTGTTATGCCATTTTGCCCTGCTCAAGCCAACATGGTGGAGCCAGACAACTTTCCAGGAGACGCAGTGTGTGATTGACAAAATACCACTGCTGTCCCTCATGGCCCACCATACCTCCACCCCAAGCAATCAAACAACCCCCACTAATCCTCCAACTCAATAAAATCACCTTTTTATCTAAATCTGTGGGCTGTCTCATCGATTGCGTTGTCACCTTCACCAGGAATCAGCATACATCATAGGATTGCAGTTACAGCAACATTATGCTACACTAGAGTAACTTACTCCTAATTATCTGCCACACATCCACATTTTTACAGTGGGTTCAAAATAAGGAGCTCAGTTTTTAAACCTAATATTTGGCTGAATACTCAAAGCAAAGAAGCAACAGGAGATGCATATCCTGTTAAACGAGTCAGTGAGAAAAAGCTTAATAAATGCCTGTATTTTTTTTATTTATTTAACTGGGTTAAATGTTAGACAGCTTGACTTTAAGTAGCTTTTCCCCGTGCATATATTTTTGCTTTTGAAACAGTTTGCTAATATGAACCCTGTAATGGAGAACTCTTCTCACAACTGGAATTGTTGTCATTAGATTCAATTTGCCTGATTTGCATTTCATAACAGTAATTAAGCTATTGTTATAAGTGTGTTTATCAGCAGCTTTTATATTACTGACCCTATTAAAACCATTTCCACTTTTTCAGCTTTATCAAATCATAGCTGTGATTAGCATAGCAGTAATTAGATAGAACAAAACAAACATTTAGTCTTTGAGGAACAGGGGAGTTGTCATAAAAAAAGGGTCCCTGCACTAAATTTTAACACACCATTTGTGCTAAAGGATTATTTATTTATTTATTTATTTGTTCATGTCATGTCATGCCATTACATAAAAATAAAAAAATAAAAAATAAATATATATATATATTTTTTTTTTCATCCATACATGAACAAAAAGGAACAGAGGGAAGATTAATCTTGTATTATCTGTTCCCATTAGCAACTTTACAAGATTCAGTCGCAACTGCATAATCTGCACCTACAGTAATGGATCCAGCCACAGCAGCACCATCCGCATCTGCATCTCCGGGGAAAAGCTCAGCTTCAGTACCACCTGCATCTATAGTAAATGATTCAGCCGAAGGAGCACTTTCATCAACTCCACCACAGGCCTTGAGCCCGACTGCCACATCTACACCCTCCAGAGATTTTTCTGAATCATTCCCATCCCCAAACTCACCTATGGGATTCCCCAACCATTTTGAAACCTTACTAAAACAAGGGATTAAAATGTCTCCCCTCACTCCAGTCATGTCAAGACCAAGGCTTTCATCCCCAAAGAAGTATCATGCCCCTCTCCCACCTCCGCCTTTTTCACCCAAGGTCTCCCCAGCTTGGCCCCCACCACCGGTGCCCACAGCTGTTATCTCCAGCAGCTTCACTGCTGCTGTGTAGGACATTAGGGGCCTCTCCGTTGCTACCATGCATAGCAAACTCAAAACCAACCAGAGGTCCATAGAGGGAGTGTGTTCTTCTGAAACAATTAGTACTGTCAAACAACATAGATTAGATAAGAGAGGGACAGTCAGACCGTCCCATCAAAGAACTCTAATCCATATCCCTTGCAAAAAGATTCCATCCACTCAAACACAGATGAATCTCAAACATGCTGTACTCAATGTCAGATCATTAAACAACGAGTCCTTTTTAATAAATAGTTTTATTTCCTCTTATAATCTAGATTTTATGTTTTTAACTGAAACATGGCTTGACAAAAACACTGGAAACGCAGTTTTGATTGAGTGTAGTCCATCAAATTTCAATTATGTGTCTAAAACACGTCAAAACCAAAGGGGCGGGGGTGTCTGTGCCATATTCAGGGACAATATAGTCACCCACAAATTGTTATTTGGGGTTTTTCAAACATTTGAGTTTGTGTCTTTCAAAATGGAGATAAAACAATCTTCCATACTTTATATTACTATACTATACCACAGAATTGTTTTATCAAAGTAAATTTTACTTTCATTCATGTTGACTGATTTTGATTGTTTAGTAATTTCAGGTGATTTTAATGTGCATGTGGATGTGACCAATGACAGGCATGCAAAAGAATTTAGAGCTGTTCTTGAAATGTTTGGTTTAACTCAGCACGTGAGTGAAGCGACTCACAACGAAGGTCACACTCTAGATCTAGTCATTACAAAAGGTGTTAATATATCAAATGTGAATGTTGTTGACGTTGCTTTATCTGATCATTTTTGTGTCTTCTTTGACATGTCTGTTACACCCAAACCAGTGGTTGGGCCTGGAGTTATTCAAAGAAGACACATAAATGATACAACAAGAACACAGTTTATGGAAATGATCAGATTTGAAAATCCTCCATGTTCTAATGATAATCTGTTGGACTCTTACACATCAAGCGTCTGAAATGTTTTGGATACTATTGCTCCTGTCAAGGTTAAAATGGTTAACAATAGACAAAAGGCACCTTGGAGAAGTAAAGATTCGGTCAGGGCACAGAAAAGGGAGTGCCGAAAAGCCGGAAATGGCGCAAGTCAAAGCTCCATTCTCGTATTCTGTTTTCCACAGTGAACAGATGAACTAACCCTCCAGTTTCACTGCCCTTAGAACTAATCTCTACATCTAAGTGCAATGAGTTTGCAATATATTTTTATGACAAAGTCCAAGGCATTAAAAATGCCATAATTTCAACAACACAAATAGCAACCCTGCCACCAGATAAACACCTTGAGCTGACACATTTCACACCTGTTACTGACAAAACAATCGAAGAGGTTATCTCGGGTCTGAGTTCATGCACATGCTGCCTTGATGAATTACCCACTAGATTTCTGAAGTCTGTGCTGACCAGCTTGTTACCACAACTTGTTCAGTTAGTTACCATCTCATTTGAGACTGGAGCATTTTCAAAGGCTTTGAAAACCGCAGTCATTAAGCCTCTTCTAAAGAAGAGCAGCCTTGATCCAAAGATACTGAACAACTACCGGCCCATATCAAACCTACCATTCTTAGGAAAAGTCCTAGAGAAAGTAATCTATCAACAGCTCACTTACTTTCTCCTATCTAACAATGTGTTTGATACTTTCCAGTCAGGATTTAGGCCCTGTCACAGCACTGAGACAGCTCTGATCAAGGTGACAAATGATATCCGTATGAACACCAACGCCGGTCAGGTCTCAGTTTTAGTTCTGCTGGACCTGAGCGCTGCCTTTGACACAGTGGACCACGGCATCTTACTTCACAGGTTAGAAAACTGGGTGGGAATCTCTGGTACTGCGCTAAACTGGTTCAAGTCCTATCTTGAGGATAGGACGAGCTTTGTTGAAATTGGCAACTTTGTCTCAGACAAAATTTCAATGACCTGTGGAGTCCCCCAGGGGTCAATCTTGGGACCCCTCTTATTTAACTTGTACATGCTTCCATTGGGTCAGCTAATAAACAGCAACAATGTGTCGTACCACAACTACGCAGATGACACTCAGATCTACGTGTCACTGACAGCCAAAGCTCCAGGTTCATTTTGAGATATAAAAAGAAGTGCAGGTAAGGTCTCAGTTTTAGTTCTGCTGGAGCTGAGCGCTGCCTTTGACACAGTGGACCACGGGATCTTACTTTACACATTAGAAAACTGGGTGGGACTCTCCTGTACTGCTCTAAACTGGTTCAAGTCCTATCTCGAGGACAGGACGTATTTTGTCAAAATTGGCAATTGTGTTTCAGACAAAATTGCCCTGTGGAGTCCCCCAGGGGTCAATCTTGGGACCCCTCTTATTCAACTTGTGTCGTACCACAACTACGCAGATGACACTCAGATCTACGTGTCACTGACCGCAGGTGAACATGGGCTTGTAGATACACTCTGTCATTGCATCGAACAGATCAGTTTGTGGGGTAATCATTGACTCAAACCTGAACTTAAACAGCCACATTAAAGCAATAACATCATCAGCTTTTTACCATCTGAAAAACATTGCTAAGATCAGAGGAATAGTGTAAAAACCAGACTTAGAGAGACTCATCCATGCATTTGTCTCCAGCAGGTTAGACTACTGTAACGGCCTGCTCACTGGCCTTTCTAAACGAGCTGTTAGACAACTGCAGTACATCCAGAACGCTGCTGCTCGAGTCCTGACCAGAACCAGGAAATACGACCATATTAGTCCAGTGCTCCGGTCCCTGCACTGGCTTCCTGTCACTCAGAGAATAGAATTTAAAACAGCTCTGCTTGTGTACAAGTCTTTTCATGGTTTAGCACCAAAGTACATCTCTGACATGTTAGAGCCGTATGAACCATTTCGAGCCCTGAGAACTTCAGGGCTCAATAATGAACACGGTGAAGCTGCGTTTCAGTTTCATGCAGCTAAAATCTGGAACAGTCTTCATGAGGATGTGAGACAGGCCTCAACTCTGACAATGTTCAAATCTAGGCTGAAAACAGCTCTTTTTACCCGAGCATATGAAAACTGAAAGTATAACCACCAGGAGACCCCTCCCTGAAGTTCTCAGGGCCCGAGATGGTTCATACGGCTCTAACATGTCAGAGATGTACTTTGGTGCTAAACCATGAAAAGACTTGTACACAAGCAGAGCTGTTTTAAATTCTATTCTCTGAGTGACAGGAGACCAAACCAGATTTCTTTGGTTTTAGAGAGAGAGAGACTCAAGGTGACTAATAACACTTTGTCTTTGTGTCTGTGGGCCAAAAACAATCTCAGTTTTGTCTGAGTTTAGTTGGAGAAAGTTGTTTTGTATCCACAAACTGATCTGTTTGATGCAATGACAGAGTGTATCTACAAGCCCATGTTCACCTGCGGTCAGTGACACGTAGATCTGAGTGTCATCTGCGTAGTTGTGGTACGACACATTGTTGCTGTTTATTAGCTGACCCAATGGAAGCATGCACAAGTTGAATAAGAGGGGTCCCAAGATTGACCCCTGGGGGACTCCACAGGGCAATTTTGTCTGAAACACAATTGCCAATTTTGACAAAGTACGTCCTGTCCTCGAGATAGGACTTGAACCAGTTTAGAGCAGTACAGGAGAGTCCCACCCAGTTTTCTAATGTGTAAAGTAAGATCCCGTGGTCCACTGTGTCAAAGGCAGCGCTCAGCTCCAGCAGAACTAAAACTGAGACCTGACCTGCACTTCTTTTCATATCTCAAAATGAACCTGGACTTGACTTGCGCCATTTCCGTTCGGCTTTTCGGCACTCCCTTTTATGTGCCCTGACCGAATCTTCCTTCTCCAAAGTGCCTTGTGCCTATTGTTAACCATTTTAACCTTGACAGGAGCAATAGCATCCAAAACATTTAAGACCCTTGATTTGTAAGAGTCCAACAGAACAATAGAACATGGGGGATTTTCAAATCTGATCATGTCATGGTGTGATGGTGGAGTGAGGAAAATAAACCCAAAATGCAGGACTGCAACAAAACTGGTGATGTTAAATGAATGACGAAAACCAAAATAACAAAATCCAAAGATGCCAACCAGGGCTGACATAGACAATGACACAACAAAGAACAAGTGAAACACAGGGTGCGGGGCAGGCAATTAACACAAGGGAAGTAACGCAAAATCACAAGGATCAAAAAGACATGTAAAAATAAAACACCAAGGACAGATACAAAACAAAAGAGGGTAACAAAAGGCCGAATCGTGACAGATCATTTCCATAAACGGTGTCCTTGTTGTATCATTTATGTGTCTTCTTTGAATAACTCCTGGCTCCATGTGCATTTTTTTTTTTTACAATGATGAAAAGCATTGGAGCAGAGTGCTATTTCATAAAGCTGTCTTACTCTGTAAGCTAGGCTTATTTGGCCAAGTCTGGCTTATTTTGTAGTTTTTTCGGTTTCATAAACCAGGCTCACTCTGAGTCTGGCTCAGTTACTATGGAAATATAGTCAGAGAACTTAGCCTGGTCCGGACCAGGCTAAGAGCAGACTGAGCACAAGCTATGTTTCTTCTTCGTAGAATCCAACACCAATGGGCAATGTAAATGACACAAGCAGGGTATTAGCTCCATCATCTGGCCAAAATGTATTTTGACCTCAAAAATGTAAAAAAGAAAACATGACATCCCAAAATCAATTACTTTATGCAATAAATTATAAATATACACCAACATTGTCTTTGTCTCTCATCTGTGAAATACAAAGTTGCGTAACATATTAATGACATTATGTGTCATCAAAAAGCTTGTGCAATAAAAGGAACCTTAGTCCACAGGACCAGTGCTTAATTTGTAAATTAGTAGTTTCGGAACTTTTTTGGTTTGATGTGATGGTTCCTTGCTGTAAAGCGCTTTGAGTGCCTAATGTAGGTGGAAAAGCGCTATATAAGTTGAGACCATTTACCATTATATCAGATAAAATCTTTGCTGGATCCTTTACCCTGAAAAACAGAACATTTGAGGAATGCGTTCCCCCAAACGGGGGATCAAATTAAACACTGCACATGACCCACCCTCATGACCTGTGTCCTGTGTCAACAGTGTTTTCTTTTTTTTTTTTTATCATGTGTTTAAATTCCTGGGAAGAAAAGAAAAGTGTTTAATTTCATAAGCGCCAATTTATGTTCCTCCCAGTGGGTGCCCAGTCCAAAAAAAAAATAAGTCGAGGCTGAGCTCGATCTCGCAGCCTCGTGGATGGGAGCCCTGCACTTTACCTATGGAGCAAATGTAGCGGCACAAAGCTGGCGGCCTGTGAAGTATGCTGCGCGTTCACACTTGGGCATGATTTCTCAGTGAACTCTGTGATCGTTAGTGTGGTCTGCTTATGTACGCGGCAAGTGCTAATTAGTTGAACCTGTCGTGAATTAGTGAGATTAGCCAAGCTCGGTGTCCCTTTGGTGAAACCCAGTAATTGCAGCTTGAATTGTTGTGCCTCACTTAAGCGAGGATTTGGAGCTTAAGCCTAGCTTTACTGAGAGAGTTTTATGAAATAGCCCTCAGATTTGTATCTGACAACCTGTGGTAGCTTGTTGTAAAGTAAACAAACAGTTTGTAATGATAAATCAGGTTAATTAATTGTATTAGTACTTCTTGCAATTAAGCACTTATTAGTAAACCAGGTACTAAATCCGCGGCACAATTTTGGTACGTTGCCAAAATCGTCAGGTTTTTTTGGTGCCAGGGTTCAGGTTCAGGTATATTTTGTTATCTCTGTTGAGATGGATTTGCATTTGACCCATCCTTCGATGCAGCTGGGGCAACCCGTAAGGAGCAGTGGGCGACCGCAGTACAGCGCCACATAGAGAATACACAGAAATCACACATGCTCGACGCCTCAGACACATTTGGTGTGAAAGCATCATCACAGAAACAGTTTTTGAATGAAGTAGTCCAGATGTGGAGCCATAATGGACAGAATCACTTTGCTGGAAGATTAAACCATCGTTCATGTTTTTTGGTGATGCGAAGTCTCCTGCTGTTAGGCATGAGCACTAACATCTGAAAAACAAATAAAACGTATATAATTCCAAGTTGTGTGCGCAAAATAAGCATAATTTTTCAATACCAACATTATTGTTTCTTTTTATGCAAAGCTGTGTTTCGACTCACTTGCACATCTTTGATTAATATGAGGCTTAGTACCGTGGTGACGGCTCCCAAAGAGCTTCTCCTTTTCCCAAAAAGCTCCTGCTGAGGTCCTGCGTATCCATGAAATGAAGTATAGATTCAACATGTAAGACTCATTACAGTGACACATGCCGTCATCCAATCAACACCTCAATGTAGGCGCACCTCTGCATCAGCCTTTCAGCAGCGCAGGCAAACCATTGCCAAGGATTCCACATTTAACTCCTCTTCTCCACGATGTCATCCATTTACCAGCTGTGCTGTATCCCACCTTCACTTCGTCACCGCCTCTGAACACCATGGCATCTCCCTGTCCTGGCTCATTGAACCTGTTAAAGCATACTAATAGGAAGTATGGAAGTGTGGCTGTGAGCAGTGTGTGAGCAGTGTGGCAGAGTGCGGTGAATCGTTAACCTTTTTTTAATCATCATCTTTTTGGTGATTAACGACCAGAAATTTCATTCAACAAGTTTCTGTTGTATCCGGTTAAGAGAGGAGAGAAAATGCCCAAACCGACAAGATCAGAAGCGAAGCTACAGGGAGATTTGATACAAATCCTATGTCCATGTTCCTCAAACCTGTGGAGGAAAAGGAGATACTGGACATTGTTCGAGGGTGTAAAAATAAAACCTCGACCGATTACCATGATATGGATATGAAAACTTTAAAAACTGTTATTGAAAGTATCTCTAAGCCGTTAACTTACATCTGTAACTTATCGTTGCAAACTGGACAATTTCCTGATAGTATAAAGTAGCAAAAGTGATTCCTCTGTTCAAGGCAGGAGATAAACATCTCTTTACAGGCCTGTTTCCCCAATTTTCTAAAATCTTAGAAAAGATTTTCAATTCTAGACTTGACAGCTTTATTGAATGGTGTAATTTACTCTCTGATAATCAGTTTGGTTTTAGGAACAATCACTCAACCTCACACGCGCTCTTTGATATAACTGAAGAAATAACTAATGCTGTAGATAACAAGAAATATGCCATAGGGTTATTTATTGACCTGAGTATCAATCAATTTAAATATCTATATCACTACCGGGATTAAAGGTTATTCAATTTCTGTAACTGAAGCCAAATAAGATGAAATTTCAAGTCAAACTCCAAGGGTCCACCAGGGGTCCACCAGGGGTCCACCAAGATAGTTTGTACCCGGGGCCCAGAATTTGGTGCTACGCCCCTGATCATAATACCAATCAATCAATCAATCAATCAATCAATCAATCAATGGTTTTGTATAGCCCGATATCACAACAGGAGTTGCCTCATAGGGCTGCACCAAACATTGAGGCAATAAAACAGAGCAGTAAATAAAACAATGTAAAGTTCTAGCGATTCAAATATCCAGGCAAGCATAATGTCCAAATCAACGGCGCTCTTTAACACGCACGCGCACGCACACGCACACACACACACACACACACACACACACACACACACACACTTATATCACTTATCTTATTCAATATCGTTTGATCAGTGGAAAAAATGACCAAAAACACATCGGCAGTAGGTGAGTTTTGTGATTCATAATTCAGTTTGAATATTAACGCAAAACAGCTAATAACACCACTGACTGCCCTTCGCTGATTGGTTTACTCCGCTTCCTGTTTGCTTGCGTATGTTTCGCTGTAGAAATCAAGTTGATGCGGAGTCTTACCAGACAGACTGGTACAGCGGTGACTCTGGATTTTTCTAGGCTAGGTGGTTCTCAGGGCAGCTGTGGCTACAATAGTAGCTTACCACCACCACCACCAAGTATGGAGTAAATGAATAATGCAATGTAAAGCCTCTTTGAGGCTTTACATATATAAAATATATTAAAAAAATAAATAAAATCAATGCATTATTATTATTAACATAAATCCACTTTTTTTTTGTTACATTCAGATTCAGTTTATTTGCCATTTGCAGTATATAACCACACTGGAAAAAAGGTGCAAGTAGCTCAAAGTGCACTGTCAAACATTAATTTATAAAACATAAAAAGAAAGTCTTAAAAAACAAACCAGCCACATGGTTAAATAAGTTAAAAAAGGTTATAATACAACTTAAGAATTAAAATTTGTGAAACGCAATTAAAAGGTAGAAAGTAATGGTAATGAAGCCTGATCAAAGTGTACCATTCAAAGACATCACAGCTTGTGGAAAGAAGCTTTTACTGTGGCGGCATTTATCACATTTAATAGCACAATAGCGCCTCCCAGAAGGGAGAAGTTCAAACAGGTCCCTGGCAGGATGCAGTGGGTCCTTAATGATGGCTAATGCCCGAGACATAAGTCTTTGTTTGTAAATGTCTTCAAGGACAGAAAGTTCCACACCGATGGTCCTACTGGCAGAGCGGACAACACAATTTAAAGCTTTCTTTTCTTTAACAGTAGTGTTTCCAAACCACACTGTGATCGCAGAAGTAAGAAGGATTTCTATACCACAGCGGTAGAAATTTAAAAGAATCAATTTACGCAGGAAGAAAAGCCCCTGGTGAGACTTTTTACAACAGCACTAATATTTGAACTCCAACTTAGATCGTTTGACAAGGTCACACCAAGAAATTTACAATTTTGACCTAGGCACCATTTACAAAAACAGGTACAGGTACAGGTTTACTTTTACTAAAATCAATGACCAACTCAAAGGTTTTTGAGGTGTTCAGAGTCAAATTGTTTTGCCCATTCCAGGACACTACATTTTGCACCTCAGTTCTTTAAAAAGAGTCATCATTTGAGGATATCAGGCCAACAATACTTGTGTCATCTGCATACTTAAATACACTTAGCTGCATCCTTTCCCTAATGCCCCCCGCCAATCCACAGCTTCCCTCTCTCTCTTGAATGTTATAAATTGATACAGACTGAAAAACAACACAAGGATGTTGTTGCGCTCTTTCAGGCAAAGAGACAAACACTAATGCATTAGAAGTGTGTTATTGTGGGAAGGCTGGGCTGTGGTTGCACCTGGGAACCAGATGAAAACGAGAGACAAGTCGAGAGTAAAGAAAATACATTGGCAAACACAGTCATATCTAATGCAAAAATGATATTGTTTTTTTTGCTCTCTTCAAGACTTGTAACATTATCTGTTACACTGCAGCTGCCCTTTTTTGTTGTCTAATTTCTCCAATGCTTAAACGTACAATATAAAATCAGCCTTAAAAACTTTGTGAGTGAGTCATCTGACCTCACAGACACTGTTCGGTGCAGAGTCTTTTCGGAGAATTTACTGTTTGATATACAGTATTTTTTTCGACTCCCCCACCCCTGCCCTCCAGTCGACAGGCGGGCGCCCCTCCCCTACCCAAGAAAAAATTCAAGCATGTTACCACGTGTACGATGTGTTTCCCATGTCATGATGTTTTTATGTATGTGCTGTGCCTTAACTCAACCTGATTGTAATTTTGCATATCTTCTTTTGTAAGGTGCATTGAGTTGCCTTGTGTACGAAAAGCGCGGTATGAATAAAGTTGCCTTGCCTTGGCTATTTCTTTCCGAAACTCATCTCCGATTTTGGACTGTACTTTGCAAAGGCCCAGCCAACTCCCTTTGTGCTCCTGTGCTTTCGGTTGCATCATATGGTCTACAAAGATGGCAATTTAATTTAGCTGAGAAGTGGAAAGGGATCCGAGTGCGGCAGGTGTTGGGAAATGGGAGGGAGACGCAATCCACAACTGCCATACAAATTATCAATGGGAAACCTGAAATTTGTTCTGGGGTTGTGTTACTGTATTATTGCTGTATTATGTGGTGCTAATAGTGTCTGAGTACATTGGTGTAAGAATGAGTGTGTGAATGGGTAAGTGGTTCCTTGATGTGAAGCGCTTTGAGTGCCTAATACAGGTGGAAAAGCTCCATTTACCATTTCTGGCTTGTGTTTTAAGCCCATAATAAAGCCAGAGGCACAGAACTTGCTGTTATGTTGTTGTTGTTGTTGTTGTTTTTTGTCATTTAATAAAATCCGATGTTTTATCTGCCAAAAGAAAGAAAATATATACTGGAAAATTGTTTGGCTTACAAATACAATTCTTCCCAAAATCAACAATCAACTGGGACAGTGTTCAGCTTTTTGATTTGGGACCTTTTAAGTGACTGTATTTATTCTGTCTACAGGATTTCCTGGGCCAGGCACAGTGCACTTTGGGAGAAGTGGTGGGGTCTCTTGGCAGCCGGTTGGAGAGGTCTTTGGGGTGAGTAGATAGACTCTACTCATTTGGCTGAGCTGCATAAATGTCAAGAATGGTAGTCTCGACAATAATAAAAGAGTATACTTAATACTGTGTGACATCCCAGGTTATGTGTAGTTTTAGTGGTATTCTTTAGATTTAAGGCTATTCTGAACAATAAGGTTTGTTATATGAACTATCCCTTATTGGTGCCATGATTTGAACAAATATCAGGAAAAACATTGCTTCAGGGAGCATCTGTGGCCAGCAATGACAATATCCACAAATAACTTGAAGTGCCCTTTCACAATTTCTTTTCTAGTGTGTTTGTTCACTGGTGCTATGTAGTTAGAAAGAGTCGTCAGTACAGTTGGAATAAGGGTCTCTTGTCACGCCTTTATGTAAAAGCTCATACTAAATCATACTAAATGATAGCTTGCAGGTTGATTCTGGATGTGTTTTAGGAGTTTTTTCACTGGTTAAGACTTGGTTTTACCTGACGAAAGCCAGATTGATATAAAGTTTGTGCTATAATATCGATCTGGAATGGCTCCTGTTGAAATTGTAAGTTGAGTAGCAATAAAAATTGTTGTTTCGGCAAATCTAATACCCACCAATCACCACCACTATACACAATCAGAATCAGAATAGGTTTTATTGCCATGGTTTGAGAACAGGTTCACAAACTAGGAATTTTTCTCGGTGCAAACGTGCGACATAAAACATATAACACAGAGTTAGGATAAAAATAAGCTAAAAGACATTAAACTATAAGGCTATAGGTGCATGCATAAAAAATATTAAATAAATAAGATAAAATAAAAGTGACATATGGTAAGACAACAACAATTTGACATTAAACAACAGCGGGATTGTATTTACAGATGTGTAGATGTGATATAAAGGGATTAAGTGATAAATGATTGCAGCGGGTCTAAGTGTGGACACACCACAAGTGCAGATACATCCATGAGTCTGTAACTAAGTTACAGAGACTTGTTATTGTTCATGAGTCTGATGGCGGAGGGGAAAAAAGTGACGGGATTTATGGGTCTGGATAGACCGTAGCCTCCTGCCTGAGGGGAGAGGGGTGAATAGTCCGTGTCCAGGGTGAGAAGGGTCAGCTGTGATTCGACCCACACGCCTCCGGGTCCTGGAGGTTGTTGAAAACGCATTCTTTACTATATGGACAAAAGGATGGAGACCCGGTCTATTAAAATAAAAAAATCATTGTTTTATTCCCTATATTACAACCAAAGCACACAAGTAATGTTGTGCTACATGCTGACCGATCGGTGAGAGGCGAGGCAAGAGAGAGAGAGAGAGCATCTCCCTTTGAGCAACACACAAGGCAAAGGAGTAGGTGTGTCCTCCCCCAACCAATCAGTGCTCTTGGAATGTTCTCATCGCTTCTTCTGCGCAATCTGACTCCTCGTTTTAACACACTGCCCCCCAGTGGATCAACCATAAATACAACAATAGGGCAGTAATAAAATGTCCGCCAAATTCCAATGAAACTTAAGCACGGATTACATCAACACAGTTTTATACATAATCACTAAAGCCTAATATGACAAATATGTATATTAATAATTCAACAAGGTGAACAGGTCCTGGAGAGATGGGAGCTCACAGCCAATCACCTTCTCTGCAGCACGCACAATGCGCTGCAGTCGATGCTTGTCCCGTTCTGTAGCGCCGGGGAACCACACGGTGATGGAGGAGGTGAGGATGGACTCGATGATGGCCGTGTAGAACTGTACTAGCATCTTGGTTGGCAGGTTAAGTTTCCTCAGCTGCCGCAGGAAGAGCATCCTCTGCTGGGCCTTCTTGATGAGGGAGCTGATGGTTGGCTCCCATCTGAGGGTCTGTGGAGGCCTTTGATGAAGTGCTGGGGTCATTGATGGTGGTTGTGGGGGGGGGGTGTATTCAGACCCTGGGCGAGGGGCAGGTCGTTCCGAGTCCGGGGGGCCTTGGGCTTATAGTTCGTGATGGCCTTAAGCCCCCTCCACACTGCTCCCGGGTCGTTTGAGGAGAATTGCTGTTGGAGACGGGTTGAATACAGATTTGGCATTTCCCACTTCCCTTCTAAAGTGGTATTTTGCCTGTGTGTATCGGTCTTTGTCTCCATTTCTGTGTGCCACCTCTTTCTCCTTATGCAGCTGCCGGAGTTTGGGTGTGAACCAGGGCTTATCGTTCTCATAACATATCCTGGTGCGCATTGGTACTATGCGCTCCTCATTGAACTGGATATATGAGGTCACAATGTCCGTGTATTCATCCAGGTTGATGGAAGCAGCCCCAAATGCCTCCCAGTCTGTAGTCTCCATACATGAGCGCAGCTCCTCCACAGCTTCAGGAGTGAGCACCTCTTTGAGGTGCTCACTACTGGTTCAGTCTTTGTCTGTATGAGGGGATTAAGTAGACCATCACGTGATCTGAAAGACTGAGTGCAGCACAGGGGACAGCGGGGTATGCGTTGCCAATGGTGGTGTAATAGTGATCCAGCGTGTTCTCCTCTCTGGTGGGGCGTTTAATAAACTGTCTGAACTTGGGTGATTCCAGGCTGAGGTTCCCTTTGTTAACGTCACCGAGCACAATGACGAGAGACTCCGGGAAAGTCCGCTCTACAACACAATAGAGCGCACGTAAACTCCATGGCAACCATCCGCGGCGCCATCTTGGATGGCACAATATAATAAGCACAGACCATCCGTAGTTCAAACCCACAGGGATCACAACATTACAGCATTGATTTTTATCCAGCAGCATAAGGAAACCTGTTCTTGTATTTGTACTTGTATTTTTTGGTATTTTCTTGATTGAGTCAAGATTTATGCAGATTTTGGAAGCAGTGGAAAATCCGAGCCTTTATATCAGGAACACAGAGCAAGTGTATTGGTCTCTTAATAACTTTGGCTGGTTGGATTAATGTGCAAATATCACCCTAGTTACACAACCATAGTCCTTCAAAATTAGGTTGATATTAGAATATACTGCTAAAGGTCACAGATAGCAAATGTGCAATTTCTGTTCCAGGATATGAAGGGAAAAGTATTTATTAAATATGTTTTTTCCAATCAAATGTGAAATTATTGTCTTTTATTTGATGTTGTTACTTCTGGAATCAATAGCTGCCCTGTAATCTGTGAGCTTCTCTACACATTTGTCTGTTTTGTGTTTCCCACATAAACAGATGCTGTGTTTACTCATTTTGCTAAATTTAACACACTAAACAGAAACACACTGACCTGTTGAAAGCCACTGTTGTTTATATGAAGATACAGATAAGGTAAGAGGTATTCTGTAATGTTTAGAGTATGTTACATTTGTAGCATCTGTTTTTTAGTGTCTCAAGACCGTTACAAAGACAGATAAAATGAGCACACAAAACCAGTTTCAGCATTTGACAAACATTGGTCACCGGTGGTGGGCCCATGCAAAATGTAAAACAAAAAAACAAACAAAACAAATTGTGAAAAGTCTTAAAGCATATTTAGTTTGTAATTTGTTTGTGTAATGTACTATTGTTTTGTTGATATTAGTATTCAAAATATGACGCACAGTGCATCACCCAGACCCAGTGACGTGTCAACCAGAAGCTGAACTAAACTGCGGAACTGCCATGCAACAAAAAAAGCAGTTTTATCCTGCCGTTTATATGCCTTTCTAAAATGCTGCTGAAGGCTGAGAGTGAAACCCCAAGGCATCCCAATGTCTGTCTCACCTTTTGGTCATCCAACTACAGCAATCATTATTGTGGATTTTAACCACATCTGGGATTTACCATTCTTTGGACTGAGCACTTTGACCACAGCAGGATGCTAGCCTTTCTTTTTAACAGTTGCATTTGCCTGAAGCCTGTGATTATCTGAAAATACTGTATCCCTGAGACAGTGTGGCATTTAACATGTAAAATGTCATAGGAACAGCAATTGTAATTGAGGGTAGAACTTTGAGGTCCCTCTTTACCGGGTGTTTTTGCAGAATAGGTATTTCTTGGCTATTACTAATTATTAGGCCTGGGACGATACTCCCAGTACGATCCAGTACGTATTGTGATACAGTAAGTTATTATGATAAGTAATTTGTTTACTTTAAAATGTATAAAAAGAAAATAGTCATGTCTTTAAAATGTATAATTTATAAACCAAATGCTGTGTTAAGATTGAAAAGTGCTTTAACACAAACTGTAACAAAGTGCTGTTACTGGAAAACAGTGGAGTGCAGGATAAAAATGCCTCCAAACACAATTATTGCGATACTTGATAAAGTAGTATGGTATTGGTATTGCAGCAAAAGTATTGCAATCCAATCCGATATTTTGTCCCAGCCCTACTAATTATATAAACATTTCTTGCACATAGCCTTAAACATCTTGATCATTTTCAGTTGTGTCTTAAATGTAATTGTATAAGATACAAAAACCTCTCCTCGGCAACTATTTATAGGGTATTTATTTAGCCATTTAAGTTGAGTTGTTTAACTCTTTCCATAGCTGTAGTTTCTTAGCTGAAGAGGCTTTTCATGATCTCCCAAAAGGATCTTTCTGGAGGTTCAATCGCGTCGTAAAACTCCTCCACCTCCACTGCGTCACAAAGGTCCGTCCCATCCTGGGTCGGCTGTGGGTCACTGCTCTCACGTGTCTCTGCCTCCTCGGATTTTCCATCTGATTCCGTCGGTTTGCAAGAGGACAGCTCAACCTCAAATTCACAGGGAACTTTCTCCTCTTCAATCAGCCCTGCATGGTCCACAGAGTCACCTGTGTGCAATAAAGCAAATGTTAGTAAGCTAAGCGTCGAATTGAATGTCAGAATTCAGCTGAGATAGTGAAAATGTGGTCACCTGCTAGATACTTTTAAAGCTTACCTAAAGTTAAATCTAATTAAAATGGTTAAATGGTAAAAAAAAACGGTTGTTATATGTTATGACAGTTAACGTTAGCTCAGTATCTAATGTTAGGACTCACCAAGTTCAGCGATTTCCTCTTTCTTCAAGTCCTGTAGTTCCTGTGGTTTGACTTGTCCCAGCTCTTTCTCCAGAGAGGCAGTTTTTGTGACCTTGGGGGACCTTCTCTCCATCATCTCATGTAGTTCTGTGCTCTTGGCAAAGGAATCCATGTTGATGTCCTTTTCACTCAAGTTTTTAAGCCTCTTTGAAGAGACCGGACTTGTGTTGGCAGACATTTTGCTCAGTTTGTTTGTTCAGTTGCTAAATTCAGTTGAATTCAAAATGTGAATCACAACAAGGACTTCTGGTTGCTATGGAATCAAGACGCAGATAAGATAACAGATAACAAGAATGCATTTTTCAAAACTCTGCTACTTTAAAAAAAAAAATATTATTATTGCTGAAAAGGAAAGTCTAATGGTGCATTCATGTGGACTGGGGTGCTCGTTTTCCTCAGATGTGACATCATTGTCCCCAGTTGGTTTGTGTTCATGTGGTTTTTATGTGGGAAAGTGGGGATTTTGAAGTCATCAAATAAAAACGTCTTTTATCATTGATTTACGCTTAGCTGAGCTAATCATTTAAATGTGTTGTTAGTGTCTCAAAAGCTAAACGTTAGTTTGTTAGTTTAAAAAAATATCACATAAATTCACTTTTTCCTAGCATTTCACTCTCAATTTTGTTACTACGAGGAGAACGACAGCTAACACTAAACTCAAAAAAGTAGCAGTGTTTAACTAAAAAGCTCACATTGGACAATAAAAGAACAAATCAGCTGATTTCCGCAGTCAGGTGCGGAAGTCGGGAAGCTAGGAACAAGGCAAAAGTGACTTCATTTTGTTCTGCAGCTCAGGGTGCAAGAAGTTCTTGCGTCTTGTGAAGTCTGAATGAGCCTTAACTCAGGAGTAAGGACCTGCCTGTGTATATTCTTTCCTTATGAACTTGGCTGAAATGCTGTTCACTAAAGTGCAAAATGCTGTTGTGTGCTCTGAAGGGCTGTGGAGTCGTGCGGTGAGAGTGGCCTTTGAGGTAAAGCCTTAGGGGAAAAAACTTCTGCTTAAGTGCCCCCGCTTTACTTTTGATACCTTTTTATAATATCCTCAAAAAACAGAAGCAGAGATCTTACTGAAACTGGTTTTGTTCAGGGCCAAAGGGAACATTGGTTGGATCTTTGTTGTTCAGTTAGTCTAATGACACAGGTTTATTTCTTCATAAGTTTTCAGAGCATCGAACACTTAATTACTATAAAGAACCTTGTGATGCACTAAAGGTGCTCTGTTATGGGTTTACTGTTTGTAGAATTAACTACTAACCCAGTTCAAATTTCTCTATTTCTCTATTTTATTGACTGAAATAATACTTAGTGACAACAGACTGCACAGAATTCACAATAGATCTCTATATAACTGGAACATGGCGCTGTCAGTTTCCATCAGTGAGGCATGTATGGAGGAGCCCACAGCTGTAGAAGTCATTGTGTGTGCAAACCGGGCACACACCTGCAGTCCCACATGACAGGGGGATTTTTAACCCTTTCAAAGGGCACTAATTACAGCTAATTACATTGTTCAATCAAACTATGTTGGGCTCTTGAGGAGTTGAGGGAGAGAGGCCGACAAACAGGAGAAACAACAGCACGAGCAAGTGGGCTCAAAAGTTCTTTCTGGGAAATAATAAAGTGGGGATGATGCTATGTTTAGTGAAATTTTGTTTTTTATTTTAGCCTTGTCAGTGGTCTTGATATGTATTTAACAACTCGTTTGACTTATTTAATGTGAGTGAAGTTATTTCCCCCAGATGTTTCCCCATTGTTTTTTCAAAGGTTTCAAAAGAGTGTTTTCAAAAGTTATGTAAAGTTAATCATATATTGTTTGTAAAGGCTTTCATTCGTTCAGGAAGTATCTTAGCTTTCTTTCTTAGCCCTTGTGCTCAGAATGAGACACTGTACCCAAGCTTGAGAGGTCTTATACAGGCCTCTCCCAGGAAGGAGGGAACCAAAACTACCAATGTTGTTTTATATTTATTATAGAAATGAACATCTACTTGGCCCAAGTCTGTGACATCTTTTTACAGACTTAAAAAACAAGTTAGACAAGTGGGCCAAGTTAGATTACTAACAGAAATTATAATGTTCATAAAATGAGCTTGCAAAAGTATAAAAAATACTCTCAGAGGGAAATACAAGCATCAATATAGCAAATAAACTTATATCTGACCAGGCCCCAATGTTTCTTTTCCACATAGACTGATAGTGGCTGTATGTAGCATTTATGCAGAACATCTCCTAATTACCCACGTCTTGATTTGCATATGCATACATCTTGATTACAGGATTCAGTAGTTACTAATTTTCTCTGTCTTGCACAAATATAACAAAATACTGGGAGGCTTAGGAAAGCCGAACTGGCGTAGTCCGATAACACTTGATAAGATGACCTTGTTGAGCTTTTAAAGTGGACATGTAATACAGTGGTGCTTATAAATCTGCTTTTAGGCACCTCAGCATTACGGCCCGACCGTTATGGATTTTAGAGGTCCGATACCGATATAAAGGTATCGGACGATATTTTAAATAATTTAATTTGCTGTTATTTTTTTTAATCTTTCATAGGGCTGAACGATTTTGAGTAAGTGCGATTTTATTTTCTTCAATATTGCGATTGCGATTAAATATGCGATTATTGTTGCAACAATGAAGCAAACAAAATTGTTGTTGTGGACTGCACTTCTTAAAAACTGTCTGAACTTAACAGTACAGTCTATAAATAAATGAAAAAGATCAATTATATATATAGATATGATTTTATTTATTTATTTTATTTATTTGAACAGGGACAGTGTACAATATACATTAGCCTCAGAAAGGAGAGATGCACTGTACTAGGTTATAGCACTTGTGATAACATATATATGAAAAAATGATAAAACTCACTGATCCAGTCAGTAACATCACCCATACTAAAGTGCAGGAGAAGTAAGAACAAAAAACGTCTGCTTTAACTAGTTGGAAAAGTTTTAGGAAATCAAACTCCCAATTAATACAAAATAAACTATTTATTATTTATTATTTCGGCCAATTAAATCCCGGTCTGAGCTGCGACTCATAGTTGCTTCAGATGTTTGATGGATACGCATACGGCCAGATGGAGCACACGCCAAAACACAGTGGAACTAGGAGCAGCATTTTGGACTATAATCCTGTGTATGAAGCTTCTAAACGTGTCAGTGTTGAACAGTAACAGCAGGAGGCGCTATATATTCATGTTTTTTAGTTGGTAGTTTAGAGGAAGCTTGTTTGAAAGACAAAAATCTGTAGATTCCAATTTCCAAAACAAATATGGTAAGTTTCTCTCACTTATTGTTCCAAAAGTATACTCAAAGGTCTACAACATAAAATGTATAAAATAGGTACAAACTTTTGACTGATTTTTGCCCAATGTTTCTCTGCTCCCTGAGGCCTACATTGTGGGAAGGCTCTGACCGAGCTCTTTCCAATGCAATATACGGGAGGTTTTAATCACTTTCGGTTTCTGGCCCTATACAGCATTGATATTTCATGTTTTTTTTCAAGATTTCAAGATTTCAAGATTGTTTTATTTGTCAAACCATGTGACTGATTCAAAATTATATTTAAGGCGACTCGACCTGGCCTGTAGATTCCGCAGTCTCCTCTCTGAAGGCATTACCTTGAACAGACTGTGTGATGGGTGCGTAGGGTCCCTGGTGATTCTGACGGCTTTGCGGGTGAGACGGGTGGAGTACATGTCCTTAATGGTGGTGAGAGGAGCTCCACAGATCTTCTCCGCTGCTCTCACGATGCGCTGGAGGCTCCTTCGGCAGGAGGCAGGGCTGGCGCATTGCCACACAGTGATGGAGCTGGTCAGGATGCTCTCTATAGTCCCTCTGTAAAAGTTGCACATAACAGAGGCTGGGACTCTAGCTCTTCTTAACTTGCGGAGAAAGTAGAGACGCTGATTACTTTTCTTGACCAGAGATGTAGTGTGCATGGTCCAGGAAAGGTTCTCTGTGATGTGCACACCCAGGAACTTAGTGCTGGTCACCCTCTCCACTGCATGATTTGTTAAATCATTTATTAAGATAATATGTATATATTTAAAACACATATAGGGAGTTATGCTGTTCTCTTAGCATGTTTTTTCTACCTCAGCGATACAATAAATCCAAGCCACCATTTTTAACTAACAGCATGTTAAGAAGAATTGATGGTGTTGCAATAAAAGAAGTTTGAGTACAGAGCTGCTTTTACCAAATCGATTTGGTAAAGGTGCTTCCACAACAACCAAACCACACAGGATTACTCGAATGTGCGCAAGTGAAGCGATATAATACTCTACGTTGTGGAAAACGTGCTCGCAGTTGTTTTTCGTTTCATTCTTACATGTTAGAGTTAGGAATGCGCCGATAACCACACTTTTTCTAAAACCGATACGAGTACATGTTCTTTCATAATTGCCAATACCGAATACTGATACGAAAAAATCAGCCTGATGCGTGACGTTTGCATTGTATTATGCTTTGTTGATGCGTATGGACAACCCAAATAGTAATTTTGACTCCGAAGGGCAACGGTGACGGCTGTGATTTCTTTTTCTGTGAATCACTTTGTTGAATTATATAGATGAAAATTATAGGAGAAGGTTAAGTCCACCCTGCACTAACCATCGTAGACACAAGTTAATTTTTCCGCTGCAAATCCCATGATGCTTAGCGATATGACATCACAATCCTGAACTCTTTAGCATTATGGTTGAAGTCAACATTTAGCACTGGTTAAATTCAGCTCAGACTCTGATTTAGGGAGTGTAGTTTGTCATTAAGTCAGCTCTATGTGAAATGTTGTATTGCCACACTAAAGAATTCTTCAGCTTGTTGCTCTTCACTCTCCTCAGCGGAGAGGTGTAGGTACATTCGGCCGATTTTATGAAGTGGTGCTCCTCTTGTTGTAAAGTCTCTCTTGACAGCTTCATTGTTTTACCATTTCAGGGCTCATCTGAACTGCTGTGCAAAGCTGTTTTAGTTGTAGCTATATTTAAATAGCTCCCCCTTCCTTCTGTGCCATTGTTCATAAACTTTGCTGTCTGATTACCCAGTGAACAACTTTTATCCTTACACAGTATTTTAAGCAATGAAACATGAAGCTAATACATCAAAAGTATTTTCAATTGATTGAATACCACATAATATAATGCCTTTAATGGTACTGAATGACCGGCATCTTATGTCCATATTAGGAAGTAATGGGCTAACTGATTCTTTGAGACCCAGATTTAATAGACGCTGCTACTACTAAACCTGTGCTTTTGTTTTGCAGATTTTTTTTTTATATTTAGTTTTACTATTGTAAAGTCAAATTGGAAAGCGCATTGACCCCTAAACTGCAAAATCTTTGAGTTTGAGTCTATGTAAATGCATAGAACTACAATAAACAAAAGAACACTAAGCACCGAGCTGAAATGCCCCCAAACTTTATGTGTTTACAATGCCACCAGCTTTCTGCCAAAGACACTGCTGTATGTTGTGTTGACATAGTGAAAAGCTACTGATCAGTACATGTCTATGCTAATGATGTTGTGGGTTTGGCAAATGACAAACTGTGGCATCAATAAATTACTGTTTGCTATCCATCGCCGTACCAAAATAATCACCACACATCGCAAAGGGAAAAACAGGGGTCCAAAAAGCTGCCATTTGAGGAAATAACGAGCCAGTGTGTCCTATTCGATTTCCTGTTACAGCGGGAAGCTGTCATGGCCGTTTTGTCTCTTCTCGTCTTTTCCCACTACATACAGGTGATTGACGGTGAGAGGTGGATGGAGGGAGAGTAAGAGTTGGACTGTAGAGCAGGGCAATATACAGTATCATGCACAAGTAATTAATATCAACATTGTTGATATTAATTTGCAAAATAAAAATTTCAAGCATATTGTCAATGACAAATATGTACAACAAAAATGGACAACCTCAAAAACGAGATTGCACATCTCAAGGGGCACTCGATCAATAAGTTAAACCAAATTTAACTTTTTAAACTTCAACTGCAAATGTGTAAATTTGCAGGTGAACAACAACAACAACACTACTTGCAGTTCTCAAAACGAATGGTATAAATTATATTTACATTATTATTGTCTACCGTTTATTTTCCTTGTGCTAATGCCTAAACTCACGTGTCTATGCCCATTTTTCTTACATTGGTTTGTAAAAAGGTATTATTTTTATTGGGGAAAAACTGAAATTTTTGTCAATATCACCCACCCAATTGGAATACACACACCATAATCCAAAAGGAGATAATTAAGACAAGGGGAGGGTTGGTGGCTAAGCTGGAAGTGGGGCTCCCTTTGGTGCTGCTCATTACCACTCTGTTGGGAGTAGCTGTTCATGTGGAAGTCAATCAGCAAATCAGAGTGCAATCAGCTTTGTTGCCACAATCTATGAGTCTGAGGACAGTGTTTATGTATGAAACAGACAGGTTCGTCTGAACAGAGAAAGTCTTAGGAATACTCAGAGGGGCCAGAGGTGAGGCCACAATAGAGCTCTCATTCTCTTTCTACTATGTCATCACTCAGTGTAGAAAACTGAAATCAATCAATGAAACCTAGCAAATAAATCAACATCTTTGGAAAGTGTATATCAGTTGTAAGAAGTTGTTTCAGGATCTCACCTCTAGCTGAAGAGTAAAATCCCTCACAGTGTATCTCTGTCCCTCATCTTCTGTGTCTATTTCGTTGTGATTTGTCTGCCTTTTCTCTGGTTTCTTGCGTTGGATTTAAAGTGGACTTGAATTACTGTCACTGTGAGGTCCTCGACCCCAATTCTTGTCAGACTAAATGAGAGTGGAGGTGCTTCCTGCAGGTGATGCGATTCGTGTCAAACCTCTCAAAGGAAGGCATATTATCCACTGCTGCTGCTGTTCACACTCGAGGATCTGAGTATAGACTAAAGGATTCAATTTGTTGTCATTTGTTGTTGTTGTTTTTTGTTTTATTTAAGGTGTGTGTTTTTCCATATATATATATATATATATATATATATATATATATATATATATATATATATATATATATATATATATATATATATATTTAATTCTATGTTTAAAAAATATAATAAGGTTAGCAGTTTCCAAGGAAACTATTTGGTGCCCTTCTTAATCCTACATTTATATAGTATCTGGATAATTCACACTTATTAAATCATTATGTTAAATATGGTGATGGTATAATCTTCAATGTTACATTACTGTATGCATCATAGATTAGAATTAGGTATTATATATACTGTATATATCATTTATCACATGCATTCTTCTATGATATACCTAAAGTCTCACTTGCCCCTTGAATGGATTATGTAATTGTCGCCAATTACTTCTATGTGGAGACTAATCCGTGATTTCCCCTTTTGTTGCAGAGGGATTTCAGGAAAGAAATGCGGCACTATTATCGTGAAAGCTGAGGAGCTGAACAACTGCAGGGTGAGGCCTCATGTAGCATTAGGAGAACGGTTTATTTAGTTATCAAAAACATTTACACTGTGCGTTCCATCTGCTGCTGTCCCTTGTTACAGGAATCTATCATGATGCAATTCTGCGGAAACAAATTGGACAAAAAGGATTTCTTCGGCAAATCCGACCCCTTCTTGGTTTTCTACCGGAGCAACGAGGATGGCACGTGAGTGCAGCCCTCTCCCCTTTTTCCTTTTTCATCTCTGGTTAAATCCTGCCTGAGCTTGAGGAAATTGGTCCTATTGATTCGCTTCAGATCTGAGCTGCCTGTAAGATAAGCAACTCTGAGGATTGCATGGTGAAATGTTTGAAAAGACGGGATAAAATTCATAATTTCCCAAACATTAGAGGATTTTTTTGCCCTCCATGTGTTTGTTTATAATGGATCCTAATATTTCTTCAAGAAATGTATCTGACACAAATAGTTGGGTAATAAATGTTGCAATCAATTGAGTTTTGTAAATGGGGCTTTACCTTTGTCAGCATTTATCATACGTTTTTTCCCTCTCCTTATCTGATGTCCTCTCTTTTTATTCATCTTGTGGCAGGTTTACTATCTGCCACAAAACAGAGGTGATAAAGAATACACTGAACCCAGTATGGCAGGCCTTCAAGCTCCCAGTGAGAGCTCTCTGCAATGGAGACTATGACAGGTGAGACTTTTATGATGCTGGGACAACTAAAATCCTATACATTTAAAGCAAAATAGCAGCTCTTGAGGGTATATTATACGTACATATCACGCATCATGGAGAAAACTCTCTTGTCTATTCTTCATTCTTATTTGTTTTTACCGACAATTTCCTGAAAGTCCTTGTGCTCGGCAAGGTTGCCCAATTCAGTCCAAGCAGAGATGTTCAGAATGCTCCATCCACACACACTTTCTCCAGCTCTTCCAGAGGGGTTTCTGAGTCAGGCCAGCTGAAAGATGGAGTCCCTCCCGCATGTCCTAGGGTCTTCCCCATAGCCTCCTTCTGTTGGGATATGCCAGAAACATTGACTGAGCTTCTCATTTCGGGCTCGATCTTGTGTTTCTAAATACAGTCTGTGTTTTATAGGAGTGCATTTTCAGATCTTGGATCATCACATTAAACGTTTGAAAATTTAGCCATTTACAGTGATTATATTTTGTTACATTCAAGCAGACTTTTCTAGGTTATTTTTTGTTTTGTTTTCAATTTGACATTATTCTACATGGATTCTAAAGCGCGATGTAAAGAGGAAAATAATATGAAGGCTACCATAAAGAGCCGCACTCCAAGTGCTGCTTGTCCTGAACCACGCCTCCGTAGTCCTCTTTTTTAAGTGACACCCTCTCGCTAGTGGCGCACTTGGGCAGAAAAATGTATTCTATTCACAATTGAGTCAATTTTGCAATTTGCTTTTAAAATGGATTACTGTAATTGCAAACCTAGTCACAATTTCAATACTTTTTCCAAAATTGTGCAGCCCTCATAAGTCCAGTCCTATTTGGATGGATGAGGATGTGATTGAGCGAGCGAGTAGTTGGGGAAAACAAATAGAAATTAGCCCATAATCTGGCAGGGTGTGTTTCTGACATACAGAAATACAGTATGTAATTTTGTACAATGCAGAACATTTTAGAGATTTAAATGCAGCAGACCAGACAAACTGTATAGTATAACTAAAAGTGTTTTCTGCTGCTGGCAGTGTTAGCTTTGCAACTAAAACCTTTCACCCAAGTGTTTAATGCAGTATGTGGATGTTTGCCCTGAGAAAGTATACTTCTGGGAGGCCATAGGTTATTTCAGTTTCAGAGTTTATGTTTAGCATTTATCACTAATTAACATGTTTAAGATAAAGTCAAATGACCCGAAAAGTCAAACAATCTGCACAAACACTACACCACAGTGAGTTGAACATCTAAATAAAAAGTTAGATTAATTCAGCTTCATTGACGTATATTAAATTCTACCAGATGTAAAACAAGTACAGAGAAACCACAGTTACCTAAGTAACTATAGTTCTGTGAATGTAAGCCGTTTAGGCGTTTCGCTGATGCATAATCTCTCGGAAGCTCTGCTTCCCGCTCAATCAACTGATCTGCCCGCTCCAATACTCAGGGGAACAGCCTGATGGGCACAAACCATGGTGGTATTGGCCGTGGAAAGAAGGGTCAGACTCTGATCACTCTGTACCTAAAGGAGGATGTGATGATCTTAGGCTGAAAGGCCGGATTGGGCCACAAATCCGAGTTGTGAAAACTTTAACACTACAATCCCTGTTATTACGGGCTGAAAAAACCCAAAAAACGTGTACACTGGCTATGGACAATTTTATGACCACATTGAAAATCCAACACAACAGAGCGCAGTATCACAGCAACTTGACGTCATGAGAGAGTCGTCTCAGAAAAGATGCCAAACAATAACAGACACAAACAACAAGCCTTTACCAAACTTAGTGTTACTATTTTACTTTTATTGTGTGGAGTTTTATTGTGTTTTTTTAAGTATGAGTTAGTTTTCTGTAGTTTTAAGTCTAGTCTAAGTTCCAAGTCTATTTTTGCTTTGTTGATTATCACAAAGTTGAATAAATTAGTATATTAATTCAATATTTTTCTTCTTCAGTGTGTAATTTAAGTTATTTTAGTTACTATAAAAAAATCGTGATAATATCGAAATCGGGAGTTTATAATTCAAAAATCGTGATATTCTATTTTTGTCATAATCGCCCAGCCCTACGCTGTAGTCAGACGTTCAATAAGGACATTGCGTTTACAATGGATATTTCAGCATAAAGCATTGGAGCAAACATGCATCAAACCTACCTGCATTGCATAGTCTCCTCTGTATCTGTGGTGATCTCAAGGCAAGGCCTTGATCTCAAGTTCACGTCCATAAGCTTATTAGGAGAGATGAATCACAGTGGTCTTATCAACAGGAGAAACACTGCTCCACACGTACAGTGCACACAAGTGCACATTAAGCCTCTTTGTGTCTGGGAGGGGAGATAAGCAGGAGCTCTGTTGGCCACAAAACAAAGGGGAATTGTGTCTTTTACTGTCAGCTCTGCACTCAATCCAACAAAACATGCAGCGAGGACACCAGATTAGGCAAATCATTGCGGGTGTCCTGTCACTGTCAAAACAAGAGTGATGGTGAGGGTGTGGTATACCTGTACAAGGACAAATAGACACACATACTCTGTTCTCAAGAAATATTGGCAACCCTAGCAAATATCATAAAAAATTTAGAAAAGGACGTGTGTCTAATTTTTGTCAGTGCGCGTTTAGGGGAACTGTTCCAGTGGTCCAGAACTCTCCAAGGATCACCATTTAGGTCTTATTTAGTTCTTGAGGTCAGAAAGTCTCAAATACAATCAGACATTAACTTTATCACCAACATTAATTTGTAAGAAGTCCCTATTCTCACACAAATACAAGATGAGATAAGATAGGACTATAAACTGTGGCTATTGTGGCTCCACTTAAAGACAGGCAGTCCAAACTCATGCCCGAGCAGTGGTTAAATGATGAGTCTCGAGCTGTGAGGAAAAAGGACAATATGCAGATTGTTGGAGTCTTTATCAGTTCACAGTAAAAGAATCAAAAAGGAAGTATTTTTCGGATATTATTCTGTTAAATTGTCACAAGCCCCGTGTGTTGTTCAAGTCAATTGAAACAATTATTTATGCTACTCAGGCTCCTTGTTTTAAGTAAGTAAGTAAGTGCTTTATTTGTCATTGTACAACGAAATTGTGTTCAGGTGTTAGTCCTGAGCCGCTGCCACTTAGCCGCGCCACCACTGTAGGTCTACCTGACCAGCATGTTTTTGGAGGTCGGGGAAATTGTAATAACCAGAGGAAACCTGGTTGGCTGCCTTCAGTGCTCCTCCGATCTCTGAAGCGCTGCACCACCTCCTGAATTGTCCCTGTTTCGAAGCGTGGTGTTCTGCACTGGTCAGCTCCTCCTTCCTCTACCTCATGCGCCGCTCCCTCCACACCACAATCACCTGTGAGCCTTGCCCGGATACCTTCTCCTTTGTCCCCTCCTTGTTTCCTGTAGCGTCCCCTTTTTTATCCTCACTTCACTTGGTCCAATAAATTGATTCCTTGATACTAAAAGTAGTACTGAGGTTAAATATTTATTTGAGCCGCTATCTGCCATTTCCACTGGCTGCATGTTTAGCACGCGCTTCAGCTTTGCTCCCACAGCCTCTGTGCAGTCAGAGTTATAGTTAGGGATGGGCAAAGTAAGGCTTTATGAAACATTAATACCTTCTTCTCTGGCAATTCCTACCCAGCCCAGTGCTAGGTCTACCCGTGTAGTCGAGTGTCTCCTCGTTTTATTCTAGCCTGACATCCAGAATGATACCCCTCTGTAGGTATATTTTATATACAGGAATATCAGTCTGGCAGGGAGCTCGCTTTTGCTGCTGTTGCCGATCCGTGCATTCAGATTAGTGTATTTGAGACCACTTTTTTCCAATCTGCGGTAAATTAACCAAAAACACATCGACAGTGAAATATTTCTAGTTTAACATTGAGGTTGCATCCTTTGATACATTAATAATCGTATATGGCTGAATATGTAAATAAGAAGATTTGTGGTTACTTAACAAAGTAACTAACAAATTATACTTCAATGAAGGTACTTGAGTCATGCGCCCTGTCGGCTGGCTGCGAGGATGCCGTCATGCCAATGAGGCAGTGTTAATTTCGTCGACTAAAATATTTAGTCTTAATTTTAGTCAAAGTGATTTTTCTGACGACTGAAATTGGACTAAAACTCAATTTTAAGTTTTTCATGAGACTAAAACTATGACTAAAATGTCCAGATATTTTAGTCGACTAAAATGAGACTAAATAAAAATGGAAAGGAGAGACTAAAATCATCCAAACTATCTATTGATAGTCTGAAAGTGCCTCATATCATGTAAATTCCCTGCCAAAGGAACAGCTCTGAGCTTTGTTCATGTGGGAGAAGCTCCATGAAGCAGAGGACCTTGATTAAATATGATTATAATGAATACTATAAATATAAAGTCGATTAAATGTGTTCTAAATTTAGTCGATTAAATTGACTTGCAATTTTAGTCGACTAAAACTCGACTAAAATGTAAGGTATTTTTTTTTACTAAATCTCGACTAAAATTGAGTTACATTTTCGTCAAAAGACTAAGACTAAAACTAAATTAAAATATCTTGTCAAAATTAACACTGCAATGAGGTGGCACCTCAGCAAACAACAGAACCATTGGCAGGTAATTAGCAGTGAGCAGCTATAAATAGAGCAGGGTCAGATCGATACACTTCAAAGGTGTTCACCCACAGGTGAGAGTAGCTGTGATTAGACGGGAGGAGCCGGGTCAAGCTTAACTCCTCCTTGTGGTCTTTACCTTGGCTGAGCTGACTCTAAGTTCGCTGACGAAGCCTTTTGGATGATAGGAGAAACGTTCGAGACTTCAACTACAGAGTACAGAAGATGACTTCATACCTTCATTGAAGATGGACAACTCCTGTACGACTGAGAGCTTACGCAAATAACAAATTATACATTTTGTTCAAAACCTACCTGGCACGGTGGTGCAGGGGTTAGCGCTCAGCTACAAGGTCCCGGGTTTGATCCCCGAATGGGGCCTTCCTGTGTGGAATTTGCATGTTCTCCCCGTGCCTTCGCAGATTTTCACTGGGTACTCTGGTTTCCCCTACCACAATAAACATAGTCCAGGATGAATGAGAGTATGTTTGATGGTGCGAGTGGGGGACGACGGATGTAAATTAGCCCAAGGCTACAATCTGGTGTGGCTTGTTCATTAACATGCACTGTCCTGTCCAAATAAACAAATAAATAGTTAAAATAAAACATCCTACATTTCCTTCAAATATTATAAACTGTAAGTCCATAACCAAGATGACGCATCCTTAGAATTATTATTTTTTTGTCTCCAACCCCATTCACATTCCCCTACTTAGTCTGCTTGTGCTCTTCAGTGTGCATTTGCCATCCCTCTCACCAACTGGCAGGGGTTATTAGATATAAATGACCTGTGGTTGCTGAGATGGACTGTTCTGTCCTTTTCTCATTCTCTTCTTTTTCTTTGTGCATTGTAAGTGGATACAAAATATACAGTATGGTGCAAATGGAGATTAGCAAACATGTCTGTGGGTACAGTGATAGACATGCTCCCATAAATACAAGCAACTGACAAATACACTCAACAAAAATATAAACGCAACACCTTTGTTTCTGCTCCCATTTTTCATGAGATGGACTTAAAGATCTAAAATTCATTCCAGATACACAATATTACCATTTCTCTCAAACATTGTTCACAAATCAGTCCAAATGTGTGATAGTGATAGTGAGCACTTCTGCTTTTGCCATCCCACCTCACAGGTGCGCCACATCAAGATACTGATCTGACATCATGATTAGTGCACAGGTGTACCTTATACTGCCCACAATAAAAGGCCACCCTGAAATGTGCAGTTTTTTGCTTTATTGGGGGTCTGGGGACTCAGAACCAGTCAGTATCTGGTGTGACCACCATTAGCATCGGGGTCTTGACCTGACTCCAGCTCGTCGCCATAACAGACTTGAGTGGGCAAATGCTCACATTCGATGGCGTCTGGCACGTTGGAGAGGTGTTTTCTTCACGGATGAATCTCGGTTAGGGTTAGGGTTAGGTGAACATCACCTCATGTTTCAGCAAGATAATGCACGGCCCCATGTTGCAAGGATCTGTACACAATTCTTGGAAGCTGAAAATGTCCCAGTTCTTGCAAGTCCAGCATACTCACCGGCCATGTCACCCATTGAGCATGTTTGGGATGTCCTTGACCGGCGAATACGACAGCGTGTACCAGTTCCCACTAATATCCAGCAACTTCGCACAGCCATTGAAGAGGAGTGGACCAACATTCCACAGGCCACAATTGACAATCTGATAAACCCCTAAGATGTGTTGCACTGTATGAGGCAAATGGTGGTCACACCAGATACTGACTGGTTCTGAGTCCCCAGACCCCAATAAAGCAACAAACTGCACATTTCAGGGTGGCCTTTTATTGTGGGCAGTATAAGGTACACCTGTGCACTAATCATGTTGTCAGATCAGCATCTTGATGTGGCACACCTGTGAGGTGGGATGGAGTATCTCAGCAAAGCAGAAGTGCTCACTATCACACATTTAGACTGATTTGTGAACAATGTTTGAGAGAAATGGTAATATTGTGTATCTGGAATGAATTTTAGATCTTTTAGTCCATCTCATGAAAAATGGGAGCAGAAACAAAGGTGTTGCGTTTATATTTTTGTTGAGTGTATGTTACAGCCAGCATAAAATGCATTCCAGCTAATGATTTTAGATGGGGTTTTTTTTAAACAAAAAGTTTAGATGGAAAACAAAACAAACAAAAAATACTGTAGATTGCTTATTGCCCCTACCACTGTGTGTACTCCACCTGCTTTTTATTACAGCTGCACAGCAACAATTATAGTGCAACTAATGTGGCAGCTGCCACCATTGCAATTGTTAGTTTAACATTGCTGCTTTACAACACTTTCAAATTTTAATTGTCAGTGTTTTTTTATTTTATTTAGCTAAATGTGTTTTTGAGCTTGTGTCTCTGATTTCGTCTTCAAAACAGAATTACTAGGTTTATTTATTCATGTGTGCATTCATTTTCGAAAGGAGCCAGCTGAGGTGGCTAGGGCATCTGTTCCGGAGGCCTCCTGGTCGCCTCCCTCGGGAGGTGTTCCAGGCATGTCCTATTGGGAGGAGGCCTCGTGGAAGGCCCAGGACACGCTGGTGGGACTATGTCTCCGAGCTGGCCTGGTGTCGCCTCGGGGTCCCCCCAGAACAGCTGGAGGAGGTGTGCGTGGATCGGGAAGTCTGTGCATCTCTGCTGAGACTGCTGCCCCCGCAACCCGGCCCCGGATAAAGCGGAAGAAAATGGATGGATGGATGCATTCATTTTCTTTTTTTAATCTCTATTTCCTTACTGTGATGTATTGTGATCTTTATTTTTGCACGCAAAAGTCCTATAGATTATCTTTATTATCATCCATGCATATAACGGATGGTCAGAGCAGACAGACATTTCTCATGTCGCTTTTCTGATTGTATTTTTAGTTGGAGAATGTACAGAAAACAGTTAAATAATGCATCTGTCAAGTTACCAGTTTTTTTGTTTTTTTTTAACTTGATTTCTATTTTCTCCAACAGAACAATCAAAGTGGAGGTGTACGACTGGGACAGAGACGGCAGGTATGTCTGCCCTGTGTTGTCAGTTTACTTATGCAATGGACTAAAGCTTTGGGTACCCTTCAGTTTTCCTCAAAAAATACCAGAACATTAACCATTGTTTGTTTACGACACCGTTACCTAATGATTTTTGTTACCTACACACGTTATTTATTATCTAGAACCAAAAGCTGGGTTAGCGTTCTGGCTTCACAGTAAGACGGTCCATTGGTACAATCCCCGTGCGGGCCTTTCTGTGTCGAGTTTGCATGCTTCTGTCCCTGTGTCTGGATAGGTGTCCTCCGGATGCTCTGGTTTCCCCCATCAACCAAAATCATGTACAATAGGTTAACTCTCCAGCAGATGATTCTGACCATTAGTCTGGCTCCAGAACACAGCATGGTTGCTCAAGTATGCAGCATCAAGATATGGTGCGTTCATTTTGTCAGTTAGAGTTTGCGCACTCTTTTCGCTAGCAATCTTAATTCTACTTCTTAGCCCTCCGATTAGCCCTTCCTTTCCGTTTTGCGCTTCACGAGAGACGACGGGGTGTTGTCAATTAAAACAGTTCATTGCGATAAACGTATCAATTCTATGTTTTCACTTTGCTGCTGCGAACGCTCCGTTTATTTGTGCTGTATTGGATGACTTTGGAGTTTCTTTCCAAACTTTCGATACGTCGCTATTGACATGACTGAAATGGTCTGAGCACGCCTCGGCCGCCTCCGCTCAGGCCCGGGGCTCAGAGCCGAGGCTGCCTGTCCCCGCCCTGAAAGCACTGTGAGCCGGTCTACCTCTCCCCATCTCCACTATGAGTGTGCAGGGGGGAGAATGTAGCGCCGGATGAAGCAGAAATAGAGACCGAGTCCTGTTGTTTAGGTGTTACAAAACAGCATCAGTCTGTTACAAGTTACAGACACTTGTTGAAAAGTACAAATGTTACCATTATACTTTAGAGAATGCCAGGCAGGCTGAGTGCCAGCAGGAGCCACAGTATATATGGAAACTTGCTTTATTTAATAAATATTTTTTTCTTGGGACAACTAACAATGTGTCTTTTTCATAGAGTTTATCGAAAGCACATTCATTTCTTGCTTTTCCCCAACACACAGACAAGTCAGGCATCGATAAGAGAATCGATAAAGAATCAAATCAATAAGTAAAGTTATTTATGACATTGATATCAATAAAATCTTATCAATTCCCATCCCTATTTTTCAGGGTCACTTTCACTGCAGTAGAAGAAAACTTACCTGCAAGTTCATGAAATTGAAACAAAGGCTTTGTTATCAATATACTAAAGGAGGACAAAACAAGTTTTGGTCCATTAATAGAAATAAATTAGGTATCGTGCCTTTAACAAGAAGATGGTTTGGGAAGACTCAGGGGTCCAAAGCATTGGCGTGTAAACACTAACTGAAAACTAACAAACTGTCTTCTACAATCTTGTTAATCCGAATGTTTTAGTGGACACATCATGCAAAATTAACTTCTTTTAAGCAAGACCTGGAGTATTTTGCTTCATTATAACACGTTTTAAGCAAATCCTGTTTACTCAGTTGTACAAGTCGCAATGGATGGGATTTCCTGGAGATTGTTATGCAACATATAGCAAACCAGAAAATATCCTCCACATTTTTTATATTATCTTCAAAGCTATACTGTGCAATTTGGCGCACGTTTATTACCCATATATTATTGAAGGTTTGTATTTTTACTACATATATCATTCCCCCTTTCATTCATTTTCATTCAAAATGCTGATAGATGATATATCCACAAAAACTGAACACTATTTTTAATTAGCTAACACAATAACATTTGATTTCAGGCTGGACACTTCAATGTGATGGACATTGCAAGCATGTTACATTACGTAGAATACTGGTGGTGGTATGAATTGACTTATGATTGTATGTTGCAGTCATGACTTCATTGGAGAGTTTAGCACCAGCTACAGAGAGCTATCCAGAGGACAGAGTCAGTTCAATGTCTATGAGGTGAGTTTGTCCTTTTTCAACAATATTTTCCGACTGTGTAATTTATCTAATCAAACTAGTTTTTGAGGGTTTCCAATTTTTTTATGTGTGGTGTGGATTTTGTTGTCGCTGTAGTATTTGGTGATCTGTAGAATGTCCTTCAGTAAGTTGTAAAATGTCCAAATCCACAACATTAAAAGTCAATTTGTGCAAAAATGCCATTACTACATTTTTACAATATCTGGTTACACTTTACAACACAGTACCTTTGTGCTGTATAAGAGAGTGAAATAGCATGGGGCAACAGTGGCACAAATGGGGGTCACTTTGCAAAAAGTAAAGTAAAAGTAAAACTAAAGTAAAAAATAACCCTTTAATAATACTAATAATAATAATCATAATAATAATGGTAAGCTACGATTGTAGCCACAGCTGCCAGTCTGCGCCATCACCACATTCATTCTACATTGTATATATGTACATGTTTTTAGTGGTAAGGGAACCCGGAGTACCCGGAGGAAGCCTACACAGACACAGGGAGAACATGCAAACACCACACAGAAAGGCCCCGTCCAGCCAGGGATTGAACCCGGCCGGGACCTTCTACAAATAAAGTCCTTCCTTCCAGCTGTGAAGCACGAGCACTAACTGCTGTACCTCCGTGCCGTCACTTTAACCAGGAATAACAAGGGCATTTTGGAGCCATGTAACGACGTTTCCTGGTAACTGACAGTCTTCATAGGTTTAGTGTTAGCATAGTCATATTATCATGAAATAATTACAGACTTATACTGTAATTATATGTCATATAATAACCCTCATGTTATTGCACTGGTACTATGCTATTTCCACCTTTTGATGCTGTTATTGTGCTGTAAAGCCCTGCTTTGATATGTTTTCTGAAAATCACAGAGCCATGTGGACCCTGGGGCTATAGTGGATAAAGTCATTGCTAATGTGGTCCGTTATGAAAGAGAGAAGGCAAAAGAGACATTTGCCAACATGATATTCATATATTTCTTGTTAGGACAGTGATTCTTCAATCACTGTTTTCCCTACGGGTTTCAGTAAAAAAATACTTGTTATTGCTAATGGCAACAATTAAAAATTCTAATCACTGGAGACCCACAGACATGCTATGAATTCCATTTGTACACAGAACACTACTAGTTAGCTAGCTGCTGTGCTTTTGATTGAATGTATAAGCTTTTGATTGCAAACAATGAAAGAGGAAGCCACTAAATTAAAATGAATGTGGTTCTTCACAGGGACAATTTCACTACAGAAATGTGCTGAAAAGTTCATAAAATTGATACATAATATACATATAATTAGTGTTTTTTTTCTCACAAATGTCTGAGTTTACAATATACTAAAGGAGAACAAAACTAATTTTGTTCCATTACTAGAAAAAAAACATATAAAGTATGGTGGCTTGAAGAACTGACCCTCATGTTTTTTGTGGTAAGGGAATCTGGAGTGAAGCGCCTGGAAACCTAAAAAAACAAAAACAAAAAAACTATAGAGTTCACAATGTACAGTGTAATAATAAAGACAACCTTGCACTTTTTTCTTTTTCTTTCTTCCCAAATCTTGATTTTAATATTATTGAATGAAGAATACTTTAATGTAGAATACTTACTTAGTTTGAGATTCAGACTTTTTTCCACATTCACTTCACATTTCCGTCACCAGATTTATTTAACAGATTGACTTTTGCATCTCACTCTGGGGTCATTTAAAAAACACTGTATATTCATGAAAATGTGGAAGTCTGTTTATTTAACATGACCTTTTCAGAAACAATGTTCAATCTATTATAAGGTCATAGCAAACTCACGAACAATCATTAATATTCTGCCCTGGCATTTGGAAACAAAACCATTTTGATTAGTTAAGAAAACAATATTCTCCTCACTTTGTATTGTCTACTTCTTCCTTATCCCTGTGTCTGCCTGTGCTCTGACAGTTTTGATGGATAGGGCTTAACTTCTTAGAGTCAACACGTCTTGATTATCTCAGCGCCGCTCTGAGACGTGAGCCCCAGGCACCTTAGTTTAAGCAGCTGCTGTTTGACTAATAAAGCTCTAAGGCTGGAGTGCTCACTTACAGGAAAAAATAAGACAAGAAACAAGGATATCGCAAAGTAATAGATGCAATATGTTGAACTTCATATCCTCCCTATGTTTAATACATTTTTATACTTTGACCTATGTTTTTGCTTAAGGCTTAAACATGTAAAAGGTTTTAAATACATTTTGCTGCTGCTGGTCATTGAAGTCTAAGTCACAATTCAAAATCATTACGCACCAACCAAAAAATGCATAATGAAGAAGACAAAAACATAGATAAGTCGCTCTGGAGTATAAGCTACTAGTCAAACATTGCCTAATGAAAAAAACAACAGGCTGAATAGGCGTACGGTTTGCTAACGTAACACATTGATTGTTACATGAAGCATAAACAACGAACTAAATAGGTGTCTGGTATGTTAACGTCACATAAACAGTTCAGATAACTATAGCATAAAGAGCATGCCAAACTCTCCATCTCACTCCAAATCAATCGCCTTGGCAACTAGCTAGGCACAGAGATGTAACTGCACGGTTGACAATCCTCTCCCAACAGCATGTTTTCAAGCTCTCATCTGCGAACTCGTTCCTCTAGCTGTGGCCATCTAGCTTTTAGCCCATGATTAGCTTGTTTTGTTTACTTCATCGCAGTAACCTCCACTCTCTCGCTCACTCCAAACTTTCTTTCTGCTGCTTGATTAGCCTGCAGTGCCCTCTATAAATAATGATAATAATCACATTAGTTGCTCCGGAGTATAAGACTACTACGGTTACGTCTTACAATATAGTTCCCCTTTTTATCCGCTTAGATAATCGACGTGTTTAATTTTGTGCGAGTATACTTGGATCGTGTAACTGCTCACGTATTTAAATAGGGAAAACGTGGAAGAGCTTGGTCGCTTCTAACTTCACCCCCGTGAGGAGAGGAGGAGAGGCTAAATGCTAACAACATCTTTGTTTCTTTATGCATCACTTACGCACGTGTAAAGACCCTTCTTCTTCTTCCTTCTTTTTTTAGAGCTGTCATCAACTGCCTTAATTCTCTTGAGCCATTGATGACAATAGACAATAGTTAACAGAGCAATATCAAATACAATAGGGGGCTAGCCGAGGGAGGGAAGAGGAGAGTTCAGCTTCTTCCTGGTGGCATTAAGTTGGCTCTGTGACTTATGAAGACTCTGCAGTCTTCTCCCTGAGGTAGGACAGAAGAGGCTGCAAGATGGTGTGGTGTCTTCTCTCCCTTTTCACTAGAGCAGGTTATGGAAAGGTCCTGGAAAAAGTGTGCTCTCTAGTCCACAAAGACGTGGAAAAAAAACACCAATAACATTCAGCACAAAAACAAAGCAATTCAATAGAAAAAAGAAACACAAAAAAACTAGTTTTGAGAGAGAGAGAAAGATGTAATAATAATAAATAATAATAATAATTCATTTTATTTGGTGGCGCCTTTCATGTCACCCAAGGACACCTTACAATTTAAGAACACAATAATACAAAATTATATAAAATCACAAATAAAATCACAGTGCATGTGCAGATTTGAAAAGGAACATTTTGAGTTGGGTTTTAAAAGTAACTAAAGAGTCCAATTGACGGAGGGGTTGAGGTAAAGTGTTCCAGAGCTTTGGGGCAGAGTAGCTGAATGCTCTGGCCCTCATAGTCACCATTTGAACTGTGGGGATGGAGAGGAGACCAGCAGAGGATGAGCGGAGGGAACGTGACGGAGTGTAAGGGTGAAGCAGGTCAGACAGGTATGGAGGAGCTAGATTATGGAGTGCCTTAAATGTGAGCAGGAGGAGTTTGTACTGGATTCTGTGGGTTACGGAGAGCCAGTGGAGTTGGATGAGTGTGATGTGCTCTATGGATTTAGTTCGTGTGATTATTCTTGCTGTGGCGTTATGGACATTTTGAAGTCGTTGGATGAGTTTTTGGGGGAGACCAGCGAGGAGAGCGTTGCAGAAATCCAGGCGTGAAGTGACAAGGGCATGTACTTGGGTGGAGTGTTGTGAGAGAGACAGGCAGAGTCGGGAGATGTTGCGTAGGTGGAAAAAGGCTGTGTGGATAGTATTGTTTATGTCTCTGCATGTGAGCATGCAATGCCATGGTAACCAAGGGAAATATATTACAGTACTGATCTCCCAGTGGAGAAATTCACTGGTTACAGTTGCTCTTAACATACAGTAAGTAAAGATCATCACAAATTGTGCAATAAAAAAATAAATAAACAAGGTGCAATCAGGTAATGTCAAAAGATTAAAAGTATCATATACAGTATAAAGCAATAACTTTAAGAAGGAAGTTAACACACATTGCAGGTTTTTGCACATACAAACTATGGCCCCTTTGTTACTACACATTTGAATTGTACAGTCTCTGACAGACAGTGGTGAAGATGAAGGACCTGTGTTCTTACTTCTCTGAGGTACTTTTAATGTTTACCCACCAATGAGCTGCTCAGCTCTTTTTTAGTCTGGTGCTGTGGGTGACAAGTGTTGTCCATGATGGATGTGAGCTTGGCCAACATCCTCTTCTCACCCCTCTCCTCCACAAAGGCCAGCGGGCAGCCCAGAACAGAGCTAGAGTTGCAAGTACCAGAATTAGGCCAAAGATTTGATATTCAGGTTCCAGCGGAGCATCGTTACAAAACAGTCGGCCAAAATTGTTATTTAAAAAGTGGACTTGGGTAACATTTTTTCAGGCTTTCTCACCTGCACAAAGCAATATGGCTGACTTTTGACATTTTTCTTGACCGCATTCACAGGATGAATAGATGGACTGAAAGGTCCGAGCGCTTTAAATCTCCCATTGTACAAACCATTCACCTCCAGCTCCACATGCACGGCTGTCCTTGTATGTGAACCAAGGTGAACAGCATACAACCTACCATTTGTATGTTGTTTCCCCCAGGTTCCTCTTACCAGACTAACCTTGGCATGGTTTAAAATTGTCACCTTTTACATGTCTGCATTTTAAACGCCAGAAGGACTACATGAACAAGATGCTCTTTGAATACTAATGCAAAATATATATATATATATATGCAAATGGTTTCTCTTTTTCTTCAAAGGTGGTAAATCCAAAGAAGAAAGGAAAGAAGAAAAAATACCTCAACTCGGGCACGGTGAGTCAGCATGTAACTTGTGTTCATTTATGGCTGTAGTTCACATTATTACTGTAATTTAGATCAGCTGATTGATGGAAACCTCTTTGTATTGCCTTGTGAACTGGACATATAATACGGAATGCAAAAAGAGCAGAAGGGTCCTCTATACCTACACCTTGACTCATCTACTTATCATTGCAATTAAATCAAAATTGCAATTTGAATGGTTGCAAATTGCCCAAGCTGCAATTCCAGGCTGCAATTATTTGGGCAGTATCTTTTCAAACAACAAAATGTCTCTGTGTGCTTTTACCTGCTAATTAAGGTTAAGGTATACTTTATTATGATTGTATAATATTTTATACTTCCCCATGAAATGCTTGGGATTCCAGAATTAGTTAAGCAGTTCACGTAAACCATGCATTCCTATTCTCGGCTATGTAAAACAAAATGCATTACAATTCTTTGTTGTCAGGCTAACTCTAGGTTTGACCCTAGGTGACGCTGCTGTCCTTCCTGGTGGACATGGAGGTGACCTTCTTGGACTACATCAAAGGCGGGTGGGTCACATGCAGCATTTCATTTGACTCCCACAGAGAGGGGAGTTTAATGAGGAAAGCCATGCTGAGTGTCTGTCTGTCTGTCTGTCACCCCTCAGTACCTCAGTGTCTTCACAGAGATAATGATCTCCTCAGTGATCTACATGGTCGAGTGAAGATTAGCATTCGAGGGAGGGTATTAAATCAACTTTTTAGAGCTTTCTATAATGTTACAGTTGTTCTTTTGTAAAACCTATACTTGGAACCATGTTTTCAGTCATTCATGTTTGAATCTTCTGCCTTTTTCTCAAAATGTCAAAACGCCTTCCTCATTTTTACCCACTTGGATGAGACATGTTTACATATTCATTCCCGCTACCTTGCATAACCAGGAAGCCGTCATCAGCTCGTCCTTTCCCCACAGAGCAGTGAGTGGCGAGAAACATCCACCGGAGTTACGCAGTGACAAACAATATGCTGCTTCACCTTGTTATACTGTAAACTACATCCATGCAGCTGGATAAATGACAGGCAGTGTTTAAAATAGCAGACAGTGTTTCAGTGATACAGTGGCGAATGAGGAACAGTGGTGTCAAATTGCAAGTTGTATTGTAGTGAAACCAAGTGAACATTTACATAAAGAATTCGAACAAAGTCAGAAGTCCCAAAAGTTATTCCAACATTTTATCTAATGGTTTAGCTCTATTCTGCATTGCGCAGGTCTTGACTGACTGATGGCACAACCCCAAGTCTAGTTGTGTGTGTGTTTGTTTGATAGTGTGTTGTGTACTGTTTGTGCATTATTAAGTTAGTGACATGTTGCACACAAGGGCAGGCCCAGTGCGCCCAGGCATGTCATGGTCGTCCGCCCACACTCTCTCCCTTCATTAGACTCTCAAAGGGGGGAGGCCGTCGGGAGAGAGTGTGTAATTATAGAAAATCTCCAGCTCTGCTTTTGTGTCTCCTGCCCTTACTGGAAGTTGTATCACTCACGTGTACTACCCTCACCTGGTATAGCTTTCAAGCTGATGACATATAGAGGTAACATTAGATTATGTTGTCAGGTTGTTTGAATGACCTTATTTTGTTTCTTATTAACAACATTTTGACGTGTGATCAGATTTGGAAGAATAATGTAACCTAAAATTGTATTTTTCTAATTAATTATTCTGACATTTGGCATCAAGATAAAGGTCATATGGTCTTTGGCTACCCATATACCGCTCATGCACATTGGATTGATAACAGGATTATAGGAAATTGCTGCTGTAACCGACATAGAGTGGGAGGAAAGTGCCCAAACACAATAACTTTAATGTCACAGCTGAATTTCACAGCATTCGCAGTTACGTGGGTGGCTTCTACCTCATATAAAGCACATATGCAAATCCTTGTTCCAAAATAACAAATATTGCCACTATATACCACTTATAGAGCATATCAAAAACATTAAGGGGCAGTAGAGGCAAGGAAGTTCAGCTTCCTGACAGCCTGGTGGATAAAACTGTCCTTCAATCAATTTGATCTGGCACAGACTGAAGAGACTGTGAGTTGAATGTGTTATATTTCCCTTTGAGATAACCATGTTCGCTTTGCTGCTGTAAAAGCAGTTGAACTGGCACTGTCCATAACACTGTGCCTTGTCTCTAAAAACAAATACACAACCACTGAGAAAAGAGTAGTGAGCCAATACTTTACTTTATTGATAAACAAATGTAGGAGACAGATAATTAATATTTTTTGTCCTACATACAATTTTTTTCATTACAATTGACTCTAGACCAGCATTTACCCAATCAATCAATCAATCAATCAATTTGATTTAATCAAAAAGAAGAACAGGGTGGGCATTAACAGAGTAAGATATCAAACGGTGCAGCTGACAAGCAAATCAATCAAGTTGTTTTGTGTAGCTCAATATCACAGGGTTGCACAATCATTAAAACAATGAAACCAAAGAAACGTGGTAATGTCCAAGCAGTTGTAGCGTCCTGGCAAATGTCCAAAGTTCCAAACAGATGTTATGTCTAAATAAGCAGTCAGCAGCAGATGGAACTGTGCTCAGGGCATTCCCCGTCCTTTGACCCTCCTACCCGCAAGGAAAAACTCAAAAACCTAGTGTGAGAAAATTAAATACCTCGGGGAGAACCACAGAAGAAGCGATCCACTCCCATTGACAGGCAGGCTATAAATAGACCCAGGATAGATGGGAATCCCTCTGCAGATAGGGCTGAAGACCGTGGAAGAACGTCCAGTCCTTGTTGAGTAGGGGTGCCTGTGATATTAACATTCGGTCAGTCAGCATTGAGCAGCCAGTGGCAGGGCATCTGAAACAGAGGCCGCTCCGCGGAGGGGAGTGGGTCAGAGAAATGTGAATAGCGATAAACAATAGATAAAGGAAGTATTGTATCATAATTAAAAGGCAAAGTGTATTCAGTAATAAGAGCTAGAGGATAGGGCTCAGTGTACTGTAGTTCCCACAGCAGTGTTACTCTTGGGCAGTTTTGCTTAGGCTGTGGGTTAGAGCTGTACATATCTGACCTGACCATAAACTGATTTGAAGAGGAATGTTTTGAGCCTGGTCTTAAATGTAGAGACTGTGTCTGCTTCTTTAACATGAGCTGGAAGTTGATTCCATAAAACTGGAGCTTAGTAGCCAAAGGCTCTACCTCCTACTGTGATTTTGGAGACTTAAGGAATCACTAGCAGCAAGTACTCTGTTTATCTGATATGTAACTATTGCGTCTTTGAGACAGATTGGAGCCATACGCTCTTTGACCTTAAACGTATGTCTAATTCTAAACTCAACAAGAAGCCAGTGGAGAGACTTTAGCACAGGAGTAATGTGTTATCTTCTCTTGGTTCCCGTTAACAACCTTACACCCTCGTTATAAACTAGATGAAAGCTTCTCAAAGAACTTTTAGGACACGCTGCTAGCAGGGAGTTACAGTAGACCAGCTTTGATGAAACAAATGCATAAATACGTTTTTCTGTGTGCTTATATGTGTCATAAATGTCAAACAGTCAACAGCGACACACATTGAAGGAGAGATCCACTCACACTGGCAGGGCTGTTGGAGAGAAGGCTGAAGACAGTGGAGCTTGTGTGCATCAAGCAGCCAGCGGCCCGGCATCTGAAACAGAAGCTACTGCCCAGAAGGGAGTGGAGACATAGGAACAGCTTGTGAATAGCACTCAACAAGCTACAGTTCAAGGCACTATAACTGATTTTATTTCCAGACATTTGTTTTGTCCTGTTTTAGTGTATTGTAAACTCAAACATTTGTGGGAAAAACTTTGTATCTACTATAATTATAAAACATTTGTGTGGCGATTTTATGAACTTTCAGGCAATTTTTTATTAGCTAGAAATGTATTTGATCAAACCAGGACTTGGTAGTTAATTAACAGTATGCTTACCCACTTCCAATGTAGTTACATATCTATTGTCCCTGCTAGATGTACCTTATATTAGAAGAAGATTAATATTATAACCACTAGTTTTAAAGACAGGTTGTGTGGTGGTTGCAGTAATTGCTCTCTTGTATCGTAGAAGACATTTGTGTAACTTTTACTTCTTTTTGTGTGATTATAGTATTGGTATTGGTCCTCAGAATACCTCTGACTCTTTTTAGCCTGGTCCCCACTGCTCTCTTGTTGCCTGACTGACAGCTCTTTTTGAAGCTTCTTCCCAATCAGCTAATTGTTCACCCGCTTGCACTCAGAAACGCTATCTGCCGCTCTGCATTAGCATAAATCACTCATTTGAGTGCATCTACCATCACAACGCTGCTTTGATTCTTTTCATCTTGTTCAGGATTGGTACCACCCATCGTTACGCACAAAAAAGACCTTCTTTTCACCACCAAGGGGATAAAATGACGAATTGTTGCGTGTATCTTTCATGCGAAGTTGTGCTTGTGAGGGCCGCACTGTCAGTCACGGTGACAGATATTGTTTTCTCTTGTTTTTGGTTTGAGATTTGAGGTTAAAAAAACAGAATAGAAGCGGGGAGGGAACGTCTACTTGTATTGAATTGATTTTGAGAGCCTGTGATTAGCTGTGATTTGTGTACAATTAAATCTTACAGAGGAAGCTGGATAATTACCCATTGGGGTTTTACTATTGAAAGAAAAGCAACAACAATCGCGGCTGTAGGATATCTTCTTTCTCCTCTCTTTTGCCATACAGATAAACTGAAAACTGTGGCATCTGCTGGGACGTCTTTAGGACAGGGCACACAGTGAGTCCCAGTGCCATTTTTAGGCCACTCTGCTCACTCATGCATGCTTCTACCTCCAGGCATTTTAGACTGAGGAAAAGAGGGCATTTGAAGCCACATTTAGAGAAACATGCACAAGCAGTTTGATTTCAAGCCATATCACACAAACTGTGCAAGTGCAATTATGTGAGTACTTTTTGAAGAAAATATATGTGTGAAATTTCTAATACCTTTTTCTTGGTCAAAACATTTAAGCCTCCAGCCAAAGGTGTTGATAAACTTGGCAGCATATCTCAATTCACACCAATTCATAAGCCTGTGGACTACGATGATTAGCAGGCCTTTTACAGCTTTTCTCTATTGGTTTGGCTCATTTCTTGAAACAGAAATTACATTCTCAAAACAACATGGACAAATCTCCAAACCACTTGGAAATTGTTCACAACAGAATTGAATTTCATCAAATTGCAAATGTTTAATTCCATCTCTCAATGTCTCAGTACATCTTTGCAAATGATTAACTTGTAGCCTACAATTAGCACAATTTCCAAGTGAATAGATCTTATTGATCTAAACTGGTTGTTGATTCTCAGTCTAATGGTTGTGTGCTCCAAAACATGTCAGCGGAGGCCGTTCTTTAGCCGTCCAAGGCCCAAAGCTGTGGAACGCACTTCCGGTACAGCTTCAAAGCGTCACTGAGTTTGTTCTTTTTAAATCACAATGGAAGACACATCTTTTCAGACAAGCTTTTGATACATAGCCACTGACTCGACTGCTGTTTTTATGTACATTTGTGTTTTTATTGATGTCTATTGTATCTTTTATTTCTATACTGGAAAGCGCCCTGGGCACCTTCTGGCTGTTGTAAGGCGCTATACAAATAAAATTTGATTGATTGATTGATTGATTTCATTGTATAAGTCATCACATGCACAATAGTCTTTTCAATTGTCAAAATTAGTCAAGAACACAATACCATGAATACCATATATGATTTATTTATTACAGCAATTAACAGTCAGGTGAAACTAGGAGGCGTGTCACACATCTCAGATGACCAATCAAACAGTATGTTATGCTGAATACATTTTCGTTTTACTCAGATGTATGGAAGTTACTTTATTTGTGTGAATGTTAATGGTTACAAATTCCTTGGCAGTATGAGTGCAATGTATGATGTTAAACCTTGGAGGCGACTCTTACCCTCAAATCCAATTTCTTTGTTGTTGTTGGTTTTTTCAGTTTTATACACAATTGTATTATGTTAGATAGACAAAAAAAGTTACAGTAACCATTGTCAATGAAGGACTGGGCTAAGACTGAAAGGTGGACATGAGGGACATTTCAATGGTCCTCTGCCATAGTGACAAAACATCTAAACATTTCGACTTGCAGTGCTTACACAATGCCAAAGGGACAAAGCATTTTGGGGCACTGACTGTTTAAATGAGAAGGAAATTTGGTTTTGACACATGAGTGAAGTGTTTTGGGAGAGGTATGAGCTTTTGCAGGTGAACCATGGTGTTGTGCCGAACCATCCACGTTATTTTGGCAAAAGCACCAAGAGTGTTGAGAACGTCCGGTCTGTTTCAAGAAATGAGCCAAAGCAATTGAGAAGGATCTTTGCCATTTTCGGGGCATTGACTGTTTAAATGAGAAGGACATTTAGTTTTGAAGCATGAGTGAACTGTTTTGGGAGAGATATGATCTTTTGCAAGTGAGCTATAGTGTTGCGCTGAACTGTAAGACTGTTTTGCCAAATTATTTTAAGAATGTAATTTCTGTTTCAAGAAATGAACCAAACCAATGGAGAAAAACTGTAAATGAGCCGAGATTTTTTTGCGCCTTGAGGAAAGCGGGCGATAAGGGTTTTTTTCTGTCTCTTACCTGGCTTCATGTCTTATCATTCCTGCTTCAGGGTGTTGTGGCTTTAAAGGCGCTCTGCTTCACTGCTCTACTGCACAGCACACTTGAAGAGTCCGCTGAAGCTATGTGTGTTTGTGCTATCAACAGGGAAATGGATGTGTTCAAACACCATTACTTTTTCCAATTTAGATGTTGGTAAATTGTATTCGGTGGACAGGGAACATGCCAACAGGCGGGGTGACTACATTTAAAAAAACTGAAAGTTGTATGTTGCTCAAATCCCACCATGTACAAGCCACTAAGGAAAAGGAGACAGAAGTTTACTTTAGCAAATATAGTATATATTTAAAAGGGGATATATTTTTATTGCTGTGATATCAGAATTGGTATCGAGTATCAAGGTATTTTAATTTATTTTTTTCAGCATCAAAATCTAAATTTTAGGATCGTGTTAACACTAGTCATAATACAAGTGCAGGAGCCAAACCTAATTTCTTTGATATGTTAATTTGTGTAATTACTATGAGTGAAATTTACAGTACTGTTCTGTAGAATTACATTTCATCATTCCAAGAAAGTCTTTCATACTGTATCAATCTTAATCAATGAGAAATCTGACTTTGTCTTTTTCATTTCTTTTTTGAAAAATGTAATTGTTTTGTGTCTTTTGTCTTGTTGTGCAGTTTCTTATGGAACACATTGATTGAACAGTGTTTAGCTGTACAGTGTCTTACTTCTGCTCTGTGTGTTTGTTTTGACAACAAAGTTCACATTTTGATAAGTGTTCTTGTGATCCAAAAGTGCAGTGCTTTGTGAGTCCTAGTAAAGAAAACAGTATGCAGTGTTTAGGGAAATGTGTGCAATGTATCAGGAACAATGTCATATCAGTCGAGAAAAACGAATAATTTTCACTGTGTTAGCCATCACCATGTGCATTGTTGCTTTGGGGTTTCCAACTTTTTCCACTGCAAACCTGCTGTTGCAGAGCTCTGTCAGCTCTCCATAGCTGAAGTGGTCTCCTGCTAACTTTAATCCATACACATAACGACAATCTCCCAAGCACGCATGGACTTCAAAGTGCTTTCTCTTTTCCCTGATAGCGTCTAAACTGAATACAATGACACTCTGACGCAGAGTAGTGACGTATGCTCATTTTATCAGTTGTCAAGCAGTCTACACTGTCTAGCCTCCCACTGCCCACACACACGTCTAAAACTGTGCCGTAGTAGTGACAGGACAGGGGAAAGGGAGCATGCATAACTGAGGCTTCTGGTTAAAGAGTAAACAAAATATATAGTACAAGCTGGCAACTATAAACATTTTATTGTACTATTTGTAACATTTTGCCAGTAACATTTCCAATCTAAAAAGCATTGAGCAGCCCATCTCTCTATGTAGATAGACAGACAGACAGACAGAAAAAATACTATAGTAAATTTAAATGGATCAATATGAGGAAAAAATAGCCCACCACAATGTGGCTGCTGTTTAATTAATATAAATCCTCAATAGAAACTAATTTGTGAGTTTAACAGTACCGCTCTGTGCCAGGTTTCCACCAAGAGACTATAATAAGAACACCAATTAATGACACCATAACAATAATATCATAGCAGTGTTTAGTTTCTTTCCACTAGAGATTTTGTTGTGTTTCTAGTTCATTAATTTAAAATAAGTGTGCTGAGATAAGGCTGTTTCAAGTGCACTTTCATTTGATTACTCCACATTGTTTGAGCACAACTGAGAATATGATATAAATTATATAAATGAAACAAAACATAATTTTGCTTCGTGACTCGTGTTAGGCCTGTCTCGTTAAAGTCATTAAACAATAATTTTATGTGAATTTCAAAACAAACTGTACAGTTTTGTACAGTGAAGTCCTGCCCACGGCAGACTGATGGGGATATGGACTCACTATATACTCACTATATACTGTCTTCTCCAATTAGAACACAATTACCACTTGAATGTTTTAAGTAAGTGAGTAAGGAAGAGCTTTGTTTGTCATTGTACAACCATACAACGAATTAGTGTTCAGTTGTTAGTCCTAACCCGCTGCGACTGAGCGCTGCTTATGTGAGCCAACCTGACCTGCATGTTTTTGGAGGTCGGGCAAACTGTAGCACTTGGCTGGCTGCCCCCAGTCTCCTCTGATCCTCTGAAATGGTGAATCGCCTCCCGGGTTTGTCCCTGTTTCAGAGCGTGGTGTCCTGCACTGGTCATCTCCACCTCCTCCTTCCTCTTCCTCCTGCGCAACTCCCTCCGCTCCACAACAGTCTTTCACCATCTTCTCCTTGTTAGAAATAACCTTGAGTTGTTTATCAGTTGCAAAGCCATTCACAAATATAGACAGAGAAGCACTGCTCTGAATATGATAAGCTTGTTTTGTGTAAATGTGTCAGTAAATCAGAAAAGCTTGATATTCGATCAATGTACTGTGTCTTCTTGCTCAAAGTGCTCAGATGTTAAGATTGGTCTGCAATTTCTGTGGGTAAAATCTAATTGCAACAATTTGAACTAAACATGCCACATAAAAACACACGACCGATTGAGTTACCTTGTGTATGAATGCGCAGCATAAATAATCTTTCGGTCTTTTGACCTCATAACGTGAACACAACTCCTGAGACAAGCACAAACCTGCCATGCCACTTTGTAAACACTCTCGAAAAGAGACCAGTGTGTATGGCGTGAATGAAAAATTGTCCATTGAGAAGTGCTTTGTGTAACTGTGAAATGTGTTATATAATGAATACAAATATAAATATTTTTATCTAAAAACAACTAAAATTGATACATTTGTCAGAAAATTGCATTTGACATAGGAGTTACATTTCCTGTGTTGATCCACCTGTCACCTGACAGGCCCAATAAGCATTTGGCAGCTCCCAGCTGTGTGAAGACAGGGGATGTTATCTTGATGTTATGTTGTGCATGTGTGTGTGTTTCTGCATTGTAGTGTTTGTGTGAAGTTGTGTGAAAGCAGTGACAGACCAACAGAGTGCCTAACTGGATTCTGCCGCTGCAGGTTAACAAGTGGGACGTGTTCTGGAGATGGAGGTGGAACAGAAACAATATCTACCTCAGTGTTCCATGATCTCTGTGGAGTTTGATGTCATGTGTTTTACTTATCTATGTCATTGATTCTTTTGTGCGAGCGATGGAGTGTCATAAACTATATAGAACTCACTTTGTGATATAAAGAGTATTTTTCAAACTGCGCTATGCAAGATTTGAGGCAATTTCATTCATGTCTTTGTCCTTCTTTTGGTCAGTTCTTGTTAAGAACTACTCATGGTTTGGTCCTATATTTCATATGGGGTCTAGGGCTTTGCTAGTGCCCTAACAAAGGTCCTGGGTTCGATTCCTAGGCTGTCTGTTTGCAGTTTGCATGTTCTGAGTAGGTTTCCTCCAGGCACTCTGGTTTTCCTCGACCGCTATAAACCTGCACAGTAGGCCAAAAACCTCCAGCAAGATAATCAATACAAAACAAACCAGCAAATGTATTCAGACTTCATTTTGTCTTAGATACATGTTCTTGGTTTAAATCTGGTGTTAGGCAGAAACCAGATACAGAAGAAGAATAAGAAACTTTATTTATATAGCACCTTTCACAGATAAAATCACAAAGTGCTTCACAGACATGATCAAAACAACAGGTTACAGAAAAAAAATTACATAGGAGTAATCACTGCCAAGTCAACTAAAAGCTTGTCCAAACAGCCATGTCTTCAGCTGTTTTTTAAAAGAATCAACAGTCGGCTATACGTAACGACAAAGGAAGGTCATTCCACAATTTAGGAGCAACAACTTCAAAGGACAGGTCTCCTCTGGTTATAAAGCGGGTCACTGGGACAGTGAGGAGGTTCTGGACCAAGGACCTAAGGGAGCGACCAGAGGAGTAGGGGCACAGCAGAACGGACACGTATTTGGGAGCCTGACCATGCAATGTTCTAAAAGTCCAAATTTGATGGGGAGCCAGTGCAGAGAGTATAAAATCGGAGTAATGTGTGACAGTCTGCTAGATCCCGTTAAAAGCGGCGCTGCAGCCTTTTGAACCATTTGAAGATGATTCAATGCAGATTTGTCAAAACAAGTAAAACGGGAGTTACAATAATCTAAACGATACACTAGGTCGTTAGGTAGGTAGAGGTAGATGGATGGATGGATGGATCTACCCATCCTAACACATAGGTGTATATAGCAGCAGTGATAACATGCCATAGTTTTAGAATCATTTACTTAGAGTCCCCAAACTTTAAACAGTGCTTTATGTTTGTGGCTCCTACAGCTCCCATTCCCTCACAAGCACTAGTTTGTCACCACTGTAGAAGCTGCTAAAGGGCAGAAGCAGCTCCCTCTCCGACATTGATCACTGTAATTTGATTAGGTCCGCAGTTCATTGTGCTGGTTGTGTGTCTCGAGTCAGTGGAAAGGAGTAAATACTGTTTGATTAATCTATCCTGTCTCTTTCACTGCTTTTGTCTTCAAGGACCCAGATTAACTTCACCGTAGCCATCGATTTCACTGCCTCCAATGGTGAGTCTATCTACACATTATTTTATCCAAGCACATTTTTTGGGATCAAATGGAAGGGATTTGGGATAAAATTTAAGGAAAGGAATAGCAAATCTCATTAGGCTAGTGCGAGATCATAATAGTGCACTTTGTAACAGATAATTGTGGTTAAAACAGGCGTTTTCCCAAGTAATTAAAATAACTATCTTTCAATTAACTGAAAAAAAAAAGCAAATGTATTAATGGAGCTATGGAGTAAGATAGATGGAGGCAGGGTGTAGATTTATCAGCTATTTTATTTTTGAGCCCCACATTAGACACATGTGCAGCGATTAAAAGCTCGGAAGTGATTATTCAAATCTTATGCAGTGGGGAAATAGAGTGCTTCCTAATGGTTCTCTCTGTCACACCTGGCAAACCAATCTGCTCTCTCTGTGTGATTGAAGCTTGTGCTATTAGTCCAGCCTTGAGTGTGAGGGCCAACAGACAAACTACCAAAGTCCCATAAAGTCCAAAGAGAGATTCATGGCTTTATGTGAAAAGCATGTTTTGTTTTGTTTGTCTATTTTCCATTCAACAAGCCTTTACTTTACTGCTGGTTTGAGCTCAATACTCTGTTTTCTAAAGCCGTATTGATGGGATCCTGTTACCCGGATAAATGCATCCCCACAAAGCTTAGCCAGACTTATTTAGATGAGAGAATTGGTCACTAAACAGTGTGAATACTCGGTTGAAAGCTCCAAAATAGCTCTAATTATGAAATCTTTTGAAGTAGAAATGATGTCTTCCACAGTTAGCTGCCAATACACGGTCTTTGAATATCTCACTAATTGCATTTACAGAGCAAGATCCAAATGATGTTGGATCAAATATGACTGAACTCTCAGTTAATTCCTGAAATAAAAAAGCGAGAAATCCGTTTAATCAAATGCATTTCGATTTTAGAATGTTCTCTTGTTCACCCTCTTTTGAGACTTTGAGAAACCGAATAAGATATTTCTTTTGGGACTTGCATTTTGAATGAAAATCTCACACACACACACAAAATGGTAACATTGTTTTCCGTGTCTACATAGATAGATACATATAATCCAAAGTGGAGATTCACCTTTACTGTATAATGTACAGTAATCTTTGTAAATGCTTTCCTCCTATTGATTAGCACTGCTGCAAATATTATCAATGCATGCGCAAGCCTGGGGAAACCTAAATGCCAAAAATATCCCATTAAAGGTCAGATTTAAACCGCGGTGGTGAGTCAGAGCCAGTGCATTGCAAAGAACAATCCACAGATACAATGTATTCGTATTAATGATATCAGTCCAATGCGTCATTGCCCCTTTGACGGCTTTCTGCCTGTACTGGGCACTCAGAGCCATCACCACGTTGCACAGACTTCGGAGGCAAGGCGGACTAAGAGTCTTTTCCAAGAACTGACTTCACATCAGGTGGCAAACAATCTACCTACTGTGCTACTGCCAATACCGTGGGAACCCAGGGTGCTGAGGGTGCTGCAGCACCCCCGCTGGTGGATCTTTTGTGTATTGCAAGCAATATTATTAAATAGGAAATACACACAGAAAAAGCATTTTTGGGGGAAATCCTGTCCCTCCGCACCCCCTAACACAAATAAGTTTCCACGGCTCTGGCTACTGCCACCCCACAATGATTATTAGTGGGTTATTTTGAGCAAAAATGATATGATAAAAAGTTGCCCTGTATCTCCGTTTCCGTCTGTTCTAGAATATTTGTTATATCTCCAATGTTTGATAAAGCTTAGCTAGTATTTTTGTGGAATATTTGTAGGATTTGTGATCTGAATCGTCCAAACTTTCAGGGACTGTTTTTTTTTTTTTTTTACCCTTGGATATACGGTGGGAGGAAAAAGTGAACCCTTTGGAAATTCTTACATTTCTGCCTAAATTGGTCATAAAATGTGGTCTGATCTTTATTTAAATCACACGAATGGGTAAACGGTGTCTGCTTAAACTAATGCCACCCAAACAATTACATGTTATCACATTTTTATTGGCCATAACATGTAAACATTCACAAGACAGCAAGGAAAATTTAAGTGAACCATTGGATTTAATTGGATTTATTTCCTTACCATTTGAGCCCAATATGATATTTGTGTTTATTAATCGTTGTGCTACACTTACTGAAAACTTCTATGGCAAATCAATTTCAGTAAAAAAAATCCTTCACTCGTGTTGTCGTCTGCTCTCAAGTTATGCTGTTTGTGCTAAAAAATGGTGTCCAATGACCTTCTTGAATCATGAATCACTAACACCGACACATGAGCATTCTCTTGAGCAGCAGTGGAGGAACAATACCGTGTAAATTACTGAGCGAAGATAAATAAAGGAAACAATAAGTGTAAAAGAATTCCGCTTCGGCCGCGAGTGTCCGTAATTTTCCTACATGGGAGCCGTTTATGGTGGATTCTTATTCTTACTCTGCTTGAATGTGTGTCTCTGTAGGTAACCCAGCTCAGCCCACCTCCCTGCACTATATGAATCCATACCAGCTGAACACCTATGCCATGGCCCTGAAGGCAGTGGGTGACATCATCCAGGACTACGACAGTGACAAAATGTTCCCCGCTCTGGGCTTTGGGGCCAAGCTGCCTCCGGATGGCCGGGTGTCCCACGAATTCGCTCTGGTGAGAGGACGAGAGTGAAATACTAAGTGGAGCATTTACCGTTACCGCAATGAGACAAGGACGGAATGTTTATTTATTTGTTTATGAAGCCAAGCATTAATAATAAAATGTGGCCAACTCAATAATGTGTGAGGGTTTTTCCCCCCAATTTTGAATTACAAGTGGCCCACCTACTGAAAATCTCAAGTTTTAATGGAATGTGTTCAAACATTGACACATAAGAACTACAAATAGCACAGAGACGTTATTCTAAGTGCATGGTGTGAGAAATGGAAACTGGCTATAAATATTGACAAAACACAAACCATGCATTGTAGAAAAGGCAATGAAGTGAAAAGTAGTTACACTTTCATGTATGGCCGCTCTCCTTATATGAACATATACACAAGTTCATTTAAATAGCTAGGATTGGTCACAGAGAACTGAACTTCTCTCAGAGTCAGTATGGGCTCCATAGGGAATGAAATCAAAGTTGTACCAGACCTGAGTTTTTCTATATTCACTCAACTATTTGATTCAAATGTTGGCTCCATTCTGTTGTACGCTGCTGGTGTGTGGGGTTATGAGGAAATGTATCATAGGGCCAGAATAGGGACATTAGAATGTTTTTGGAGGTTCATGAGTTCACTGCTAAGCTGGATCTAAAGGGTGATATGGGATGGAACCCTTGCTTTATACAGCAGAGGATTGGAAAGACACATTTGGGGAACCACCTCACTCAGCTGCCAGAGCACAGACTGATCAAAAAGGTCTTTAGACTGGACTGCTACAGTAATTATCCCTGTGCCAAGAAATGGCCACAGTTTTTTCTTTTCTTTAAGGATGAATATCAAACTGAACCATATGTTCATTTAAACTTGTCAACTTTAGACAACTAAAGGTCGCTCTGTGTCCGACTTTGTTCCCTGTGTGACTTGAATGTGGTGGAGTTTCATTTTGTTTTATATTGTCCACTTTATTTTGATTTGCGAAATCTTTTGTTTGAATATTCCTCTAAACCTAAGGTGTTTTGGTTACCTGATGATCAGATTTTAAGTTGGCTCTTTAGAAGGCCTTAGCGTATTTTATTTATAAAGCATAGAATAGGAGGCAACACACTTTAATATCCTGTATGAGGTTTTAGTTGTATATTTCATTGTAAGAACAAAGAGGTCTATAGCCACCTGTGTTATGTTATGTTTTGAGTGTCTTGTAAGCCCATGCGGGCTAGGCACTATGTGCGTGACACTTCAATAAATCAAATTAATCAAATAAAAGTACTAAGGTTGACTCCAGTCATCTCTTTTCACCTATGCTAATTCTTCTTTACACTGTGACACTGACATCTGTTTTCAGACAAGTTTTTATTGGATTGTAGTGCAGGTTCCCATAAAATGTTTGAACATTTTTACCTTACTTTACTTTTCAACTTTTTAATTAAAGCAAAGCAGGGAAGGTAGTTCTGCGGATGTTGGACTTGGTATTTTAAGTCTCATGGATGTAATAATATGAGAGATACTTGACAAGTTAATTTTGCAGTATTAATATTCCTTTTATTGTTCAGAATGGAAGCCCTCAGAACCCCTACTGTGCTGGCATCGAGGGAGTGATGGAGGCTTATTACGAGAGCCTGAAGTCAGTGCAGCTCTACGGACCCACCAATTTCTCTCCTGTCATCAATCACGTTGCCAGGTAACTACAGCCAACTATAATGTAGGATGCAGGCTACTAAATACCACTGTTACACAGACTTCGATTTTATTGCACTAATGCTTGGCAAATTGCACTACAAAGTTAAATTGCAGTACAGCATTTCCATAAGCGTAGCTGGCTGATATCTCAGAAGTGAAAATTGCCTTAAAATGAAATGCACTTCACGGATGTTGTGCTATTCTTACACAAGCTTTGAGAACAGGAAGTAATTGCCGTTGATAAACGCTAAGTACTGAATGGCATAAGCATAATTTTTTTTATTTGGTCTCAGTGTCTGAATGACTTAACCCTGGTTCAGCCTAAAAGGTACATTGCACAGATAAGTTAAATCTCCTGCTAGTTACTTGGGGGGTCCTGCGATGTATTTGGACATTGCTCCTGACAGTTTGCCAGTAGGGACAAAAACTTAATTGTAAATTGAGCCTGAAATGTATGACAAGGTACATTTATTTTAGAAAAACAAAATTGATCCTACCATCATTTATTACATTGATCGATTACAGAAATTACATAATCAAGAAAAAAACTATTATTTACACAAATGTGTTTAAATCAGCGGGCCAAGTGCGGGCATTTTTGTTGACCCTTAGGGGTCAACAAAGGGTTCTTGCTGAGTTGGCACAAATTGCCAAAAGTGGTCAGTTTTAGTGCACGTTTAATAATTGTACTCAATTATAACCTCAACAACTAACATTTTAGTGTGAGACAGAGTTGCACCCAGTTGAACGTTTCACTGCATTGACCACTATTCTATGGCCCTCCACGCTACATTTTGAATGGAAACATTTGGACACCCCTGGTTGGATGCACAGCCATCCAACTCCTCGCTGCGGCCGTCTCACAGCGTGCACTTAGATTTTATGGCAGCTCATGCGTCTATAGCAATTGACTTGCAGGGCGCTGCATTTACAAAACACACTCAATATAAAGAGTTTTTTGGTGATGAATAATAATTTAAAACAGGGCTTCAATGAAATAAATCGTGATTTTTATTATTCCTCCAGCTGTACCACATACTCAGTTTCTCCTGCATTATAAAGTACAGAAATTTTACTTCGTTTTTCATTATTTATTCATTTTTAAGGCCCATTATAGATAAAAATGTAAGTATACAATATGCCAAGAAAGTGGCTAAGTGCAATTCTAACCCCAGGGATGGCTCCATTCACCACTGCTCACATAATAAGTACATTTTCTGCTAAGACTGACATTCATGTCTTCTGAACTTTTCTTGTTCTTGTAATGAGCTACTAAGTGTTGCCAGGTAGTTAACGGAGAGGTGGAGACGCCGAAGAACACCGGCAGAAGCAGAAATGTCTCCAGCTGATTGCATGTTTGTTGCGTCAACTTGATTTATGCAATACTGACAAAAATCCACATTTTAAGAAAAAAATATTTGCTTTGAAGGTTTTTGTGTGTAATTAAGTGGAGTTGCTCGTCAGCTTTCTCCATATTTTGGAGATAATTTAGTGAGGCTTTAATTGCAGAGGTATACTTGACGAGGCAGAAAAGGAGGTGAAGGAGGACACAAGCAGCATCCTGGCACTTTATAATTATTGCTGTTTCTCTGCGGCTTTCTGGGACTTTTAATTCTGAAAAACGAGAAATATCCAAACAGAAAATAATGCCACCACTTTTAAAACGATATTGAAGAATTTAAAATGTGCTGATAGAGGTTACATTGAACTTCATGCCAGTTATTGTGTAATCTGGATAGTCCTCGTAATTAATGTTACAATATTACGACATTAACCATGAACCAGATGGTTTTGACAAATAAAAAGCAATTGTACCTGAGAATTCTAGCCTGGCCTCCATCTGTTTGTGCTCTATAGAATGATGTCATGACATGAGTACAGCCCATACAAATAAATCATATACTGTGCACTCCAGAAAAATCATCATCTCATCTAAATATGAGACAAGAATGTTTCTGTGTGAAAATGTGAGGGAAAAAAGTTTTTAACCCTTTTCAAGTTGTAATCAAAAATATTGGCACCCCTTTAGTCTGTACTTTTTCAGATCTGAATTGACTGTGGATATGAGGTGCTTTTACTCTTTGTTTATACCAAATCCATCATAGGTAGTTGTTGTCAACAAAGTTCTATAGATTACGGTGCTGGGGCTTTATTCAGGCAAATATTTATTTTTTTTGTTGGATGACATTGACACTTACTCTTTCATGTACTATGTATTTGTGTTCCTTGTTTTGTTTTAAAGGTTTCGCTTACATGTGGCAAGCAGAGGTGCATAATATAATTTGGTTGATTAACCATGTCGCACAACAACATTTTTCCTTGGGGCAAGTTTTAACAATGTCCAAAATAGGCATTGGTGACCAAGGCAGTTCCCATCTACTGGAGGGTGCGCCAAAAATATTTATTTCATTTGATATTTTCTTCATTCTTGGTTTAGTAGTGTTTTACTGTTAGAGCTACAATGCAATGATTCACACACAAGGTTCTGCCATAAGTAGCAAGAAGATTATTACATGTAAGTGTCAGATCAAGTATATGGCTTTTAAAAGGTCAAACTTAATATCACATGACACAAGCACAAGGACTATTGAGTGGTATGTTAGGCCGTACTGCCTTTGCACTGCCCCATCCCATCAGATCTCGGATGCTAAGCAGGGGCAGGAGACCGCTGTGGAACACGAGGGCGAATGTAGTGTGTGAGTGTGTGGTTGGTAATGGTCAGAGGGGCCAATGGCGCAGATTGGCAGCTTCGCTTCCATCAGTGTACCCAAGGGCAGCTGTGGCTACATACTGTAGAAGATATTTATTTATATAGCGCCTTTCCCAGACATGGTCACAAAGCGCTTTACATGAGAGCATTTTACATTCACTCCATACTCGGTGGTGATAAGCTACATTAGTAGCTTTAGTTTATGTTGTTGTTGCTACTGGCAATAAGCAAATAGTACGTTTCAAATAGTAAGTAAAAATCTAAGGTAATGTAGGAATATTCAGGTTACAAAAATTGTTGTTTAATATCTCTCCATCTCATGGTGAGTGAATAGTTTCCTCTCCTGTGTGGTTTGTGCAGGTATGCGGCCTCAGTGAAGGACGGCTCTCAGTACTTTGTTCTGCTCATCATCACAGACGGAGTCATCTCAGACATGGCCCAGACCAAGGAGTCCATCGTCAATGTAAGCGATATGAATTCATCAGGTTTGATATAGTAACACAAGTTCTCCATTGACCTTGTTAAAATTAAAAAGGCGATTGTGTGAATTATTTCCACATTAATAACACACACAGAAAAGCTCACATGGTTATGCTAATGAATGGGCGGGGCTTCCTTTGCCTCTCAGCGCAGTCTTACGTGTACTCCCACCTGGCTCAAATGCAGTGCAGTAAAGTGTATTTTTGAACTCTTTCTGGACTCTTTACGCTTGTAAGTGGACACAAGGACAAGGGCAAATGAAGATGGCAGATCATGGCGATGTTTGGAATATTTATCTGCGTTTGGCTTCCTGCTACTTTTCATCGCGTTCTGCACACAACTCCACACCGCCGCGGATGTGTTTCTGTCACTCTCAGCCTGAAGTTTACCGGTAAAACACACACGCACGCAAATGATGCGCGCAGTGGCCCGCGGGGCTTTGCAGCCGTAACGTATCTAGATTAAATTGATATGAGCGCGTAAAATCCGATGCATCTTGTGTTTATCCTCTGAACTGCATCGATCTGTGGCTTCTCTGCCGATGCACTCGCATCTCTCGTGCGCAAATCCGTGCATCGATACAAATCGGTTATTCGTCCCATCCCTAGTGTATATATATATATATATATATATACATACATACATACAGTGCTTAATTTGTAAATTTGTATTTTCAGGAACACTTTTCGTCTGATATGTATTCGGGGAACAGGCCAAAACATTTGCCGGAACACTCTCATTAAACACCATTATATCCAATCAACTCTTAGCCGGATCCTCTTAAATATTTTCCGGATCCTTTACCCTGAAAAACTGATTGGGGGGAATGCGTTCCCCCAAACGGGGGATCAAATTAAGCACTACATACATACATACATACATACATACATACATTTTCTTCCACTTGTAGGAAGAATGATCCCTCCCAGGATCATTCGGGTGCTCAAACCCCTCCACCACGTTAAGGTGGCAGCTCCAGGGGGGGGTGTATATATGATACAATGAATGAATTTCAAGAGGAAATTAGAAATTAAATCCTCAAAATGCGCAAAAGAAACATATACGATTTGCTTGTGTTTAAGAATATAAACACAGATGTTAAGTCTTTACTCATGAGCCTCTGAGTGTAATTAGCTGACAGTCTGTTTTGCAGAAACACAGTGATATGCAGGAAGCTGTTCTAACAGTGAATTGTCAATGAGAATAACACAACTCAAATGATGTCATGGAGGTGCTTCCTGTCTAATTTAGACAGTAAATAAATGGTAAATGGTCACATTTATATGCACTCTTCTACCTTCATTAGGCACTCAAACCACTTTACATCAAGGAACCACTCACCCATTCGCACTCACATTCAAACACCAGTGTTACACTGGAGGCAAGGTGGGTGAAGTGTTTTGCCCAAGGACACATGCAGGATTCGAACTGCAGAATAAAAAAAAGATATGGGGAGTAGTCAGAGATATGTAACTCAAAGAAATTAGGATATTAATGCATGTGTGTTCACATGCAGAAAATAATTGTGACTCAGTGTATATTAAAATATGAAAATTCCCATATTATTTCATCACAATCATTGATTAATTTAAAATACATTCATCAATTATTGATAAACCCTACATGTACAGTGACACTGTGCTCTTTCTATACCCTCAGCACACACTTCATTACTGTCACGACAAAGCACACACTAGAGAAACGGCAACTCTGACACCAAATCAAGAAATGAACAGCTAACAACAGCCTTTTTCTTCTGGAAAGAACCAAAACCTTTAAACTGTAACCCAATGAGAAAGCAAAGATTAATGAATAAACTCTGCCTGACAGAGGTAGGAAGAAGACTTTGTCCTTAAGAGATCACCAAAATAAATGTTTCGGATCAAGTCATCCATCCCCTGCTGCCCTGGGTTACCATATTACTCATACAGGCCCATAGACAACAACAAGCTGCAATGCATTTCCAAGACACAACACAACACCCTACACCAGCGAGCACATGTCATTTGTAAACTGTCAGGGAGTTTGTGCCTATAATGTTATTCAGAGTGATGTGTCGACCCACGCAGCGCTCCAGGAAGTGCCATATGAGCAAAGCATCAAAGAAGACACACTTGCTCACATTGTACAGTATGTAAATGTATGGCAGGATATACAGAGAGATGGAGGTTCAGTGTTGTCATTCACCTGATTATCTGCTTTTGTATGTGAACCAAATAACAGAGTCTCTGTGCTCTAGGCCTCCTGTCTGCCCATGTCCATCATCATCGTGGGAGTAGGACCAGCTGAATTTGATGGTAAGAAGAATCTGGACTTCAAACAAGTAAAAAGGACTTGAGTTCAGAATATTAATCATAATTAACCAGATGCAGCGAGAACCATTTGTCTCCCTTGTACAATGTTCTCCTCAGAGCTAGGTCTTGATCTTTATCACAGAATCAACAGGGCCTTAATGTAAATGTAACGTGAGTGGCCCAGTGACTCAGAGTTCATAATGACTTGAATAAAAGAACATAATTGAGTGAGTTTTTAATATTTCTGATCTCTGATTTAATACTATGTTCTTCATTGCGGCTTGTCTGGTGGTGATTATCCTAAATTACATTTTTTGCTCACCTAAAGGAATAATTTGAAGACTTTGATTGAAATGTGAGAACTGCATTTTGAAAAGAGTCAGAAATCCATAAATGAAAATAAAAGGACAAATAAGTAAATCTATATGAAATAGGGAGGGTAACTTGATGTTATATTACAAGTGTAAAAAAGTGTGATTTTAATGTCTTGTTGCCTGCAGCAATGGTGGAGTTGGACGGTGATGAAATACGTATCTCCTCCAGAGGAAGATATGCAGAGAGAGACATTGTTCAGGTGTGTAACGATTCAACACTCACCTGTTTGTTTATAAAAGCATGTATTTAAGCATTTTATTTTGTTCATATTGACTTACTGTTTTATTTTTGTTCCCTGGATTCTATTCGGCTTTACTCTTAATCTTGATGCCTCTCACCAAATGTAAATTAAGGGGATGGGTTTTTAACCGTTAACCGCAGCAACCTTTTGCTGTGGACACAGGTGGCAGAAAAAAAACGATATTAAATAATCTTGTTTTATATTGTTTATTATACAATGATTCAATAGTAATTCACCTGAAATATTGCTAGAAGTGCATTGCGGTAAACTGCTTTATTGAATATGAGGAGGGGTGGGTAGAATAGTCAAAATATTTAATTTTACACAAGTAGAATTAAGAAGTAGGGACCCACATAGTTACTCGCAAATATACTTGAGTTTTGAGTAACTATTTGAGCGTATAATGTTGATGTAATAGGACAGACAAAACATTAAGTAGCCTGGAAATTCAGATTTAAGAAACCTAAGAAAATGCTGACACTAATTATCAAATCTTCAGGAAGAGTAATCAAATGTTTTATTCAAGATACCGAGGAAACATGAGGAATACCAGCAGGATCGGAGCTGGGCCCTAAAACCCACCCACTACGTTTGCATTTGCTGAGAGAAATCAAGAAGAATAAAAATTAAAATCGCTGATAAATAATTGCATGAATAAATAAATAGAATGAATAAAATGGAGACGGTAAAGACTTTTTATTTAAAACCAAAATTAATATAAAAATGTGTAGATATATTTTTATCATTATTTGTAGAGGCCGACCGATATGTGTTTTTCTAAGGCCGATGCCGATATGCTCAGCTGATATTTTTCCAAAATGTCTGGTCTATAATGCTGTAAAAACAAATATTTTGCCTCTCCAGCACTGGCCAATTTTAATGTCAATTTTAATCATCGTTTCTGTCCCAGCTTTGATTAGTTGTCGTTAGCATTATCATATTGTTACTAGCCTCAGCATTTTGCGCGGCGATCAAAAATACAATAGTGGAGGTTAAAACTAACTCAGTGATTACATTCTCCAGATTCTGCACTTCAAAATGACATGCAGCATGACGTCCATATTGACAGAGGTTTAGTGAAACTTCTGTTTAACAAACCTGAAGCTAACCAATTTTCATTGCGATGTTTCTCACCTCCCCTGAGGCCTAGGGAGTTGTGGGAGGACTCGTTTTAAAGCCCTGACTTTGCTCTTTCCAATGCAAATGGAAGTCTCTAGAATTTTCGGTCCCGGAAATATCAGCTTTTTTCAGCGCTAGATTGGCCGATAGCCGATATTGTAAAATCCCCAAATATCGGCCAATGTCCGATATATTGGCCAGCCGATATATCGGAGTGTGTGTTTCAATTATGCCTCGACAAAAGAGACTGAAGGAGGGGGTTCTCACTGGTCGTGTGTCGCCGGAGAGTTAAATAAATAATCTTTAACAATACAAGCCAAAACAATCCCTTTCAAAGCCAATGCACCTTCATTGTCTGCGGTTTCCCTTTGTCATGACAAGCAAACATTTGGCTGTTATTCATTCTGCAATGAAATGTTAATTTATGTAAAAAAAACAAAGTAACAATGATCCACTGCTTACCTCCAGCTATGAATTGTCTCTTTGAATCATCGCACATTGGAGATTAATGTGCAATGTGCAAGATCTAAAAATCTTATAAGACAAGAAAAAAAGACTGTACACAAGCCATAAGTGAGTCACGCCGCACCACTTGAGCAGCTGGAAGCGCGGACCACCCACACACATCCATACTAATGTACCGTGTCCTTTACGATGGACGAGTCACAGATTGAACCCAGTGCGGCATGAGTTGCTTTAGAAGTGTTAACTACAAGAAATGTAGAGTTAAAGAGGAACAAATCACTGACATAATTATATAACAACCATTGAAAGAGTAGCTATGCTGGAGACCTCTCTGTTGTTTATGACTTTATACTCAGGTTATTGGGCTATTGGTCACTGACTTCCCACGCACATACACAAAGTAAGTAAATAGGTAGAAAGTTGGACAGTCCTACCATCTCATCAGATTCTCACAAATTGAATGCTCAGAATTATTTGGCTATAGACATAATTTGTAGGATACACCATAACGCCTTTTTCTCAAATCGATACAAGGTCTCACTAATACTGTGTGCCAAATGCATGCAAGGCGGGTTTTTTTCCGAACTGTATCATGTTCATAGTAAATGGTGGGGGGGTAATGGGTACTGCAGCACAACTCGCTGCGGCCCACAATACAAAACAATGCGATGGCAGCAATGGAAGCAACGACAGGGCCACCAAATCACACAACATACACCCATACATACATACAAGCGTGCATGGAGGGCCTAGACAGATGCGCCCACAGCACGCACACGAAAAGAAAACGTATTTGTGATGAGGCCTATGCTATGTGGTGCATTAAAAAACAAGGTTTGAGTGGGCAGCTGTCAAAAGATGTGTGACCTCCCACAGTGTTATGCCCTAAAATAGGTGGTGCGTTTAAAAAAGACAGGAGTTAGCGGAAGTCCAGAGGAGTCCCGCCCCTGCATTCTCTCCATTCCTGCTTGCCCTGTACTGAAGAGGGTGCATATACTGTGTTTGTGATGAGCCCTATTAAAAAAAGCGAAGTTTGTGTCGAGAGATGTGTAACCCCCCCACAGCTGCCCAGCACCTGCTTGCCCTACACTTTATTTTATGTTTTTTTTTATTCGTTATTTACTGCGAGCACACCTGCACACACCCACATGCATAGGTACACGCCACACAACCCGACAGCGCCATCACCACCACCGCCGCATTTACTTCAGTTACATTTACTTCAGTAACGTTTTCAGTGATTCAATTCTTAATTCTTTCATCTTAATTTGACTTTGAACGAATCAGTGTTATTTTGGTAACATTTATATTTATTTTACGCAACAAAAAGTGTTGCAGACCGTCCTCTCTCCCAGCATAACGCCCATATCAGAGTTAAGATTTTGTGAAAGATCGCACAATGAGAAGACTTCCCCTACGCCCATCACATCACAGTGGGAGCAGCTGGACCTCTTACAAACATTCACGCATCCTCGCATTTAGCTCAAAGACGCTGTGAACTCTGCCCTGGCGCTGCCACTTGAGTGACTGTCGACAAATGTAAATGCTCAGAAGGGAAAAGTTGTAAAATATTGGTGGGGACTGTCTCTGGGGATATGTCCACACCAGTCCTAAAGGAAGTTATGCCCATGTCCTAATCCTAACCTTAAATCCATGGAGAACACTATGATGATACACAGCTGGGGAACATGGGCGTCGCTTGCTGGTGTTTTGTGTAAGCCAATCAAATCAACGCACAAGTTTGAACATGGGTTTATTAATTGGACTGCAGATCTTGGTCACAATACACTGCCTGACATGTATTTGCTCCATGTACCGCCTGCCTTTTTTTGTTTTTTTTTCAAATTGACAGTTTTGGTATCACCCATTTCTTAACACAAATGTGCAGGAATGATTAAACTCGTGATTGGATTGGACATCTTTGGACATTTGAACAACCCTTTTAGTGACACTCATAGCACACTTTATTACACCACTCAAAACTATAAAGAAAATTATTTAGAATTATTATTATTTTTTCTCAAAATGCATTATATTAGCAGAAAAAAAACAATAAATACATACTTTCGATGATACTGAGTGGTGAAACCTATATTCAAACAAACCTACATTCATTCTATACAAAAATTATCATAAATACATAATCCTAACAGCTCTCTTATTATTATTATTTGTTTATTCTTCTAAATCTCAAAGTATTTTACCTTTGAATGCATATTGTTATTGCCCCCACAAATTTGTAAAACAATTCTGAAGGCACATGGACAAACCACAAATGCAGGAGTCAAACCTGATATCAATGCTATGTTTACCACAGTATTTTGGTGTACTATGCTGTACTGCACTGTAGAATCAGATTGTTTGGTCACCCCAGAGGGAAAGGTCTTCCATATCAATCATAATGAATGAAAACTCTTGTCTAATCATGCTGTACCTCCCCATTTCCAGTTCGTCCCGTTCAGAGACTACATGGACCGGACTGGAAACCACATCCTCAGCATGGCGCGGCTGGCCAAGGACGTCCTGGCCGAAATCCCAGACCAGTTCCTGTCCTACATGAGAACCCGTGGGATCAAACCCTCACCGGCTCCACCCCCTTACACACCTCCAAGCCAACCGCTCCAAACCCAGATCTGAGTGCCGGGAAAACCAGTAGGGACCTCTTCGTACATGTGCCAACAGTGACTTTTGACCAGAAATATTTCCATCGTTGTATGGCCTGCTCTCGTTGTTGTTTATTGCAGCGGTGTTTCTCGTGTTGAAGAAGAAGCGCGAGGGTCGTACTTTAAAGCACCGGAGAAGTCAATGAGAGTCACTTTACTTCTTATTGTCAAGCATTCCTGTTTGTGTCTGGAACTGTATGCTCTATTTTGACATAGACAATGGATCTGAGAAAGTGAGGAATAATTGATGTGTTCAACGACAAATCTGGTGGAAATTAGATGAAGAGTATATTGAGTTGTAAATTGAATGTCTCTAGGCGATGAAGGAATAACATGATTGAAATGATCTGTCTGTAAATATCTTCTCTATCTCTCCTAGGGCTGGGCGATTTAGGAAAAAAATAATATTCGATTCCATTTTTTTTTTTTTCATAACAAATTAGATACATCTTGCTGATTCATAAAATTAGATACATATTTTATTCAAACCTCAGCTCAAACAAAAACAAATGCGATCATCAAGTCTTATTTAACGCACAAAAATCTTCCATTGTCTCGTCCAAACTCCCAAACTATGTACTGTTTGTGCCAAAGAAATGGCTGTAAACCTGTCGATTATAAAGTCCCATGACAATTATTGAGATTAACCAAAGAAGAAATTGTGATTTCGATTAAATTTCGATTAATTTCCCAGCCCTAATCTCTCCTTTCTCTCTATCTATCTATCTATCTATCTATCTCTCTATCTATCTATCTATCTATCTATCTATCTATCTACCCTACACATGTTTACAGTAAATGCTAACAAGGATTTACATATATCTTTTATACATACAGTTCCTAAAGCTTGTAATAAGCTTTTCTTTCACTCTTTCTATCTCTTTTTATCCCTGGCACGTGTGTCAGGCAGCAACAGTGCAGGTCCTGGTAGCTCTTCTGTACCGTACTGTACCGTGCTGTACCGTACCATACTGTAATCTGGTGTTGGTAAAACTTTTTGCATGAGTGTATCTCAGTGCATGCATATAGTGGTCCTGCACTACCTCTTCTCCCATTGTTTGAATGTGTATGTGTGAGGAGTGAGAGTCTGAGAATCTGTCTGTCCACAGTCCACACACTGTAAAAAGTCTTAAAAGTCTATTTTCCTACTGTCTAAATGGCTTTTTCCCTCTTTACATTCATGTTTGTCCAATATAGAGCTGTGTTTCCATACAATTATGGATAGAATTGGTTGTGTTTACGTGACATCACAATATTCTAAATGGCCTATAGTTTATATTGAGGCAGTTATGAATTCTATTGTGATAACCATGGTAAAAATGTTGATGGTTTTGACTTGGTTTATGCCTAATATCTCTGTAATTCCTGAACCTATCCACATGAAACAAAAAGTTCAACGTGTTTACTGTCTGCACATATGAACTAAGATTAAATTATTTTCTCATCAAGATGTCCAAGAGCAGTATCAAAACACAAGTGTGATATCAGTCACCTGAAAAGAAACTTTCAGCCAAAAGATGAATATGGCAGGATTGGACCTAATCCCTTACAAATAATGATCAAGATGACCATTTGTATATTATCTGTTTGGGAGATTTCTGTCAGAAACGGTCTTTCTCCCATCGTTGTATTAGCACGTGCCCTGCACCTGGCACTTTGACATCATCACATTCTAGAACGTGAATGCAACCTTTTGGTTTGAGCCCTTTTAGAGCTTTTTCTAGTCTATTAAAATTGTAAGTCAAAACAGCATGATTACGAGAGAACAGAAATGGTTCACAGACAGAGCCCTGGGGAACACCTTAAGAAGGTTTAATACATTTCATGAACACCTTCTTAAGAAACTTCTTAAAATTCATACTTACAAAGGCAGTGTCAGGAACCTGCACCAGATTCACGACACGTTCTTAATTAGGGAAAATACTTCAACACTAATCCAAAACTAATTACCAACAAAACCCCAAAAGAAAAAAATCTCATCAAAATGTTTAAATAGATATACTCTATAACCTGTACATTGCAAAAGCGTTTTCCTTTTCTTCTCGCGGGTCAGTCCCTTAAATTTCAATTTGAATGAGAAGACCTCCTTGAAAATGAGATGATTTATCTCAAGGGGCTATTCCTCTTGAAATAAATAAATATAAAATAATAATTTATGCGGTGGCCGCAGCATGACATTCCACCCGCGTTGCTCAACGAGTAGAGCGCACGCCTTTGAAAATACAAGTGAAAAAGTGGCTCGTAGGTCGTAAGGTCGACGCTCAGATAACGTTAATGCAGCGCATTTAATGCTATTCGTGAACAGCGGCATTCAAATGTTTTAGCCGTAATACATTGGTACTTTACTTGCCATTAATAAAAGTACAAGTGGCATTACCAATGTATTTCTGAATAAAGGTATCTGTAATTTATTATGAGTATATTTATATTAACATTTTGGAATCAATTAATACATTATTTAATATGTACAAATATATATGACTCAGAATGTTGGGTTCCATCAGGAGCATGATTTTTTTTGTGCGGAAGAGTCCTCCTGACTGTTCTTACAAGGGAACGTTTTTTTTTTTAGCTCAGAACAAGTTTTGTGAATGCCAAAAACCTTCCTAAGAAGACAAACAAATGTGTGTGTAAGAACGTGTCGTAAATGAGGCCGAATAACTTAATCTATTCATAAATATCTAGGTTAGAAATTGAATGGAAACACTGCTGCTGTATGTCTGCCTTTGACTCCATTGAGTCCTGTCTCACTGTGTGTCCAAATCCACGTCCCTGCCCATGTAGAAATGTAACAGCAGCTGCTCTCAAACTAAATGCAGTTTGAGTAAAAAAAGAGCCCAGTGGTCAAAAATGCAGAGAAACATGTTTTTCCTAAGTTTGCTTCATCTGTTTTATTTTCTTGTGCCTGTTTTAATTGCACCTTTAGCTTTGATATCGATTTTTATACATTTGTTTTACTGTGCATTTTTGTATGTGCCAATCATGTGTAAAAAGGTGAAATGAAAATCACCAAGATTTTATTGTTAAGAATTTGCTAGTTTTGTATAGAAAGTGAAGAAGTGTTTCTGAGTGTTGTAATGATTGAGTGAAAAAAGTGAATGATGTTTATACGTTAGTATGTAATGATTAATATAATGAATGTTAAGATGGGTTCTTACGAATAAATGTGAAGTAGATTACTACAAATACCTGGAAGGATCATCACAAACAAACTATAATTCTATATTTCAGGGAACTTACATTAACTTGACTCAATTTGGTCAAACATTTTGGCAAGAGCTTGTATGGAAGGTTTTTTTTGGCTTTTTAATGTAAATGTCTTTGAATAATAAGCTTTCAGTCACTGGATTTTCAGACACACAAAGGCATTATTTTATTTTATTTGTTGAAATCAGTGTTTATTTCTTCAATACTTCAAATGCAACACTCTAAATTTCATGTCAAATTTGCAGCAAAATACAACATTCGGACCCCAGACATCCTGAATACTAAGGCGTGAGTAGTGATCTGTGTGTCTGAGGAGAAGATAGACAGGACGTTCCTAATTGGTCTGTCTCTGTGTGTAGGATTTACTGAACGGAGGTGTTGAGTCAAGTCAAATCTGAGAAGGTAGATTGGATGCTCTTCCTGATGGTTTGGTTTAGTAACTTGGAAGAAAAAGAGAAAGATCCGCACAACTGTAGTTAGCTCACCAATTTATTGCTCACCGAAAGTGGTGGTAACGTTTCGGGTCCTAGCCCTTCATCAGTTTCGGGTCCTAGCCCTGTCTGATGAAGGGCTAGGACCCGAAACGTTACCACCACTTTCGGTGAGCAATAAATTGGTGAGCTAACTACAGTTGTGCGGATCTTTCTCTTTTTCTTCCAATGTACTTTTTGGATCCAGCACACTGGTTTAGAGCGTCGGATGTGCGTGTCTCTCCTCTTCCATTGGTTTAGTAACTCACAGGACTGACTGCCCATGATATCCCAGGATGTTTGGTGTGAATGTTTTCTCTGCAATTTTCACACTCTGATTTATTCAGGACATTCATGTTTAGTAGGTGCTTCAGAGGAAGCTTGTTTGAAAGAGAGAAATAAGCAGATTCCAAAACAAATCTGCTCATATAGTTCCAAATTTATAAACACATGTTTACTACATACTGCATACACACTTCTTAATTGTGCATTATGTATCCAACCAGAAACTCTATAACACAATCAGCCCTGGAGCGTCATAGAGGCCACCGGGATGGGAAGTAAAGGCACCTACAGTATATACACCACCCATACCGTCAGGGATTAGTGAAAGGTCAAATGCGCACTAATATCAACTTTTTTTCGCCAGCATAAAAAGTTACATAATGCACCTTAAGATTATTGAAAAGACATATATACATTAAATATTTAAGAGGTTACGTTTTAATTTTAAATTCAAAACACTTTATTGTATTTTTTTACTTGACATTTAAATTTCACAATCTGACGACAAAACTCTTACATAACCATGGACGAAGTAACATTTTGTTACGAAAGTGTAGAGCATACATTTTGCTAATGAGCTCCAATATAATGACATACATTGTTCATTTAGACTGAGCGTGTACCAAGCTGACATGATTTTAAAAATAAAATAGTTTCAGAATCATCTCTCTCAATGTAACCATAATTCCTAGTCTTAACTTTTAGTCTGGTCTGATTTGGTACAGAAGGAACTTGACTCAATATTCACCCAGTATTACCCCTACCTAATACTAATACCAGAACAGTTAAGGGATTTTACTACTTTTTTTTCCCCTTCCCCATCCCTTTAGTTTATGCTGCCGCACTTTCCCTAACCTTCCATGCAGTGTTTTGCTGCTGTAGCACAGTGATGTGATGACATGGTCAGTCGCCCGTTGTTGAGCAGTTACAGTTATAGCTTCTTTAACAATTTGGGCTCAGATCATTAGGACCGTGGGTCAGTAATTCACCCCACTACTGCACATCTTACCAAGCTGTTAGCGTTCTCAGGCATCAGGGGGCGAGACCTATGTAGCTTCAGTGATTAGGAAAAGTGAGAACATACTTTTTGAGGCAGGTCTTGGGGAGAACCAAGATGGCATACCTGCTGGCTTTTACAACTGAAGCGTTTTGTCACATTTTTACAAACAAAACTGGCCTTATAGTCAGACAACGTGATTTCTAAATGCTAATCTACCTCCTGACGTTTTTTGGATCCTATTTGACATTTTCACTCAATGCACATAATGGAAACATAGAAACAACTGCACAGAACAACAAAATATAACTTCTAATAGAACACAACGTTGTGCCAAGAGCATGTGTCAATTATTTAGCAGGCTGCCAAATTTGTATTTGATCTAAATAATTAGGTCTAACCCAGGGACAAAATTGCCATAAGCTAATCAGTTTTGGTGACATTTTTGGCCATATTGAAATGGTGCTGAAAAAATAATTATGAAATGAAAATTGACTATGGACTAAGTAAACAAATAAGCTAAAACACATTAGAAATGACACTAAACACCTAAACAAACATTATTGTATTTAATTAAACTTTATGCTAGACTAGATTGGTGCAATTATTGTGTATTTGTTAAACTAGATGGGAAAAAACACACTTTTCCAGTGCCCAGAGTAGAGCCTGCTGTTTGTGAACGAATGAATGGTTTTGTAAGTACATTATCTATGAGTTTGTGAATGAATGTGTTCAGTGAGTAACGTATACACATTAATATTTGTTTACTAAAACTATCCAAATACTGTAAAATATTGTTGTTTGTTATATCTTCTGAACAACATGCACTATGTTTGCATGTACACTTTTACAAAAGATGCACCTGTTCCTTTTGTATAAAGTGTGTTTTGAAATATAAACTCTATATGAAATTGTAAAATTGCCTTAAAACTTTCTCTGATTTTCTTGGATTTGTGTGATGCCTTCTTCAGAAATCGTTCAAGAAAGTAATGATTATACTGTATTTTGTGTAAGTGTTTTTGAATTGCTTTCTCATGCATTTTCTTTGCTAAACTTAAATTATGAAGTATTATATCTTGTCATTTTTTCAAACCATGATTTATCTGGTTGCACTTTGCTTTCCAGCTTCAAATTAACATGGTAACAGAATGGAAATAGTAACCAGTAATAATATGGGAAAATGCATTTTACAGCCCTGTTTCCATACTATTAAGAAGACAATAATATAATAATTATTGAGATACCGGCCATTTTTGATGATGATTTGCAGTCTGTAGGCTAGGTTATAGGGTTAGGGTAATAATTAAACATATTACAATTCAATTAATTAGGTGATCCATGTAATTTCCATATCATTAGACTGTGAAGTACTATGCTATTTCCATCCTGTTATCATGCTATTACTATGCTGGAAAGTAAAATGCTACCATTAATCAGAGAAAGCATGGCTGAATCTAATATAATAGATGACTATTTATGTATCAAAATATGGATTTTGAAATAAATATTAATATTTAAAATAATAATAGTGTTTGTATGTGTTTGTTAATTAAGCCCATCCTTTGAGTGGATAGATTTGGTATCTTACTCAAATAAATGTTCTTAATCCATCATCTTTACTTGGTTGTTTTAGTGTTGAGGACATTTCACCTCTCACTGCACCTGTATAAGTAGATCTTTGCCAGTTTTGTTACAAATGTCACTGTGATTGTGTCACAAGCTTGACCGGCAGCTGATCCAAAACTACCAGAACTTTAATTAATATTGAATATTATATATCAATACGGCGCTTTGTTTTGAACTGCCTCGATGTTGCATAGCCTTCATTAAGTGTGTTTGGACTGTATACCCACCAAATTCAGAGACAGTGTGTTTTTCTGTTTGTGCCTTATCATTTTTGCACTGTTATTTACACACGTTTCTTTGGAGCTAGAGGAGATAGAGGAGCTTATTATTGTTTGGCAAAGCAGCATTGCAAAATATGTAACACATTCATCATTACAGTGCTGATATAACAGGCTTCAAGCAGCGGTCGTGTCAACTATATTTTTCTTCTCACACGTAAAACAATTGGATTTGTGCATCTCTTTTAGCTCTCTCCTTTGGTCTGTTGACACGGGGGGTAAAGTGAAGGAGATAGATAGACTGATATGGCTGGTAATTCTGCTCCTGAGGTTGAGACACGGTGATGGTGCATGGTGGAGGTATTCAAATTAATTACTTGAATGAAATCTTCACTCAATCCGAAGATTAAGAATGAGAAGGTACAGAAACATAATGAGAATTCTTCTCAATAGTAATCATCGGATGGCCTTTATCCCCTCCTGGAACCGCCACCTTAACGTGGTGGAGGGGTTTGCGGACAGCTTGCCCATTCCAATGGCCCCTCCTGGCCAGGGAATTGAACTCAGGAGGTTAGAACGGTAACTTTGGTGCCACCCAAGATGATGGGAAGAATTTGGAAGACATTTTCAGATCGATTTTTGCTTCTATTTTATTATTCCTGTCTCAGCCCTGAATGTGATGAATCAATCTCTCTATTATTCAGACTGTCAAGATGGTTGACAGTCTGGTAAACACATGGACAGTCCAGACTCATCCATCAATATCTGTCTCTGTCCATATACGATTTCAAAATGTGTGCCAATGTCCTCAGAGGCCATACCCAATTTTACAAATGAAAAAGTATTAGCATAACATCCAGTAATTGATTTTCCACATTAGCATGAATTTGCAAAACAGATTTCAATGTGAGGTGAGGAATGCTGTGATCTAAAATATGTAAAACCATGAACTGATGGGATGCTAGGGATTTGTGGTTTATTCATTTAGCATTTGACGACTTAAATGCTGTTAAGGAGTAATAAAATATCACTGAGAAAAAAATGATGACAAATAACTTCCATGTTTTATCAGGTTTTATCAGTAATAGCAGATAACAAGTTGCACTCAAATCTAGCGCTAAACACTGCACTGCCTGCTGTCAAATTCAAAATGTGCAACATATTATAAAAAGGAAATACACACACATACACATGAGGAAGCACATACAAATTACATTCAAATGTTCCCAGTGCTTTATCTATTTATTTGATATGGCTTTTAGTGTTAAAGCAAAACTGCTAATTTGCAACACGTGTCCATAGGAGGCTTTTAGACACATTTAAAAAACACACACGCAGTATATATTATAAGAAAGGGTAAACAATACACATCAACAATATATTCCATACTGCATTACCACGTGCACTGCTCAGATTTGACTTCAGCCACTGTTTCAGACCTTTGTTAATGCTGTTCCTGTCTGCAGTTTTAAGTGAGTGGGCAGAGAGTTCCACAGTCTGATCAATCTGTAAAACGATGAAGCACTCCAACCATTGTAGTCACATTCACAGCAGCCAGACCCTCCCCCGACCACCAACCTTTAATTAGATTTCTCATTTACTTAAAAATTCAAGTTAATATCGCTAGCTATCGGAGTGCCAGAAAACCCTCACATATTTGTACTAACATTAATTTGTCATGTTTTCTGAGTAGGATCCCCTTTTCATCCTTGACGTTTCTATAAATAGCTTGCCCACTCGCTGCTGTCCCATGAGGCCCGCAGAGGAGATGGATGGTTTGATGAAAGTCCAAGCAGAGGCAGCGGGGTGAAGGGAGGTGTAAATATCACTGTCAATCAACTTTAATGCAATGTGTGGAGAGGGTCAGTCACGCAGGAGCTTGTAAATATACAAGAGAGAATATGCTTAGAGCTCTGTCCAAGGCCAAAAAGCAAAAGGGAAAAGCACTGAGACACAGTAAAGAGGAGGGATACAAGCTGAATGTGAAGGATAGAATATGTGAAATGTGAATAGAAGCCATCCACAAATCCAGGGATTCCAATTGGTAATTTCCAGATGTAATAAGTTTTAAAAACACTGTAAACCATATTTGTTAATGAAATGAGGTTAAATAAAAAGAAACAGAAAAAAAAAAAACACACACACAATTTTTTTCAGTGAATAACTCATTTAAAGCATGAAATGTTTTATACTGAGAGTTCTAGGCCTATTTGGGGTAAATGCAATGCACAAGTAATGTTAAAAAAGAAAGGAATTGCAAGTAATGTTGTATCTATGCCATGATTTTGTGTTCTTCTGATTGTTGCTCTTGCTAATAAATCTGGCTCTGGACATGATACGCACCTCTCTGGGAGTTTGTGTACGATTTAAACTTCCACACATAGATACAAATTAGGGTGGTTCACAATATAACGGTATTTGTACACGTTTTTTCAGATTTTGCCAGATTGCATTTTTCCTTTTTCCTATTGACGTTTTAAACATCTGCACGAAAAATTGAGCCAATAAGACTCCAATAGAGGGTGGCACACTTTTTCACAATGTTCATTGCTCTAGAGTCTCCAACAGGCCTGATTCAATCTGGCCCCTGACTTGTAGAGCACAAATTCCTGAGTATGTAAAAAAACAAAAAAAAAGTCTTTAGCCCATTCCTGTGTGGAGTTATGAATTTTAAAAGGAATGACCAGAATGCTCACTCCAGCCTCTAGGGGGCAGCTTAAATAAAGAAGGGAAATAATTCCACACATGTCCAGCAAAGGACACTGACATAAGAAGAGGTCAGGATATAAACAACACATTATAATCACTTGTCTAATGGTCAGTCTGCCTCAGGGTGGCTGTGGCTACAATGGTAGCTTGCCACCACCAGGTGCTGAGTGAATGAATAATGTCCACAGTGTAGCAGAGACTTGTGACACGGGCTTGTTAAGTGTAATACAAGTGTAAGTCGAGGTTACAGTCAATAGTGTTCCCAATCAAAACATATTTTACTGGAGCTTTTGTTTATGGACCCCGGCAATACATTCTCAATATATTTTGGCCCCCAGCGGAATTTACTTGGAGACCCCTGATCTAGAGTCTAGCCTATACCTAACAATATGCAACTTTCGCAGGAAACAGGAACTTGAACGAAAGGTCTCCCTGTACTTACACTGCTTAGAACAGTGTATTTGATGTATGATGACTTTGTTATCTTTGATACTTTACCTCTGTGTAGGCTATTTGCACAATGTGGAACAAAAGTTGCTTTTGGTCTTCATTTCGTACAGATTGTTGAGAGTGATGCTTCTCCTGCTGTCGTTGATGACCTTGAAGGAATCAACTTTATCTTGCAGATTCTCATCTGTGAGAGAATGCACCTCACATCATCAGTAAAACCTTCAAAGAAGTGGACTGAGCGGCGAGTGATGAGGCCAGAGATGGTAGTTGTAATGCTCTTGCAGAAGAGAGACTTGGCACCAAGTCTTCTGAGCTTCTTTTCGTGGGTCAGGTTTTACGCCCAGGGAGACTCCACAGACTGGCAGATGGACCTCAGCTCACTCAGCGCTGTGATACCGTTCATTCTTCCGTATTTAAGCACACGCAGCATGTTGTGCATTCAGTGTTGGGGAGAATACCTTGAATTTGTATTTACTTACTGAATACTGAATACTTGCCTTAAAATTTATTTTGTAACGTATTCTGTTACCTTGTCTAATCAGAGAACTCTATTCTGAATACTTTGAATACTTTTAGAATACTTTCACATTGATTGTCATTATATTTGTATGGCATATAATTACAAAAATTAAGACTACGATTGTTGGAGCACCTGCTATAAACTTACTTACCATTAATTAGGAACTCAAAAACTCTCTTGGCAAATGGAGCAGCAGATCACAGCGCCTCATGTGACGCATGTGCAGTTTGTATAAACTGTGGCATATTTTAGGAGAAAAACAGCTCATTTTTAAAAGTAATTTCTTAATAATGTTGTGCAATGTGGAGCTAAAATTCAATGATTGAGTCTGGGATGTATTCCCTTGATATTTGTAAAGTAACTGTATTCTAAATACTCTCAAATTAAAGTGTAACTTTACCAGAATACAGTTACTCAAAATGAGTATTCTAAATACATATCATTACATGTATTTAGTTACTCCCCAACACTGCATGCATTTATCAAGTCTAAAGATTTTATCATCCTTCATTTTACTTATCGAGTGGTAAGTCGATATAGTAGGTAATTATCACGACAGGCCCAACATTAACTATGTCAAAATTTCGAGTATCAAGTATCAACACTTAAATGTGCAGCAATTAACTCCATTTTTGGTTCAGATGCTTAGAATACCAATTGGAACAAGGTAAAAAATTGGCCGAAGTAGGCTACTTGCATTTTTTGTGTGAACCACCCTAATACATATTGCTTCAGACTATAAGGACATAGATGCTACACCTTTTCAATTCGTTAATTCATTCATTGTCATGATAAATAAAAGAAAAACTGACAAATATATAAATTAATACAGAACAAAAAATGTGCAAATTGAATTCCTTCAGCACCGACTCCTTCCCCATTAACTACTAACAGGATTGTAAATCAAATGGTTAATCAAAAAAGATTATCCTTGGTTGAACACAAACTGTTGCAATAACAAATACCTGCTGATGGAGGTAAGGTCATACTGCATCCCACTGTTTCTCCAGATCTCTCTCCTTTTCCTCCTCATTAATTGTTTAAAAAGTCTTCAGTGACTGGTAATGTGCTAATTAGGTGTCATAAAGCCTTGAGACTGGGGTTTTGTTCTCTGAAGGCTTGATGTCTTAATGCATGAGTAAGTCTGAGAACATTGCCGATGTCTGTCACCCTCAGCCCTAATTATGTTTCTGTCCTTTCTGACACTGCTGTAGCTTAGTAACCAACTGTGATGCCGCGTAAGTTTCCTCTGAATAGTCCAACACTAAAATAATGCAATATTGTTTTAATTTCGAGATACTATTGTGATGTCATACGAGTAATACCTACATTTGTTTATTACTTAATTGGATCAATAATTTCTAGTCTTCCAGATTAAAATACTGTAATAGAAAAGCAATACAATGACATAAATACATAGTCAATACACAATACAGGCTATAAAGACAAAACATGTGCTTTGTTAACATGTCACGTAGCAGATATAGCCATGCCTTGACTAGATTCCTCCACTCGCACAAAGTTATCCTCTCCAGACTTCTACGAACAGCCTCTCAGAAACCAGTGTGGGCAGTTTATAATTGCTGTGTGCTACTAATAAGACAAAACACATGTTTAGGCAGCTCCACCCACTGTTTCTCCCACAGCATGTATAAATAGAGCCTTGTGTGCCTGTTGGTGGAGAGAGGTGACTGTGTTTATTCATATGCAACTGCCTAAATGAGATATACAGCATAGACAGCTCTTCGTTGCTTCATATTAAAGTCATTCAAATATCTCAACACACAGCCAATATCATAAAAACTGTTGGTATCAAAAGTGAGTACACCCTTCAATGAAAATGAACAAGTTGGGGTCAAAATGTCAATATTTTGTGTTTCCACCAGGGGTTTCCAGATATTGCGCTCTTCCAACCTGTTTGAGGATGCCCTACACAAATACGATCGAGGCCCTTTACCGTCTGCTGCAGGGCCGTAGTCGTCTTGGAGGCATGTTTGGGGTTGTTCTTATATTGGAGTACACACGTGGCCGAGCTCCCGAAGAGAGGGGAGCTTTCTCCAGCATAGGACATGTTGGTATTGATGGTTCTCAATATGGAAACTTAGAAATCTTGTGACATTTCAGAAGCTTAATAAAGCAATAGTTACGTGTATTCCTGACATAATCAAAGCTAAAGGTGGTAGCAAATATGAGTGTGTGACCCCTTTGGTTTGGCCTGGTAGCGTACAAAGCTTGTGAATTTCAATGCAGGTTGCCGAAATGCATTATTCAAGGGAAGCCAAATGTGTTTATCTGCAACTGCTAAGTCATGAACAAAGAACAAAATATGATGCAAGTGGATTTTAGGTGTTAAGAGCTCAAAAGCATATTCACAACTTTTGACAAATTTTCATCGAACATCAGATAATTAGAAAATAAATCTCCAATTCAAACTCAGACTTAGAATACATTGGGAAGTCAAAGCTAAAAAAAAAAGATTCTTTCTGTGGGTTCTTTATTTTGAACTGTAAAATTGATAAAGGGTAAGATCTCCCCCTAGTGGCATAAATTAAATAAACACGTGGAAAATGGTTTCTACAAAATCACTTCCATTTATTATGGGAGATTAGAGCAGGGAATCAACACTGGACATGTTTACAATGAGAATAAGCAATTTTAATCCTTAGAAAATAGAACACACTGGCCACACAGCCGGTTTGGGAACATAAAGGTTAACTACAAGTACTCCTTACAATCAAAGTGATTCACAAATAATTAACAGAACACTTTGAAAACCCAACAAGGGACAAGACAGAGAATAAAGATCACAGTGTGCAATACATTAAGAGAAATCAAAATAACAAAGAGTAGTCCCTCAGTCATTTTTTCACATCACAATTCTCAGTGTTCATCTTCAAGAAAGTCATCGTTACAAACACACCCAGTACAAAACAAACAATATGGCTATGTCTTCGCATTTGGTCTTTAGGCTACACGCGCAGTACTTTACAACTCACTGGTTTTATTTACTTACATTCAGAGGATTTTGGACAGTTTTAAACAATGTTGTGCAGGGTTTCTTTGTTTTAAAGTTGCCCCAGATCATTACAGTTCAGTTAAAAAACAATTAAACAAATATAAAACAAATTAAAGCCGCAAGCGGCATCGAACGGCCCTCACTGGCCTAATGTGCCATTAACCTTTTTCAGTAAACATCAAAACAAAATGTTTAGCCTCTCCATGTGAATAATGGCTTCAACCTGCAGAGGGCACTAGTGCACCCTAAACCTTTTTAATTTCACAAGCAGCATCGGACAGGCCTTACTTCAATGACCACAAGCTCCTTACAGAGGGGGCTAACGCGCTGTAATTGTGTATAATGTGAAATCTGTTTGTCAGTCCCATTAGAATAACAAGGGGGACCCCGGGCGTCACCATGGCAACACTGTACATAATACGATATAGGTCCCATTGGCTTTTTTGATCGGGATGCCATCAACTATTTTTGTGGCGAATTTCATCCATTTACAAGAAACACATTTTTTTCCATAATTAATTTTTTCTTCTCAGCCTAGAGGGGGCGCTATCACGCCCAATGTAACTTTTTCACAATTGTTGTGTCCGGGAGTGAAAATTCAATAAAATGTATATTTCCGATTTTTTATCGGAGTTTGTTTGTGCGAATGGGAGCATTTTGTTGTTTACGATAAGTCGCAAAATTCTTCGTAAAGATTGCGGCTTTGCTGGAAACAAACCGTAAAACTTGGCAAAAAAATGTTGATAACTTTTGATGCCCCACATCTCGAGATGAGCTGGAGCGATTTAAGCTCAATTGGTGAAACGCCCTAGGAGGAGTTCGTTAAAATGCGACATCAGCGAAAACACTGACTCAGCACTTTCCAGACTTCCTGTCAAAATAGCGTACTTCCGGTTTGTCAGGGGGCATGGCCACAATAATATTTTTTGTTTGTCGTCACATAACAAATATCTGTACAGACAGAGAGAGACAGAGAGAGAAAAGAAAACAAAGAAAGACCACACCAGAGGTGGTGTGGGCCCTTTTTCTCACTGTTTTACACGGTGAGTTTACAGTTGACAGGGGGACAGCGCTTACAGCACACCTAGGTACCGTGCGCTACTCGCAGTGCGTTGCGATTACATGAGGCCCTTGCGACGGCAGGCCGCTCGGGCCTAATTATATGCAAATGTGTTTGGTCTTTATGCTCTATGTATAGATTGTTGTAATGACGATGCTTTTAATATTTGTGCTTAATGGCACCAGAACTTAAAACACGCTTCATATCATCATCACCTGCAAGTTTTAGACCAAAAGCATCTAATTTGAGGACAGAATGTTCCACTACCGCCTAATGTATTCCTCACGCTCTCTCACTTGATAATATCTGTATTTTGTCAGTGACCATTGTAACTGATTGAAGGTAAACCAAGCATTGATCTCTCCTGTTTTTCTTATTTTTATTAGTTCTTGTTTTCTTTTCTTTCCATTCCTCAGCATACTGCAATCACCACATAAACCTCTGTTTAGCAGTGCTGTCAGGCCAAGGGAACGTCTTACTAATAAAGATGTAAACTGTTGCCACATTCACCACAGTGTACAGAAGAAACTCTATGATCAGTCTGGGGAGGGATGGAAGTGGCATATGTAAGCGGTACATCAAATATGGAACAATGAAGTACCTGAATTCGAGTAGTTTTTGCGGTACAGTAGCTGCCATAATGCATACCAATAACGCCAGGATCCAAAATAACGATCTATACTTAATAGAGTCCAAAAAACTCCAACCAGCAAAGACGTATGCTGGAACTAGAAGGTATCGAACCAGTTCGTGCCTTTGGAAAATGTTCTTCCACACATAGAAAGGGTAATGTCGATTATCAGCGAGGAGGTACTTGTGCACAAAAGTGAACTTCCAAACAAGAAGCAAAATAAGCATCGTCACAACAAGAAAGAAAAATGGCTGCCTTTTCAGAGAATTAAGAAATCTGACAACACGATAGTAGCACACTGTGAGGGGTAAGGCGAAGAAAAGGGTGAATGAGAAAAAGTAAAATAGCTGGGGGAAGTTTAGACAAGCTTCGTGACTTGTTCTATCACCAACAACTATGCCATCATTGAGGATTACAAACAGGAAAAATCCAATGGCTACAAGAACATACGGCCAAACCAGTAGTAAAACTGATTTGACATGCACAGGATTTGTCACAAACTCCAATGTAAAAAGCAGCACTTTTTTCATCCCGTAGAAATTCAGAGGAACTTGGGATTTTGCTTCATCTTTCTTCTTTGTCTGTTCCACTCGCCAAGTCTCGTCCATTTTGGCGGCAACTAAAGATCCGGCACAAAAAGCCACCCAGATGATGTTGGTTTGACGGAAAAGTACGGCACACACCCCCAGAAGTGCTGAGGCCCTGTGGCAGCCGTACAGCGTCATGAGGTATGTGAAGAGGGTGAAGAAAGTAGATCCGGCGTCTGTGTAGTACAGAAAGTTGAAGAAATACAGCACTGGAAAGGTGGAGAGGGAAAGCGCAGAGAGGATTCGACGTGAGGTTGTGCGAGTCTGTAAAACAAAGAAGAGAAAACAAGAAACAAGAATTTAGTAGGTTTCTTTTACTGTCTAGATAGGATTGGCATTGTGAATGTTTGTTTTTAGTTTACATAAGTCTTCTATCTAAACTAAACAAATGTTAATTGGCCCTGGTTAGTCACAGAAAACAAATTGCATTTCTGAAATATACTCCCAATGAAAATAGGTGCTACATTTTCCATTAATTATTTAAACAATGGGATAAAAAAAAAAAATCATCATTTAATTTTCTTTAGCAATTATGCTCGATTGCGCATTAACACTACTTCACCTTCTCCCGTTGGTGCAGCTTGCAGATGAGCAGATAGAGCAGGTAGAGGTTGCCGCAGTTGAAAAGTAGATTGATGAATCGCAGCATAGCAGTGGAGCAGACCACAGCCCCGCTCAGGTCAGCCAGCCACACAATGGGCTTTATGACCCCCACTGAGGCAAGGTACAGACCGGGGAGGGTGGTGATCATTGGATCCCACTGTAGAGAATATTTATGAAGATTATTAAATGATGCTTATGAAATGATGCCCAGTTAAACTAACCGCAAAGGAAGCTTAATGCGACTAAAAAGCATGCGGGACATTACAAAGATTTTATAAAGCACTCTTCCTGAATGTGTGGTCAATCCGAAAAAAGCAGCACTGACGTATCACATAAATGCTAGGTGAGATTACTTAAGTACCTGTGAATAGGTAGCGTTCACGTGACATCACAACAGTCTAAAGAGCTTATAATTATAAACTGAGGAGGAGGGCAACTGAAAATTCCATGGCGATAACTATGGTAACTGACGAAGAATCCACATGAAACAAAAACTCTTTCAAATTTCATACGTCAGCACATATGAACTAATGTCCAATTATTTTCTCTGAAAGGCGTCCAAACAATATTTTGGACAATATTTGGAGACAATATTAAAAACATGAGCGTGATGTTGGCCAATAAGAAGGACTTTCAGCCATAAAAATAATGCGTCAGGTTCCTGAATCCAATCACCATTAAATACTGATGGGGAAAATAATTTGTTAATTTTCGTTTTGTAGATTTCTTACAAAACTGTATTTCTCCCATAGAGTTGTATTGGCCCCTGCCCTCCACCTGGCATTATAACATCATCATTCTAAATCGTAAACGCAACCAAGAGAGATATTATACCACCACCAGCACTAATAATAATAATAATAATAATAATAATAATAATAATAATAATAATAATGCTACCTCAGTAAAAATCTTTTAGCAATTAAAAGATTTTCTAACAATAATAATAATCCTCAATTCAGTTTTAAACAAATCCAGACTACAAATGCTGTAATTTGCTCATGTACCACAACATTGAACCAATACAATGTAAAATGTTCATAGTGCATAAGATTTTCTGCACTAACAACACATCTGGGGAATCGACGCCAACACGATTAGAGAATTTAAGCTGGTCATAAGTGAGCGGCTATTTGTCTAATCCCACAATATTTTCAGACAAATAGAAAAGTCCCTACAATTTACCTCGCTGAATTTCCCTTGGCAGTATTTTTGAGCTTGTGGTATGTGGAATATTTCGTCCATATAGGGCTCCCTCTGCTCTCGGGTCACTCTGGAGAAGACGAGGCAGGAGACAAAAAAGTTGGTGCTGCATAGAGCCGTGAAGATGTAGCCTTCAAATTTCTCCATGGTGTTACCGTCGATCGATTTAAAACTAAAGTCAGTGCAAGGCTAGCTTTGATACGGTTTGTGACGCATTACGACACGGTCTAAACGAAAATCCAACGCGTCTCACTTGATAAATTTGGGAGGAAACGCAGAAAATGAAGTGTTTGATTTTTGACAGCTGGCGGTGCACTCCGCTTAAACGCTCGACAACGAATCGCATCACGTTTCAAAGGTTCCGCTGCTGAAATCAAGTTTTATTCAAGTATTTTCTCTTATTTTAAACAAATACAAAGTTACAATTTACCTTGAAATCTAAACTGTGGTAAAATAGTATTTTACATGCATACTATCACAATCCCTCATTATGTTTCATTTTGAGTGGTGTCACTATGTTATGGTTCCCCCTACCGCGTAGGAGTGTTTAGTTTACATGAAGAGGTGAGCTTCCGTAAAAACTTTAAACTACCAATATGCATCTAACTCAAGAACTAGAACTTCACCCCGGCCAAAGAGTGACCCAGATGCTGTTCATGGATGTTAAAAACACCGCCGAGCTGAGGAAGAGAGCCATGGAGGGTAAATTCAATGGTGCCTTGATCAATCCTACAATGGTAAGTAATTAATGGGAAAGAAGTAGAAAAAAAACTGACTGTACCACCACTTGTAAATGTTAGTAATCGGCAAGTCTGTCAAATTATATAATGTATATATATATATATATATATTAAAACATATATGATTAGCGTTTACAATTTCACAGCATTCCCATTCGCATTAAAATTAGTTCAATATTAATTATTTCTTTCACAGTTGGCAGCATCTGTTTTCATTGACAAGCAGAGCCATTACCAATGTATGTTTGAACAGTTTTTATTCTGTATTTTCATTACAGTTGGTGAGTCCTTTCCAGGTGCTAGTAGCAGCAACCAAAGCAGTGCATTTACAGAACATTGGTAAAATGAAGACAAGAAGTCTGTTTTCAGAGATCATTTTCAATCTTTCACCTAACAATAATGTAAGTTGTCCACATCCAAACTATAAAATGAAATTGATGACTTTCATAATGTAATCTAAATCCTGTTGCAGATCTCAGAAGCCTTTAAACGGTTTGGTATCTCAGATGGAGACGGTTCAGTTTTGGTGGTTTTAGTTCATAACCAAGATGACCCTCCGTCACTGTCAGACATCATACGTCAAGTGGATGGACAACAGGCCCCAGTGGATGATGTGTCCTCTCTCTCAGATACAGCCAAAATCAAAAAGGTCTGCCACGATCCTTTTACTTTGCATTACATGATAATATTGGTGAAATTAAAAATAGCATAAGTAAGACACAAAATGTCTTACCTGTTATACTTTAAATCTTCAGTATTTTTAACTCAGAGTTTTCCTTGCAGTTCTTTAAAATCACCCCACAGGAGGAGAAAATCGGGACGCTGTTGGATGCAGTTGTGTGCAGAATGGCAATTAAGGATGTTCTATAACACCTCTCCCAATTGTCTCTACATTTATTATGCTGTTTGAGTAAATGTAAAATTGTTCTGTCTGTGGCCTAGTAAAACTATTTACGTCCCTCATTCTGTCTTATCTATTTTTTAAGTTGATTGCATTTGTCAGTGGACTAATTGTTGCCTCCTTCTTCCTGAAGCCCAAAGGAAGTGGGGGCTGAAAGTTGGATGTCCCTTGCTTTTATGGACTTTACATTTTAACAATTTTGCCCCTCTCTAAGTCATTATTGAACCCAGGCACGTGTTTGTCTTAACAAGCAAAACATCCTCCTATATTTATCCTTTCACAATTTTTTCGCTACCCTATTCTAAATATAGAACATGGCTCCAAAAACCCAAGCAAACTGCTAGCATGAGCGGCCATGCACCCTTAGTCCATCAAGATACAGTGTATGCATTGTACACGTTATTTTTGGCTTACTAAAAGTGACATGAATACGAAAATAATAACTCTATTAATTATTTATTGTACATAATTACAATCATGTAGAAAAAGAAGAAGAAACTTTATTTATATAGCACCTTTCACAAATAAAATCACAATGCTTCACAAAGAACAAGACTACTGTATTTAGCCTGTCTTCAACACCGTCTCAGTCTGGGAAGTTCATGAGCTCATCTTTCATGATGTTGCCTCCACTGAGGATACAGACCACTGTCTTTCCCTCCAGATCAGGGATTTTATTATTGACAATGGCAGCGAAGGCAGCAGATCCCGAGGGCTCCACCACCAGTCCCGCACTGTAAAGAGTGGACACTGCTGATATGAGCTCTTCATCGCTCACCAGGATAATCCCCTGCACAAATCGCTGACACAACTCGAAGGGAAGTTTACCTATCAAAATACATAAAAAAACTGTTATTTTAACATTTTAAATCAGCCAGGAGTGTAAAAAAATAAACAGAAAAAGGTTAGTCATGTACTTATTGCAACAAGGACATTAATTTGACATAAATATGAACTAGGAAACAAAATTATTAAATATGAAGTACATTATAAAAAGTAAGGTTATATCATGAAGTCAGTAGAGAATGAACTCTTACCTGCAAAAGGTGGTGCGAGTCCTGATGCTATACTCTTTGAGTCCATGCCCACTGGCTTCTTCTCAATTAAACTTTGGTACATGGTACAGGCTAAAATAAGATCAAAACATGTCTTGAGAAATCATTAAGGGTAAAAATAGACATATATATGTCTGTATATAGATATATATATACAGTCCAACCCTAACCTCCATGTGGCTCCACACCATAGATCCTGGTTTTCTCACAACCCGACAGTTTAATGGCAGCAGCGACACCTGCCAGCAGTCCCCCTCCTCCACAGCACACTACCACCACATCAGGGTCAGGCAGCACATCCAGCACCTCAAGACCAAGACTGCGCATAGAAGTTCAATATAACAATACCATGATACTGTATGTGAGACTAAACTGTGAACAATGCATTTAAAAAGTACCTGGCATGTCCTGCTATGAGGTCCAGATCATCGTAGGAGTGCAGAAAAGTCATGTTTTCCTCTTGAACACAGCGGTTCACCACATTCATTAGACAGGGGGTAGGGACTTTCTCAACATCTACTCCAAACCTCTGAGGAAAAATAACCACAATTTAGAGTGCAATTTATCCTATTAAACACATGCACAAAGTGGAAAATGTGCAAAAGGTGACAACTGACTTTAAATGGCAGAAAAAAGGCATTGTGGACCTAAAGTTGATTTGATCTCTCCACATCCAAGTCCATGGTGTCTTAGGCAAGATACATTATCTACAGTATACTGTCTGTGTGTACCCTAGCTAGTACACAACTGAGTGCTATTTCTTTTTTTTTTTTTAACAATTACCAGAAAATAAAATTCTCACCTGTATAACAATAGACCTAGATACAGGGGCAGTCTCTGGCATCACCACCTTCCCCTTTGATCCATAATGTTTTGAAGCAAATGCAAAAGCCTTCCCATAGTTCCCAGCAGACATTGTGACAAAATGACCATCCTTCGGTCTTTTTGCAAACTGGTGAGCAACGCCTCTAATCTTAAAAGAGCCTGTCAAACACAATAACACAGTGCCATCTATTCTTATTTATTTCATTATATTTATGTAATTTCATTTCATTCATAAGTGACATTAGAAAAATACAAAACTGCCAACTCAATAAGCAATCTTTATATCTACCAACCTTCGTTTACTGTTACAATCACAGTACATTAACAATATAATATTTACAAATGCCATTGTGTTGTTCCAGATAATTGTAAATGTACATCCAATTCTGTCATATTTGCCGTTTTAACAAATACTTACATTTTCGAACTCATTTACAGCATAATTTACACATTTTCAAAATGCATAATATACTGACCAGTCCTCTGCATATTTTCCAATTTGATGTGGATGTCACAGTTGGTGCTGAGAGGCAAAGTGGTTTGGCTCCAAGGAATGATGGGAGTTTGTATGACTCCCAATGGGCTGCTCCTCACCACCTCCTGGGCCTCTCTGAGAAGCTCCAGGGTCACTGTGTCTGCAGATACTTCAGCCATCTAGGTTAAAATTATTAGCCCACATGTAATTATTACATTTAAACTTAATGTGATATCTTATTATTTAAATCTTCAATGAAGGTACTTGAGTCATCTTCTGTACTCAGTAGTTGAAGTCTCGAACGTTTCGCCTCTTGTCCAAAAGGCTTCGTCGGCGGACTAAAGTCCCGCTCAGCCCGCAGCTTAGATAAAGACCACGAGGAGGAGTTGGGGTTGGCCCGGCTCCTCCCCTCTAATCACAGCTACTCTCAACTGTGGGTAAACACCTTTGAAGTAGAGCGTCTCTAACGACCTGCTCAACCCAGTATCAGTCAGTCCTGTCCTATTCATATATGATCACTGCCAATTATCTGTCCTATTCATGGCTGATCACTGCCAACTGACTGCCTATTGTTCTTTTGTTGGCCGAGGTGCGTCTCCTTGGACTGGCCGTGCCCTGTCGGCTGTCCCCGAAGGAGATTGGAATAAAGTGAAGCAAGATTAAATCTGAGCCCACCATTCCGGTTCATGGGGGGATTTTCTTCCTTGAAAAAAATAGCTTATTTTACCCCTCATTCAAACCAACATTCTTCTTTAGCAAAAATGTTGACCTCCCCGTCCTCAAAGGAGTGGTTGGAGGCTTTGAGGTGGAGGTGCACAGCCGACTGGGGGCCGCTTGTGCTTTTTTCGGTGTTGATAAAGTCTCTTCTGTAGATCTTGTTTCGTTTCTCCAACATAATGTTCTTATCATTTGAATGTTAAATGTACAAATGAAATAAATGAATGCTGGGCAACTTTCTTTAGATATATTGCTCAATAATAGATGTATGCTCAATGCAGGCAATGAACTGCATACTCGATAGATTATTTCTTCTGAGTAGCACAGAGACCCCAGCCTTGCCTGTTATCATGTAATAAACGTTTTTGCAACTCATCTTTACAAAGCATGCATATTTCAAGAACTATACAGGAAACTGTTTAAGGTGTGGATCTTTGCTTACTTGGAAATGTTCCAATATTCAGCCCGCTGGGTTTTCCACGTTGGTTGCATAGACTGTATAAAGTTGGTTGTCGTAGTTGTGCAGGACTCCGCATGCTCCTCGGCACCCGTTCCTGTTGGAGACTTGTCTTGTTTCTACACGGACCCTTCAACCAACGGACCTCAAACATGGCGCTTTACTACAAGTACACATAATAGATCCATGCAAGTACACAGATGTTGGAATCCAGTATATGATTATCTACAACACCGACAAAATACCATTTGGTTGAAACATTTATACCCTGAAAAGATGGCACTTATTAGGCATGTTGTGTGCGCCATGTCAGGAGGTGTTGACAGCTCTGTTGCCGCGTTGTTATTGAAGAGACGAGGTGTGGCGGATTTTGTTGTTAATTTTCAGAGTCTGTGTTCAACCAAGACGCACAAATGACTCTCATATTCCTTCAGGTTACAATGTAACAGGGGTCTTTATGAAGAACTGGGACTCTCTGGACGAGTCGGGGGTGTGTACCTCAGAGAAGGACTGTGAAGATGCTTACAAAGTGTGTCAGAGTCTGGACATCCCCTTTCGCCAAGTGTCATTTGTTAAAGAGTTCTGGCATGAGGTTTTTACGTGAGTACTTCATGTACACTTTCTAGATATTTTCTTCATAGCATAACGTTTTTTCGTCTTTCAGTAAATTATTGAAAGAATACCATAAAGGAAGAACTCCAAATCCAGACATTATGTGCAATAAGCATATCAAGTTCGATCATTTCTACAAATATGCCATTGACACTTTGGGTATGTGCATTTTTCTTTGCGATGCAATCTGCCACACCTTTTGAAAATATAAGGTATTTTGGTAAAACATTGCAAGCGTTTAAGTGTTGTGATTTAACAGGTGCTGATGCAATGGCAACAGGTCACTATGCCAGAACCTCACAAGAAGATGAAGAGGTTTTTCAACAGATGTACACGGCCCCTCCCACCAAACTGTTCAGAGATAGATTTGAGATCAGAAATTGTAAGTGTGCGCCGCCTCTTACTTTTATCCTTGTCCAGTACAGACCTTTTTATTATATTTGTTGTTGTTATTGTGCCCAGCTGTTAGATTGCATCAAGGGGCAGATCTCTTCAAAGATCAAACATTCTTCCTCAGTCAAATCCCGCAACATGCCCTTAGACACACCTTGTTCCCATTGGCTGGACTCACTAAAGAGTTTGTCCGAAAAATTGCTGCAGAAGCAGGTCTTCACCATGTTCTCAAGAAGAAAGAGGTGAAATACAACAGACATGAAGACTTTTTAAATCATTGTGGCTTTTATTAAATCAAAAACAATAAATATTAATTAAAACAAATAATTATAAACATCATCACAAATATATACATTTTCATTGCAGAGTATGGGCATCTGCTTTATTGGAGAGAGGGATTTTGAAAACTTTCTTTTAGAGGTAAGTATTTCACAAGTTAAGAGAGTAAATTAAGAATAATATAAAACCCAACTTCTGTTGCAGTATCTTGATCCAACACCCGGCAACTTTGTTTCTATTGAAGATGGGACTGTAAAAGGAAAACATAATGGTGTGTTCATCAATATCAAATGAAACAGTTATCAAATTGAAGTGCCACTCACAGTGCTCTGGTTTCCCTTGCACTTAGGCTGTTTCACATTGACACTGGGGCAAAGAGCCAGAATAGGAGGCCAGAGACAGCCATGGTTTGTCGTGGACAAAGACGTAACTAGTGGAGATGTGATTGTGGTGAGAAAATTCAATGTAGTTTTAGGTTAAATGGGAAATATTGTGCTAAATAAACTTTTTTGAACTTTTAACTATGTTATAATGTTAGACCTTCTCCAAAAACATACCTGGTGTTGTATTATGCCGTATTCACTTCATTTTGAGAAATTCTGTTAAATATGATCGATTCTTCTCATCTTGCAGAGATCTGTATTACCTAGACTGTGTTCCATAATAGGCAAGGCAAGTTTATTTGTAGAGCACAATTCATACACAAGGCAATTCAAAGTGCCTCACAGTTGCATAAAATTACAAGAAAACAGATCAAATCAATCATTAAAACATCAACATAAAAATTAATTAATTAATTACAGTAAAAGGCAAGAGATAATAGATATCTAGAAGTGTTCTCCACATTTTTAAAGGCACACTGTGTAACATTTTATACAAAACATGCTCCTGATGACGAGCTAGGCACAGAAAATGCAATTTTTGCTGGCCGTAATCAAAGAATGAAAAGGGTTTGGATGAGGACCTAACCTAATTAAATCTCATATTTGGCTGCCTTTAATTAACATCTCCATGGAGATGAGCTGGACGTTGCGCTTCCAGTAATGTTTACCTCTTAGGAGAGGTGAGCCGCTCACAGCAAACACACACGTTTGTTTGGTCATTTGTTTAAGGTATTTTTCCACAACACACATATCAGTAAAAAATAAATGCTTGTATTTTATTTTATTTTATTTTTGGCAAACAATGCAATAGTTGGTGATAAAGTCTACTTTCTCCACAAAAATATGATTTTCAGGTTCAATATTCAATAGCTGAAGTGACCAAAATAGGTTTATAAGCCACATTTATGCATGATGTTACTTTGTATCGTTGCATTGGTTGATTAAATGAAAACAAAAGGGGCAAAAACAATCCGTTTCTATCATCTGTATTTGTCTCTAGGCCCCAACCACTAACCATCCTGCACTGTTTCGTGACACAATAAAGACTGATCGTTTTCACTGGATCACCATGGAGCCACCACGAGAACTGGTCCAGACTCAAATGATGGAGTGTCATTTCCGCTTCATTCACCAGAGGCCCCTCCGTAAGCGTTTTTTGGGATCACAGACCAATGTCCTACATAGCCATTACATTTACATTGCTTATACTTGCCCTCTGTTTCAGTTCGGTGCACTGTAACGCTGAACATGGATGGGACTATTTGGATCTCACTGTCTGAACCTGTCAGAGCTCTAACTCCAGGACAGGTAACTGTATAATAAACAGTATTTTTCTGTTAAGAAAGATTAGGTTACATGAATGACATGCTATTTAATGTACCCTTTTCCCCTTGGATTCATGTTTATTTTGTCTTTTCCCTTTCCAGTTTGCTGTTCTGTACAAAGGTGATGAGTGCCTGGGCAGTGGGAAGATCCTTCAGTTGGGTCCAAGTCAATTTACTCTGCAGCGCGGTCGAGAGCAACTGTTAACAGCTACACAAGTCCAGAAGCCCAGTCCTGAACCAGTCAGCTGAGGTGAAGTGTCTCAGGAACAACTGAGTTGCATTTCGTCAGCTAAATTAGTGGCCTTTTCCTCTAAGAGAACACTGTCTTAGACTGGACGTACCACTTTCGACTAGTGGAGCTTTTGATGCATGCATTAAGTGCATCAATATCTGAAATGTGTCCTGGCTCCAGGACAAAAAAAACGGTCTAATGCATAACGGTAAGATTGGTGCTCCTTTTTATACAGTGTATTGCCATACCTTTTAAAGAAGTCTATTGATGGGTTCTAAACAGCATACAATATTATGGAGCTACATTTGCTACAGTAGAAAGGACTTGTCCTATTTTCTAGAACTTGTCTTTCCCACAAGAGGAAACAGTTTTTTGTTTTTACATTTTTCAAAACAATGAAATAATGTAAGCCACATGACTCATTCACAGGCTGTCTGATTACTCAACATTTAAAACAGTCCAATTCATGACTTTGTTTCTCTGATTCCTTTATATTGTTGTCATACTCACAATATTATGGTGTATTTGAAATATACGCCAGAAGGCGTTAGGTATTTATGAACCTGTGCTTACCGCACCAATCCTGAGCAGCTGATGATAAATGCGGTGGCGGAAAACCAGCGTCATTTGCATGAAACAGCCAAAAATAATAATGTATCAGGAGGCGCTTCTTTATGGTCCTCATGGCGGGGATCTGACATTGAAGAAGAATAACTTTATTTATATAAAGTTATTTTTGGGCAAACTAAGGCCCGCGGTCCAAATCCGGCCCACGAAATTATTTAATCTGGCCCCTGACTTGTAGAGCACAAATTCATGAGTATGTCAACAAAAAAGTACGTCTCTAGCCCATTCCTGTGCGGAGTTATGAATTTTTAAGGAAATTACCAGTGTGCTCATTCCAGCCTCTAGGGGGCAACTTTTTTTTTTTTTTTAAAGGAATGCATGTCACACGTGTCCAGTAGAGGGCACTGACATAATAAGATATCAGGGTAACATATTATAGCCATGTGTTAAATGGCCTGTCTGCCCCTTGGGCAGCTGTGGCTACAATAGTAGCTTACCACCACAGAGTGTGGAGTGAATGAATAATGACTACAGTATCATGACTACAATGTACTTTGAGAAACTTGTGACACAGGCTTGTAAAGTGCTATACAACAATACAAGCGTAAGTCGTTATCATTATTAATTACAGTCCTGTCGGATTTTTGACCAAATCAGCACTATTTTAAAACAGCTCATTATCATTAATATCAATATTTTCACTGACATGAAGAAGGATACGACATAACTGCTGCAATTTGTTGCACTTTTGTGTCATGTGTCATTACAGTCAAATTGAGAGTTAACTAGTTTGAAATGCTCCAAACTGGACCGGCCCTCCTGGCGAGGTCGAAAACCTAATGTGGCCCTTGCATCAAAAGGTTTACCCATACCTGATATAGCGCCTTTCACAGTCACAAAGCGCGTTACATGAGACAATTGTACATTCACTCCACACTCGGTGGTGTTCAGTTTTCCCTGGAGGAGACTGACCTAAACATTGTCGCGACTGCACACATCTGCACCAACGGTCCCTCTGACCACCACTATCACGCACAGTATTCATCCTGGCCTGTTGTACATATTTTTAGCAGTAGGAAAAACCTACGCAGACACTGGGAGAACATGCCAACTCCACACAGAAAGGCCCCGCACAGGTGGGAATCGAACCTGGGACCTTCTAGCTGTGAAGCACGAGCGCTAACCACTGTACTACCATACACAGCACATTAGGAAGATGATAGAATCTCTCAGTAACCCACATTAACCTTATAGCCTATCCAGGATTACATTTGCTAAATAGTCTAAATAAAAATAAAATGAATAAATTATGAAAAGTGATCTTGCCAGGGCGCCAAATTGGCTAGGGCGGCCCATAATGTACGTTTCTGTGCTCTGACCCGTAGCGTGGCGCATGTTGATGCCACGCACAACATTGAATCAATTTACGCTGTAGCCTAATTTCATGTTTAAAGCACCAATGAGGATTATATGTAATGTGTATATGCATGTCATGTACATGTACTTGAGTAACTTGTTACTTTATCCACTGTGAGTAAATGTTTAAGTGGCAAATGCTTCATTCTGATCTATAAAATAGATGTAGATCGTTTCATGTGCCTTGTTCTTTAGAATTATTTTGTTGTTCTGCATTTTCATGCTATTTTCTGGGAATTTTCTTCTGAACTGTCACGATTTCCTCATGATTTTATGTTTTGTCTGACACAAGTCATGGTGTCTTGGCTCAAACAGTTGCTCAGTGCTCACAGTACTTGTTTTACTTTTTGAGTAATTGTTTGAGTCACTACTTTTTACTTGTACTTGAGTAAAATGTTTTCAAAGTAACGTTACTCTTTCTTGAGTAAATATTTTGTTTGGCTACTCTTCCCACCTCTGATTAACCACAACTATTTCGTGTAGTAATTGATATAACGCGTGACGACAGAAACGCTTACATTTAGTATCCAGGAGGAGGTGCTGTGGGACCACAATACTATTCTGTTACAGCGTAAGTAGCCTACGTGCGCTCGTGTCCCATCTAGCTACTAAAATACTTAGCTTCTTCTCTAATTTCAGACATTTTCTTGCGGTGGAAATAAAAATATCACATGCAGTGGAATAAATACAACATAAAATTAAGTCATGCGGAGTGTAGGCTACTGCACTGCTCTTTTTTAAGTTGCATTGTATTATAAGTAGGCAGGTCATTCATTGGCTGAGTGAAATTTGCGATGCCTGCGAATTAAGACTTCCAATAGCACATTATTTAGAAGTCATACACCAATATGAATAAAGCCTACATGCCGTAAAGCGTGACTATGTTGATTGCTTCTGGTGCCTCAAAATTGTTACCGGGACGCGAGATAAAAATCTTATTAGGAAAATGACAATGCTCCTTGTGGTTGTTGTTGGCTTTGACACTTAACTATGGTTTGCAATATTAGCACACAATAGTTAAACGGGAGCGTGTATCAAACGTGCGTTAGGAATCTCGCTCACTCTCACTCCATTACAATGACAATAGACCTGCGCGCATTGGTCACCCGGTCAGGACCACTTCCTAAATCTCCATGTGAAACAAACGGCCCCCTGCGAAAGCGTCCCAGAGGGGGACGCAGCAGGTTTATGGTAATCAGCCTCTGAGGAGGAGAGCAGGAGGAGGAGAAGCACGGAGCCATTTTGTACTCATTTTAAACTTTGTGTGTGAACGCCGCCGCTGCGCACCGAGGACACGCTGACACTATGGATACTCAGCAACTTTCCCCACTTTGAGACTTTACAATGAGGAAGAAAACTAAAGCACTGTGTTGGGAGAGGGAGAGTTAACATTTTCTTGGATGACTTTCTTCAACTTCAGTGGGATTTTGTTGGGAAAATGGAGATGGAATTGTCGATGTATTTGATATGGTTGTGTGCCATGTTCAGCGCGCCGCTTGCTTTGGAAATGCACCTTTCGGAAGCTTTACAACCTGGGATTATATTGGCTAACTTGTCACTTGGACCGGAATGGATTTACAAACTGGACAGGACTTTAACTCCAGCGTTTCTTCAAAAGTTTTTCCAAATAGGAAAGCATGATGGGGTTGTCCGCCTGTCCCACAGAGTCCAGTGTGCATCCATGCTGAAAAACAGTGCGCCTGCCTACTTCACGGCAGGTTCCTTGTCATCTGAAGACACTGTTGTAACACATTTTAACGTATTTGTCCATGGACAAGACTGTTATATTAAATACAAAAGGAAGAATGCGCCAGGTAAGCACGATGTTGGCATTACACATCTCTCCAAAGTTGCGCCAACTTCCTGCTTACACGCAGGTAAACTGCTACTGAATGTTACAGAACTGTTGCCCATGTTCACACACCGTATTGGCCTCTCTGACTCTCTCTGTGCTGAAAACAACCTGGCTGTTGTGTTTAGACACGGGAGTTTGTTCTTGGCCAGTGACTTTTGTCTTGAGCGCGGAGAAATAAACATGCACTGCGCTATCCACAGTGACACAAGGGGCAGGCTCTCCGTGCGGCTCAGCTTGAGTCTTGTGTCTGATGGAAATATGCGACAAACAGTCCAGGAAAACTCTGTCAAGTTGTTTCGCAGAGGCAAGCGGCAGGTAAACACCCCTCCTCAGTTCCAGCTGCCCAGCTATCAGGTGTCTGTGCCCGAGAACGAGCCCGCTGGGACCCGAGTGATCACACTGAAAGCCACTGACCCAGATGATGGAGAGGCGGGGAGGCTGGAATACACCATGGAGGCCTTGTTTGACAGCAGATCCAACGACTATTTCACCATTGACTCAAACACTGGTGGGATTTCCACGCTTCGGGCTCTGGACAGGGAGTTAAAAGACACGCATGTTTTCAAAGTTATCGTTAACGATAATGGCACACCTAAAAGATCAGTCACCTCTTTCCTTACTGTTACGGTGAGCGATACCAATGACCATAGCCCGATTTTCGAACAAACCGAATATCGGGTTAGTATAAGGGAGAACGTGGAGGTTGGTTTTGAAGTCATGACAGTCCGGGCCACAGACGGGGACGCTCCATCAAACGCCAACATGATCTACAAAATACTAAATGAAGATGAAGTCAACTCTGTTTTTGAAATCGACTCCCGAAATGGCTTGGTTAGGATCAGAGAAAAACCTGACCGGGAAACCAGAGCCCAGTACACACTTATCGTTGAAGCTAATGACCAAGGAAAAGACCCGAAGCCACTCAAAGCCACTGCAACTGTCCACATCACCATTGAAGATGAGAACGACAACTATCCACAATTTAGCGAAAAGCGATATGTCGTCCAGGTCCTAGAAAATGTCGGAGTCAACACCGAAATTATCCAGGTTGAAGCTAAAGATAAAGATGAAGGGAATAATGCCAAAGTTCATTATAGCATTATTAGTGGAAATGTAAGGGGACAGTTTTACATCCACTCTCCGACTGGTGTTATTGATGTAATCAACCCACTGGACTATGAGACCAATAGGGAATATAATTTGCGGGTCAAGGCCCAAGATGGTGGCAGGCCTCCTCTTATAAATGGCACTGGGATGGTTGTAATCCAAGTTGTTGATGTAAATGATAACGCGCCAATGTTTGTCAGTACCCCTTTCCAAGCCAGTGTCTTAGAGAATGTTGCAATCGGTCACTCTGTCATCCATATCCAAGCCAATGATGCAGATTCGGAGGAAAATGCACGTTTGGAGTATAGATTAACAGGCACAACTCCTGGATTTCCATTTGCAGTAAATAATAGCACAGGGTGGATTACCGTTTGCGAAGAATTGGACAGAGAAACAACAGAGTTTTATACATTTGGTGTTGAGGCAAGAGACCATGGCGTACCATCTATGTCGTCTTCAGCTAGCATTACCCTTACAGTGCTTGATGTTAATGACAATGTACCGACTTTTACCGAAGAAGTTTATTCGCAAAAAGTTAATGAAGACGCTATGGTAGGGACAAGCGTGCTGACTGTGACGGCTATAGATCGAGACGTTAACAGTGTAGTGACTTACCAAATCTCCAGTGGCAACACAAGAAATAGATTTGCGATCACTAGTCAAAGTGGAGGAGGTCTTATCACATTAGCTTTACCACTCGACTACAAACAAGAGAGACAGTATGTGCTGACGGTGATGGCTAGTGATGGCACACGTTATGATACCACACAAGTCTACATCAATGTCACTGATGCCAACACACATGGTCCAATCTTCCAAACTACTAACTATCAGGTGACGCTCAGGGAAGATAGACCAATTGGGAGCACTGTGGCCGTAATTAGTGCAACAGATGAAGACACTGGTGAAAATGCCCGTATTACTTATATGATGGATGATAACATCCCTCAATTTAGGATAGATCCCGATACAGGCACGATAACAACTCAAATGGAAATCGACTATGAAGACCAAGCATCTTATACGTTAGCTATTACTGCCAAAGATAATGGCATTCCCCAGAAGACTGGCGTCACGTATGTGGATATTATCATTATAGATGCCAACGATAATGAACCTCAATTTAGTCGGGATACATATCAAGGGAGCGTGTTTGAGGATGCGGGAGTCTATACGAGCGTCCTTCAGATTACTGCATCAGATCGTGATTCGAGTTCGAATGGCAGAGTGACCTATACTTTCGCAGGTGGAGACGATGGGGATGGGGATTTTCATATTGAAGTATCAACAGGGATCATTAGGACTTTGCGTAAACTTGACCGTGAGAATGTCCCGGTTTATAACCTAAAAGCATTCGCAGTTGACAAAGGCGTACCTCCACTTAAATCAGCTGTAAATATCCACATCATAGTCAAAGATATTAATGATAATGCACCAGTATTTGAGAAAGACGAGCTATTTATTAAAGTTGAGGAGAACAGTCCATTGGGGTCTGTAGTGGCTAGAATAACTGCCACAGATCCAGATGAAGGAACAAATGCGCAAATCATGTACCAAATTGTTGAAGGGAATCTTCCAGAAGTTTTCCAATTGGACATATTCAATGGGGATCTTACTTCACTAATAGAGTTGGATTATGAATCCCAAACGGAGTATGTCATCGTTGTACAAGCCACATCTGCCCCTCTGGTTAGCCGAGCCACTGTCCATATTTGCTTGGTTGACATAAATGACAATATGCCACAACTGCAAGATTTTGAGATTATTTTCAACAACTATGTCACAAACAAATCCAACAGTTTTCCTACTGGGATTATTGGGAAAGTGCCTGCTCATGATCCGGATGTTGCGGATAAACTCAAGTACAAGTTTATTTCTGGAAATGAGCTAAATTTGCTTATATTGAATGAACACACTGGAGATTTGAGGCTGAGTCGGGACTTGGACAATGACCGAGCACTGGAGGCACCTATGAGGATCTCTGTGACAGGTAAGGAGCATTTTTTTTAATCTATATTGTGATCCCTGGACAAGCCAGAAATCTCACTTTCATTTTCATGCCTAGAAATGTAGTTTAGTCTGAGCTGAACTTTGCAGTTGTAACATAGCATGTAATTAAATGGGTCTTAGAAAGATTTAATAAGGAAGGAACCTTGTTGTGTCATTCACTTACAGTAGATCGTATTTGCCAGACCCTAAATCAATATTCTTTAAATGGACAGTAAGCATATTCTGCAAAAAAGTTGAAAATTACTGTATGCGCTTGATGTGGTTTTGTGCACACAAAATTAAGGATCTTTACCAGATTATTTGTGTATAAATAATGAAAGAATTAAGGCGAGTAAGCTTTAACCCTTGTGTCATCCTTTAATGTTCTTACGCTCGTTACCCTAGTGTACAAAAATGTACACGGTTTTCAAACTGCTATAAAAACCACATACTTTCATCTTTTTTCAAAACTTTGTCACAAATCTGAAATTCTCAAAACTACCAAACATGTTGTTTGTTTGGGGATTTTAACCCTTTGTTTGCTTGTTTGAAAACAAAACATTTGAAGTTCGTGTTACAGAACAACATAAAAACCTAATTATCTTTAGAATAATGAATAGTAGAGCGCTGGGGCTTTAGTGGGTTTAAGGGCCTTGGATGTGTCAAAGATGAGCCAAAAATTGATTTGATTGCATTTGTAGTTTTTCTGTAATGGACGATTCTTTATGTCAAAATGTTCTTTTCTCCATTGACTTCCATTATAAAGAAATTCATGACTTCCAATTTTCTTTGCTCTCCTATCACCATTATTTTATAATTCTGGCATTTTATAATGTCAGCATTATAAAATATAATGCTGACATTATATTTTATAATGTCCGCATTTCATTTTGAAGAACAAGAGTCAGATTTGACATTTTGACTGTATTTTTTAAGTTTGGACTTTGTTCCTATTGTCGGCAGATTAATGAAATTATGGTATTTTCCCATTAGAATATAATGGGCCATTGGCAGAACCTGGGACTTTTCTGCCATAAAATTTCAGATTTTAAATCTCACTGCAATACAGGAAAAAAGTAATATATCTGTGATGTCAGCATTTCATTTAGAAGAAAAGGAGTTGAATTTGACATTTTCACTGCATTTCAGAATGTTTCATTTTTCTAACATTGTACACAGATGTATCTTCAGTCAGCTTAAGCTGTGACCGAGGGGGAAACAATAGGATTTGTTTGCCTTTGTGTTTCCTATAAAATATATGAATAATTTTAAAATTAACAAGTGATTTATCTACAATAATTTTAAGTGTGAAGATTTTTACAGTTTAGAAATCTTAGACACCAAAAAAGTTCAGTGGGGAGTGTCACAATCAGTGGTTAGTTTTGAAGCAGAAAAGTCTCTGTTTTGAAAACAAGGCCCATGTTTGTAAACCTGAGGGAAACGTGAATAAATCCAGACTGCAGGTCTTTGTCCAGGTTTTTTTGTGTGTTGAGGTCACTTTGAGCTGCTAACTAATATTTTTGCACAAAAAAAAGGAAAAAATTAGTTTAGGCTCCGCCCACCGTGGTCTGGTTATCACATAAACATATAGTTTACAAACTGTCGAATAGGGCAACAACACTGGCATTGCCAACTGTCCAAAAACATTGAAATTTATATAATACAGTCAAAATGTCAAATTTCAAAAATGTTCTTCCAAATGAAACTCTGATATCACAGATTGAATGATTGTATGCCGTATTTCAGTGAGATTTAAAAAATGAAGTTTTCAGGGTAAAGTCCAATGGAAATGCCTTATTTCCATTATATTCAATAGGAAAAAATACTGTGATTTTATTAATGTGCCAACAATGGGAATGAGGTCCAATCTGATGAAAATCAGTAAAAATGTTCAAATTCATTCTTTTTCTTCCAAATAAAATGCTGATATTGTAAAAAGTGACGTTTTAAACAGCTCTGGAAGAGCAAAGAAAAACATGTGTTTATAATGGAAGTCAATGGGGCTGTTTCAGTCACTGCCATTTTCAAATAAAGAATCATCCGCTACAGAAAAAACAATAAATGCATCAAATCCATTTCACTTCTCATCTGTGACACAAACAAGGCTCTGGAAACAGACAAAGCCTCAGCTCTCGACATTTTATTATTCAAAATATAATCCCACTTTTGTGTAACAATTTTTTTCAGTTTTGGAAATTGGAAAAAAGATGAAAGTATGTGGTTTTTATAGCAGTTTGAAAAGTGTGTACATGTTTGTACACTAGGATAACGAACGTATAGAAAATTCAGATCTCCAATATAAAAGACATGAGAGAAAAACAAACACTGGATTCTGAAAACTTGGCTCAAAATCCACGTCTCAATCTGCAATACAGACAAAATGGTCAGGAAATGAAAAATCTTGCAAAATGTACAAAAATGTACATCGGGTTAACATAAGGGTTAAACTGTTAGTTGGTCCCGACTCACCCATAACTCTTCTAAAGGATTTCTCACATCTCAATATTTCACAGGGATGAGTTTATAAGCATGTTTTACAACTTTCAAGGCACAAAGTGGAGCTTTACGGTCATAGTTATTCTAAAAAACAGCGATTGATTACAAGTATGCACACAGTATAATTGTATATTTCACAAATGCAAAAAATATCAGATACATGGCCTTTAATTGATTAGATAATTCTCTGCGAATTCTAAGAATGGTATATTAAAGAAAAAGACTGGAGGTATTATTGTTTTATGTTGCAAAGAGTCACTGCAATCTACTGAGGAAGAAGTGGGCCTGTCAGAATTCAGAACATACAGTATACAGTATGTCCCTCTTCTTTTTCCTCATTTACAGTACAACTCCTGTATATAAACCTCCAGCTTTCAGTTGGTGTTGGCTCAAAACTGTTTGCTTGAGGCTCTCCGCAGGATCCGGTCGAGCTGCTTTTGTGCTAATAAATGAATTGTTTGGAAGTGGTTGGTTGAGGTAATAAAAAAGTGCCATCGGCAGGGCACCCCTATAACTAGGTTACTTTGTTGTTGTGGATATGTGGGCGTCTTTCAGCCATAGATGACCACATTCCTGCAGCCCAGCGTGCAGACACAGTCCAATTGAAGAAAGAGGTGGCAAAAAGCCTTAAAATATTATATATTTTAAGGCTTTATTATGTCCAGTAGGTTGTTGAAATGTTTTTATTTGATTTCAGTGATAAAGTAGATTATGATATTACATCATGCAAATATTTGAATTGGTGTTTTTAGCGTACATTCTTTAAAACTAACTAAATGATTGTTTGTGGGATAGAAGCTATTTCTTGTTATGTATATATTTTTCTTTCATCACAATCAGATCAAGGACCAGCTGTGCAGTTCTTCAAAGTAATAATGCAGCAGTGCCAACAAAGTAACAATAATATGTTTTCAGTAGCAGTTAGGGCTGCAGGATTTTAGAGGAATACCTAAATGCAATTTTTAACGGTTAAACTAATACAAGAGTCTCGGCAATTTAAAAAGAATAGTTGTCGAGGTCTAACAACAGAGTTAGCAGGTTTTTATACGTGATACATCCTTATGGAGACTGTTGATTTCTTTTCAGAGGAAAGGTCCATATGTTACGTAAATAAATGCGATCGTTGCAGTTTGCTAATTGGAACCATAACAAAAAAATGGATTTCCAATCCAATTGTAATTTATTGTGCAGCCCTAGTAGCAGTTGAATGATGTGAGTGAGCGAATCTATAATACTGAAGTTTGCATATCATGTCACCGTCTGTGGTTTTGCCTATATAATTCAAACTGAAAGTCATGCTTGAGGAGTTTTTTGCTGTTTCCTTACAACAGAAGCAGACTTTGTTCCTAGAAGTTAAAGATTAGACCATATGCAAACACTTAGAAATTCTCACCTAAATGGGCTGCTGCAAAGGCACATTCTTCCACACAAGTGGAGCGACAGAGGGGCAGAAAGCATCAAATAAATTCAGAATAACTAAAGAAAGTCACCCAATAACTTGTTTTCAGCCATGCTTTGTGCATGTAATGTTGTCTGCCCCTTCTTTTATACAATAAATGCCATTCCATTTTATTAATGCAAAAGAGTATTATATGTATTTCTCCACTGTGAGAGCAATAAAAAAGCTTATTTTTACTTATTTCATTTACCATTGATTCGTTACGTCTTTAGCTACACAATTATTGTTTGGTTACTTTTAGTACTAATTATAAGTTTTCAATATTCAGCAATGATCATTTAACTGGTGGAATATTATTCTGACAAAAAATCTTGGCTACTCTGCCCCCCTCTGCTGCTTATCCTCTCAGTCACAGCTGATATACAAATGCACGCACAATTAGGTCTAGGCACACACTTGCCCTACAAAAACATAGAAATCCCCTTTTTTCATCACCGCACCCTGATGTCAAGTGTTAGGTACCCATTACTGCTGATGTCTTGACCCATGACCCAGCTCTTTGGGAGAGAAAGGCCTGAGGGGATTGAAGGCTCAGAGCAGTATAACAAGCAGCGAGGGACAAGACTGTGATTGTTGGCTTGTCTTGTAAACTAACTCCCATTATGAATAGGAAAACATGCAGTTACCCTTTCTAGTAATAACGGTGACTAAAAAAAAGTGGCATCTAATTGTGTACTGCACTTACTAAAACTTTTTAAAAAATCTAACATTTTTCATCTTTTCTAGAAACTGTTAATCTGTGTTTCTGTTTATTGCTCCCCTTGCATGCCTGGCTGTCTGTCCACTTTATAGGTCTGTAGTTCTTTAGACAGATTAGGATGCATTAGTGCTGTCCTCCATCTGCAAAGGGCTAATACAAAAAGAGCTTGCAAATTTGATTTTACACAAATTGTCACAAGACTAGCCTTAAATAGCGTTTTTTTCTGAGTCACAAACATTTAGAAACCAGTCCGACTTTTATACTAACTTCTCTCTCATCATGACCCCAAGACACAATAATGCCTCAATGTAGTTTCAGCTCCTTGTTTCCTGATATGGTGTTGGCATAATGAAATTCTTTGATTGATTTGTCATGGTGTATGTCCGTGCGAAATGTTGTGGTTCTACGACAGCTGTATTTGTTCTTGAAATGTCACATTAACTATGTTTTATTTTGAACTTGGGCTTCGCTAGATCAGTATCAGAATCAGAATCAGAATAGTTTTTGGATTCAAGATGACTTGAATCCAATTGTTTGTTCCTTTCATCAAATCAAATTGAATGCTGCATTACAAGTTTCCTGAAACTAAAATAGATGTCACAATTCCCTCATAACTCATTGCTAAGTATAAATATAAATTCTTACAACTTAACATGTTGGATTATCTCCAAGCTTGGCCTGCCTCCAAGTCCAGGTGTGCTCTTTATGACAGTGGGGACAATGGAGTGCTTCTCAAGCTCTGGTCGGTAACACTAGTGGGCCCCCGATAAGTCTCCTGAGATGCACAGCCGCAACACACTGCTGTAGCCACAACCCCGCTCTCCATGTATATCACTGTACAGGATGGTCATATACAGTGTGTCCCCATTGTATTGCAGGCTTATCTGGAACTAGTTCGATTTCACTAAAACCTTTGGGGTTCTCACTCGGCCTTCACAGAGATGTGTATCTGTCATCTGTTACTGTCAGCTTGGCGGGCCAGACGGTTCGAGAGGTATTTGAGGGGTAACGCAGACCATGGTCCTGTCATTCCTATCTTCTCATCGGGCGTAGGACTATACCAAAACCGTGCCTCCTCCTCTTATCTAATGCATGTAGTTCTGATGCACTTGGCAGCAGTATAGACTATTCACATCAGTCTGGTTGAGAGGCTGAAAATATATTGCAAACATTGATTGTATGGATGAGAAGGAAGACTGGATGCAGCATTTGGCAATTTACTATATATTTTTTAATCTGTAAAGCACTTTTGTGTTTTGATTAATTGATCGATTCATTTATTGAATGGATGGATGGATAGATGAATGGGTGAATGGATGAATGATTGATTGATCCACTGTCCTAAAACATTAAAGTGTTCATTAAAGCTCTGTTGGTAGTTTCCTGGAAGCATTTGGCACGAAGAGGAGTTTCCGCCTGTCGATACAAAGTCATGCAAAAACTGGATAGAGCTGATGATGTATCTTAAAAGAATGCTGAGGCAGGTTGTTGCTTAAATTATTAAAATGATTAATGCAATGTTTCTTTTTTCCCACTCCGCTGTGATCTTTCTAATGTAGACTGGGAGTGTGGCGGACTGTTACATGTACGGTCCACACTCCCTCTTCTGTCTTCACCCCCATAGGGATTTGATACAACTTACTAGCTCAGCTTAGTTTGGCGGCTAATGCTACAACCAAGTATTGCATTTAACTTTCTGCATCTGTGTATTACTTCTGACATTGACACAATATGGTCCAAAGTCTGGTCATGATGGAGAAAATTTTAAATTTTCTCGTTCCAGCTTCAGTTATTCATTGAACTTTGTGTAAGCTCTCAGTTCAGTAGTTTTTAGTCATCTACATTAAGCTTGTGCATGACGGCACTTCCTGCCGAAGTAACAACTTTTTGAGTGACAGGGCAGGATTTTAGTGGCAGTTGTCTGGGCTCTTTCTACACATTAGGAGCAAGCAAGCAAATACAACTCCGTCTAGCCCTTTTAACATAATTTTATAGATCAAAGTGATTAACTTAAAATCCATCATTCCCGTTCCCATAATCCATAGTCACAGAGACGTTTTAACGATGGGTGACACATTGTGCCTTAAAGAAAATTGTGATTTCTTAATTTGTTGAACTTGAACATGTACCAATATGTGTCTGTAGTGATTCATGTACAGCGTAAAATGAAAGTTCTAGCTTTCCAAGTTGAAGACCACCCAGTAGCTGCCGTCACCGGATGATTTGTTTAGCTAATCTAAGCAGATGTTCACCTGTCTACAACTTGTACATGGATTTGGAGAGATACTGAACATGAATCACACTGTACTTGCATACACTTAAGAGATTCATGATTTTTAAATGTGTTCTTGACCAAAGTTTAAAAGAAATCTGGTCCAATTGTAAATTTACGGGTAATTTAAAAGGTAAAACATTTGCTGTAACCAGGATTCCTGTTGCCTATAATATGTAATCTTTTGGCTTCTCATGTTGCCATAGCTGGGTAACCCCTCCCATCTCTTAACTCCTTTAACACACCTTTCTTTCCTGCTCTATCTCTGTCTTTACACTTACACTGTTGCATTGTGTGTCTTCATTCTGACTCCACTTCTTTATCTCCACTGGTATTTACCTTAACAATGCCTCGCAACTGGAGCATGTGCCTGTAAAGTGTTGCAGTATGGGGATTTCAATCAATCAATCAAGCTGTTTTGTATAGCCCAATATCCCAACAGGAGTTGTCTCACAGGGCAGCATTTTTTTTTCTCCCTAACCCAACTTTAAAAAAAATATGACTTACCTGTATTTAAAGTAAACAAAATATTTCTAAAGGAAATATTATGTTTATAGACGCTCCACTTGCCGTGGAGTGTAATCTATAATCCAGCCCTTGCGCCACGCCACTCAAAGGGCCCTGTTTGAAGCCTTAGTCCCAAAACACATCGTTTGTTTATACAAAGCTTCAAAGCATGCTTCAATAGCCCGTAGCCATTAAGGGTGGGCCGTATCGCATATCATTAAACCGGTTTCATTTTGTTGATATCGGTGTCATTTTTTATATTGTTGTGGACGCGATATAATTTGCATGTGCACTCCAGCTGATTTGGACTAAAGTCGGGACCAGGCGCAGATGGAGATTGCAACTAACGTTATGCTCAGCTGCATCAGCAGCAAACACTGTGTAGGACACAGGGGCAGATGCTTAAAAAGTAAAATGAAATGAGGGATGTAAATTGCCTGAGTAAATCATATTTGCGAAGGGAATTAGCAAGGCACTAAAAATAAATAAATAAAATATCTTTGAAAGAATCTTCCCAATAAGCATTATGGCTGGGATTTTGAAGTAATTTGGCCGTTGTCAATTTATCATCAAATATATTGTTATTGTTTCTTTTTTGGTTTAAATCGTGATATAGATTTTAGGCCATATCACCCTTTTTTCACCTGCAGAAAAGGTTAAAAAGTCCAAAGACCTGGGAGCACTTGTTTGATCCCACCTCTAGTTCTTGGTGCTTTTTAAGTACCAGTACCCCCTTTTAATTGCTTTCCAACAGGGAAGAACTAGGGTACTGGGCTGCTACGTTTGGAGGAACTTTTTACAGCTCCTATTCTTAGGGGTAGTACTTTCTACTCAGAACTAGCCCTGGCGGGTTCCCGTGACTGAAGAGGGACTGGGGAGTTTCAGAAACTGTGAAACAGATTTTACCCGTTACACTTCACCTTTGTGGGAGGGGTCTTGTTTGTAACCCAACACACTTCTATTACTCTCTCACTTTTTCTCCACATCCACTCCAAAAACACAATACCTTTCTTTGTTCGTCTCAATGCTGTGGCTATGGCTCCTGAGGTTAACATTACACCGGAGAAACTGACCAGCAGCTAAATGTTAAGTGTTCGGGGCAATAAAAGCCACTGCACATTGGTGAGCGAGGCGTGTAACAGGCAGAATGACATGACACCAGAGGAAGCATGGTGTGGTTTGGGCCTTGTTCACCGCAAGTCTTCATACTTACTAATTATGGCTGCTATCTGATTGTGTGGGATCTAATAGACAAACCAGTGTGGACATGTCTGATACCAATGTGTAATCCTAAAGTTACTCACTCTCCTTGAGCTTACTCATGCTACTCAGGAAAATGTTTTGTCTCTGTATCGTGTGAATGAGAATGAAGATGTGTTGCTGCTTGAAAATATAATACAAAAGTTGAGGCACAAAAAAACATCAGAATTTAATGATATGCAGACAGGATTTTGTTCACAGCTTAAATGTATTTTTGCCAGAGCCGATTTGGGGTTGACTGACGGCTGCCAATCGGCCCCATCGGCCCCTCCGAACACCACAAACCACATTCATTCTGGCCTATTGTACGTGCTTTTAGTGTTAGAGGAAACCGGAGTACCCAGAGGAAACTTACGCAGGCACAGGACAAACTCCACACAGAAAGGCCCCTCTGGCCGGGGATCGAACCCCGGACTTTCTAGCTTTGCGCAAATCCATGCATGTTATATTTTAGATTTACATGTTAAATTTGAAAGCAGGGTAACCAAAATCCCCTTAGTAACCTTTATGACATTTTTGAGGAAGTAAGAAACCCTGTACCGCAGCTCTAATAATCAGAGTACGTAACACTATCCCAGCCATTATTAGGACCACAGCCTTGTTCCTTTGTGTGATAGGGCAGTATGTAATTCACTGAATGAACTACAATCCTCCTCGCTGTCAAGACCTGGCAAATGTACTAACGATGGAGTTAGGTTGAAATGACAGATGGAGCCCGTCCACCTGCAAAGACAAGAAACGTGATTTTACTTCATGATAAATGTACGTGGGTTATGTTGCACTGCAAGATGTCACAATATTTGGATTTTTAATCTCACAAAAATCCATCTTGAAAGGCTCAAACTGATGCTTTTGGGCTCAAATCCACTGGTGGTTTGCCAACAATAACTGCAGTGCTTTGCGAAAGTACTAATACACCTTGAACTTTTGCACATTTTGTCATGTTTACACCCATAAATGTAAAGATTTTATTTTGAATTTTTTACTGAAGTTCACACACAAGTAACAGACAACTGTGAAGTGAAAGAAAAATGATAGATGATTCTGTTATTTTACAAAAAATAGAAAAGTGGGGCGTGCATAAGTATTCATACAGCATTTTCCTGAATGCATTAAATTGCCTTTATAACATTCCTAATGCCTGCAGAAAGTTCACAGCTTGCCACCTGTGTGTAATCTACTCTCAGTATAATTCCAGCTGTTCTGTGAGGGCCTCAGAGCTATGGTCAGAGTGTATTGGTCACTAAACAACATCATGAAGGCCAAGGAGCTCACCTGAGAGGTCAGGGATAAAGCTGTGGAGACGTTTAAAGCAGCATTAAGTTATACAAAGATTTCTCAAGATTCGAACATCGCACGGAGCACTGTTCAATCCATCATTCGGAAATGGAAAGAGTATAGCACCACTGCGAACTTACCAAGACACGGCCGTCCACCTAAACTAACAGACCGAACAATGAAAATCAAATATTTATTTACCTTTGTGCTTTGTTGTTAAGCTTCCTTTTGTGAGCTGTAATTGTATTATCGGTCACGAGATACTGAGACAATATTTTTTATAATTTATAACAATGAATTTGATAAGAAATATCAACACATGTACTTATAAAAATAAACATTAATAAACTAGATTTTAAATGTTGTGCACCTGAATTTGTTAGTAATACTAATTCTGTTTTACCTGAGTTGTTGTACTGGTGAGTTTGCGGCCCCACAAGTTTGTAAACGCATTGATGAACATATTGCTGTTAGCTGTGCTGTCATAGTGGTAGCGCCTTTTCCTAACAGATCCTTTCACACACGGTTGTTACTTTCGTTATTGTTAGTTGTGTAAATAAACCTGTCTGAGTGTAGTTTTCTCAGAAGTGTCAGATGGACGACCTGGTGACGGTGTAATCTCACAGTTAATCCTCTGAGAATGAACCTGTTGATGCACATTGGGATTTGGTTTGACGTCCGGTTGGTTTCTCATCGTCAGTCAAAGTGCACTTGACATTCTTCACTTGTCTTGTGAATGAGATTGTCTAACTTTAACTGGTATTAATTGTAAGGCATACACCTCTACTTCCATTATAAAGCTGTTTCTGGTGAATAGATTTTGTATGTGGACTTTATTTTTTTAGAAAGACAAAAACAATAATAAATGCATTACAAATAAGGAGGTAATGGTAATTCCGTTTTAGTTTTTAACCAAGGCATAATACGGTATGTCCTGTCAGTATTAGCATAATTCATTTGTCATTTTCATGGGCTATTTTTCTGAATACATAGAAGTCAAAAGTCTGTAGTAGCAATTCTCGTGTTATTGCTGGATCAAGCGTTTGGCTGTCAGTGATGTTTACTGTCATGAGAGATTAAAATTCATAGCTAACAGCCACTTAAGTTTACCTAGTATCACCATAATCCCTGTGTCAATCACTATTGCCTTTAGTTCTCATCACATCGCTGTCTCTTTTTTTCAAATTTAATGACAATATGGTAACATTTAATGGCCTCACAAATTTGAGCTGTAAATTCATATCCCGATACTTCCTTTTACCACTTTACACCACATCCCGGGACAGCCTTAGCTGCTCGGGGCAAAGCTTAGGCCTCGGTAACATTTCAAAGACGACTGAGTAAGACGTGAGGAGTGAAGTGTTTTTTTTTCTGCAGCGCTCCGGGCCTTGTCTTTTAACATTCAGACTGGTACAGAGATGTACAGCGGGGAGGAGAATATCGTTTGTCTTGGCTGCTTTTAGTCTTCGAAACTTTGAAATTGTTACTTATGTTTGGGTTTGTGAAGTAATAAATTCCAAGTTGACAGCGTATTCTTTACTGTTGATTTTCTGTACTTGGGCAAGATACTGTACTTGCCATAGGTGCAGTGTCCTATGTACTTGCTATTCCACGTTTACACGTCAGGACCAACCTTTCATAGTGGTTAGCAGTTATAACATTTACGATATGAGTGGAAGACCCTAGTCCTACCGTTGCTTATTACTGTTGTGTCCATGGGAAAGACAGTTCAGCTATCCTCCCTATGTCAGAGTGTTTGTAGTGGCCAGAAAAGGCAGTGCTTACTCTTTCATTGCTTATCAAATTCAATATCTATTTTATCCAATGTAGCCTCCATCTAAAAATGCACTAAGGACGGGGTGATGACCCTGCTTTACCCACAATGCCCTCCTCTGTCTTGTCACATGTGAAGTTTGGAAATGACACGCGTGCTGCTGGTCTAGGCATATTGAGTTGTGGGATACAGAGACGAGCTGTGATATCTGGGTGTGAAAAGGAACAGGACCTGATTAAAATGTTGATACCATTCGCGCCTCTGGTATGTCATGAGAATTGGTTGAGTGGAAGGATTAGCCTTTATCCATATAGAGACCTGAACTCTGACCTCCACTTGACCCGGTATCCTGACTTAGTTCTGGGCGAAGTGATCTTAGCCATGCTCTGCAATGAAGTGAGCGGTCAAAAGGGTGCTTTTAGCTATCGTTTAAAGTAGATAACAGTGTGGATATACTGTTCTCAGCGATGGACTAGTGGAAGGTCATTAAGGTTAAGGTATGGTCTCCTAAGGGACATTTGTCCTCTGCATTTCACCCATCCTTCAATGCTGCTGGGGCACCCGTAAGGAGCAGGGTGCCCATCTCCAGATGTAGGGCCAGGCTGATGGTCAGTATCACATGGCTGGAGGCTTCACTTATTGTTCATGTTTTTAGTGGTAGGAGAAACCGGAGTACCTGGAGGAGACCTACGCCATTACATAGACTAATAGTAATGTATTTTCTCTATTTTGTTTACCCTTACCTGCTTTTAGTCTGAAATTTGTTTTTTATCGACTATAAGAATGCTAACTTTGTATGTAGCTTAAAAATATGTGGTTTGTTTCAAGTTGTCTTTATGTTAGGAAGAATAGCGACAATAGTTTGAAACACTAATATACAGAATTTCTTTGTAAAGAATAAACAAATTAATACAAAGGAAACTTGACCAGATCCTATATTTACTCAGCCCTGTGGTTACTGTGGTCAGTGCGGCGGCTGTGATTTTGAATGAACCTATTGTATTCTCTATTTAACAAACAAACCAATACTGGTGTCAGCACCATCACTGACGGTTTTCTGCTGCTCCTTATTTTAAAAAATCCCAATTAGACAGGGCGGCTAGCGCATTTTAACCCCAGATTTCGGCCATTTGACTTTTCAACTCTGACAAAGTTGTACCTAACTGGGGTCATTAAGACTGTTTGCAAGAAGGTTTCCGGCACACACTCTTTGTGAATTGTTGAATGCTATCTCTCAATCAGGGCTAATATTTGCTCAGTGCATTAAAAAGTTATTGATTCACCAAGTGGTCTCTATCTTCCATTAGCTGTTTGTTTTTTCCTGATTAGCTGGAGCATAGCAGCCCATGTGGTGCATTAGCAAATATGAATAATAGATGAGAAATTAAGGCGTATTATTGCAGAGCTTTATACATATAAGTACACAGACATGCAACTTCTTTCGGGTGTTGAAAACATGTACAACAGCTAACCGCATGTAGCTTTCACACAGATTCCCATCGATTTGAGCATTTTCTTTCTAAACCTTTGCTCTTGTTCGGATACTGTGCCTTTTTAACACTGTCCCATACGTGAGCTGGACGTGTCAAAACTCACACAGTTGAGTTGCTTCATCAGGAGCATGGATTTTTGATTATTCAACATTGTGATTCTACACGATTTAGAGAAAAACAGAATTATTATATTATCCTAAGTCTGTAGTTTGTTAGCATGTTACGTTGTGTTATATCCAGACCTTGGTGCTTTTAGTTGCAGTAGCTTGTACCCCAGTCCACAGTGGCCACGCGGTGCAGGGCGCTCAGATATGACGTGCGTGCTGTTTTTGTGACTCCTGTGTCGTACATCTGATCCAGCTCGGGGGGGACCAGGGGACCAGGGCTGGATCACTGAGAGATGTGTGGAATGAGTGGGTTCGGTTCTCTGGAGATTCCTGACCCGACAGCTGGCTTCCCCAAACACATCAAACACGAGGCAAAGAAACCGCAATACACATTAACAGTCACTGACATACTGTATCTTCTCCGATGTTGCAGTCTCTCTGGCCTCCTTCCATCAATGTTTAAATAAATAAATCAGGAACTATAATACAGAAATATTGCGAGAGTAAATGTCAATACCACTAATTAGATGTACCTCTGAAGGCTCATAGTTGCTTGGCTTCAGCCTCCCATAAACCCCAATAACTAATGATTATTTCTAAGGATTATTTTACAGTCATAAAGAGAGGCATTTTCGGGCGACCATGAAAGTGTGTGATTTGTTTAAAGAGACTAGATGCAAATTGGTCATTTTATGCTCACTACTGCCACCTCAGGTCTTACGCGCAACAGCAGGTTCTATATTAAGCTCGTGCATGACGACACTTCGGACCCAAATGAACAACTTTCTGAGTGACAGTGCAGGATTTTAGAGGCAGTTGTGGTAAATAGGTCTGGGCTCATTCTACACATTAGGACATGGCTGGAACATGTAGGGGGATGAAAATACTTAGTTTTAACATTTTTAAACTCTGTGTAGTCCATTTAAAGCCACGTTTTTAGGACTGTTTTGACTTCTCTTTTTTTGTTTGCACTTTTCTTTGAGGGCACACAGCCTTCTGAGTCAAGGTCCTTTATATCTGTTCGACACTTTCTACAAAATCACAGAGAAATGTGTGTAGCTGTGGCTTAGCTTCAGGGGCCCACACGCTCGCACCCCCTCACACACTTGCATAAAACCTTTGTAGTCATAGTGGGGTCCATTGTGACTGCAGACTCATCCAGCAGAAGTGGTCTGTTATTACTGGAGCGATGACAGAATCAGCCTCCAAACTGATGCCAGGACTCCCCTGAAAAAGAGATCTTTTATCTCATTGAACTCTCCCGCTTAAATAAAGGTGAAATGAATAAACTGGAAATACTTTTTCCACTGCACTTGACGATACATCCACATCATACCTCAGTTTCTTACGCCTAGATGCTCAAAGTTGAGGTTCTAAAACATGTCAATCACATGAGCTCATGAGTGCAGCATTAACACTTGATGGAGACAATGAGTGTCATTTATGAAACATGCTTTCCTTTTATCTGAGATGACACATTTTTTGGCTAATCTTAAATATTCATATAAATGGTAATGGTGATTGTTGACATAAAACTGGGCATTGAAATAAACATTGAAACCATTGACTTTTTGGAGTACAAGCACTGATATACAAATTTAGACCGATAGGAATTTTCAACTTCATTAATCATTATTGGTGTCAACCCTCGAAAAGTCCATATTGATTGGGTCCTATTTGCCATTGAAGCTTGCCCACCCCTTTCCATACTCTTTCGCCATGGCCCTATTGCAGCTCATTCACTTAAACTTCACAGAGATTTGGAAACAGTCCACAAACTTGTCACACGTCTTCCATTCAGCATTCCTTCCACAGTCACGAGACCAACGTCCCCTGCAGAAAAACCACCATGCACCGAGTTACACCTCCGTATGCGCAGAGAGAGTCTGGGGACACCGTCAGGAGGCCACCTATAAATTATGCTATTTGAGCTAGAAGAAACAAAATATTGTAAGCTCATGCTGACTGAGTAATATATAGTTTTATACTATTTTAACACCGGATCTTGAAAATGAGGTTCCGAATCTGAACTACCACAACGACCACCAGTGTTACATTCTATATTTCTAGTTATAGCTTAAAATGTTATACATTGCATATACATTTTACTGTTTATGCAAAAATATAGGGAAATATCAATGTAAGTATGTGACAGCATTCTAAAAAAAAAACTTAAAGTCACCAGTTAACTTTAATTTGCTTGGTGGACAGAAAATGTTTTGTGTTTTCTTGATCAGTTTTCTGGATCAGTTTTTTTTTCAGGGGGTGCAGTTCCTGTCTCAGCTCTGCCCCTGAAACGCTCAGATTCAGTCGCTGAGCCTCAGCCTCACTGTGGAGAGAGAAAACACTGACAGTTTTGCACCTCGTGTAGAGCAGGAGAGAGAAAACGACACTAAAGTTTAGTTCATTAGCGACAGCTGCATTCATTTATTTTGTTCATAAGCTCAAACAAAACTGTGGCCTTCATTTGTTGTTACAATAAAATCTAAAACAGTGAGACATTCTTCACTGGTACATGACTTTGTTCCTGATCTGTCCTGCTTAACCTGCGCCTCTGCTGCCATGTTGGCGTTTAGTGAGAGACAGAGAGAGAGCGGAGAGATCGAGATGCCGGGTCCCTTCACTCGTGTTCAGGAGAAGAAATGCATGTTGTGAAGTTTGTGCTGGTCTCTAAACGGACACAAAACACAAAAATAACACTGCACAAATGATATGTATCTTTGCTCTTTTTTAGTGGGCATACTGTAATCCTGAAGGCTTTCTAGTTCTACCGCGAATGCCTGCGTATCACGTAGACTACACCACTGATTGCAAACCATATAAATGCAATTTTAACTTTGTTACTGAAACTGTAACGACTAATAAATTGCTGTATTTTTTGAAGTAATATTATATACCCCCGTTACTAAAAAAAAGTTATATATTTCTGTAACTTGTTACTTTTGAAATGCGTTACCCCCCATACTGATGACCACGAGTATAACTTTCAGGGTTCATTTGGTCAGACACTAGGATTAGAGATGATGAATTCTTTTACTGTAACATGTTTCAGCCACCATATGCTGACCGTTTTCAGAAGTATCACCGGTGTGCGGTGAAGTCCTGCTTATCAGCTGTTCTTTCTTCCAAGGCACATGGACGTTACTAAGCTTACAACGACCACAAGAAATTGAACTAAACTAAACTAAAAGAAAAGACAATGTAAAATTAAAACGCTATTGTGGCTTTGAAAGTTTGCACTACCTTCAATATTTGCTGCAGCTCAATCAACTTTCACATATTCACTTGGCATTTATTTATATATATATATATATATATAGCATGAGCATTAATATTCTTCCAATTGTTTTGGTATAAATCAGGTTTTCTCCCCACTCATTTTTCATTCATCTTTATTTGGACAGCCCAGTCCCCCGCAAAGCGGTACGTGTGATTGATCGAAGTTCAGTGGTGACACCGTAACCCACAGCTCTATAATGTTTGACTCTTGGGGTCCAGAGAGAGACCTGTGTGAAGTTTGAGGCGTGTCTAAGCAAGTTCAGGGATGTTACATTTTACAGGTTAAGAAATACTTTAGAGAACAACCTAAATGCACACCAGGACAAAAAAGTAAGTGTAGAGGCAAGAAAACAAAAACAAATGCTTCTTCTTTTTTTTAAAAGAAATTTGGTGAAAAAGAAAAATCACCTTTAAAATGTAATGCTTGAAACACTGCAAAGTGTTCACACTGGCATTGTACGTACAATGCCAGTGTGAACATGTGCTAATAATAATAATGGCTTACTTTTATTGCACTTTACGTGATTGAGTTATCAAAGTGCTACATTCAATGTTGGTTAGCTAAAGCTACTTTTGTAGCCACAGCTACCCTGGGGTAGACTGGTGGAAATGAGGCGGACAATCTGTGCCATGGACAACAACCATTCACTCACACAGGCAAGGTGGCTGAAGTGTTTTGCCCAAGGATACGACAGTTTGCGCCTGCAGTAGTTGGGATTTGATCCACCAACTTAACAATCATTAGACGACCTGCTTTATATAATGTATACAGGAGTATCTTGACTCCAACCTCCCTGTGTGTGTTCTAAGTGATATTTAATCTTTGCCATAATGGCTGGAGTACACACAATTTTCTGTTATTTCACATTTATTTATCCACATTTAACCAGAAATTAAGAATCTCTTTTTCAGGGTAGTCCTGGACCCTGAGGAGAAGCTATTTTTAGTGGTGGGGAATCTGAAGCACCCAGAGGAAACCTACCTAGGCACAGGGAGAACATACAAACTTCACACAAAAGGCACAGACAGAGGCCCGAGCACTAGCCGCTGGGCCACTGTGCCGCTCTCTCCATTGTTATCATCTAAACCATAACAAAACCTGGAATAATATGTTTATCTGTTAACTCCTGCTGATGAAACTGCTTCTTTCAAACACCATATAAATGAGGCAGCATACCTTCTGTTTAACAACCCAGTATTCTGTCTTTATTGTACCTATGTGGGACACAGAGCAGCAGCAGGGGTGTAGGGAGATTCCCCATCCCACTGACAGAGTAACTGATCTGTCCTGCCGCCCTCCCTCTGTTGTGTCTTAGCGCTGAGTCATTATTGCACTCCATTCTTACGATCCTGTCACCAAACACAATGCACTGACACCAATCTGACCCTCGGACAACAGCGGGAGAGAGGCCAAGCAGAGGAGACTGTCATTCTCAAAATATCCACACCAAGGTAAACTCCAGAAAAGGTTGGGCTCTCAAAACGTTACATTTAATTTCAAAATAAACTAAAAATAAGACACAACAGCATTCTTACCACTTGTTCCCCCACCACGTACAGAACAACTCCATCAGATTGACAGGGTAAGATGGGAGTGAGATGTTTGAGAGTAAGGTGGTTTTTTCAAGTCTCGAGACATTTCTTTTTCACATTCTTGTTTCTTTGTACTTCAAAGCATCTCCAGTTGAGATGGAATTATCGCCCTCCTCTCAACCGTGAGGCTTTGTTGCAGCTTTTACCGTACAAGTTACGGCAGCTGTACTTACTGCTAGGGGTAAAGGAGCTTTTAGTACTTGACTTGTGGCTTTTTATAAAGCACTTTGAAGCATTAGGAGTATCCCTTGAAGCAACGATGACCAATAAAACGAGGGCAAAACCTTGCAAATGTCCAACAGGCAAATTGCGATGTTAAACAGAAACTGTACGTTGGTCGTATTTGACAGTTCTGGCTTAGAAAGTGTTTTGATGAAACTTTCAGCGATGTTGTTTTTTGTTCCTTAAACATCTAATCCCTCTGTGCAATCCTCTTAGAAGTACAATACCTATGGGTGTTGGGCCAAAGGAGGGAGGGATTAAAACATCAAGAGGTCATCTGGCAGACAGCAGCTCCAGGTGGGCAGGGGTCTGGTCCAGCTCTTTACCCAGACATCTGCGTCCTCTGTCGGGACATTGTGTAGGGCTGCGTCCTGATTGGTTGCTCCGCCTGGTGCCGTAAACGCAAGAGAGGAGCAGTGACCGGACACAACGAATAATTACATGTCTCAATAGACTTATGAATGACCCATTAATTTAACAAAAGCTTAGGGAGATGACCAACTGGCCCTGGACAAGCAGACACTGCAGAGATTTACATGTCTACTGTATTGTATTCAGGGATATACGAAGGCTGAGCATGTGGTAGTGTTGCTTTTTATGCATGCATATATGAACATTTAAAGATGAGCTTATATTCAGAAATTATAATTGTGACAGAAACAACTATGAATCCAGTACATCTAAGGATTATCAACTCTTTTAACATTGCAACCCACAGCAAAAATGTTTAGGCTCTACAAAACATTAACACATTGCCATGTGAACCTGATGTAGAAAATAAAGCTAAGTAAATCTTATAAATCCTGTTTCCCCATCAAAGTCCTGACCCATGCATCATCACAGAACCACTGACCAACAAAACCATAACACAAAAAGCTCATACACAGCAACACTGACAATGCATTCAATCTGATTAAACTTATTTATCTTTCTGCAAAGTTATTATGTAATAATTGCCACCTTTCACTCTTACTCAGATCCAAGAGCCAATCCATCAGGAGTTTGTTTCATAGACTTCCTGAATTTGACAGCAGGTCTGAAAGTTGTAGCCTCCAGGCCTGAAAACTCAACAGAGGAACAAAGACAAACTCAAACAGGGCTTTACTGTGGCTAATTTAGGCTAGAGCCACTATTATGCCTTTTTGTAAAACTCAGCTTTGTGTTTGATGCTAGTACCGTCCTGTGGCGGGCTGACTGTGCACTTAAAGACAGGAATGGCTGGTATGTCACTTGCTTAGGGGCAGTTTAAGGCAAGGTCAAATATATGCTGCAGTCACTCTGGCACAGGGTTATGTTAGTAACGTGACCAATGCAACAGGAGCTGTGTTTCCATGAGGGAATTGGATTTTGAACTCTTAAATGCAGGGTTTCCATTTAACAAATTGTTATTATTGTAGGCTACATTCGAAAAAACCCTACATTTCTTCTACCTGTCTTTTTCACTTTGACACACCATATGCAAATGTGCTTCAAAGTTCTTCACAATTTTGCTTCAGCATTTCCGTTAATGTGTAGAAAAGTTTGGCAGATAATTATGTACTGTTCATTCATTCGATTCCCCTTTTTCATGTTTTTTGTGGTTGTTGTTGAAATACAGTTTGCACTGTGTGGAACTGTCTGTAGAAGCTTCTTATAGCAATTAAATAATGAAACAATGCCAGTACAGTGGTGGGGGCACTAAACAGGCATCCAGCAGGTGTCCGTGGGGTATTTAGAGTTTTGGGATGGGTCACTTCTTTCTCCAGCCTCTGTCCCCTCTGTGAAAACACCCACTCTTGTACTTGAGCGTCAAAGCAGCAAGGATTTGTCCCAACTCTATTTAAATCGACAAAAGTCTCACCGTTTCCCAGACGACCCCCTTTTCTTTTTAAACATGCCCCTCCCTTTTGTGTTTTTCTTTAAATGAGCCAATAGCGGGTGAGGTTTTGTTGAACTGAACCAATCGCGTGTTAGAACGGTAACCAAGCAACCTATTTATCTGTAACCAGCAGCAACAATAACTGTAACCCGACTCCTCAAGTGAAAAGACCAGACAGAAAGGCACTCGAGGAAGTTTTAGGAGAGACGATCAAATCAGAAAAATATTAAATAATACAGAAAAATATTTGTTTTTGTCATTTCTTTAATTCCACATCAAGAGCATCAGCCATCAGAAAGTGACATGCATCAGTGAATTATGAAAAGAAGTTCATTCCAACTTGTGGATTGTTTTCTGGGCACTATAGACATTGGTTAAAGGTTAAATAATGTGTTGTTTCTGTAGGAAAATTATCCTCTGTGTCGCCTTTGACAAACATGTTGGGAGAATCCAAGCCGTTTGATGTGACGAGCTGCTTTAGAAGAGCTGCTTAGTTGTGCACAAGCCACGCTTTTCCCACCTAGAGGAGATACTTCCAGAAAAAGCGAGGGTCCATGTTCAGCTGGTGATGTGTGCACCTTGCATTAGTGGACTAGGTGAATTTCATGTATTTATTCATCTTTTCAGCTGGACCACTAACCTTTGGGGCGATGGTTTCTGAATTTCATGGAGAAAATGTTTGGGCATTTTCTCCATGAACTTCAGAAATCATTTGTGATACCTCTTGATTGTGGAGGAAGTGACGGCGTCAGAGTACTGTATCTCGTGTCAGTGTAATAGATACTCTGGTTTATGGCTGGGTTGAGTTGCTAAACAGTGAACTGTGGGTCGACCGGTAAAGAGGTCAGTTTCTCAGCCCCAAAACAGCAGTTTGTCCAGTATTACCGAGAAACACAATGATGCTAGGCTACTGTATCACCAGTGACGTTGTTTATCTAAAGCAATAGTGATTCATCGGCGCTTTCAAACATTGATGACAATGAGTATGGCAACTCCAGTTTGTGCTTTAGCGCATTTTGACGTCTTTTAAATGAGCTTGTATTACAACCTGAGCCTTTATCTCTAACCCTGTGATTAATTTTGTCACCAGTGAGTCACAGATAATGAGTGTGTTTACGAGGGCTCGAATTTCCAGGTTATCAGTTTTATTCCGGTTATGGCAGTTTTCGGGATATGGTGTTTGTATGACACTGAGAAATCGTGAAACTCAAATTCCTTGTTTACATGATCAAATAAGGAAACCCGGCTTTTCGAATTTAAGCTCTGTCCGCGCAGGTGCAAACATGATATTTTTGAGCAAAATACGGTGGAAAATATTAAAAGCATAAATGTGTGGCTTATTGCGGGGCTTGTTCTTTTGAATGCCCACTTTGGGCTCAATGTCTTGCGCATCCTCCACATCCTGAGCTACGGCAGTGACGGCAGATTGTGGATAATTCTGTACCTTTACCCGTCCTGGGTCTGTCTTTATCACCGACGCGGACCCGGGAGCTCTGGGAGAAGGTTTGAAGCCGGGGCCGGTGTGAGAGAGTGGAGCTCATGGAGTTCACCGATAGTTAGTGGATGAAAAACTTTATCCGTCTCTGTTGTGGTCGACTCCTCTGCGTCCGGAGGAAAACCAGACGCCTTGAAACGGTCGCCAACAGTTTTGCATAAATCCACATTACGAGGCTTCTTTCCATCTTAAATATTCACTACTTTTAGTTCTTTCATGGTTAAAATATAAAACTCCATCTCCTCTTGACTCCAGGAACAGGAGCTCTTCGGACTCACCGCCGCCATGTTTGTTTACGATTAACTGCGCATGCACAGTAAATGGGAAGTTTCTTAAAACTGGAAAATAGCGTTTACATAAAGTTATATCCCGTTTATTGACGGAAAATCCCAGCCAGAAAATATGGGTTTCTCAAAATCGGGAAACTGCTATTTTCCGTTTTTTAAACGAGAAACTGCGTTTATATGATAAAACCGGAATATTAAAAACTCCTGATAATAACCGGGAATTTCGAGCCCTTGTAAACGCACTCAATGAGTAATTTATCAAACAGTTCTTCCAAAGCTCACTCTGTGCCAGCGCACCAGAGCATGGCAGTGCAGTGTCTTTGAAAAGTGCATTCTTGGTCATACTCCAGTAAATTTGTGTCTGAAAAAAAGGCCGTTTGACTCTTCACCTTTTTGTGTTCTCATGAATAGGGATTTGACGAGGAACTAATTGTACTCATATTAATCCGTTGACCACACAGGCTCTGAGGGGCTCCACTCTCCACTGGGGTCCAGCTACTGGCGTAAGCAATGTATACGCACAGTATCAATAATCAAGTAAGCGTACATTTTGGTAATTAAAAATGTGTGAAAAGACGACTATCCCTGCCTTACATTAATAGCGAAACAATATTTATCCATGTTCCTACTTTGTCGAGTTTTCAAGGCCTATATAGTGTTTTTATTTTATTTTAAATATAGGTCGACAGTGAGTGAGAGACAGTTGCTTCCCGTGTAACTGATTATAAAAGCAGACAGTGGTTCCATATTTAGCGCTAATGTTTACTAAGTTCGCCGTTGCTGAAATTGAGTTGCAGTGAGAAACTCATGACACGCGCCTAATTAGATGCATCAGACTATTGTGGATGACTTAGTTCACTCTATTTTTCCCTCCACCGCAGATGTTTCTCGAGGATGTCTCCCACCCGGATTCTGACACGTGCAGAGCAGCCATAGAAATACAGTAAAGAGTGCAGCCTATGCCCCTGGTTTTATTATTGCTACTTGTCAAAACAACCGGAAATCTGACAGCTCCACTTTACCAACGCACATTACTCACATAGACATTACAATTATGAAGCGTTGTTCTGTTTATCTTCTGTATTTCATATTTGACAGGTTCCTTTGAAAACAGATGTACCAGAAGCTGAGATTATTATGGTTCGATTGAAGTTTTGCAAGTAGTTGCACAGATCAGGGTTAAACCGCGGAATTGGGCGGGTCTTTTTGCCTTGCTGTCGCCAATGTAAAATTGGCAATTTCTATCTTATTTTTTGATAAAAAATCACTATTTCGAATGACAAAATCTCAAATCCAAGGCTCTGTGAGCTGCTTTTTCAATAAGAGAGGGAGAAAGGGGCGTTTTCTCATCATCGCGGGAGCACATGGGCTCTGTTTACTAGTAAACAATATTGAAAATTCCAGCCGCACAGAATGGTTTTTCAAACATTTTTGGTCAGGTTTGGCTGCCCAGAAACGGCAACCCTGGCACAGATAGAAGCTTAACATCTCTGTGTGATGGAATGACTTGATAGTCAATTATTCCATTTGGTCACTTTAGCCCATTTTTTTTACTTCTCGGCTGCCTTTCGGACTAGGACTGACCAGGTAGCCTATACAGTATTCAATATTTAATTGCTTTACATGATTGTAAGTAATGATTTTCACAGACAGCTCTAGCTCACAGCTAGAAAGCTCTGTTAGCAGAACATTATGTGTTAGCTTAGCATAGTTCGTCTTCTGTCTACATGTTTTTGATTTGGCATTTCTAAATAATTTCATTAACTGCCACAGTCCACAGAGTTCCCTTCGCAGCCTTTAGACAGTTTTATTTTTGCTGTCTCGTGTTTCCTCCTTAGGACTCCCCGCTACTACTACGTGTAGGGTCAAACTGTTCTACAAAAAAGGCCCATTTGTGTAGCCTGATGGCGGCACTTCCTTTTTGCTGGAAACCACTTAATTCACAGCTTTCACCAGGACTGTAATTAGAAATGTCAAAGATTATCTGAGCAGACAAGCTTGTAAGAGATACTCCACTATCATTAATGACCCTTTGGAGATACTTAAGAGATGATGAGCTATCAAGTGAGGTTGCAACAGTCTCCTCTTTGGCTTCGGGACAACTTAGTCAGTCATTTAGGCTCAATTTGCATTGTCTGCCCTCCTCATCCGGGCTGCGTCAGTATTGTCTATCCCAAGAACAGAGGGCCTATTCTCTTGCTGTGCCTATCCCAGGGATCCTAAATGGGCCGAGGATATTCTAGCTGGGTGAGTTCTTGGGCTGGCAATGGAAACCCTGGAGTGCCCTGCCTAAGTACAGCTCTAAGGGCTTGTGTGGGGCATGGTAGGGGTTTTACAGGGGTCCAGCTGCCAAATACCCACATATGCGAGCCCAGGACTCGGGTCGGGGCACAGAGCCCATTTGTTTTTTGTTCAGTCGAAGCTGTAAGAACTGAAGATGCATGGAACAAAGTATAAACTCACTCTTCATTTAAACCAAGCAAAATTGTTTCTGTCGCAACAGAAACATAACTTTAGGATGAAGATAAGATAAGAAAAGATTAAATTTAGGGTGTTCATTTTGATGAATTTCAGTCATGTCTGCTTCATTAGTGAAGATGTTAGTGCTTATGGGGTGATTGGAAAGAGGATTTATTCTGAAAAATAACCTCTTCTCAACCGTGCAATTTTGTCTCTTTGAATTGCTCCTAACCTCCCTCATTCAGGTCCAAATGCAATTGAGTTTGTGGCCTTATCAGCAACCTTAGAATCATAAGCCCAAATTAAATCTGCATCTTGACCAGAATGTTGACATTAACGTGTTTATTTCTTAATTCAATATTCGGTCTCAGCCACCCCAGTGACGCTCCTGCGCGTAACTTGAATAGACAATGTAGGTGAGGAGAATATGTGTGGAAGATTTTAGCAGGCGTCCCTTTGATCTATGGGCAAATACGTAATTTCTGTGTTCTTGTAACCCCAGACATATTCATACCACAATTTTTGAACAGTGTGTTAAGACACTGACGTGTTTTATTTAGTTTTGTTTATTTGAGCAGTATACATTGTGCTCAAAAGGAGTGGGTTGAAGCAAAAAGCTTATGAGCGCCCACCCCCAAGTTGAACTCTACTATAACACTGCTATTGTCTCCTCCGTGCTCAAGCCATTTGTCCCCTGTCTCTGACTCCAGTCCATATCAGTGCGTGTCTTGCACCTGTTGGCTCTGTGCGTCCGGCCCTTGATCCTGCTTCACTCGATGTGTTGGCTGACTGTAATCCCACCTGTTTCTGAACTGGTCAGGATGTTATCACTGTGCCACTAAACCACTCCGAGCCCCGGCCCCGCCCCTCACTACACAGGTGAAAGGGGTCTATTGTGTTGGTGCTTTTTCCCCAATAAGAAAGAACAAGAGAAAGGCATAAATCCTAATTGTGTGGTTAGCACCAGACTGCGGAGCATGGAAAAGGAAGAAGTGCTGCTGGTGTGTGTTGGCCCCATGGGGAGACACAGGTGTTGGACCGCAACAGCTGAGCTCTGTATGATGGTGAAGTTTAGAGACAGATGAACTCACTTTAATGAGACATAGCTCCCCACATTGTGCTTCCCAGACACAGTATTGATCCATCATTTTCTTTAGTGATTCCAGGATCAATTCCTCGGTATACAATTCTGGACAAGACAAACTGAGCTGGATGTTTATTGATTGTTATTTATGTTTAAAGCTGTTAAATAATAGATAAAACAAATGCCCTTACATTGGTTGGAGGTAACGTTTTGCTACCAAGCAGGTGGTTTCATCAGAGTCACTGGTGCCTGTGTGGTCCCACGAGTTGTGGGTGGTGGTGACCTAGAACATTACCAAAACAGATCTTGGGCATAAATCTTGAATCACACTGCAGATTTGACCCTTTTCAGAGTTTGATAAGTTTACTCGGTGGTGGGTTGATTTTTTTCTCCATATCAATAGTATCCAAAACCAAGGGAGCACTTTCTACTTTTGTTCATCATCGACCTAAAAGAGGGTCTGGGGATCCTTCATGAGGAAAATGTATATTTTATTTTATTTCTATTTACGCTTTATTTAACCAGGAAAGTCCCATTGAGATTACAAACCTCTTTTTTCAAGGGCATCCTAGCCAAGAGGCAGCAGTTACCATTTCAGTTACAAACATTAAAATGATACACAAATTATGAAGCAGTAACTATTCAAACTATTGATTTGGCCCCCGGGCAGGACGTTGCCTATCCCTGCTGTAGTCAGTGTAGTTTGATGGGGAAATAGGAACTAGCAAAGTCAAGGAAGAGTGTTCATCAGTTTCCCACTGTGTCACGCAGGCACGTGTATCCGTCAAATGCTGAAGTGATCAAGTCCTATATGACCCAAAACAATCAACTACTTTTAGTTAGAAAACCATCCTTTCCCTTAATAGTCAGTTTTGATCTCACGTGTGCTGTTTTCATCTTTCCTTTCAGTTAATTGTCCTGGCAGTGGCTTGGTGCAGATAATTTCCCTTTCCTTTCACAACTGCCGCTTCCTGATATGTGATCTGAATTTGGTGGAGAAATGCCTTGAGAAACACAGAGAAATGGGTCTTGACAGTTCACTGGAGTCAGATCTAAAGACATGAAGAATGGGCAATACTTCCTTTTGATTATATGCTGAAAAAGCTTTTTTTTATTTTATTTTTAATGTTTACATTTTAACTGTTGAAGGTACTAGATGCAATTTGGTCATTTTATACTCACTACTGCCACCTCAGGTTTTACGCGTAATTGCAGTCTCCATATTAAGTTTGTGCATGACGGCAATTCAGACCCAAATTAACCCCTTTTAGGCTCTTTTCCACATACAGGCTGAATGGCTGTTTCACCTGCTTTGTCGAGCTTTTCCATAACAAAAGCCAGTGCCAAACCAGTCTGACCAGGTATAGGTTTTGAGACCGACCTCTGGCTGTGTCCAAAGCGTGCTAGCCCGTGTCTGATGTGACGTGAACAGACTGCTGGACTCTGATTGTCAACAAGAGAGTGGACAGCCCTCACTATTGACACGCAGGTCATACGGATTTAATATTTCACAACATCATACCGCTGTGCTAAAAGGGGATTTTTTTTAGCGCAGCTTTAGCTGGTGTTAGCATAACATTTGCATGTAGCTTACCTTCATAGTTCGTAATACGTGTCGATACGTGCACGTAGATCGTGGCGTACACTATGTGGAACGACGGCTTTTGAGTGACAGTGCAGGATTTTAGAGGCAGTTATGGTTAATAGGTCTGGGCTCATTCCACACATTAGGGCATTGCTGGAGCATGTAGGAGGATGAAAATACTTCATTTTCACATTTTTAAACTTCCTATAGTCCCTTTAACTTAGTAGGCAGGGCAATATGGCCTAAAATCTATTTTTTTTTTTTTTTTTTTTTTTTACATTTTTATGTACAAAACAAATAGAGCAATAGTATTAAGTCTGTTCAGATTACATTGTTAACAGGCAATAAAATAACAAAAAAATAAAGCAAAGTACTGAATAGTATAAGAGGTTGGATTTACATACAAAGGGTTATACAGTTCTGGGTAGTTTACTCAAAAGTTCATAAACAGATTCATTACCATTGGTACTTATATATTTTAGGGATTTTAGATAACTGTCAAAGTCAATAAGGAAAATTTTAAAGTTTGGGGATGATTTAAGTATCCTTTGTTTATGAATAAAAAATGTTGCTAGACAGAGGACCAAGTTATAACACAATTCATTGTTCTTGTTTTGAAGAAGAGTTCCAAAAGTTATATTGTCATTTGAGATGAGGTTTGGGATTTCAATTTGCCGTCGTATCCAGTCCTGCAAGTTCTTCCAAAAAATTTGAGTCTTGGCACACTCAAAAAAAATATGATCCGTTGTCTCTACATTGCTCTCACAGAACGTACATGTATTATCATCAATATTAAAGCGTTTTTTTAGCAAATCTTTCGAGGGATAAACAGCATTCATAATTTTAAAGTGTGTCTCTTTGGCTTTTGGTTGAATAGGAAGTTGTAAGTACAGTGTTCTTAGTTTATTAATTGACTTTTTTTCAAATTTATAAATAATGTTGTTTTTATTGATCTTACCAGGGAATAAATTTACCGTAAGGCATTGTCTAATGAATTGATTGGAGCATTTCTTATCCATGAGAGATATTCCATGGATTGATATGGTGCCCAACTGTGGATTTATAGGTTGTTCTTTCATTATGTTTTGGGTTTGAAATATAAATTCTTTTGGAAATGCTTTCAAAAGTTTTGTAAATTCAGATTTAGGAGGATTGAAGTTGTATTTGATACAAAAGTCTTCATAATTTAGGAATTCACCATTTGTTTTCATCAAGTGCGCAACAGACCATATATTCCTATTCAACCATTCTTCATAAAACAGTGACTTATTTCTATGAAGTATGTACCTGTTATTCCACATTATAGTCGAATGTGGTGAATTATTATGCACATACAGTAGCTTCCAATACAATAATACTTGCTTGTGGAACTCTGACAGTTTAATGGGCAATTTATTAATATTAAAATCAGAAACGAGTAATAATTTTAGTCCACCTAGTTTGTTGAAAATACATTTTGGGATACTATACCAGAAACTATTAGAATTAAGCCAAGCTTTTAACCAGTTTATTTTCAGTGTACCATTAAGGCATTCAAAATCTATTACTTTCAAGCCCCCACTGTTTATGTCCTGGACCATTTGTGGCCTAAAATCTATATCACAATATAAATAAAAAAAAATCACAATAACGATATATTTGACAATATAATTAAAATTACAAAAAATTACTTCAAAATCCCAGCCTGATGCCTATTGGGAAGATTAATTCAGTGATATTTTATTCAGTTTTCTTTTTAGCGCCATACTAATTTTCTCGCAAATATGATCTACTAAAGCAGTTACATCCTTCATTTCATTTTACCTTTTAAGCACCTGTCCCGTGTTCTACAGTCAGTGTTTATGCTGCTCTGATGGAGCTGAGCGTAACATAAATTATACCGTGTCCACAGCGGTATAAAAAATTACGATATCAAAAAAATTATATCGCAATAACGATATGCGATACGATATGGACCACCCACCCTACTTTAGTTTTGTCTTGGATTTCTCTTGATTTTGTACTTTTTAGTGCTGGGCTAATTCTGATTCCGTTTAATCTGTATTTAATCTAGCTAGGTACTGGTTTAGTCTCGATTTCGACTGTGTGTGCAATTATCAGTCAGCTTGATTTTGCTCACTGCTATTCTGCTATTCAGCCCATTAGGTTTGACCTTTTGTGCACTTCAAAGTTGCCTTTGCTTGTGTCACTAGATTAATAGTGGTAAAAAAAGAAGGTGATATTAGATGAGGACACTTAGAAATGGTTACCTTTGCGCGAATGTTGATGTAAAGTGTGCCTCTGTGGTGGTCCTGTCACCTTGTTGAAGCTCGCCAAAAGCTACAAATGTGTTCGTTTTCTGTTGTTTTGCTAACGCCCCTCACACTGACTGAAAAAACAAGTTAACGTTTTGTCACGCCATAAACTCATTAACAAAGTGTAGAAGTCTTGTGTTTTAGAGATGAGGAGCGTTTCAAAAGAGTGAGGGGAAAAGTGCGGGTGTGCAGAGCGAGGACAGGCCAAATCTCGCGAAAATAGTTGAGAGATTAAATGTGTTTTGTCTGTTAATAGTTAGGCATAAAGAAAGTTGAACGAATGAATGAGACGGTGCTTTTAGTCTGGCGTGCTGGATGACTGGATAAAGAAAAAACGGAAATCACTGCGTGGGCTGTGTAGCTACCATTAGCTTGATTTTAACGTTATGCACAGAGTCAATTAAAGCAGAAGGCGGTCCCACAAGCAAGTGACCTTTTTTTGTAAGTAGTAAGTTAGCTTTTGGACTTGATTTCATCTGACTGTAAACTGGGGCACAGACCTGATGCAATCCAGAAGGTTATATGAGGTGCAAAGATCTCATGTCACCACGGTACAACAAAGCGCTGGTTCAGAGCCTTACTTGAGTGTGTGGTCACCTCTGCTCACTGACAAACATAAACAAGTAATTCTCAGCTCATTAGCAACCTTTATCCCCTAAATAGAACACATTACCCTGAAAGAAATGTGGCAGCCTAACAGTGTGGTCTGAAGCACAAACTTGAGTGCATTTAACTATATTGGTTTGATATCGGTTCAGAAGCCCCTTATGAGCGACCAACAGGCCCGGTTAGAACCATGAGGCCGTCCTTCTGTGGATCCACAACCTGCAGGGGGGGGCTGGTGCAATGTGATTTGGGCAGCTCCAACAGCTGCCCCCATGACCCGGCAACGGACAAGTGGAAGAAAATGGATGGATGGATAGTTTTATATTACCAACAAAGCTACGGCCTTTCGTGCTATCATTGTTCAGAATGACCTTTCTCAGCCAAGTAAAGCTCTTGAAATACTGTGATTGCTTAAAAATGCAACAGAATATTGTAAACATCAACATACAATAAAACAAATTAAGCTGCCTGCTCTTAAAGACAACATTAGTAACCTGCTCTCGTTTTTGTTTTGGACAATCCACACTGAAGTGGCATATGATGATGTTTTCCATTGTGTCCGGGTGCACCACACCCTTTCCACTGCTCATCCTCGTCCTGTGTGCCCCAGGCAGCTGTGCTCAATCCACGCTATATATAGAGTGGATTGAGCGCTTGTTCCAAGTTGGAGAGAGGGTGGTCCTGAGCCTAACGTTGATAAAGTTTCGAGTAAATTGTAGTTGCACTGTAATTAGCCATAAAGCGAAAAAGAAGGAGATTACGATGATTCTTCCCAAACAAACATACAACAATAATGATCATGATTTAATGTTGGATTTGATTTAACAGACTGGCATCACTATTAAATTAGGGAATTGTCAAGTTCTTGCATGTTAAAAATCAGAAATTTCATCTTTTTAATTTGATATTCAATCCAATAAGGTGTTCAGAGTTTTCATTTACTAGTTTATGATAAAAGTGTACTAATTGAAAAGACAAATGATTGCCGCTTTTCATTTTGTACTAACACAACTGTGATAAGATTTTATTATTGTATTACCCATTTGCTTTGTTAGACGGGATAGAGCAGCATGTATTGGGGTGAAGCGCTGTGATAGACACTGAGGCAGGTAGTTTGCTGTGCTCTGCGACCAAACCTCTTCGCCACAATGCAGCGCAAACTCACACATGTTTTTGCCTGGTTACTTATAGAACTATGGGGAAACTTGTGCCACAATCCCTTACTCCATACATTTTGAATTGACAGGCGACACCAAACACTACCAGCCCCTGCACGCTCCTCATACAGTACAGCGCAGTTTGAAAAACCTCTCTCTATCTCATAAATACTTCACTTCTGTCTGTGGTCCTGTGATCCTCTTCGTCACGCTCCATCACTCTGGGACATGAGCGGGGTCTGCAGGATCCCCTCTGAGCTCCAGGATCAGGTTCTGGTTTTAGGGCATGCTCTGTCACTGTTCAACAGACTTGTGTGTTGGCTGTCTTAAGACCAGCGTTAACAGATTCCCTCAAAATGCTGATCCTTTGATGCTAAAAATGTGACGAACAAGGGTTCAGGGTACTTTTGCCTCTGGTTCTTTGTCTTAGCTTCTGTTCAAAGGCCTTCGAGTTCAGCTACTGTATGTTTCATGTTTATGCACTAGCTGTCTTTTAATATTGATTTATTTATGTTATAACATTTTGTAGTCGATAATGTGCGTAATAAGAGTAATCTTTTATCATTTAGGTATTTCTAAGTGGGCAATGGGCTTTATAATCTGTATAGCAATATCTTGATTTGTAATATTTATAGTTTATGCTTTTTTTGGACTACTTGGTAAATTGGTAAATTGTGTTTACTGGTGGGGAGTATTAACCTCTTAACTGAGTACATTTTTCCCAGTTCAGCTTTGAGCAGAAACTGTTAAGGGGATGTTATTTTTGACTTATGTATTATTTATTGTTGTCCGTGCAATTTTACTGTATCTTCTAAAGTAAGGTGTGCTCCATAGATACTGTGGCTGTTTACTTGGTTCTAAACTCCTCAGACCTCAAGCCTCTCTTTGCTCATGTCCTCGACAGTCATCGGCGCTGTTGAAGTTGACCCCCTCCGTTTAGCACTTTGCCCTGGACTCGAGCGGTTATTTGTCCTGTCCACACCCTTCCTGTGATTGACTGTCCCTGGGGCTGTCCCACGACAGTCTGGGCTCCTGCACCTGTGCCCAGCCCTCAGTTTGACTCCTTCACCCCTAAATCTTCACTTGTGCCCCCCATACCCCCCAAGTCCATCCTATAGTATGTGCAGGACCGTTCCCTGCAACCCGACTCTGTCCCCCTCTAGTTTAACCATGTTGCCCCATAACACTCCTCTGGCCTCACCACCTGTTGTTAGATGTAAGTCACGGCAATGTAAAAGCTGACTTACTCATTCAACTAGAATACAGCCTATATGAACCCTGTTTTCTGCAAACACGTTTTTAAGATAATAGTTGAGCTGTACATGCCTGAACCCTTGCATTTCTTGATCTCTTTCCCTGTGGATCTCAGGGGAGAAGGCGCCGCAATCTGCAAGCTGCTGGTGTAATACAATCAGTCAATAGCGCCTCTGTCATCCCCGACAACTTGAACCATCACCATTTGTTGACGCAGTTGTTGAAAGTGTTACCTCTTGAAGATCTTTAATATACATTAGTCAGGACAGTTCAGCGTGATAAGGGCTGAAGAGCAGTCATAGGAGGCAAAACCGTTTAATTGAGACAGGCATAAGCGTTGTTTTTATTACATGTGTTTGTATTATTTTGGGGGTAATAAGCAAAATCAACTCGATAGAGCTTTTTACTATGTTGCAATGTTTGAATCTACCCCAGAGGCAATTCTTAGCACTGTGGCGACATCACCCAAAAAGCTTCTCCTAAAGTCTTATACGTATCCAGGAAACGCTTTCCTCTTGCTTTAGCAGTTTTAGATCAATTTTGCATATATTTTCTAACAAGTGTGAGATAGTGATGAAGAAGTGTTTGACATTATTACGGGTACATAAGTTACATGGTGTTGTTTCTGTTTACAACTTTTGTTTTGGTTGTCACACGCTGTTAACCAACGTATATGAGTTAGATGTGCTATCGGTGGATTTTTTTTTTCTTTCCATCGACCCACAATTTAATGTACTACAACAAGTACAAAACCAGCCCTCCCCTGAGGCAGAAATTCAACCCTGATCCAATTACCCCGGTTCAGAGCGAGAATCTGCCCCGACTTAATTCAATCTAGCGGCAAAAGTGTTCCCCACCAAAGCATTCGAGATGTTTAACTGCTGTAAAGAGAGATGGAGCGGCCGTTTGGTGACTGGATCAGGTTAAAATGGTGCAGGAGGAGGAATGTGCTGAGAGTGATACACACCTTCCCTCACTATAGATATTAGATTCGTATAGGCCTACACTGAATTACTAATAGTGATAAAAGAAAGTATGATGAAACTCTATACTGACTGGCATATATCTATAGCGTTTCACAGTCTGATACTTCAAAGTACAGCGAATCAGAGCTTCAACTTAGATGCTGAAATGAGAACAAAAGTAAAAATGTTGCAATTTTAAGGCAACATCACACTATGATAATAAAATACTATAAACTATAATATAACAAAAATATCAGAAACTTAACCAAACTGAATCCCCTTTTGTGCCTTGAAAGTCGAGCATATCCTTGGCATTACTTCAGGAACTTTAGTGTCTGATTTAACTGTAAATGTTCTCGAATACATGCATGCACTTAACTTTATTATGGCTTGTTATAGCTCAAGTTCTTGTGCTAGTAAACTCCTCACCCAGAGTTTCTTCAAAGTCACTGGAGCTTGACCCAGTAAAGGTGCTTCACCCCTCAGAGAAGGTGACAGTGGTGAAGGAGGAACAGGAAGTGAAGGCAGTATGTCCGACACGTCTGTGAGAGCTTCTCTGTAAGACGACAGTGGAGAAGAACAGGACAAGGCTGAGTAAAGATATAAGACTTCTGAAGTATCGCTCCTGACACTACAGCGGTGTACAGTAGATGTTGACAGCAGTTCAACTCTTGACCTAAAGCCTGAGTAAACTTCGTTTGTCTTAGGTTACCTCATCATCTTCTGTAGATTACATGATAAAGCCTTTGTCCACCTCGGTGATGACAGATGTATTTGTTGACCTTATGTCGCATATTATACACGAGGGAACGTTTGTATTTGTTGTCATGCTTTGCATTGAGGGAGAAAACTACCTTTTCGGAAAACGAAAAGGTAGACATAGACCTTTTGAAATGTGCTCTATTTTTATTGTTATGGACTATTGTTTTCTTGAGCCTCTTCTCTTGTCTGAATTGTTGGGAGTGACACACAGTGACTGTTTGTGATGTGTTTGTGAAATGTTCTGAGGTTTACTACAAATTAATTGCCCTTTGGGATCAGTACATTTTCTGAATCTGAATTTATCTCATTGAATGGACAGATAGATTACTTGGTGAAATTAATGATTTTAGGTAGATAATAAATATTAGTTTCCGTTTGGAGTGACTGCTCCCGTCCCTCAGTGGATCGGTTTAAAGAGTAAAAAGTAGAGTCTACAGAATACGAGTTTAGAGTTTATGCTATGGGCAGCTCAGAATCATATGTTTTTTAAATGTTTGCTCACAATGGTGTCCAAAAAGTGGCTACATTATTTGATTATTTTGGTCTGTAGAAGGGACTGTCAGGGGCCTGATCTATAAACAAAGATCAGGTTTAAAATGTGTGCATGTTCCGTTTCGTGTTTTCGTAATGAGATATTGCATCACCGTACTTAAAAGTTTATAATGTTCTCCTTTTCTTCTTCTAGACGGTCTCCACACAGTAGAATCCCAGTGCACTCTCCGCGTCACCATCATCACAGACGACATGTTGACCAACAGCATCACGGTCCGGCTGGAGAACATGTCCCAGGAGCGCTTCCTCTCCCCTCTGCTCGGGCTCTTTGTGGAAGGCGTGGCTGCGGTCCTGTCCACCAAACGGGAGGCCGTCTTTATCTTTAACATCCAAAATGACACAGACGTCCAGGGCTCCATTCTCAATGTGACCTTCTCAGCCCTGCAGCCTCACAGTGGAGCGGGCAGAGGGACCTTCTTCCCCTCTGAGGAGCTCCAGGAACAGATATACCTCAACAGGACCCTGCTCCGGCTCATATCATCTCAGGAGGTAACACTAGGATACAAAACATGCCATGCTACCCAAGAACCTTTAAGACTATTTTTTATCCCCCACATCAGTAAAACATAATAAACAGTACTGCTCTCCTTGGTTCTCTGTTCTCTATAGATATTTAGATTTAGATTGTCGAGATGAAAACTTCACTTGGTTCTACTTTCCAGGTGTTGCCCTTTGACGACAACATCTGCCTGAGAGAGCCGTGTGAGAACTACATGAAGTGTGTGTCGGTGCTGAAGTTCGACAGCTCTCCCCCGTTCATCTCCTCCGACACCGTCCTGTTCAGACCCATCCACCCCATCAACGGCCTGCGCTGCCGCTGTCCCATGGGCTTCACCGGGGATTACTGTGAGACCGAGATCGACCTGTGCTTCTCCGGACCCTGCAAAAACAACGGGAGGTGCCGCAGCAGGGAGGGAGGCTACAGCTGCGAGTGCCTGGACGACTTCACAGGTGAGCACGAGCCTCTCAGTCACAAACCAATTTAAACTTGTGCATTTACATGGCAAACACTAGGTCAACCCTCAAACGATCAGTGAAGGAAGACGTGCTCAATTGCTTTACTTAAGGGGTACAAAGCAGAGTTCCCCTGCTCTGAATGTGGATGAGTAGAAGTAGAATACACGCGTATAATTAGAAATGATAATGAAAAAAATACGTCGATGCAGTACTTGCCACCACTACACACTACTCTTGCTGTCTGTGAATGAGTGCAAACTACATCATAGAACTGTGAGGTCAAACCCAGTACAGACATTTGTAGGTAAAACACCTATAGAGAAAGACAGGAAGTTTATTGTCTGACTTGACTGGTTCAGCAAGATCAGCTCTCTGCCTCAATGACATAAAACCTACTTTCCAAACCACCTGACTGAATTTAGTGTGACATGTTGATGCGTGTAGCTTTTCCCATTTTTCATTTGCTGGGGGTTTGAAAAGATAAAATATTTTTGTCATGTGTATGTGTGCCTACATTAATCTGTACAATTATTTGATTCTCACACAACACATTTGTCAAATTTGCCCCCTTTCTGTGCACAGGATACCTTACACTGTCCCCTCTCCTGTCTCTGCCCCATTACAAGCCCCTGACAGCCTTCATCTCGTCCTCCTCCTCTGTCTATCTGATGTAATTACCTGATTAACCCTGCCCTATCACTCAGCGGGCCACTTTTTTCTGCCCCGACGTCATATTTTCCTTATACCTGCTCCTCCTTTGAAGGTCAGAGTTCAACCTCAGATAGTCAGGCCCCATCAGGAACCATTATGGGGCTGTTGACATGTCGAGAGCTAAGGTTTCCGACATTATACGGGGAAATAGATATGGCTAATTCCTCGCCCCCCCAAAAAAACAAGGATTACACTGTGGAGAGAAGGGCTATTATCCGGTTCCAGGACCGAGCAGGGACTGGGGTACCTGTCGCTGTCTGGGACAATCAGAAATATTATAAAAGGAAGAAAGAAGAATGTAAATGGGCAGGAAACCGGAGGCCGATATTGATGTTTAGTAAGATGATTAGTGTGAGGAATTTCTGTAAAACGATACAAATGTTCTGTTACTAATTTATTAATTTTATTCTATGAAATAGCTCAATGTTTGCACTTTTTACCTACAAAATATAGGTTTGACTCCCCAGTCATTCAAAATCCACTTCATTAAAAGCTTTTAAACCACTTCTTATCATCTATACAGTGTCTTCTCCATTAAAGGCTGGCATGAGTCTTGTTTTGGACTGTGAGATTAAAGTGGGCTCATCTTAAACAGTTCAGCCTGGTCAAACGTTAAAATGCATTACTGTGGATGTTGGGAAATCACATGTCTTATCAAAGCAAGTGAATACCAGGGCAACGTTTCAAAATTAAGTCAAGGCTTAGCAAAGTGCACGATAGACAAAATAAAACCATGGGATTGTAAGAAGTAATTTGTCAATGTCAGCAGCTAATGCAACAACCCTAGAGTCTAGAAGAGCGTTTCGGATAATTAGGTCAGTCAGAGGAGTAACTTTTAATATGAAAAACGTGCCCTTGTGCTCAAATAGGCACTCATTTGGGTCACCTTTTTATTATGACTTGTAGAAATGTCAAGTAACTCAGCCCAATCTACTATTTGAACATAAAAATTGGGGTTTCACTTGAAAAATAAATAAATAAATAATAACCATAAACATTTCAGTTGCTTTTTTCCCGCCTGTAATCCTTACCCTCTTAACCCCCACATTATCAGGTGGGGCTTAAGAGGTTAAATAAGCCACATTGCTTGTCAAATTGCCATTTTTCTGACACGTATTACGAGTACAATTAGATTTGCTATTTATGTTGTAAAATCAAGATGGAAGTGACAAATTTTAAACATGTTGAGGAGCATTAACGTTTGAGAGAACTGTTAAACTAATACTAGAATCACATGTGTTTCAGAAGATGTTTGTGTGTTTTGTTCTCCTGTCTTTGTGACTAATTGTAATCATTGAAATTGCGACGTAGCGTTGCTAATCCCTCGTGCATTCATCTCTCAGGTGATCACTGTGAGCTAGACGCGTCCTCAGACCACTGTGTGCCCGGGGTTTGTAAGAACGGAGGGGAGTGTGTGAACAGACTGAGCGGAGGCTTCAGCTGCAATTGTCCTCATGGAGAGTACCAAACGCCATACTGTGAGATGACCACACGCAGCTTCCCCGGACAGTCCTTCGTCACCTTCAGAGGGCTGAGGCAACGGTTTCACTTCACCATTTCATTCACGTGAGTACTGTGGGAATGACACATTAAAAACAAATATTGCTTTCAGTCATATGACTCCCGGATGAAGACAAGACTTTTTAAATCGCATACAAAAGTATTACGTTGTGCTCCTCCAAACTCCAAACAAGGTTTTGTTACTGCCACAGACGATTGTAGACATGACGACTGAAAAGCCCCATGACGATAATTGAGATTGGTCAAACTTAAGATTCAATTTTGAGTAACTGGATGCTGGGACTTGCTGTGTTTAAGCACAACAATATACCAATATTGATCAACTGAAGTTTGACAAGAAATGTTTTATCTTGCAGTGGTTTTACTGCATGTCAAATGTTCTCTTTCACAAACAAATCAAGACGTTCATGTATTAAACCATTGATATTTTGACTCTAACCGTCCCAAGACCAACCGTTTTTGCAAACGACAGTAACTAGGGCTGGGTACCGTTAAACAATACCAGTTTGGTATTGAAGAAAAACGGTTCAGGTACTACTGGTATTGAAACCAGGTACCGTTTTAATGCTGTTGGGCATCAGAATTTAAAAGAAAAACAATTTAAAGACAAGTTGAAAAAATTAAAAATTGTGGAAAAATTTGAAAACATTAGAATTTTTTATTTTTTGTAATTGGAAAAAAATGACACATTTTGGGGAAAAATTTAGGGTAAAAATAAGAAAAACTTGCAACATGTTTTTTCTACCCTTTTGTTGTTAAAGGAGCTATACCTGATTTTTTTTTTTTTTTGTAAGGTAAAATTATTTTTGCCTCATAAAAGTATATTGTAAAAGTAGTCATTTGTGAAAAAATAAGCCTGATGCTTGAAGTTTGCGCCATATTATGATTCGTTGATGTTGTGGATGGTCAACCCAAATAGTCAATAATGTGACGAAAAGGGGTTTACTTTTTTCGTCACATTCGTGACGCCGAAAGACTGCAGTGACGGCAAAAATACCAATTTTGTCACATTTTGATGAAAAAGTTTCAAAATCAGGTATAGTCCCTTTAAAGGAAGTTTCTTGGTTGTTTCACAACCATTGAAACAACCATTTAATTTATAGAAATTAAATGGAAGGAAAATTAATACATTAACATTTTATGGTCCTATGACAAATAATTTAGCATAGATATTGAAAAAGTATCGTTCAGGTATCGGTATCGAAAACCAAGTATCAGTAAAGTACTGGTATTGAAAAAATGTACGATACAGTAACATAAACGGCATTTTGTCATTGAATTGAAACCTGTTGCAGTATCTCATTGCAGCTACTCATTGTACATTCTGCTCCTGTTTGATGATTTTCCATCTATTACTGCACTCTGGCATAAAATTTAGGAGTGACTAGTTGTTTTCAAATCAGCGAAACATATCAGTGTTGCATCTCAGTGTGCGCACACGATGGCCAAAATATTATCCAGGTCACAACACACTGGGTAAGTAAAGTTCACAGACATTCATAAACATTAACTCTTGAAGAATTTTGATTACACATCGACCTCAGATTAATTGTTTACTCGGATCATCCATTTTTTTGGTAATGAATGTCCTCTTGAGCAACTCTGAAGCCCCTGCCTGAGATTCTGATGCAGTAAACTGTGATTAAGATCCGCACAAACAAATGCATTTTGGTTAAAACTGTATTGCGAGGCGTGTCCAGACCTGAGCACACTTTTGTCTTGGCTGCTATGAGCTGCTGCTGTTCCCGATATTCAGTAGTGCTCCATAACATGTTAAATATTATGAAAAATACCATTACCACCACGCCTAACTACTCCACCTTACCTGTGTTGCACATTCTCTCACACAATCACAACAAAGGTCCAGACAGAAAACACATAAGTGAGATGAATGTGATTGATACAGGTATATATTAGCACAGCGTTAGGGTTTGTAATGCAGTAAAAACAGGAAAAGCTTTTGATGAGTTCCCCTTATCGCTGTCCATCCCTGTTTCCTGAGTCGCTGTGCTCGCCGCCGTCTGCACAGTGACTCCTCTGCCCTCCACTCTCACACCAAAACATGCCCGCGTTCTGAGGTATGCGAACTTTGAACAGCGAGTGAAAGGTACTGCCTCAGGTTTGTCGCACTTATGTTGTGTCTTAGGTCTGATAGTTTTCACATCCTGTCTTTTCTCTCTGTGGAACCTGTACGTAAGACCGCCAGACTCTGTGGTTTTGAGGTTATCTTTGAGGTCTTCACACAGTAGTTCAGGCTTTGTTTGGGTTGGACTGGGTACAGAGGAACAGCAACAAAAAAGCTGAGCGGTTTTCTCACAGAATGATTTAAGCATGATTTTCTCAGAGCCTCTGCACCAGCCCTTCAACTCTCTGGCCACTGCCTGGGATGCACCACACTACAGTAGCTGGCTGGATTTCTTTATTTTGCGTAAAAGAGTTCCTACACAGTAGGACTCTCCTAAGGCACATGAAGTGTCCAAAACTGGCCAATGTTCATTTAGTTATTACACTTTAATTACCTGGAGGCAGGTGAACAAGGGCCTGTAGATACTCTCTGTCACTGCATCGAACAGATCAGTTCGTGGATGCAAAACAACTTTCTCCAACTAAACTCAGACAAAACTGAGATAATTGTTTTTGGCCCACAGACACAAAGACAAAGTGTTATCAGTCACCTTGAGTCTCTCTCTCTAAAACCAAAAAAACAGGTTAGAAATCTAGGAGTAATCATGGACTCAGACCTGAACTTAAACAGCCACATATGAACCATCTCGGGTCCTGAGAACTTCAGGGAGGGGTCTCCAGGTGGTTCCCAGAGTCAATAATAAACACGGTGAAGCTGCGTTTCAGTTTCATGCAGCTAAAATCTGGAACAGTCTTCATGAGGATGTGAGACAGGCCTCAACTCTGACAATGTTCAAATCCAGGCTGAAAACAGCTCTTTTTACCCGAGCCTATGAAAACTGAAAGTATTTTATCTGCACTCTTGCCTTTTACTGTAATTGATTATTTTTTATGTTGATGTTTTATTGATTGATTTGATCTGTTTTCTTGTAATTTTATGCAACTGTGAAGCACTTTGAATTGCCTTGTGTATGAATTGTGCTCTACAAATAAACTTGCCTTGCTTTGCCTTACCTCATGAAAACTGAGCCGTTATATTCATAAAGTAAAAGTGGTGATTCATAATAGCATTGTTGTTCTCATCATTGTTACCTGTGTCAAAAAAAAACCTCTTAACCTCTTAACTGGTTAAGAGGTTTACAGTTTGGCATTACCCAAATCTAAAAGCTTAAAAAAAAAGCAGTAACAAAAAAAGTAGCAACAAAAATGCACCAACAAAGTGACAACAATGTGCTGAAAAAGCGACAAAAAAGGACAAAAATGCAACAAAAAAAATTACTTAAGTGACATAAAAACATGAGTCAAAACGCTCGGTTCAGACGGGGGTAGGAGGTCAAAGTGTCATCAAACTCAAACTGTGTCTCCATCTCAAGGTTCGCGACCAAAGAGAGGAACGCACTTCTGCTCTACAACGGCAGATTCAACGAGAAGCACGACTTCATCGCTTTGGAGATCATCGACGAGCAGATTCAACTCATTTTTTCTGGAGGTGAGGACTTCACATATGTCAACTTTTAACCGATCATTCACCTTTGTGTGTTGAAGCAATAATGACTTCTCCGACGTGCCAGGAAAAATAATGCTATCAGCAGTTGTTCACAAGGGGTTTGCTAAAGTGTGTGAAATTGTAGCAGCCTTTACCTTTAGCATTGTTACCCCGACGACATACAGTACAGCAGCTGTCTTTGTTTGGGTTCTTCGGCAAGATACAACTAACCACAGAAACATCAAAACACATTTCAAAATATGAACATGCAAGTTGGTGCTAAATAACTATTACCTAACAACTAGAGTAAACATGTGTAAATGTCGGTGTACTCCTTCCACGGTTACAGTCTCACCTTGTAAACATATACACCCTCGGTAACCGTAGTAACTGCCGAATTGTTGCTGTTGTTCAAAGACTTTCCCATGATGCCGAGCAGGGAGGATCCTTGGCTTCTTTTGGGATCCCGGCCAAGTTCAAATCCCTTTGGCCTAGATGAGATCAGGAACAGGACCAAAAAAATGTAGCGCATGTATCGTCACGTAAATAAGTGTGACATGCTGTTTGAATATGGAGGACGTCAGAACGAACCAGAGCAGATCACTGATAGTTTCATATAGAAATAGCCCGATATTAGAAGTAAAAATCTCAACAACACCAAAAAAAAGTATTGATAACTTATACTCTATAGCTCACAGGTTTTGCAGCTTTTACTTTCAAATTAAATGTATCTATTTGTTTTACTAATAGTAATTATTTGGGTATACCAGGTACATGTTTTGCATGTTATTTGATCAGTGGGATAATTGCCAAAAATCATAAATAAATTAGAATGGATCAGAAATATTTATAACACAAAAAGAGAAAGGAAACGGCACTCGCTTATGAAACAAAGGTCTTCGAGTTATAGGGTTCACTTGTTTCCACATGTATCACGGTGGCAGGCTCACAATAGGAAACAGGCCGACCTCTTTTGGCCTCGCGGACAAAGAAACACACTTGTCTTCTTAGTGTTACAGAAAGTTTGTGGATTCCTGCCTTTAACAAATACACTAAAGCCCAAGTCGATCAGACGTCGTTGTGCTACTATAAATCACCTCACTGAGAGATGTTGATACTGTAGACCAACCTGGATTTCCCAATATGTGATTTATGTGGCAGCTTTTAAAGGGAGGTTTGTTGATTGGACATCGGCTATGAAAACATGTGAGGTTAGAGATTGATTTTATGGTTGTAAAATGATTCAAATGAGAAACGCGATTAGGAACAAAAAAATAACACGGTTGCGTTTTGTGACAGCACTCTTTGCATTAAGAAGCATTTTGATGGCCTCATTTGGACCTTTTTAATAATCCCAGGTGAGGCCAAGACCACAGTTGCTCCATACATCCCTGGAGGAGTCAGCGATGGACAGTGGCACTCAGTTCAACTTCATTACTACAACAAGGTAAGACACTGTCCCAGCAACTGCTGCTTCTACTTAAACAAAGTCTCATAGGCCTTACTTGTCAATGTCATAGCACGTAATGTCATGCATAAAATAAGCCACGTGCATTAAGTTTGTATTGAAATATCATTTAGCTGAACTTGCTTGACTTTTGCAAAAGCTTACCCATAACTCAAAGGATGCATTATGAACCAGGGTGAAACGGTCACTCGGCCACTTTCTGCTTTCTATATAGTGTCATCTGTGGTCTGTAAGAAATGAATGGCTGCCTTCACCGCTAATACACTGCCACTTGTAACCCATTGCGCAACGCTTGCTGCTAAATTTCAATTTGTCACGTCGTTCCCACGGTATTTGTCTTGCATCTCGTCTGAGTGTAATCTCAGAGAGGATGCACGGATTATTTCACAAGCTGACTCAAATATCCACTTCAGTTGTAATTTTATATCATACCAGCTTACGTTGTTGGCAATTGATGGTGCCGCCAACTTCCAGAGCCTCCAGACATTACTCCTCGATGTTAACATGTTAGACTGGCTATCGCTATGAAATGTTTCAAAGGCAAGGTTTCATTTTTAGTACTATATTGTGTATTTGACCTCCATGCTCCACCTTACTTTGTCTTTCCACTTACTCGGGCTAATGCACAATTTGGAAGGAGTTAACCAGTAACCAAACTATTTTTCCTTTTCTACATTGTAAAAACAAATATGGCCCCTGTCAACCTTCTTTAATTTTCTTTTGAGTAAAATGTATGGAAATGTTTTTGCCTAACCTGCTGAATAAGCTTCAGAAACTATAGCAGCTCTCACCTGGAAAAGCAGAACGATTAATGGAATGATAAATGTCTTTATTTTATCTTTTTTTTTGCTTCGCTTAGAAATAATTGTTTTCATACGGACGTCTACTTGTATCATTATGAGTTCAGTGTTAGCTCCCCCCTCTCCCTGGTCCTTGTATTTAAACACCTCAGCGTCCCCGCTCTGACCTAAGACGCCTCGCATCAGATTTCAGACACCTGGTTGTTTTTTTTGTGGGGTTTTTTCCTCGTTAACAAGAGCAGCCCGTTACAAAGCTGGTCCTCTCATGTTTCACGGCTTGTTCGTCTGTTGCTTGTGCCATTGAGCAGAACACATACATGTTAGCTTTGACAACAGTGATGAATCACAGGGAGCTAGCACTCTTAGCATGTTAGCTTCAGGGGGTCTATTGTTTGAGCCATGTCCCCATCTTTACACCATGCACTTCAAACTGGATTACAATGAAGAAACATAATAATTCAAGGCTTGTTAGACTTTTGAAGGAGACGGATGCCCCAGGCGTTCAACAACACATTGACTTTTGTTGTGTTTGTCTGCGCGGCTCTTAAATGTTTTGTTGCTACGCCGCCCATGGAAACGTACAATTGTTTTCAGGTTGCTTATTGTGTTTTTGATTCTCTGTAAGTATTTACTTTTAGGATGTGAAAAGATTTAGGCTAAATGTAACTATTGTTCAAATCTTTACGGTATTACAGGGCTTTTATTTGGCACAGTAACTTGCATGTTTTGTGCAACAACAACAAAAAATCCACCCAAAAACATTCAGATTGGACAGATACGAGCACTTCATTTTTATATATTTTGATTCGGATTAATTCACTTTTACAATGATTTTGTATGTATATTATTTTATGTTTTTGTGTTGGCACTGGCGACATGATCTACCTTTGGCCCCCTTAGGTTTTCTGTGTTGAATGATCAGAAGTAGCTCTGACTAAACTGTAACTTAATCCTACATAAAGTGCTGCGGGGATGTGGGGTAAATGTATCGGGGCTATAGAGGTGATGTTCTCATAATGCAGTAGACGGGTTGACATGTGAATGGAATGGAATTTGTTGTAGATGAAAGTCTGTGAATTCGTCCTTGTCACTGAAGATCTATGCTCAAACTGCAGTAGATAGACCCAGGGAAGTCCTTCTGCAGATGTGGCTGAAGACTGTGGTCCTGTACTAATACCCGGTCAGTCGGTTATCACTGGAGTATTTTGCATGAATATATTACTTATTGCATAGCTTTGGCTCTTTTGATTAATCAATATTTGAGACTTTTTATGCACAGGGGTAAGACTAAGGTAACTTAAAAATGTGCCTGTTCAAACTTAGTCAAAACTTATGACAAACGTTCTCTTCCCATACTGGCACATTTTTATGAACTTAGGTACCTTTTGCTTGTCACTTTTTAAACACTGTTTAATTTGTTAATTGAGCGGATTGCAACCCCTTTGCTTGCAGTGAAGCGGAGTGTTACTTGTTGTTACGGCACACCCTCTACACACTGAGTGATTTATTAGGTTAAATGATGAGACGGTTGAGGGCGTGCGGGGTGGAAAGCTGCCTCTTTTCAAACCTGCTCTATTTAAATCCAGCGGGGAGCCTCCTGTTTAAAAAAAACAAAGGTCAAAGGTCACCGTGCGGCTGGCATGACAACAGCTACAGACCTGCCATTTTTGCACCGAGCTGGGGCGGTTTGATGGCTAGGGGTATTAACAGGGGTAGTTTCTTTTGCTTGGATGCATATGGGACCGTGGTGTTTTGGGGACGACAATAGAACGTGAAACACCGACACATTTTTGGGATTCCACGCTGGTGCTACGTCTCGAAGACCGTCCAGCCTGCACTAGCCCCCCCTTCAACAGCCTATCCCCGTGGCATGAGTATCCATTGCTCTGTTTTGGTTGACTACACTCCAGAGTCTCAAACAGAGGTGTAAATGACTTCACGGCTCACCTCAAAGTAAGTTTTAATTCTGTGGAGGCATATTTTTAGATTTCACTCAGGCTTGACCCCAGCACACATGCGAGTAACTTAGCAATACTATCAGCAACACTTGTATGCATTCACAACATACAGTGTACTTCAGCATTTTGATAAAGCAATGGGCTAAGAAGTATAAGAATATATATGTAGCTAGCTAGTAAGCATATGTTGATAATCTACTATTGATGTGGCCAAAGTGCAATTTCACTAGCCACTTCATATAATTTACAATGAACCCAGACCCTTCCTGGTACTGCCACCTTAACGTGGTGGAGGGGTTTGAGCGCCCGAATGATCCTGGAGCTCTGTTGTCGGGGGCTTCGTGCCCCTGGTAGGGTCTCCCATGACAAACAGGTCCTAGGTGACGGGTCAGACAAAAAGCGGTTCAGAAGCCCCTTATGAGAGACCAACAGGCCCGGTTAGAACCATGAGGCCGTCCTTCTGTGGACCCACCACCTGCAGGAGGAGCCTTAGGGGCTGGTACTATGTGATCTGTGCACGATCCGGCAACGGACAAGTGGAAGAAAATGGATGGCTGATGGATTATTTACAGGTGCTCGTCATATAATTATAATATCATGAAAAAGTGCATTCACTTCTGTTGTTCAACTTAAACTGCGAAACTAATATATGATAAACTCATTACATGCAAAGTGAGATAATATGTATAGCCTTTATTTGTTATAATTTTGATTATTATGGCTCAGCTTGTAAAAACCCCAAATTAAAAATCTCATAAAATTAGAATATTTTAAAAACAATTGAAAGGCTTGACATATGTCACTTTGCATGTAATGAGTCTATATCATATGTTAGTTTCATATTTTAAGTTTTTTTCATGATACTCTATTTATATGACGAGCATCTGTACAATCCTTTGCAGTCTGAGATGTTATTATTTTCCGTGTGTTGGAAAATAATCTCAAATGATTTTTATGAAACTTGAGCACTACATTATTCATCTAGCAGACAAGTCACTCAATTAAACTGCTTTTCCTGTCTTTGTGTTGTATTAACCTACTTCAAAGAACCAGTTTGTTATTGCCATCATGTTATGTGTCACGCAGCATATTTTATTTCCCCGTCTACTTTCCGTCTGTTTACCTTAGTGACATTTTATGACCCTACACAAAGATCTCATGCCCTAAACGATATCAAAGAAGTAGTTAATGGCGGCAGTAGACTGACACGTGCATTATTAAGGTGATTAGCGCTGCACACTGACGCTGTCTCTTGTTACAATAGGTGCACATCCCACAAAGTACTGCCTCTGATTGCTCTCTTTCACGTTTTGAGAGGTTAAGTGGTATTTTGGTGGTGAGGTGCCAGTGGTCTGTGCATTCCCGTGCAGGGCGTGCAGTGGTTAGAGGAAGAGACTGTGTTATTGTTTGTCCTAAAGCTGATAGCCAGAGACCTCCAACAGTTAAGGTTACCATCCCATCAAAACAAGCTTTTAAATACAAGGAAGTGCATTATGTTAGAAGTCTGCTTGTGTGTTACTAAACTAGACACTTTCTTTTTTACTTTATTGAATTATTATAGCAATATTTTTATATTTTTGGATCATCACAACTTTGCTATTGATTGATCCTTTGGTATTTTTGCCATTGTAAGAAATGTTATCAAAAGTATCCTATCAAAAAATAGGATTGGAAATTTGCATTTTTACTCTTTTATTAATTATAAGCACTAGTTAACCAGCTAATACTGAAACATTTTCAAAAGTGTTCATCAGTATGCTGTCCCTGTCAAATAAACACATATACAAAAAATAAAAGTGCCGTGTCGTAGTGTGTTGCCAAATCGAGAGTTCTTTTGTAGAGTTTGTTCATGTGTAGTTTAATACGTAGTGTTGTATTGTGTTAGTTGTGGGTCTCGGTCTAACCCTCTCTCCCTCGGTGTCTGTCCCAGGACGGGGGGAGTCTTGTGGACTCCAGTGGGGCAGTGCGCCTCCCTCTCTTTACGGCCTGGCTGGAGCTCTATCAGAAGGAGGTAACCCATTAGCCCTACCGTCCAGTGGTGTTTTCCTTGTTTCTGGTGTAGTGTGTTTCTGTAGGACTAACTCCGCATGCTTACCTCTCTCACTCAGAGGTAACATGGAAGCACCAGGGGCTGTAGAAGGATCTATAGTAGGATCTAGATGGGTCTTCTTTTTGGTTCTGGTCCGTTAGAGGTCTGTGCAGTTTGCATTAGTCTGTAGACCTGCATTCTTTTCACTTTCTTTCTGAATTGTTGGTGAACATCTGATTTGTTTTATCCTCACAATGAAGTGGTTAATTAACAATAAAAACCTTTTGTGGTTTGAGAATTTAACATTCACTCAATAATGTGTGTTTTTGTTGTTATCACTGACGCTTTTGAATTTGATATAATGTAATATAATGACTTGTTTTGTAACGTTTAACAAAGATCACTTATTCCTATTGTTGACCATTATTGTGTGACACATAATAATGGTCAACATAATAATAATTTACTGCAATCTCTTTATATATCACACCTCCTCTCCACGCCAAAAAATAAATAAAAAATCAGAAACAAATACAGATCCAATAACAGATTAAATAAAATAAATTTGAGTTAAATTAATTTAAAGTCGAGTCAAAATGTTCAAAAAAGTCCATGTTTTATTCTCAGTCTGTCAAAGTACAACAACAGTAAAATCATGCAGTAAAACTAAAGTTCCTTCGCCCATTGTTTGTAGCGTGAATATATATTATATATAGTATGTGTATATTTAATATATATTCCTAGCTACTGTTATGGCCAGTTATATTGTTCACTTATACCATGGTCGCACAAACTGAAATAGTTCACTTTTTCAGTTTCCCAGGACTTGTTTTTTTAAGTCCTGGGAAAGTTATTTCACTTTTTAAGCTGTTTTACTTAAAACTAATTACAGCTAAATTGTTTATTGTTAATATGGAAACAGCTGCAGAAGAGTGGTATAGAACGTGATTTAACTGGATTTAACTAAATCTACATTCACAGATGTTCCACACAGTCTTATCATTTTAATTTCAGTTTCCTCTGCAATTGGTTGTTGCTACTAAAAGCCACAAAGTGTTTTCTTCAGTCATTCTTTTCTTAATAGTGATATTTTGACTGTGTATAGCCAAAAAGCTCTATATAAATCACCCCATAGAAATACAATTGCTATTATTTGCCCATTTACAGTTGTGGTTAATTCAAAATCTAAAAGCACTGAAATGGCAAATGTATGTTGAGGCCTTTTTCAATCTTGTCCTTAATATTTAGGCCAGTCAATGGTCAGGAGCGTTCAAAAGGACTGGTTTCATGTACCACTTAAGTTGCTTTTTCAGTTATGTAAGATCTGGCCAAACCACTTACTTCCTAGTAAGCGTCTCTGCTTATCTGTCAGTGCTCATCTCTTCATCCATTTACGCTGGCACCCAGACAGTCCTCAGACTTGTAGGTTCTCAGCAGCAAATCTGTTTTTTTTGGCAACCTTTCCCTTCAACTTGAGAACAGGCTATGTCATTGAAGATTAGTCAGAAATCACCCGTGCAGACTCTAAATAATGCCAACGTATCTCGTATTGACTTCTGTTGACTGTAATTCTACAAAGTGTTGGTTTGTAAGCCTTTAATGGCTTGTATTAATTTGATGTCAGTACAAAGATCAGCGACACTTCACAGCCGCGTGCCGGTGAGGGGTGTTTCCAGAACACTAAGCTGAAAAGATCTTCAAGAGTGTGAGCACTGAAATGCATCCTTACATGACCATAGCATCCACAAATAAACATAAACGCAAACATTTCCAGCCAAAATGGAAAACGGTGTTTGGTGTTACAGTAGGTTCAGCACAACATTATTAGCAAGTATTTTGAAACGTGGATGAATGCTAACTTTTCTAAGCAGTGATGGAAGACAATTACCATATTTTCCGAACTATAAGTCACACTTTTTTCATAGTTTGGCTGGTACGACTTATACTCAGGAGCGACTTATATACCAAAATATATAATTTCACATGTTTGTTATTTTCACACCGACAGCCTTGTGTACCAGTATCTGCTACTCCTGTACCACTGAAGATTTAAAAAACGATAATCGAGCTGCAGGAAGAAAGTTTGGCGTGAGCGAGAAACTTGTGAGGGACTGGCGAAAAGCGGAGGTTAGTCTTACTTTAATGAAAAAAACAAAAAAGCTAATCACGGACTCAGCTAGAGGAACAAGTTTGCAAATGGATGCTTGAACAACGCGATGCCGGGAGAGGCTTGTAAATGGTGCAGTCACGCCTCTATGCCCTAGTAGTTGCCAAGGCTGGTGCGACTTATGGTCTAGAAAATACAGTACTATGAATTTATAAGGTAAAAGAGTAGTAAAGGTGATCACATGATTGCCTGGCACTGCCATACCCTGTCCATTCCACGCAGAGAAGTTAGTCGGGTCACGGAGCAATTGGAGCAGTTTGAACGGGCAGGCCTAACGCGCACAGATTGTCAGTGAAATAAACCAAGCAGCAATTAGCGGACGTGACGACAGCTGTAGTCCAATTAAAAAAATATGAAATATTTAATAATATGAAAATAAACTCACGAGAAAGCGGAGGCAAAATCCTCGACTCCTTCAACCATGATTAGTTTTGGCTAATAACTTCTGCACGTGTCCCTGTAGATTGAACTACAACATAGCAGCGCAGCGAGTGACGTAACCTTGTTAATTCTCTGTGACGGTCATAATTGGTTCGGCCCTTGTTTACCGTGTATGTCCAGAACCCACCTTTCGTGCAGAAAGAAGTGGGTGTGGTTTAACAGGCTAATCGCATGTAGCAGTTGTCATCCATCTATCCATCCATTTTCGTCAACTTGTCCGTTGCCGGGTCGTGGGGGCAGCTGTTGGTGGGTCCATGGAGGGACGGCCTCATGGTTCTAACCGGGCCTGTTGGGCTTCTGAACCGCTCTTTGTCTGACCCATCAACTAGGACATGTTTGCCATGGGAGACCCTATCAGGGGCATGAAGCCCCGGACAACATAGCTCCCAGCCTCATTCGGGCGCTCAAACCCCTCCACCACGTTAAGGTGGCGGTTCCAGCAGGGAGCAGTTGTCATTGTACATATACATACAATTGTTCAACAAACTTACGTGGCTCGTATGTTGTTTAATCAGATTTTATAAGATACATTTTACTTTTACATCAACAATTGTAAGAGAAAATATCCCCAATTCAGCTATTTTTATTGGCTAGCATTACAGAGTGCATTTAACAGTTGCGCTTTGAATTATAAGTGCAGCAAACTCAATTTGAATTTTACTTTACAAATTTTAGAAAGCACAAAGATTAAGGCAATGTAAGTAAATTGAAAATACATGGGCCTGCATGACTAATGCAGCGCTGTGTGGAGTAAAGGATGGTTTGTCGAGAGGAAACAGACGTTGCATCTGATAAATCTGTCACTACTATGGACCGCCTCCCGCAACATGTTCTATCTCTTCATTCACAACTCTTGTGCTTCCCTACAGCCAAGAAAAGAGTATACTTCACTAATGCAGCAAACCAAGCATGAGCCAAACAATAACTTCATATGAGATGAAAGGACTGCTGATAGGAAACATCTGTGCACTGTGGCTATATACTTTATCTTATCTGTTTGTCTGTTTGCTTTTCTTATCTCTCCAGCCATCCCTGTGAAAATCTGTGCTGTTTATTACTGGTAATTACTTTATACTGCCCTGAGTTTACTGACGGGGACAATATGAGGATGAGCTCCTGGGTTTAGCAAGGAGCCAAGTTACATTCTTAACATGGAAAACATTGGAGCACAATCATGTTAACAAGAGATGGGAAGTTCCATGTTTAGTCTTGTATTTATCAAACCCACTACTGTGAATCACCACAGTCATCGTAAAAGTCCGAATGAATTAAATAGTCACAATTAGAAAATCACAAAGGCTGCACATAATGGGACCTCTGTGAAGAACTAAATATCCTGTCTTCATCCAGATCTAATGTATATGCAGAGGTGGTCAGTAACGAGTATAAGTAAATTTACTCTAGTACAGTACTTGAGTCGCGTTTTGAGGGCGTGTGCTTTATTTATCTTAATGACTTGTTACTTTTTACTCCATTTGAAAGAGAATAATAAAACATTCAACTGCTCTACATTTCTACAAAAGCTCCAAAGTAAAGTAAGAAGATTTGTCCCAGTCGTGTTGCTGTTTCTTGGGCACCATCTTCATGTTGTTGGAGCCGCAAAGTCGTCATTCACACCATTTATTTAACCATTTATGAACTGAGCACATTTTGTCCAGTTTGGCTTTACCCAAATCTAAAAGCTTCTTGAGCAAAGCCTCAAAACAGCGACGAAAATTAGGAGGAAAATACAACAAAAAAAGCAACAAAACAGCGACAAAGACACGATGAAAAAGTTATGAAAAAGCAAAAACAAAAAAGAGCCTCAAAAGAGCAACAAAAAAAGTGACCAAAAAAGTGACAATAACATGACTAAAAAGCATCAAAAAGCAAGGGGAAAAAAGCGACGGAAAAAGCAATGTAAAATGCTTTACAACAAAAAAAAACAGACCATAACACGACAAAAAACGCTTAAAAAATGTGACAGAAACGCGGCGACAAAGCAACAAAGAAGTCACGATTAGTTCTGTAGGTTTTAGTTTCCAAATAAGGCCGACCTAGAGAAAGTGTACTTTTGTGTACTTTTAGTAATATTGGATGAGTAGTATCTGTATTTTTGCTCAAGTCAAAACCATCACTGTGTACATGCATGTGCTCTTGAGTCCCATAGTGTTGCTGAAGAAAATCAATGTAGGGTTCATAGTTGATTGTGCTTTTACACAAGTAATATTTTCTGCTTTGGTGTAAAGGCCATGCCCCTCCTGGTTTTAGGCCAGGTGGAAGCATCTGCCGATTTTCAGCAGGAATTTTCTCAAGCTTCTCTGAACGAGATAGTGTTTCTCTTACCTCAGACTCATGCCATTTGCTCCGTACAACACAGAAGACTATACAAAAGGTGTTGTCCATCTCTTCTCCGAGTGCTGTGAGGCGACAGCGGACAGTAGTAAGGAATAGCGTTGAACCAGGCTTTGAGTTTTGAGCCGGGAGCGTCATGTCGGTTCGTGTTTGAGTAATTCACACGTTTAGGGTTTCTAAGCTGCGGGGCGGGTTAGGTAATGTGGACATGAGTGTGTCTGCTGCTGCCAAAGGGAAGAAGACACTCTAGCCTCAACACGACAGGTCAAAAAGGTCAACTTGAAGCATGCATTTGTCCCAGGTACAGAGATTCATAATTTGTGCTACGTTTCTCCTAAAGTGTCATTCATGAGGCTTTACTTTACTGTTATTTATTTAAGTTATTTTCTTCATAATTTTCCCATATTATTATTTGTATCCTGCAGGTCAAAGTATTGCATGTAATCCATCAATTTATTTTTGTAAAGTCTAATATCACAACACTTTTCACAACAAATGATTGATGAGCTGGATTGGATCAAAAAGAGGAACAGTTTGGAAATAAACAATAAGATGGACCTGACAAAACTAAGACATATGGGGCCCGATCTTGTGACTCAAAGCGCAGACTATAGCGTAACATTTTGCGTTGAGTAGGAGCGCACTTTGTGATCTTGCCACTCCAGACTTAGCGCATTTAAATGGGAAGTACTGGGGGTGGAGACACCTTTTGAGACACTTTGGTGCCATCCATCTTCCAGAGATGGTGGATGAAACATGCATCAAGGCGTCGCAGATTAAGCTGCAAGAGGAGGAATTACTTTTTGAAGTGTCATTCCAACAAAGCAAAACTTTTAGATGTTAATCTCGTTCTTATGTTGACCTTTTGATATTTTCTTTGTGACCAACTTTTCCGTCATGGTTCAGTTTCACACGTTTGACCTTCCGATGTCCACATGATATCTTAAATATAAATGTTTTTATTTTATTTTATTTTTATTTTTTTTAAATAATAAGGAGGTTACATGAATGTTTCAGTCCAAAGTTATACCTGCATTATAGTGATTATCAAATGGTTGTTTAAATGGGGTTTGAATAGTTGCAAAACTCATTTAATATTCTAATCCCAGGATGCTAAAACAAAAAAACAGTCTGTGTTAAAATAATCCAATATATCCACTGCCGATTAAGAGATTTAAATCCTGGTTTCTCGGCCCATATTGCAATCGTCAAACATTAAGTGAGAGTAGAGTTTTGAGTAACAATGGCATTTCCTCCACAATAAAAGTGTGCCGTGTGTGCCCCGTTTCCTTTATTATGAAAATCAACCGTTCGGCCGTCTGCAGGGCCACTGGTCACTTCCTGCCTTTCACACGTGTGCTGTCGCTCCATTCTCCGCCAAAAACACGCACACAGAATGACTGCTAAGTCTTCCCTTGCTGCCCTCACTTATTCAAACTTGCATTCTTGGAGGTCATTAGCTGCTGTTTCTTCTTTGACAGATTTCTGACTAAGCTCTCAATTTGTGTCGGTGTAATGTAATCCAACCCATTGTGCAAGGTTTTTATTCCAGCCTCAGGGGCAGCTGAGTTACGCTATGTTGGTTTTGACAGGCAGCATAGGGGTTGTACAGGTGTGAGTCAGTCTGGTTACATGCACTACAGATAAAGGAGAATTATTCTGTGATTTTCTCTTCCAGATTTTTTGTTTTGCCATTGTCTTACATGAGCAAATTAAAAGTGTAAGAGACAGAGCGAAGGTGTCATACATTTCTACAAAAAAGGTCTGTATTGATCGTCTTTATAACAAGGTGGGCTAAACAAACCAAGACAATACCAGCTCAACGTTAGCGTGAAATATGAAAAGGCAATGAAAATATGACCAAAAAAATGATGACAATGCGAAAACAATGCAAGGACAATTATCCTTTACATTGACCTATAGGCTGTTTTAGATTTGAGTAAAGCTGAACTGGAGAAAATACACTTGGGTAAGGCGGGGGTTAAGAGATTAAGCAGATTCTTAATAGTCTTGATTAGGCCGTCGAAACCTCTAAGAATTCTGGGATTACTGGAGCATTCCACAACAATAAATCAAAGGAGAAATTAGATTACAGTTATTTTCCACTCCAAAGCATTTTGACACTATAGAGTTTACCTGTAGTCACCCTGCACCGTTCGGCTTTCGTTACATTGTTTTTAGATTATAATAGTCTTCAGACATTGTTTGCTAGGACCCCCTTATATGTTTTGCTATGGCAACGTTACCCTAGAAATTTAACGTTACCATCAAGTACTTTATTGAGCTAACGTAAGCCCCACTAGCACAATAGTAGACTTTACTATTTGAGTCCAAACCCTTGTATTCTCTGCCCTCCATTTTATTTGACTGCGTTTCGTGTCTTTTTGTGCGGATCAAGTGCATTTCCATGGCAGCGGCAAGCCTATGTCCCCGGAGACAACACCTTAGAGACGGGACCTTGGCGATGGGGATTCTCCAGCGGGTCTGAGCGGGGCCTGGGTTTGAACAGGACCCTCTCAGGGGGCCCTGCTGATTGAGGGCCAAGTGCACTTTAGTGCTAGAGGTCACAAAAGGGCTGCAACTTTAGACAATGAAGAGTTGGACTGTTGGCTTCTGTGTCTGAGAGGAGTAGCTTTCAAGAACCATACTGCAGTAAAAGATATTATGGAACATACCCGACTGGATGGACCATCATAAATCGAACATTCAAAACACAGTCAAAATCGCCATGTTTGTTGCAATAGTAATCCTCTTTTTTAAGAATGGTCAAGAAAGGATGGCCATTTGTTCCTGTCTTTTAGCACTTCAAATGCTGGGGTCTTGCCTTGATTTGTAAAATGCAGATTAATCAAATATACTGGTTCATATCATTTATCCATGCGGTGTATAATGTGTCGCACTAAATCACCTTAACACCTCTGGGATAGCACAACAACCCTCATGACTAGTCAGCTTATGCCAAATATGATGCTACATATTTCCCAGTTCCTGTGCTATGTAGTCAAGTAGTTTATTATAAGCTATGTTTTACAGTTATCCCAGCTGTTGCAATACAAATACATGAAAAAACGTTGTATGCGTTACAATTCTGCTCCACACCGTCTCTCGGACCGAGCACCTTTGTATACATGCACAGAGCTATGCTATCTATTACTATTTGTTAAACTTATATGGCTGGGCCTCTAATAACCAGGCCACTTCTACTAATAGGTTTGTGATTATACACAGAGCTTGTTATAAGGTCATGGTTGTAAATGTTGACATGATTACTTCATACAGCTACATGACATGTACATGACACATACATGTAATTAGATAGGAACATTTGTAAAAGCTGAGTATTGGGTGTTTGGTGTCCTTCAGACCTCATATTATCATGTCCTTTCACAGTTGGTTAAATCCCCCTTATCCCAAACGTATTACACCCTCACAGGCCCCACATACACAGGGTTCGAGCTGATCCTCTCTGAACATACACAACCAGGCTGTAGTCAATATTTAGACCGTAACAGCTGCAAGGCGAGGCACATTATGTCTGAAATGTTCGTCAGTCAATCTCAAATCTCACTGTCCACTGAATCACTCCTGGCATGTGAAGTTTTCTGAGTAAAACTTTTCACTTAATTGGTGATTTTGTGTCAGTGCAGTTTGTTAGCTTTGAAAAATGTTCAATTTATAAAATATTGTGTGGGCGCACAACTACAAAGAATGTTCTTTCCGTTGTCACATGCACGGCTAAACAGAACAATTTCAGCCCGGATTTGAGCACAAGGACTTGATTTTGCCACATAATCACATTCTGTAGGAATTTGTGCAGGCTGTTTGTTCACGTATAGTGTAATCCAATAATATTACATAGTTATAATTTTAATGGTGTGTCTGCTGGGAACAAGGCCATTCAAAGGCAGCTGTGTCCATGTCGGCCCTTTCCTTATGCCGTTTCCTTTTCCTGTTCCTTCTGTTGAGTCTGTCTTTGAACACTGGGTTTGTTTACATTGGGAAGCTCTGCCACTGTACACGTCCTCAATGTAAGTGGCCTTGACGCACATCAATTTAATCCATGAGTTTATATAACTGCAAAGATTCAAAAATCATTTGATAGAGCACAAATTTATTGTAGTGAAGCTACTTCCTGGACGAACGAGAACCTTCACAAGCACAGCTTTACTTTATTTTACGATAACTTGCTGACCGTGACAGTCAAACAACTACTGGTACTACTTTCACTGCAAACATGGCTGCTTTTACCAACTGTGTCTCTACTTTTTTTAAATCTCCCATGCTCGGGCCCCAGGCTATAAACATGCGCAGTACTTTAGTTTTCCCGGCAGGATTTGGGTGAAGTGTGCAGTACCTACCGTTACTGTGGAGACCATGAGAGGGGGATTATGGGAGATTAGGACAGTGAGGGCCTAGAGATAGAGGAGTGATGCAGGCTGGCACTGACAGGGGTGGGGTTTCCTACTGCGTGAGTGCTTTTATGGCTATGGGTTAAAGACATAGGGTCGATCTTGTGTTTCTAAACACAGGCTGTAGACTTAACTTTCGCGCTGACGGGGTGCTCTCACTGCTCTATGAACTCTTTAGCTTCATACCTGATGCAGTAAGTGGGCGGAACAAGGGCTGGACAGACACCCATGTTTACTCAGTTTATTATTTATCTCTACTAAAAACTTGTAGTATAGTAAACTGGCTAAACATGGGTGTCTGTCCATGTTCCCTGTTGCATGTTTGCACTGAGGAGGGAAATTCTTAGTCTGTGAACCTGTTCACTGACAATGGCAATAAAATCTATTCTGATTCTGATGGCGATGTACAACAGTGGGATGTGCGATGTTAATGTAAAGAAAAGGAGAGCAAAAGGGAGGCAGTAGTCTTCTCGTTGTAGTCACACCACAACTGTTTTTCTAAGTGCAGGCAACTGGCTGCAAGCACTGGTGCACTGTTGTTTGTAAGCAAGATACCAGTCTCCTCTTGAGCAACGATGCTGCTGCACCAGGTGTAGGATCAGGCCCAAAAGATGTATGCTTTTACATTCACCGAGTTGCATACAGAGTATGCTTCATAGTTATCCCATGTGGACACATTTTGATGGACAATTGCATGTGCTCTCAGCAGTGGCTTTGAGAAATATTCAATTGCAGTTGCTCGTTGGTATGGGATGGTATTTCCGGATAACCATGAACAAAAATTACCACAGTATGATAGCCTGGCTAACGCCAGACTGCTGTGTGCGCTCGAATCCTTTCGAACTGCACAGCAGCCTGGGGACCATGGCCGAAATCTTCACATGGATTTGGGGACCAATCACAGAACGAAGAGGGACGGTAAGACGTATGGAATAGTGATGGGTCGGTCACGAACGAGTCGGTACAAAGAGCCGGCTCTTTTAAGTGAACGATGAGAGCCGAGAAAAGAGAGAGAGAGAAAGGGAAAGATAATGGGGTCGGAGAGAGAGAGAGAGAAAGGAGTTGAAAAACTTACGGCCACAGACCGTGTGCGAAGAGCGAACCTGCTGTTTACACAAAATTAAGAACTCTACAAACTTACCGGTATATTCATCCATGAATATAATCAGAACATATCTAGCTTTAATTCAAATGATGTGATCACATGCGATACGTCGCCTTTTGTTGGCCTTTTCCTCATGTGTATGAGCTCATTAAAACAGCAACAAACGCAGTACAAGAGAAGTCCTGCTAAAGTTTGGACTTTGGTGATGTCTGGAGTCTGTATCCCTCCCTCAGTGCGAGGCTGCAGCAGCTACAGACGGAGCAGGAACAGGGGCGGAGCTACAGGCAGCTGAGGCACTGGGAGAAATCTTAAGGATTTTAACAGTAAATAAAAACGTACGTGTGTGAAACGGCTTTAAAAGTGTGGACACAGATTAATATAAGCCATATAATAGCAATAAAAAAAAAAAAATCTATTTTTTTTATTTATTTCTTGATTATAGTTGTTATGTGCAGGGAGTACTCAAAAGGCTCATTTAACGAGCCATGAATGAACATTTCAGCTAATTTAATCTGAAATTTAAAGTGTATATGTAAAAAAAATGAAGAGCCTTTTGGGAGCCAAAAGAGCCGGCTCTTTTTGGTGAGCTGATCCAAATGATCTGGTTCACCAAAAAGAGCCAAAAATCCCATCACTAGTACGGAAGCTTGTAGTTTGTTTACGGATTAAAAAAAATAAGTTTATTTACAGATCCAACATAACCGCAACCATTATAGCGATCTAATACCAGCATATTAAAGCCAATGATCAGTCCATACCTGTAATTGCTTGAGCAGTGATTGCATGTGAAAGTACATATTTGACCTTTAATGGCCAAGTTCTACATGTTTATACATGAACACGATCTCTGTCTTTTATACTGTCCGGCTGCATATCTCTGTTTGACTGAAGGGCCCCTCTAGGCAGAAATGGCACTCTGATTTCACTTGGCCGTTGATGTGTCGTTGGAAAAAAAACACCCGTTTTATTTCTTAAGGCAAAATTCCTGATGTCAGGCCAACAAAGGACAAATAAGATGAGATGCAAATGTAAACGATTTTTTACCAGTAAAGTATTTTTTACATTAAATAGTTTATCATTTACATGGTTACCATTGCGACCAAGGCCCATGGGATTGTGATATAGTGGCACAGGCACAAACCTTTGTCCCTGTCACGGTTTTGAATCCTGGTCCCAACAGTTTGTTTATTGTCTCGTCTCGAGTAGTTTTGCAAATGCAGACATAGTAACACAGATGTATGAAAAGTAGTCCGTTTTGTTTTTTCCTTAGTAACGCCCATTTTAGAAGAATCACCAGCGATGTTCAAGGTTTAAATTAAATCATACCACTGATAGAGGGGCAGTAGTTTACTCATTAGAAGCTGTAAAAAATATGATAAATATAAGTATAGATACTTTGGTTTTAGTTGTTCCCCTGTCTTTCCAGGTTTCTGCTCCTCATCTCCATGTTTTGCACTTTTCTTTGTTTGCCATACTTCTCCATAACTGCCTCGTTACTCTAATCCTATTGTCATCCTTATACCTGCGTTTCTGTTTCAAAACAATCCAGAAAACAGTCTTGCATAGTATTTTATTTGATCAAAAGTTGTTTTTGAAGCTGTGGGTTCTTCGGGCAAACGTTTTCTACAAAGTTTACCATTGAATTGCCCTGATGTTAAACTTAGTTCTTTTGTTGAATGTTTTTACTGTCACGAGATTTGCTTCTCTTCTCGGAAAGATAGCAAAGAGAGAGAGATGTAATCGTTTGGACTTATTGTAAACCACTTAGTGGTGGCAGACAGAGAGGTACTCAGGAATGACTTTTATTTTAGTAGTCTGCACAAGTTTTCAAACAAGACTGTAACATTTAAATTGTCACAAAATGTACTCTTTCATAATAGTTCTGGTTTAGAGTAGTCTTGAGTTATTTTTAGACATTTTACTTATATAATAATACAATAGTTCACCTAAGTTGCATTTATGTTACCTGGGTGAAAAAAAAATGAATTTACACACACCTAAGTTGTTGTTTTGAAGATTTTCTAATCAAGCCCTGTTTAAGAACTGACTTCATCTTGTCAGATCTTGACGATATTTATCGTAAGTGGAAGTAGGGCTGAACGATTAATTGCATTTGCAATTTTATCGCGATATTACACAACGCGATTTCGTAATCGCAGGGCACGCGATTTGGGAAGTAAATAGAGCAACGAGATATGGCAGCAAAGTCCGCTCCGTCGCGTGCTTTTGTTTACGTCTCAGTCTAGTTAAGGTGCGCGGTAGATTGTGGATGTACAGTGAAAATATCAGCGTTTATCCTGCAGCCACCGCGAAGGAATATTGCTTTTCTCCGTTAGCATTGCGTTAGCCGCAGCGCTAATCACGCCATTCCGTCGCCGCTACTACGCGCTCTGGTGATCACAGAAACTCCCTCACCTCCGGATTCTACGCCTCTGCCTCCACAGACATATATAGGTGAGTCTGTGCTGATTGTAAAAAGTAAAGAGTCGTTTGTGGCTCAGTTTAGGAAGCTTATGTTTGGGAATGTTGTGGATAAAGAACTTATCTCAAAAGCATAATGACGTTTCATGACCATTAAGTATCCGCGGAGGCGATGTGCCATGTGCCTTTATTTACCTTTGCGTCTACCGCATATCCGCTCCGTAGGTCGTACAGACGCAAGATATAAACACTAAACTGCAGTATGAAAAGGGTTGGTAACTAGGATCCGAGGCAGGAGTCCGTGTCATGTCTTATTTTGCTGAGGAAATGTGCTGTTTAAGCTGAAATGTCACTAAATGGCTGCGAGTCAAAGAGACGCGTCTGTGTTTGGCACCTCATGTCGTCTCCTTGTGTCAGTGTTCTTTTCTTTCTTCATATTGTCCAAAGTTACATCCCAAAACCAAAATGCTGCTCTTAATTCCACTGTGTTTTGGCGTGTGCTCCATCTGGCCTCTCCGTGTCCGTCAATAACGCGCATCTGAAGCAACTCAGACAGGGATTTGATTGGCCGAAATAATAAAGTACTATTTAATAAATTAAATAGCTTATTTTGTATTAATTGGGAGTTTGATTTCCTAAAACTTTTCCAACTAGTTAAAGCAGACGTTTGTTCTTACTTTCCTGCACTTTAGTCTGGGTGATGTTACTGACTGGATCAGTGAGTTATTTTTTTTTCATATCTATATAATTTAGCATTTATTTATAGACTGTACTGTTAAGTTCAGACAGTTTAAGAAGTGCAGTCCACACACATTTTGAATAGGTCAAGCAACAATTTTGTTGCAATTTTCACTTCAAATATTGTTTATTATGAAACAGGCTGATTTATTGCTTGTGTTAGGTGAAAAATACATGAGAAGAGGACCTTGCAACAATAATCGCATATTTAATCGCAATCGCAATATTGAAGAAAAAAAATCGCAATTAGATTATTTCTCAAAATCGTTCAGCCCTAAGTGGAAGAATCACGTCCATTGTTGAAAATTGAAAATTGAAAAATGCTCTGGTCTTTGCCCCGTGTAAAACTAAAAGTTAGTTGTTTCCTAAGCTGATCTCCGCCTTCTCAGTTTGTCGGCAGCACGCCTTGATGGGAGAATTAGCCTACTTTGTAATCGTTGGGTGTGAGCCTTGGTACAAAGGGGCTTTTTGTGCCCAGAGTCCTGTCTCCTGGCTGTTGCTCTGAGTCAGCCAGCTTTGTTTGCGTCGAGATGGGGAAACAGAACCAAGGCCTTTTAGGCAGTTGCTGTTTTGTGCCAAATCCCTCAGACTGAACGAAGGGGCAGAAAGCAACCGTTTAGCATTTGCTGTAATATCCATAGACAAAACATATGTTGTGACGGTGTAAATAGAGTAGTTACAAGCTTGTGAGGAAGGAATTGGTCAAATTGGGGAAATATACACATAATGCAAAAAAATAAAAAAATAAATTAGGGGCTGAACTTTTTTTATTAGGTCAAGAGAACATACATGTTTATAAGGACTACACAAAAACGCAACATATACCAACCAATAAAAACCATTCATACAAAACACAACCAGAAAATAAATAAATAAACAGTACACCAAGCAGCTGATGATAGGCTTCGTTCACGTGACATCACCCACAGTGGGAAGCTGAACAGCCAGCTTTTACTGAACCTTTGTTAACGTTTGTGTTTCAGCCTAACATCGGACGCCTGGGTGTCCCTCATGGCCCGTCTGGAGAAAAAGTGGCCGTGGTCGTCGTTGACGACTGTGACATCTCCATGGCGATCCGCTTCGGGGAACAAACTGAAAACTACTCCTGCGCCGCACAGGGAACGCAGACTGGACAGAAGAAGTATTGACTTTTTCCCATTCAAATTTAAAGTCACAAAGTCATAATCTTTATCTAAACGCCCGATCAAATAAGTATAATACAAAAGCGCTTTGTTCTTTCAATTATAAAACATCCCTTTACTGTAATTAATTTTTTACAATCGTATTTTTGTTGTCCTCTTTGCTTTAAACTGTCAGCCAATGTTAGTCTTATCCCCACAAATAGCTTGTTATGGACGTATTATCAGCATGCTCAGACGCATTAAGTACAACAAGGGCAGGGTTCTTCCTAGAACTAGTTACACAGAGGCCAGAGGTGCCTTTCATGAGGTGCACTCTGCTGCTACATGTGTGAATGGAAGCGATGGACTACCGCACAATTTCTTCCAGGATGAATAAAGTGTTATCTATCTAATGTATCTTATTGTGACATTGTACATACCGTTCATTTTGTGTACCTTAACATTAGTCAAATCCGCAGTATTTCTTCATTTAGAAATGCTGTTCCAATTACACTATTTGTCATTTGAAATAATTTTATTTATCAACTTGACGGTATAGTTAAACCCCATCTGTCCACACGCTGTGAGCCTAACAGCGTGTTTACATCTCAGTACAATTACGAGTATTTGACCATGCTTTGAGTCATTCTGCCAGTGGAATAAGCCTTAAATGCCAAAATAATATTTCCACTGGCCTTTTTTTTACTCGGCGTATAAAAATAACTGAAATACTCGTAATTGGAGTTATTTTACATCAAGATATTTTTGTTGCAGTGTTCTTGTAAATCCGGTGTTTGATGTTACTTATTTAAGAGGCTCAGAGAATAAGCAGCTTTTTACACCTCATAATGATCAGCCATGTGACTAAAATGATGAAAGCGGTTTTCTTATATCAAAGCTGCTGTGTTTAACATGCACTATTGTGGAGACCAGATTTCAGTCACTGAATCCAAACACACACACAAAAGAAAACAATCAAATCAGGCTACAGCTTTAGTGAGTACATGTCATGTTACTGTATTCATGATAAAATACTTAGATAACCTTGTTAAATTAAGGTCAAATAACTAAGAAATAAAGTCTATGGACAAAAAAGTATGTCTACTGCACACAAAAAGTGAATTGTAAAGTGACTCAGGCCTAGTACACAACGTTAACAGACATTTGAACATGGTCATAAACGCAACATGAACAAATATTGTCCTCATCTCGTCCTCAGATCTCTGGACCTGACTGGACCCCTGCTCCTTGGTGGGGTCCCGAACCTCCCGGAGGACTTCCCGGTCCGAAACAGGGACTTTGTGGGCTGCATGAGGAACCTCAGCATTGATAGCAAACCCATCGACATGGACGGCTACATCGCCAACAACGGCACCGCTGCAGGTCAGCAAACCGGCCTGTCTGATGTATGATGTCGTGCAGGGGTTCCCAAAGTGGAGTCCGGTGTGATTTTTCACATACATTTTTATTTAGTGCAGACTTATATCTATATAAATATATATTTGCATACGTCCATTGCTCTTGAAGACATTTTTCTGTTCTACTTGAAACTGATTCCGACATTCTTGCTTAGGATGTCCGGCGAAGAAGAACTTCTGCTCCACTGATGTGTGTCAGAACGGAGGCGTGTGCCACAGTAAATGGGACACTTACAGCTGTGAGTGTCCCACCGGGTACGGAGGCAAGAACTGTGAGCAAGGTAAAACATGACATTTTTTTAAGTTCTCAATGTCTGTGTCAAGTTTTATTCTGTATTCTTCTGTCTTCTTAATTCAAGACATTTCTTACGCGCTACAATCAAATAATCAGGTTCACATTGGCATCATGATCTTTAAAATATCAATTGATTTCTTTTCACAACCTCAAGCTCAGTGGGTCTCAAACTTTTAAAATATTAGACCACACCTTCATCACGATCAAACCAGGCCTAAACCAGGTCTAAAGTTGGACTAAATGAAGTCTAAACCAGGAAAAACATACACAACACAAAAGCATTCCAAAAATTAACCCTAACTAAAATTAATAAAGTCTAAAATAAATTGCAGGTGACCCTTGGTGTGCAATCTGAAGGAGCCAAAGTACCACCTCTTTAAGGAGATGGTGTTTGGTAGATCAAATGGGACCAGGCTCAGTCTGACTCAGAGCTGCAGTCACAATGGAACGACACTGTAGCTGCTGTGCACACAATAACATGGCCTCGGGTGTTCAGTTCAGGGAGTAAGACAGTATTAATCCCTTTTTATACAAATCAAATTTAAAGGATTAGCCAACATGAAATAAACTTTCCATGGCTGTTTGTGTAACTTGCAATCAGTCTCTGTGCTCCTGAAATATTTGTGGGGTGACGTCATTGAACTGTTTTAAAAGGACCCGCAATCCTACCACGTGACGCAAGTAGCACTGTACTTAGGCATAGTAAAAGCGTGGTAATGGAAATACCAGTGTAATAACCTGGTAGTTGCGAGCAGAACACACACGTCATTAGCACTGACCCTCACCCGGACTGTGAGTTACCCCAATTACACCCATAATCCCGAGTTACCCCTCTACTACAATGTTATCAGTGTAGGTAATTAAACTGTAGGTAATTTGCATATAGGGGGCAAGAGAAAAGTCCATTACTAGTTCTGATTGTGCTGGCTCTATTCTGGTTTTAGACTCAGCCCTTTATAGCCCGGTTTTATCTTCATGTGGTTTGGTAATCACCGCAGAATCCCCGACAGACAATACACACTAAAATAGTCTCCACTTCTTGAGATTTATTACCGCCATGCCATGTCACCCTAATGCATTAAGCAGTAAAAGAGAGCTAATAAATCTATGAGACGTTCCCGTGTGTTTGCCAACAGCCCTGATATTTACAGCCAGGTTTAGCAGTTTCATGTTCCCGGTTTGCTTGGGGAGAGCTTTGATTTCCTGCTTGGGGGGCAAACAATGTGTGATGGTGTGAATGCCCCAAGATGCCCTCTGGTGTGTGAGGTAGGCATTCGGACCGTGCCAAGATCCAGATCCTGTGTCTCAACTGGTCCAAGGATCACAGTGGTTCATGGGAGGGTTTTGGCTTTGACGTTGCTTGTTGACACATTTGGTCTAAGGCATTATGCATTCTACGGTCTCTGCCATTTTTAAGTTTCTGATGGAAAGGAGAGCATGTTTTCCTTTTTTGTCAGATTACGTTCACATTTTGGTGATTATAAACCAGACTGAGGGAAACTGTAGTGCATGACAAAAAGGAGCAGCTTAAATCTGTATCTTATTTTTCAGGGCAAACCTCTAGAGTTTTCAAAGTTAATCCTCTCAAATTCCTACCTGTTCAAATCTATTGGCATCTAAAGATCAGACAAAGTAGCTTGACTATTTTCCTGAACATTCAACCTTTAAATTGCATTTTAGTTTTAATAGGGCCGAGGCAAATTATTTTCTCACACTTTAGCTGAATCACATTCTCCCGGGATCATATAGTCCTGGGCTTACAATATCAATTATTCCGAAGGTAATGCAAACTTTAAGTCTGCGGTGTTGGACTCTAAAGGAGGTTAATAAGACGGATTTAAACTAAATGTTTTATGTGCGATATCAGTTAGTATGACGTATCAAAGGTGGTCATTGTAGGATTCAAGTTTAGTGTTGTGTAATTCTGTTATATCTGATGTGTTTCCTGCCGACACACGTTCGGGGAAATCAGAATAAATCCCAAACGGCTTGTAAATGTTAATACTGCAGACTGGTAGCAAAGCGAAACTTTGTGCTCATAGAGTCAAACTAAAAGTATATCTCTCCTCCTGTTTAGTGATGCTGTCCCCCCAGTTCTTTGACGGCCACGCTCTTGTGTCCTGGATTGAACTGGACATCACTGTGGCGATCCCCTGGTACGTGGGCCTCATGTTTCGGACCCGACAGGCCTCCGGGACCCTGCTCCAGACCAACGCCGGTCTTGCATCTACCATCAGCCTCACGGTAACACTTACTCACCAATGACGTTTCTCTGTTGTGCAGCTGCTATTAGCAAAGCCATGCTAAATGCTTGAGCAATGTCATGTAAAGAATGCTTCCAGACTTCTCACACATACGAATATGAATCACTGTAAACTAATGTATGGTATGTTTATGCTTTCATTCGGACAAGTGTCATGCAATTGAACACGCAAGATATGATAGTAATTTGCGTATTTTTTCATTACTTTTTCATGACTCTGACTGGAAAGTACATTATGTAAGAATAATACTGTGCGAATTAGGGGAAGTCGGGATCTTTTTGCTGATTATGCGTGTGATGTTAACTGTGTGACAGTTGACATTCTATCACAGCAACAGCAGCAAATTGAGTGGAAGGTCCACTCAATTTGCTGCTGTTGAAGGGTCTATTTCTGTTTTAGATTTCAACTGTGTCAATAGTAGTTTGCACAAATTAAATATCAATAATTTCCTTCCATACATTATCATAGTGACAGAAGTTCAAATAATATAGCTGAATAATTTATGCATGTTGTTGTTGGATAATTTATTGTCAACGCAAAATAGTTGTTGATCACATTGCAGATAGAGGAGCTATGCATTAAGACTAAACAAACCTTTATTATTTTATATTTACTAAACCACTAATTTGTAGTACAAGCAATACATATGTATACTGTATATATTATTTCTATTTCAAGAATATTTTTCAAAACAGTGTTAATGAGGTGCAAGTTATGAAAGTGCTTACATCCTGCAGTTGTTTATTGTAAGTTGTGTGTACTTGTAGGTGACTGAGCAGTATGTACGTCTGGAGGTCCTGCACAAACAGCAGCTCGTGGCTTCGCTGAGTTTTTCCCAAATCCGAGTGAACGACGGAGAATGGCACCATTTACTGATGGAGCTGAGCAGCGTCAAAGATGGCAAAGCCATCAAGTACATGGCCACAGTGTCTCTAGATTATGGCATGTACAAGGTAAGATAGTTCATCATTATTTTAATGCTTACAATAATACATTATTTTGTAAATTAATCAAAGAGACAAATGTCAATCAAAAGACAGTGAAGGCATTCTTTTTATTGGCTTATTTCTGGTTTTGCAGAAGTCAGTCGCCATCGGTAATGACCTCCCAGGGCTGAAACTGCAGACTCTTCATGTTGGAGGTTTACCTGGAGATGATAACCGCGTCAAGAGAGGATTTATGGGCTGCATACAGGTCTATATGTGTTTGATATGCAATACTCATGACTGAATGAACTTTTGCACATTTTTAAGTTTAGTTTTAGGCTGTGTTGGCATAAAATGAATGTATAAACATAAGTCAGATGGAAGACCTCAGTGCTGTTACAGTATTTTGTGACTTGCACAATTGATATTGTGTCAGCTAATATGGCGATGATGATATACTGTACACCTCTTACAGAGTTTATAACGTGCATGTTTTTACTTTCAGGGTGTGCGTGTGGGAGAGACCCTGTCTAGTGTGTCAAATGTGAACATGGCTCTGGGGCAGAAGATTCGGGTGGAGGAGGGCTGCGACATGTCCGATCCATGTGACTCTAACATCTGCCCAAAGAACAGCCACTGCAGCGACGACTGGACCAGCCACTCCTGCGTCTGTGACCCTGGTACTTTACATACACTACAGACTGTCTCTTTCTGTGACTCCTCTGAAAAAAAGTGATTCTGTATCTCAGTGGGACTTTTCAAGTTAAATAGATAAAGGCTTACTCCCACTAACAGAAGACATGGTTGTGGGTGAGGAACTGGTGATTACAAACAAAAATGTTATTCTTCTTATTCGTGTTGTTGGCCTCATGGGCATTTGGTCATTTGAAAACTTTTAGGTTTTCACTTTTTTTATCACATTAAATATGAACTTTTCTTTTGCAGGGTATTTTGGCAAAAAATGTGTGGATGCCTGTCAGCTCAACCCATGTGAACACATCTCCACTTGCGTCCGAAAGCCCAGCTCCTCTCACGGATACATCTGCGAATGTGGCCGCAACTACTACGGCCAGTACTGCGAGCATGTGTATGTACCTCCCTCTTACTTTCACAAGTAATATCACCCATTTGTACATGGTCAGAATGTACGAGGTGGAACATTACATGACCATTTAAATACTCGTCCATTAGTTCAGTAGTTCACAACTGGAAGGACCCAAAAGTATGACTTTTTTTCAGTGGTCCAATATTTGTCCACTGAAAAATGACACTAGCTAAACTCATCCCTGTGAAGAATTGGGAAGTTAGGAATGCATTAGAAAAGTATAACTTTGGAACACAACTTTATGTTAAAAACCTAACGCGCATCCAAACAAGTTTAAGGATTCAAACAGCAATTTCTCTCATTATCTTTGATAAAGCCTTCTCCTGATCAATATCTTGAATTAACCTCATATTTCACATGCATATACTGTAGCTTTTAAATTGTTACGTAACATAGATTTGTGCAGTTCTACATCTTATCTTTTTTAAAACTTTTATTTTGTGATTATAGAGAGAAAAAGTCCTGTGCTGACGGCTGGTGGGGCAATCCTGTGTGTGGCCCGTGCAACTGTGACACCAGCAAAGGATTTTACAAAGACTGTAATAAAACCACTGGAGAGTGTCGCTGCAAGGTAAAAATCAATCAATGCACTTAAAGGAACAGGCCACCGTTTTTCCATGCTGAGATATGTTCTTACCTTAGCATAGACAAGTTGATACGTACCTGTCTAGTCTTTGTGTGTACCCGTGGAAGAGCGTGGTCGCTTCTAACTTCACCCCGTTTGGAGCTATAGGAATACATTGGGAGAGGCAAAATGCTAACAACATCTTTGGTCTTTTTGCGTGACTGAGGGCACACAGTTCTTCCTTACCTGAGCTTAGATGAGTTGATACGTACCTGTCTAGTCTTTGTGCGTGACTGAGCGCACGCACAAAGACCTGACAGGTACACATCAACTCGTCTAAACTCCAGTAAGAACATATCTCAGTATGGAGTGCCTGTTCCTTTAAACATTACATTTAAGAGACCACTTTTAAGTTTTAATTATTTATCATTCGTCAAAAACTACTTGTCTTTTAAAGGTCCTATATCATGCAAAATCGACTTTTTGGAGCTTTTAACCATGTTGTTATGCTATTTCCTTCTCAAAAACACCCCCAGAGTGGTTTTTGGCTTCATTCACGCAGTTCTAAGTAATCCTCCTGAATCCTGCTCTCTGAGCAGCTGCTCCGCCTTCTCCTGGAAAACGACTGGCATGTTCAGTTGTGTCGTCACAGCGGAACGGAAGTGCTCGACGTCTGTAATGTAATGCCTTACGGCATGATTTTCATTATTTCTGTCGTAAGAAAATAAATAAATAAATAAGGAAGTGCCTGACGCGTCCGCGCTGCCCCTGCAGGGGAAACAAACGCACCCCCTGAGCGTCTGAGCAGATGTCGTGTTTGCACCGAAAGCTGTGAAGAAGGAGCTCTTTCTAACCTACTCTGGAGTCTGGACACCTGTTCTTTTTTCTAACGATAATGTCACCGAGAAAAGCGCGTTTGGCTGCGAGGACAGGACTTTATTCAACCTAAAGAAGGCAACCACTCGCCAGAAGTTGGAATTTCTCTCCGGGATTCAGCGACTAGCAGCCAAAATAGTGTTTGTCTGTGACCGTCACTGATGGATGTTTGGTGAACCTTGGCCAGAATCAAAGTGGATTAACTTTTATAACCAACATAATGGAAACATCAAAGCGGTGAGTCAATCAAAATGCGTGTTAGCGTGTGTGTTAGCCATTATATATATTTCTACTACTGCTAAAGTTGTATGAGCGGAGAGAGGGGGCGGAGTTAACTGAATCCAAGCGTTTTGTCTTCCGGGTTGGAAAAATACATCCAGAAAATACTAGTGCTCCGTAGTGGTAGAGGTACAATATATTATATAAATGCCTATACTTTACTTTGGGATGGCTAAAATAGCATGATACAGATCCTTTAAGAAAAAAAAAAATAGACTTTGAACATTTTAGTGTCAGAAAAATATAAATATAAATACTTCCTTAATTATATCTAAATGTATTTTACGGTAAAGAGGCTGTTGTTTTTTATGTGTCTGTAGGAAAACCACTATCGTCCCGAGGGAGAGGACTCGTGTTACCCCTGCGATTGCTTCTTCCTGGGCTCAGAGTCTCGCACGTGTCATCCCCGGACTGGACAGTGCCCATGTAAAGGAGGAGTGGTGGGGCTTCAGTGTAACCAGTGTGACAACCCCTTTGCTGAGGTTACCTCCACTGGCTGTGAAGGTTTGTGTTAAAGATCTCGTGCTACTTGTAGTCAAATGTCAGCCTGGTTAAACACACATGCTAGGGGCCTACACTATTCAAACTCTGTTTCTGGTTTGCACAAAAAAAAACGTTGTTGCCAAATAAAAGAGACTTTGTTCTGGGCTGACGACAAGAGCCAGAAGAACCTTCTGTAGAAAGAAGCAAAACGTCCTCAACTCACTCAGCCCAGTCCAGTCGATGATATTTCACTTTCTTCTTCAATGGAACATTTTTTAATGACTCGAGCCTACATAAACATTCACATGGTGATCTAAAATGAATATTAATACTCCCTAAGATACGTTATTAAGGTATTAATAATCTCCATCTCCTTTTCACAACATGTTTTCTAATTACAATATGTTTCTTATAGGCATAAAACATATGTTTGAATGGTACTTCAGTGAACACTCATTTCAAAAGTTGTGTATTTTCTGGTTCACAAAGTTTAGTGTCTAAAGTGTCAAACACACATTGACAGTGTCGCTCCCATCTGCTGGTGCTGCTCCGGGTCTGGCTCTGGTCTTTGTCCCGGATCGGTCAACCAAAAGATCCCAGTCTGGCCTGGTCCTCCCTGACTCTGGGACGCCCCACACACAATACAGTACGAATGAATGGAACACAAAACCACAGAGTCCCCATCCAAAAACCAACGTCACTGCAGAGGAGCGAGACAAACGTGGACTGGGTTTAAATGGAGCCAAGTCAGTAATAAACCACAAGAACTGGACTGGGCACAAAACTAAAACTGAGATTGTAACTCACACCGCAAAAATACAAAGAATGACGATAGGCTTTAACCAAAAATCTATTACTAAACATTACACAGACTGTTAAGTAGATTATATACCACCGCTACAATTATTATTTATTTTTGATTGTCTTACTATAACTATCAACTTAATTTACTCAAACCCTGTACTTTTATCCCTAGTGGTATATGCGGGCTGTCCTAAAGCGTTCGACGCAGGAATCTGGTGGCCCAAAACGGAATTTGGACGTCCGGCCGCCATGAACTGTCCCAAAGGATCCATCGGTGAGTGCAGTGTCATTACAGAACAGATGACCCTCCTCAAAAATAGCTACAGGTCATTGGAGTTTGGGTTCACGTGGGGCCAAGATTTTATTTTATTTTAAGCAAACAGGTTGTAACTTTTTTACCATTAGACAAAAAAAAACAAAAAAACAATGGGAGTTCCAGAGGGACAGGGATTTTGTGGGGTTTGCCCCATCTCCCCGTGTTTTTGAGTGCGTTTCCTCCAGGTGCTCCTGCCTCCACTTGCTTCAAATACATGTGGATCAAATTGCAAATGGAGGGGTTGTAATGCAGATCGGAATACGGGTTTAAGTGCCACAATTAGTTTCGTTTTTATTTATTTATTTTTTACTTTGTAATTTAACAACAGTTAATTTGTTTGTCTTAAAGTCTTAACGATTTATTTGCTATATCTTTCAGTAGTTCTCCATTTGAATATTTTTGTTTTCAATTAGACATAACACATGCACAGTCAACTTGAGCGGTTGCGCAATTTTGTTCCTGCTTTCGACTTTAATTGGCACTCGAGGGTCACACACCAGACAGTTTCCCGAAAATGAGTTCCACTTCCTGGTTACACTCTTGGTCACTATGACAACCTTTTTGTTGACCACCCACACTGAATTTACAGTATTTGCTAGCTTTGCATTTGTCCTCCCCCAAACCAAGAAACCCTGTAGTTTGCCCTGAAGGCTTTCCTGCTGAACCGTTTTTGTAAAGCTATAACCTAATATTAACCTTTGAACATAGTGTGCTGATTTGGTAAACTACTTATGTTACAAATCCTCTTGTTTTCATTGCACTTTTTCCTGAGTCTTCACTTTCAAACCTGTATAACTGCATCTCTGAAATGAAAAACCTCTAAATAAAAATCAATAATTTACACGCTGCTTTCATTTCCTTTCATTTGTTTCCAGGTACGGCCATCCGTCACTGTAACGATGAGAAAGGCTGGTTGGTCCCTGAGCTGTTTAACTGCACCACTGTCACTTTCACCCATCTGAAGAAACTGGTATGTTTTGGGGAGAAAGAACGATGTGCTTATCTGCAATGCTTCACTGGTTTGACATACTTTTCCTTTGAATCATATCTAGTGTTGTGTTGTAATGATGCCTTTTAACATGTAAATGCTTAACTATCTTTACTTTAAGTTACTTGTCGGGAGCTCATACGCTATTGTTGTAAGTTGTTCTGTCACCGCCAACCAGATCATTGTAACTTGATAAGGTGTGAGGTATAGAAGTATCACATGTCGCCAATTGTATTTGAACCAGCGTAGTCCATACTGCTGGAGGCTTGGACTTCACAAAGCCTTTCCTAATCCCAGGATTGACCAGTTTCTGCTATTACATACCACCTAGTTCTCAGCTTTCCCCTTCTTTGACCTTCTCTCTGCATTTTACTGTTGAATGAGGACCTTATCTTTTTTTTTATTCTGGACCTTTAGTGTCTGTAATTTTCAATCCTTGGCGTGGATCTGGGGATCTCGTATTCAGTCAAGTTTGGCTTGTTTTTAATATATTTCAGGTATTGGACTTTTATGGACCTGGTGGTTAAACCCTATTTTTTTTTTTTAAGATCTACTTCCTTGTCACCGACTCTATCCTAGTTTAGTCCAGTTCGATTTGGTTTAGCTCTAGTTGACCAGAGGTACAATTCTCATTATGTGGTAGGCCTATTTGGTCCAAACCAAAACAGTTGTAGACTTAACAAGGACTTGCCATTTCCTTGATCTCTCTTTTCTTTGTTTGTTGCAATTGTAGAATGAGGATCTGCAACGCAACTCTTCCACGATGAACAGCGAACACTCCAAGACCATAGTGCGTTTGCTCCACGGCGCGACCGATGGCACGCAGCAGTACTACGGAAACGACGTGAAGACGGCCGCTCAGCTCCTAAACCATGTGCTGAAGTACGAGAGCCAAAAAAGTGGGTTTGCGCTCACTGCGGCCCGGGACGCTGACTTCAACGAGGTGAGTTACATTGTATCACTCATTCAAAAAGTCAGATCGGCGATATGATGTTCAGTCTCAGTGGCAGCCCATCATTCTTCTAATTGCTTGGAGTGCACTTCGAAACAGAAATAAACAAATGGCGTCCTGGCATCAACGTAACCAATTTTTCTTTACAGAATTTAATATCAGTGTACAGTGCCTTGCGAAAGTACTAATACACCTTGAACTTTTCATGTTTACAACCCTAAACATAAAGATTTTATTTTGAATTTTTTACTGAAAGAAAAAACTAACAGACCGAACAAGGAGAGCACTGGTCAGAAATGCAAGTGCCCCAAGATAACTCTGGAGGAGCTGCGACGTACTGCCGCTGAGCTGGGGGAATCTGTACATGGGCAGTGTTTGGAATAACGCCGTTTAAAAGAACGGCGTTAGGTAACGGCGTTATTTTTTCAGTAACGGAGTAATCTAATTCATTACTCTCCCCGTCGTTACAACGCCGTTATCGTTACTGGGTCAACAAAGTGGCTCGTTACTCGACTGAATGAGCGCCGCGGTGTCAGCATGGGGAGAGCAGGGGAGAGGGTGGGCGGAGTCTCACGGAGTACTCGCGCTGCCTGTGTGCGCAGAGCTCGTGCTCTCTGCTCCAAAAACTACGTGTGTCCCCGACCCGCGGCTCGTCATCCGCACAGCGCGGTGCGGCCGCGGGGGACAATCGAGGTGATGATCATTGATCTAGTGTTGGATCTTATTTTTAACCCAAAGATGCAGAATCGGTGGAGACACGTCTTCCCCCCTCTCTCTCTCCACTCCAGAGAGACAGTAGGCGCTAAGTTTCTGTTAGGGCATTTAGCCTTATATTTAGCCTGATGAATGATCGGAGAGACTTGCACAATGCCTGTGCGTAAAGTCTGATCGTTGGCACATGTTTCTTTTACTCCCCATTCTCTTTGAATACGGCCGTATTCCTACATTACCCCCCATTCAGTTCATTCAGTTACTATGAACATCTTTGACATGATAGTACATAAATAAAAACACCTGTTTGTTCTACTCATTTCAACTGACCTTTGAAAACTGCTAAAAAAAAACAATCACAATTATTTTATATATATAACGCAATTTTTTTTTTAACAGTAACGCAAATAGTTACTTTCCCTGGTAACGAGTTACTTTCATTATAGAGTAATTCAGTTACTAACTCAGTTACTTTTTGGAACAAGTAGTGAGTAACTATAACTAATTACTTTTTTAAAGTAACGTTTACCACTGTACATGGGACAACTATAAGTCGTACTCTACACAAATCTGGCCTTCATGGACGAGTGGCAAGAAGAACGCCATTATTGAAAGGAGGCCATAAGAAATTCCGTTTGAAGTCATATGGAGGACACAGCTACCATGTGGAAGAAGGTGCTTTGGTCAGATGAGACAAAAATTGAACTTTTTGGCCCAAATGCAAAACGTTATGTATGGCACAAACCTAACACTGCTCATCGTCCTGAGTGCACCATCCCCAGTGTCAAATATGGTGGAGGAGCATCATGCTATAGGGCTGCTTTTCCTCAGTCGGGACTGGGAAGATTGTAAAAATAATTGGGAAGATGGATGGTGTCAACAACAGGGACATTTTGGAGGAAAACTCGCTGAAGTCAGCAAGAGAATTGAGGCTGGGGCGGAGATTCATCTTCCAGCAGGACAATGACCCTAAACACAAAGCTAAATCTACAATGGAATGGTTTAAAACAAGATACTGTATCTGTTGAGATGGTGCAGGTATAACACAATCATGCTAGATCAGTCGAGTTCAGAGACTGCACGCTTTTAATAGGAGAGTTGCCATAATTTTTTTCTTCTATCAAACATAATCTTCTCTATTACATATAAAATATCTCCAACATTTCACACATTATTAACTCTTTGTCGTGCTTTTACTGTTAAGAAATTGCAAATTTGCATCAAGTAATGGAAAAGTAACACTGCTTTTTTTTTTTTTTCTTTTTTTTTTGCAGAACTTGGTGCGAGCTGGAAGTGCTATCTTAGACTCAAGCACTAAAGACCACTGGGAACAGATCCAGAAGACCGAGGGAGGGACTGCACATCTGCTCAAGAACTTTGAAGACTATACCAATACTCTGGCCAAAAACGTCCGCAAGACCTACCTCAAACCGTTCACCATAGTCACCGAAAACATGAGTGAGTAACAAAACTATAAAGCCTAAATGCCCAACACTGGCTCAGGCTCACTGGCTGACGTCCTCTCTCCACTTCCTGCCCCTTTTCCCTCAGTCCTGACTGTGGACTACTTGGACGTCACAGATCCGGACAGAGCCACGTTTCCGAATTTTCCGGAAATTCAGGAAAGTTTCCCCAAAGAGCTGGGATCATCTGTGCACTTCCCTCAGTTCAAACAGAGCTCTCATACCAACGGAGGTAAGTCGCTCGATTGGCAAATGTGTTTTAGTAATACTTTGGGCTTAAAAGAGAATTGTTAGTTGAAAGTATAAAGCTTGAAAATTATGCCTGCACTTTGCTAATTTGTTATGCAGATTTAATAAATTATCTAAATTTAAATGGATATAATTATGCAACAGGAATCAAAGAAGTCTTCACTATTACAATCCAAAACAGCCATGATATTTTAAATTGCTTCATGATTTATTGATAATGTAGATTACTGTATTAAAGAATGGTACTCAATATATTTGTCCTTGTGTTTGGGTAACTCAGTTGAACCCACTGCAGCTCCTCCTGCTCAGACGAATGCCCCTAAAGATGAAGACCACACGGATTCGGGCCGCAGACGCCGCTACCTTGAACCCTCTGCCCCACTGCCTGTTGTCGTGGTGATTGTTTACAAATCACTCGGACAACTGTTACCGGAGCAATATGACTCTGACAGGAGGAGCCTCAGGTAAAACCATATGAAAGCATCTTCCATTTATACATGTGACTTGACAAATATCTTTTGTACAAATTGCACAACAGCCAATATTATTACATTTTTCGAGTTCGTTTCTGCACCGTAATGCTGTGAATGCCTGAAGTCTCTTTTGTTCGGATTGAACTGAATCTGAACAGGCTTCTGACTCAATGCTTTGCTTATATGTTACAGAACACGAAAACCATATCAGTGAGAGATTAGCTGATAGACAATGGTCATCACCATAGTCATTCTGCACATAACGTGAAATACAGATAAAGTACAAACACATAGCCACAAACAACTGACTCATTGGTAGGCGGTCACCCTCTCTGCGAAGAGGTTTGCAAAAACTAGGATAAGAAAAAAACTGTCAATGGAGATCGGGACTTCGCTTCTTCTCTCTCTCTGAAGTCACCAGCTGGTTATACTTCTTTGTAACCAGGAACAACAGCAATAAACACCTTATCTTTACGATGACTTATATTTCCAGTGTATTCTTTGGCTATATCCAGATATATGTCCTCGCGTGATACAAAAGAGCCGGGTCAAAACAATTGGTGCCGTGACCCGTTTGGTACGTTTTAGCCTACCTTGTGTAAATCTGAATTAACAAAATTCCCTTAATCCCCACAGATTGCCCAACCGCCCGGTGATAAACACAGCTATAGTTAGCGCCACAGTCCACTCAGAGGACGGCCCCATGCCCGCAGTCCTGGATCCTCCCATCACCCTCCAGTACATACTCCTGGAGACTGAGGAGAGGACCAAACCTGTCTGCGTTTACTGGGACCACGCCAACGCGTTAGTATAACACAAATGCATTATCCTTGTTTCGGAAAGTTCTCAGACCTCTTTTTAAACATTTACATTACATTTTTTTCTGTGGGTAAAAACCTACTGTGATAACACTACAAGTAAATCAAATTTTGAAATGTTACAAAAAAATATAAGTGTAAACTCAAAACATGTGCTTTCTAAAACATTCAGGTCCATGGCACATGACTTTATATTGCCCATGATACAAAAAGGGACAGCCTCTATATATACCCAGGAAAGATGAAAAAAATAAAGTGTGAGGTGATAACGTGTGTTTTGTGTTCAGGGTAGGAAGCAGTGGCGGCTGGTCGTCCAAAGGCTGCGAGGTGCTGAACAGGAACAACACTCACATCAGCTGTCAGTGTAATCACATGAGCAGCTTTGCCGTGTTGATGGACATTTCCAAAAGAGAGGTAAGCCTTTGTTGCAACCAACGCCTCATTTGTTGTTTTTAAATGAGGTGTTACAGTGTTGCTCGCCAGTTGAAAAGCTTTTAGGTTTGGGTTTTGATGAACAGTCGCTAACGTTAGCGTCTAACCTTTAGCTTGAGTTGTTAAATGATCGATAGCTTTCGCTCTCAATCAAAAAGGCAAAAATCCAAGCCGTTTTCTTAATTCATGTAAAATCCTTGTTAAATACAACTGATCTAACTAATATTTATCCATAGATATTAAACTGTCACTTAAATTTGGTCAGTCTTTATCGCAGAAATCCATTGTGACCCTAGTTTAGCAAACTTATGAATGACATAACACTGTTGGTGATTCCTTAGTTTCTCCTCATGGCAGTACACGTGTCAACACAAACATGATCCGTATGATGGGGAGTTAGGGGCTAGGGTGGACACTCAGACACAACCTTACTGTGTGTGTATGCTATTGTTAAAATTCTCACCATGGTTACTGACTGAAGGGATGTCAATGCAAACTCTATAGATGATATACAGGTTTTTTAATAACGTTTTTTTTTTAACAACACTCCTCTCTCTCTCCCTCAGCACGGGGATGTGATGCCTCTGAAGATTGTCACCTACTCCACAGTGTCGGTGTCTCTGTTCCTCCTGCTGCTCACCTTTATCCTCCTGTGTGTCCTGCGCCACCTTCGCTCTAACCTCCACTCCATCCACAAGAACCTGGTGGCAGCCCTCTTCTGCTCAGAACTCGTCTTTCTGCTCGGCATCAACCAGACAGACAACCAAGTGAGTTAGAAGCGCAATGCAATCAAAAGGCGTTTAAAAATGACTGACGGTAATATGGACCCGCTCACGTCCCGCCCGGTTCAGACGTGTTGGGGCTGGTACTTGTCTCAGACTCAGCCTCAAGGGACTTGGCAAATGTTTCCCAAAACAACCTTTTAGTTTCACTTAAATCTTTTACGTGTCTGTGGTTCATGGAGCTTCAGTAATGTGTTGAATGAAGTTTTAGCACAACTATGCAGAAGGTTCTTAATTGTGCATCAGGCACTTCTGATGGTCTTCTTTGTTTGTATTTTGTTTTTAGTTTAATTGGCTCACTTAGGTCCTGGGACAGGTCTTGATTTTTCTTGGTTTAGAAAAAACACCCTTAGGTCTGGTTGTGAATGTGTCAGTATTAACTAGTCAGACTAAACCAGATGTCTACATTGTTAACACTATTACAACATCCTCTGAAACACAGGGAGGCCTGACTGAGCAGAGCTTTACAATGGGCAAACAGGTGTTCAGGCAAAGTGGCCCACTCGTTTAGTCAGCCTCACTGTAATAGTAAAAGTTATTTAGGTCCAGTGTTTTCAGTTTATCATAAAGTCTACCTCGCTGATCAGGGGTATATTATAGAATATATTATGGATACATTTGAACCTTGCCCGCTCAGTTAAACCCAACCCAATATAACTACATCTACCTTTATATTTAACCACCAACTGTGTTCACCCAAATGCAGTGGTCTAGAAAGTATTGCTGTGCATTTTGTAGCTTTGAAAGATAAAATCCGAGCTGAATCGAAAAAGTAGTAGCTCAAAATAAGGTTTGTTTTTGGGAACACAATGTTACAATCTCTAAAATATTTTAGTGACTCATGATGTTTTGACTAAGATTTTATGGGTTTGATTTGAGATGCCAACTTCAGTTTAAATATCAACATAATAATGATATTGTTTAGTCCCAGTGCAAATCTGGGACTAATTCAGAAATGATTGAGATGAGTTCTAGACCAGCTTAGTCCTGTTAAAGTTTAGTCTTGTGGTTTTGACCGATTTCATGCCCATTTTTAGTCTTGTTTAGATTTGTTGTAGTCCTGATTAATTTGTGGGGCTTTAGGGTCGCCGTTCAAGAAATGTCTTCTGTATTTGACCCATATCCTTCAATAAGTGCCCCAGGGCAACCTGGATCACCGCAGTGCAGGCCCATCTTCAGATCTTTAGCCGGGATCTTGGTCAGGAGTACCAAACTCAAGGATTAACCTATATTCTGCATGTCTTGAGAGCCATGGCTCTGATTTCACAGATAAGATGTATTTAGTCTTTATTCAGATTTCCTTCTTTTATTTGTATTGGCCAATTTAAATATCCAGGTGTAATGTGGTGATAGCGTGTCAGTTTTGAGGAATGCTGCCGGTGTAACCTCGGGAGCAAATTCACATGATTTATAGTCCTGTCGAGGTAAATTTCCTCTCTGATCTCTAGACCAAATGCACTCCTTCACCACAAACTGTACAGTAACTCTGGGGCATTCCCCGACACCCAGCATTCCTATGTAACATGGAAAAAAGGAGGGAAAGAGGCGAGATATGCAGTCTGAATCACGAATGCATTACAGTAACTCATATATGCCAGGAGTGAGAGCCTTGACAGCTTGGGTTGACATAGGTTAACTCCAAGAGCCACTTATTTTAATATATAACTTTGAAAATGAAAGTTGGGTATTGTGAATGAAAAATGGCTTTCTCTTCACAGATCAAAACAATTTTAACATTTTTGTCTTATCAGAGTTTCCCAAATAAGTACTCTCATTTTTCTGCGCCTCCTTTTATAGCCTGGTTGACCATCCAAAGTATGTTTCTAATCTTTGAAGCAATGGTCTTGTCTGTGTTTGTTTTAAGCTTTCAGCAGTCAGACGCAATGCAGTTTTACAGGAGGCATAGCAATGAAACAGTTTCACTGATATTTTTAATGTTAGCACTGGATGCAGCTTGTGCAGGCCACCACCCATAGGCATTTGTTCTATTGCACAATGGTAACTAGTAAGGTGAGAGGAGCTAGACAGAATAATTTCAGCTCGTCATTATAGATCAAACTGCTCATATGTCGGCAAATTGTGCCTTTTCTCATCATGGTCAAGGAATGTGACAGGAAGGAAATTTGTCATCTGCATTTAGCCCTCCAGATCATGATCTTGGTTTTGTCAGGACCTTGCAGGAGTAGAAGTGGAGAACATGCAGACTCCGCACATAAAGTTGTGTTGATAAACTTTCTTTTACTTCTCTTTTTTTTCTCCTGCCAACAGTTTGTGTGCACTGTCATAGCCATCCTGCTGCACTACTTCTACATGTGCACATTCGCCTGGATGTTCGTGGAGGGGCTGCATATCTATCGAATGCTGACTGAGATGAGGAACATAAACCACGGTCACATGCGCTTCTACTACGCCATCGGCTGGGGCATCCCTGCCATCATCACCGGTGAGACAACATGCCTTTAATCTAGTGTCATCGGGCCAATAACACGTTGAGACTCGTGCGGTGCTGAGATGCTCTGATCCTCGTGAGAAACGGCTTCAATACTGAACAAAACATTTTGAATCGACTCCAGGCTGTCAGAATAAAGATTACAATTAATACATTTCATTTATATTGGGCCAAAAGATGTCTCAGGCTTTAGTGCTATAGCCCAAGTTGAGTTGAGTTTTTATTTTAAAAAATGGAAGGGTGTTAAGAGACCCATGTGCCGTCATCCATCCACCCATCCATTTTCTCCCACTTGTCCGTTGCCGGGTCATGGGTCGTGGGGGCAGCTGTTGGAGCTGCCCAAATCACATAGCACCAGGCTCCTATGGCTCCTCCTGCAGGTGGTGGGTCCACAGAAGGCCATGTGCCGTCATACTGCATGTTTTTTCCCCATTAAATATACAAATTTGTTTAAGTGCTATTATTGATTTGTCTGTTCGCTCATGCTCAGCACAGTTCTTGAAATAGAGACTTCAACACCCATTCTGATACTGTGGATCTGTTTGGCCTCCTTCCATACACTTCAAGATTAATGTACTGAATTAATGGCTTTGCGTTGTATGGACTTGTTGCTGTAGGATCTAATGCCAGATAATCTTGACGCACATTAGGACTTGCTTTTTCAAACGCATTTTGTGTATTGCCATGTTTCAGGCCTCGCAGTTGGCCTGGACCCACAAGGATACGGAAACCCTGATTTCTGCTGGTTATCGGTTAATGACACTCTCATCTGGAGCTTCGTGGGACCCATCTTTGTCGTCGTCCTGGTACGTGCGCACCAAAGACTAAAACGATGTAGACGAACGCACACGTAATTGCCGTTTTTTTTGCTTCAGGTGAACATAGTGATCTTCATCCTGGCGGCCAAGGCGTCTTGTGGCCGTAGACAAAAGGCCGCGGAGAAATCAAGGGCTATGTAAGTTCACGCTTTCAACACACGGGTCGATACCACACGAGTAAAACGCATGTGCAAAAATAAGCATTTGATCTGGCTTGTGTTTATTAGATTATTTTCTTTTTCAGTCCCGCTCTCCGTACAGCGTTCATTCTGCTGTTGCTCATGAGCGCCACCTGGATGTTGGGCTTAATGGCAGTGAACAAAGACGTGATTCTCTTCCACTATTTGTTTGCCGGATTCTGCTGTCTCCAGGTAGGATACATATATCCTTCATAACATAAAAGTAACTCTCGGTTATCAAGGGTAAAAATCTGGAAGAAATATATTAAGGATCACATTTTTTTTTTTTTTTTGACTGCTTTGTTCTAGACATCGTACATGAAACGGGATTGTTGTTGTAGCTGTGCGTTGCTTCAATTAATTGTATAAACAGTTCATATATTATTATTTTTTTTGGTAAGTTTGTAAGTTGGTCTGTATGAATGTAGCTGCTTGAAATGTTCTTTTTTTATTTATTTTATTGCACTTGGGGGTGGGCAATCATAAGCTTTTGCTTCAGCCCACTCCTTTTGAGCACTATGTGTACTGCTCAAATAAACAAATAAACATAAACATATATTTATTTCTCTATTTTTTTCGACGTACGTTTTTTTGGAATTAAATATGTATGACATGTTTTGAATGTTGTGTGTCTTTTTTTCCAGGGAGTTTTCGTCTTCTTCCTCTTTGTGATCTTCAACGCTGAGGTCAGGAAAAACCTCAAGAATATCTTCACTGGAAAGAAGAGTATCCCGGATGAGGCCAGTACCACTCGGGCCTCTCTGCTTACTGTGAGTACACATAAAAATAACATTTGAGTTTGGCCTGAGCTGTAAATGTTTGTGGCCAGTGCTATTTTTTATTTTACGCATTCCTTAACTACAACGTTGATTTGATCTGTGTGGAGCATCGAGGTGTAACATTTCTTTGTTCCCTACAGCGCTCCCTGAACTGTAACAACACGTTCCACGAGGACGGACTGTACCGCTCAGGTTATGGTGAATCCTCTGTGTCTCTGGACAGCACACTCAGGTCAGCCAAGAGCCGCAGCAGCTACCTGGCATACGCACTCAGGTACACCCCCAAACACTGACCGCATGGCTGCTTCCACTACCAATACGTGTTGTTATGTGCGCCACGCGCGCTTTGGGCTTTTTAAATCACCACTGTTTGTTTCCTTGCATGCAATTGAGCCACTCACTCATTAACTAAAAATGGAGATAAATTAGATACATACGACGTAGTTTTACGTGCATGTAGCGGTCGAGCACTGCATGTCGTGAGTTTTTTTTCTGGCTGATGATGTTGTGTTTTCTGCCCTTGAAATCTGTTTATCCATTTAGATTGCCTGCATGAATTACAAAGCAAAGGTTTGGCAATGCATGGAGCTGGGTTGAGCTGACCTACATATACATACAAAAATATGAATATATACATACTTGTGTACTTACACTACTTGTTTTTTCTGTTTATGAGTGTATATTTGTAATAATAATAATGGCCCTTGTCACACACAATCAGGTCATCTGGTGTACAAAATATTCATACATATTCTGTCCAGTTTTCCCATTATTAGTAAAAACAATGGAGGTCCCCACATAGTACTTTTGGATGAAAAACAAGTTGAAGAATAATTGGAAATTATACAGTATCAACTTGTTCTTTGTGCAGCCATGCTCACAGCAATGAATATTGTGTTCTCACCGGTGTCAGCTGTAGTTTTAGACCCTTTTACATCACCCAGGTGAGGCCTGACTGTGTGCCTCGCTCATAAAACTGTCAAGGGGCAACTCGAGCTCGCTCTGGGGTCAAGTCCACCCCAACGATGCTCAGAATCAGAATAGGTTTTATTGCCATTGTCAGTGAAGAGTTTCACAAACGAGGAATTTTCATTGGTGCAAAACGTGCAACATAAAACTGGGTAGAGATATATGTATAGTGAACTATTAAAGCTTTAAAACTATAAGGGCATGCATAAAAATAGATTAAGATAAAATATGATACAAATATCAATGTAACACAGAACAACAGCGTGAATGGATTTACAGATAGTGTTAGAAGCATAAGTGTGGACATACCACATAGTGCAAAAGTGCAGCGCAAATGGCTGGAACAGTTTATAATGTGTTTATGAGTCGCATATAGAGTTATTGTGTGTTTTTTTAGTGTTCATGAGTCTGATGGCAGAGGGGGAAAAAACTCCAGGGTGAGAAGGGTCAGCTGTGATCCAACCTACACGTCCTGGAAATGTACAGGTCACAGAGTGTTTGGGGGAAAGAGGCCAAAGATACCGTATGAAGATCTGGAGGATTTTTTCTTGTGATTTAGAGATACGACTGTACCTTTTCATGTCTTAGTAGTTTGTTGGCAGCAAATCTGATTTTTCCATTAATTTCACTTTGAAAACCCACAACACAAGTGAGTCCAACAGCAAACTGTTGTTTCTGCTATCTCAGTCCAACTTGTGTAAGCTTACAAAGCATTGATTTTATTTTTCCTCCTCCTAATGCATTTCTGGGTTATTTCGGTTGCCACTTTGAGGTGTTAAAAAGTGGATACTTGTCTAGACTTGAGGGTTTTTTCTTTAGTCACTGTACCTGAAATCTGCTGGCTCTGGCAATCCCAAGACTTAATATAGAGAAGCCTCTCTGTCTATGCATCCCAATTATGGAAGTCTACCAAAAATTATTTTTCCTTGAGACTGGATGATTAACCTATTGTACATGTTTTAGTGTTTATTTTCTCTGTTTGTATGTCATTTTATTGATACCTGAAGCACTTTGAGTTGTACGTGTGCGTGAAAGCTGCTCTATACATGTATGCTATTATGTAGGGAGGAGGCAGGACAGAAACCAAGCGTCTCATCAGGAACAGCTAAAGGACACACAGACCTGGACGGACCACTCTTCCATCGAAATGGGACAAAAGGAGACGGTGAGCATAGTAATTATGTACATTTAAGTTTATCCTATCAAATAGTTATGAAAGTGCAAACATGGGGGGGGGGGGGGGCTGCTTACATGGCACGCCTGTGTTCTTCAACCTTTCTATTCATTGTGTTTGTCTGCCACAGACTCAGACACTGACAGTGAGCTCTCAGCCGATGAGAACAGCTCCTCCTATGCCTCGTCCCATTCGTCTGAAAGTGAAGACGATGACATCGATGTCAAACCACAGTGGAACAATGAGAGGCTCATTCACAGCACGCCCAAAGGTACCAAATAATATGAGTTTACTTGTGCTATTACAAATAATAAATAAATAAACTTTTATTGTTCATACAAATTGTGGCAAACCCTATCTAAGGATCCAATATCTATGAACACAAGGAGGAAAAGGTGCTAAAACTATTGTTAGTACTTGCAGTAACAGTTTAGTTTAGTTTAGGGACCATGTATTAGCATTAATAAAAAGGGACCATGTATTAGCATTAATAAAAAGGGACCATGTATTAGCATTAATAAAAAACTGTAAATGCCTTTTGTGTCATACTGTATTGCACAAATGTAACATCTATCTGTGAGTAGTGAGTATCTAACCACAAATGTATCTGTCCAGCTGATTCGAATCACGTGAAGCCCTACTGGCCTCGGGAGGTGACCACTGCCAGTGACAGTGAGGATCCCAGAGGTCTCGACCGGTTACGAGTGGAGACTAAAGTGAACGTGGAGCTCCACTCAGACAATAAACTGAACCAAACGGCAGACAGAGACGCACCTCAGCCCAAAGACACTCCCACCAAAGATACTCCCACTACACAGCCCAACAGCAACCACCAGCCCGAGCAGCGGAAAGGTCAGGCCACTATCGCAAGCAAATAGCCTTTACCACCTTACTCCCAAACATATGATTTTTTAGAGGAAAGAAAGAAAGGCAACACCAAGACTAACCAGGACTGCTTCAGTTCTTGAGTAAAAAAAAATCAGGTTCAATAGCTACTTGTACTGTACCGAGAGTCATGCATGTGTTACTAAAGTATTAGGTTGGCAGTATAATAAACAAACATCTGTGACCATTTCCTCAAATATCGCAATTGACTTAAAACAAATTACTTCAATTAAGTAGTTGTACTCTGTTAATTGTAGAGTTAAACCTTACTGAGACTGATAAGCGCCTATGGTATTGTTAAGTGATGATGTCATTTCTCTACTTCCGGGTCCAATGGAACTTTAACCCATCCATCCATTTTCTTCCACTTTTCCGTTGCCGGGTCGTGGCGGCAGCTGTTGGAGCTGCCCAAATCACATGGCACCAGCCCCTATGGCTCCTCCTGCAGGTGGTGGGTCCACGGAAGGACAGCCTCATGATTCGGGCCTGCTGGTCTCTCATAAGGGGCTTCTGAGCCGCTCTTTGTCTGACCTGTCAATTAGGATCTGTTTGCCATGGGAGACCCTACCAGGGGCAAGAAGCCCCCGACAACAGAGCTCCCAGGATCATTCGCTCAAACCCCTCCACCACATGAAGGTGGCGGAGGGGAACTTTAACCCCCATTCACTATAATGGGATTTTGCCAATTAGAGCAAGGCTCTTTTTAAACATCTGATCGCACAGAAATATTACTTTTACTTAGGATTTTCTTGAGTAATGCTTTTCTGACATTAATTATCAAAATATATTTTCCATACTCAGTAAAGGCTTTGTTTAAATATATTCATTCATTTTGGAGAAATGGTGAGATATAGTATTCTAATTAGGTGTAAAACGTTTTTTGGCCTTTTATCTGTTGTTATTTCAGCAGGAGATCCAGATAAAGTTGTGTTTTTTCTCTGTTTGTCTATGGAGCTCTCAACTGTTTGGACCCGGAAGTAGCTTATTATTGTGTGTGATGTCACACTCAGCAAACGAGTCAAACCCAATTTGGTACAATCCTGCATCAAGATTGACGCAAGACCTAATTCACAATATGAAAATATCTATATTGAAACAATCTGAATAACTATAACTTTAAATTGCAGGTATCCTAAAGAACAAGATCAGCTACCCTCCTCCTCTGACAGACAAAAACATGAAGAACCGCTTGAGGGAGAAACTCAGTGACTATAACTCCCCGACTATCACCTCTACCCCTCCCATCAATAACAACAGCAGCTCATCTCCCCCCGGCTCAGTCAACATCATGACCCCCACCTCCAGGACGCCCTCCGTAACCTCAGACCCAGGACGCCCCGGTAACCACGACAACAGTGTCAGTGTCACCGGAAACAACGGCACCGGAAACCACAGCAACAGCACTAAAGTCAAACCGCCCATCGCCCCGCGGCCGCCCATCACATTTGGACAACCCCCACCGGCCATATACAGGGAGACCAACGGGGGCGTGGCCATGCACTTGAAGTCTGGGACGGTCAACGGGGGCAACGAGTCGGACTCAGAGTAAGTGTTGGAGATCTAAATAAAACTTACTGTGTTTAAAAAAAAATAATAATAATTTAAGCCCTTAACCCCCACCTGAACCGAGCACGTTTTCTCCAGTTTGGCTTTACTCAAATCTAAAAGCTTCTTGAAAAAAGTGTCAAAGTAGTGATGAAAACAAGGAAAACACAACAAAAAAGTGACAAAAAAGCAGCATAAACACGACTTTAACGTGATGGAAAAGTGACCAAAAAGAAGTGGCAAAAAAGACACAAATGTACTGGAAAAGTTACAATAATGCAATAAAAAAGCGACAAAAATGCAACAAAAATTTGATACAAAAAACCCCCGATGAAAAAGCAAAAAAAAAGAAGACAAAAACAGAAGAAAAAAAGACGAAAGTGATGGAAAAGCAACAAAGAAGCGACAAAAACGTGAAAACCACAATAACACAATAAAAAAGTGCCAAAAACGTGACGAACACGCAAAAAAAGAGTGACGAAAGAGAGACAAAAAAGCAACGATAAAAAGGGAAGATGTGTTCAAATAATGTGACAACAAAGTTACGGTCAGTTTTCTAGGCTTTCAAATGAGGCGTTACACTGGCCTAGGCTGAAAGCTCTCCGGTCATGAACCTCTTGAGATTCAGGTAAAGCCAAACTGGAGGAAATGTGCTCTTAAGCCGGGGGGTAAGCGGTTAAGTGTCACGCGTTAGTTGATTGTAAAGTCAACTAATGAAATAGGCATGGAACTGTAAGCGTTGTTTGATTTTGACTTTGTAGGCAATAGAAGAACGGTGGACAAAATCTATTAATATACAGCTAAAACATGTATACTAGGTCAATGGACAACGAATGGTAATGAGAACAAACAAACAAAAATATAGTCATCAGTAATACAAATTATCTGGTCTACACACAGACTCCAACTAAGAGATTGCCGATTTTCTGATATTGGTGAAAGTTATCTGTTTTCATTTCCCCATATATCATTATATTCGTTAAGATTTGTTGAAAACAAAGAAAAAAGAAACTTGAAGGCTTGATTAAAATTATGTTTTAATAGTTTACTATATATAAAAAAATACATCGCTGACTAGTCGACTGCAAACGCATTTATTGGCCTTTCATTCATATAGTCCACTCTTCCCCTCTTGTCTCACTCTCACACTGCATGACAACCCCTTGTGTTTTAACTCACCGAGCATGTCTTTTCCTTTGTTTTTCCTCCACCCCCTGCAAACCTACTTCCTGTTCACCTGCACTGCCCCTCCTCCCCTGCTCCCCGACCACCGCCTCATAACAACATAACAGTGACAGTAACGAGACTTCCATCTGACCAATAGGAAAACGCAGACCAGCCTGCCATTGTGAGAGGAAAAACTACTCACAAAAAAAAAAAAGAGGGGCTGGAGATGCTGAAGATCGGGTCGAAGAAAGACACTCGATCCAGCCAACGCGCCCATGGTTTTTTGGAAAGCAGTATTAATCGACTTGAAAGAGCAAGTTTTGAATATATATAAATAAAGGGAAAAGTAGTGGAATGCACTACAAGAGAGGATGTGCCAAAACCACTACAGGAAATGAGAGGACAGCAAACAGGAAGTAGTCCTGATTGACGCTCGTGGCTCTAACGCTAAGGACTTCAAACATTTTCTCATGAAGAAAATGCTTGGTACACAAAGATTTCACAGACGACAAGTTCCTACAAAAGCCTTTGGGAGGTGTGTGCACTGCTTGGACATTGTGACTGTGCGTGTCCCTCCTCAAACACAGTAGTTTGTCAAAATGCTCTTCTTCAATGGACACAGAGAGAATGGACATAGAGTGTAATTTACTTGTAGATATTGTTGAACGTGAAGATATTATTTTGCTTTTCAACAAAAGTAAGGACAAAACAGAACAGCCTTAGAGATGAACATACATGGGCTTTGTCTGCACATATGCATTTTTATTATTATTTTATATTATTATTATATTTTTTTAAAAATCTTTTTCAACACTGCATAGTGAGAATGTACCATGCGGTAGATTCACCAACCAATTTTTGTGTGTCAAACGTTTTCATAATTAAGTTAAATGGATGGTCAAATTGCCCAAGCAAGGTGCTATTGTTTTAGTTATGTTTTTGTGAAGTTGCTCTGTTATTACTACTATCAGGTTATAATTAACAAAACACATCATTCTCATGTTAACATTAAATGGGACAAACTGAAGTAACTATTTGCTTATTCTGATTCTTTGGAAAGATTCATATTTTTCCGTTTTTTTCCAAACAAAGAAAGCACATGTGAACATGCCTTTGCATTCGTTTTTACATTGTATAATAGTGTAATTTAATTATTAAAACAAACTTGCCTGTAATATAAATGCATTACTGTTGACAAAGCCTGCATCACAATTGTATTAGCGTGTCAATAATTGATCAGTGTGTGCCTTTGTCCCAAACAGAGGCCTTGTCAGCTTGAAGTGGACCTTTAGAGGCTTCGTAATGTAATGTTGTCAATGAATGTAACGTACACAGCCCGATCGAACACTATTGTTGTACAGTGAGTACAGCCTTTTGAGCACAATGAATCTGAAGCCTCTTTTTCCAGTGTCCAGTGTGTTTAAGTTTAGGTCTGCCCCGATCCGCACACTCTAGGAAGCCAAAGTCACATTTTTAACAAGTAAGAGCTTGAAAACACAAACATACTTTTACATTTTCATCTGTAGTTGTCCATAGTAAAAATAAAAGTGGTACTCAAGATGGGTATTAAAGTAAGAGTACTGTTACGTTAAATATACTGTTAACATTGATTATTGCTCAAGACTGTTATTTGGTTCATTTTACTGCGGCAGCCCACTGCTCCTACAGTTGCACATTGAAGGATAGGTCAAATGCAAAGAATGAATTTCCCTACAGGAATCAATAAGGTATAGCTTACCTTACCTTACATAACAGATACTTTTTCAATGCTATGGAGTTGGGAGAAAAAGATGAATAAGATGAATATACACGAAAAAATTCTAAACTCATGATAATGAGAATAATTGCAATGCGACCAAAAATACAATTTACACACAATTGACAAATTGCAGAGGCTGCAATATTTGTATATTTTTTTAATTATAAGGGTATAATTGTCAAGGATTTAAACTCTGTACACCTGCAAGTCTTTTCTCAAGTCTTTCTGCTCCTGGATATGTTATAAATGAACACTGTAAACTGAATCAAGAATATAAATAATTAACTTAATAACAATACCTGTTAGAAGAAATGCATATGCATTTTCTAAAGTTTTTGAGCCCATATTTGAGCACCACATTCAACCTTTCAGGTGAATGAATCAATGTTTGTTTTGATCTACTATTGATTACAATTCTCTAAGTATTTCATTAAAAGTGTGTTAAATAAAAGTGTGTAGGTCCAGCTCCCATTTATCATCTTGCAGCTCTTCAGTTGTACAAACCGCATTGTTTTGGCCTAGTGTGATGCTGTTCATACATGATCTTTTTGTATTGATTTAAGACACTGGAAATGTTTTGTAAAATAATGTATATTTATTTTTTATGGTTTTAAAAACACTGGTAAGAAAAGATGATGTGACTGTAAAATTAAAGGTGTCATTAATTTTTTATCCCTGTTGTTCTTCCTATTATTGAGTCTAAGGCTATTACACATGTCCAGGAAGTGTGTTTCTAGTTTCTGTGTTTCTAGTTTCTAGTGTTTGACAATAAACAATAGGCCCCCAGAAACAACAAAACACAATTCACTTAGTTATAAATTGGTGACATTTAATTCAAATTACAATAAAGGGTGATATATTTTATAGGTATTATCATGGACCAACTGTATGTCTCGAAAGCTTGACTTAAAACATGTTTAAGATTTGGACTAATTCAAGGCTTCAGTGGCAGCTTCAGTTACAGAGCGTTCACTGATCTGAAGGCTGGTGATTCCATCCCCTCTTCAGCTGCCTCCTGTGTACAGTGGTGTTTGAATATTGTTTGTGAGCAATAATAAATTAAATAAATGTGGTGCCCGCATTTACTGTAGATGATGTTATCTGGAGACTGGAGTGAGTAGCTTGTTTCCAAACTTCTTCATAATCACACATAATAGACTTGCTGAAGTTATCATTTTAACGTTTCCATGCTACTTTGGTGGAAATGTATCTGTTAATGGCTTATAACGCCCCAAATTATAAGAGGGTAGCTAATCTTACTGTACACTATGGACACCTGATTGCAAACTGCATACGGTGGTAAGCTGTAGGCCTTTTTGTATATTAGGCTACCTGAAGTAGGACATTTTTTTTGTGAATGTTAATTCAACAGTAATACATAAATCTTATGGTCGATGGTGGCTCAGTAAGTAGTGTGTTATCGTATAATTGGATGTTGCAGATATATCATTGTGTCTTTGGGCAAGACACCATACCCACCTCGCCTGTATGAATGCAGTCAGTGAATGAGGGGATGGTGGCACTGACATTCATTTATTCTTCAGTTGCCATGCTGTTGCCAGCCATTGACATCATCTGCATAACCCTTGCTCCATTTTACATTTTATTTGTGAGCAGTTTCTGTAGGGGGTAATTAGACATGATCACACAACAGAGCCGCGGTCGCCAGGCGAGTTATTGTGAACCTTCCCAGCGAAAGGTTAGATAGAAGAGTAAGGTTTCACACAAGCTGATTGGTGTGTAGCAGTCATGGCAACCCAAGCCAAGCCAGGTTGCTCTTAAGTGGCAAGGATCATATCCTCCTGACTACCAGGGGGGGAAAAATTGTCTAATCATCTTTTTTTTTTTATTCCCCAACCCAAAGCCCCACCCCTTCATATTTGGTATCATTGAAAAGCCCTAAATGTCTTCTGTAGATAGCAAAGGGAGTTAATGCAGTAGTATGGAGTGGGTAAGAGATATTGAGGTTTACAGATGTCCTCCACAGAGGACAAATTTGAACTACTGGTAGTATTCCCCAACCCAAAGCCCCACCCCTTCATATTTGGTATTGTAAGCCACTTTTCTGTGTTTTTGTAGCCACGACCCTAATGTGCTCTTATTGTGAAACAGGAAGTGAGTTGGTGTGGTGAGAAGGAAAAGAGTTTTTTTGTTTTGACGGGTCTGAGGTAGCGTGGCCGGAGTGAATAAAAAAGTTACGTCCCTTGAAAGTTAATGCTGTCGCCTTCTTTGCCTTTGCATCAAGCCTTCCCCACCAAAAAGCTCGGTTACATTGGTGGCAGCGGTGGGATTGCTCCAGTGCTGAACCCGTCAGTTTTTTTTCAGAAACAGTAAAGTTCAGCTGGCTACAGTTAGCCATTGCTAACTCGTGTTTTGATTAGCTGTGGTAAGGCGAATAAGCACACCCCGCTTAACGCTGCGTGACGAATATTCAGACAAAGACAACAAACCATGTGGAAGTCCGACGAAGACCCACTGGATTACAGAGTCCAGCGCCAGAGGCCATTCAGCAGCAATGTGAAAATAGAGCTCCCGACGCATTTCTCCGGGGCGGACAGTGAGAGCTTCTCCTGTTGGTCGCGCCAATATGAAGTGGCTGTGAGAGCACTGGTGGCAGGTACCGGTGATGACTATGAATATGAACTGGCCAGAATTCTTCCAACAAGACTGTCTAAGGCTGCGTTCCTGCTGTGGGACAGTCTTCCCGCGGCAGTTAAGGCGCATTACTCTTCAGTAAAAGAGAAACTACAGGAAGCCTTTAGACAACGGCATTTTCTGGACTGTTTTAAGGCCAATCTAGCAGCGCGGCGCCGGGCTCCAGGTGAAAGCCTTGACGTTTATGCTGCAGACATAGGGAAATTAGTGCAGGAAGCTTTTCCAAACTACGGTGAGGCTGCCCAGAGTGAAGAGAAGTTTCGTAGATTCTTAGCGGGACTTGACTCCTTCCTCAGAGCCAAGTGTCAGGAACAAGGAGCTACGGATTTGGATGAGGCCCTTACCATTGCCGGCCGGTGTGACATTGCTCGTGAGACCTTCAGCAGTGACTATGTTTGCCCTCCTACTACTACTGGTAAAACGACCACGACCCTAGTGCAGTCCATCTCGGAGCAGACAGGCTGGCAGCGCACCATGGACAGATTGGCAGAAGATATGAAGGAGATGAGGAAAGACATTAAGCGACTGTCAAACGAAAATGAAAGTCTTAAAGCCAGTGGCCGTGGCAGAGAAGATTTTTCTCCCAGGCAAGAGCAGTGTCGGTGTCAGTGTGGAGGAAGAGGTTGCCATTCTCTGCGTTCATGGACCCAGCCGAGAGGGATGTCGTCTGAACCTGGCTGGCGGGGACGTCGCGGGGATACCTATTCTGGACCTGACCGCCGTTCACCGTCACCCTACAACAATCGCTCTGCTTCTCCAAGGGAGCAGAACTGGAGATCGAACAACGGTGGATTTAATCGTGACTCGGCAAAACGTGGAGGTGTGAGGTTTCTTTCCCCGAGCCGAGAGGACCCCCCTCACCTGCAGGGAAACGAGAAGTAGCTGGGGTTGAGGCCCAGACCCCAGCTACGACTACTACTTCTTTAGGGCTTTTCAAAGATGAGCTTGCCCAGCCTCTCCCCATTCATGTTACTGCTGGGCCCCTGTCAGTGTTGCAGCGCACTTCGTATGTACGGGGATGTATTGAAGGTACTGAGCTTAATATTTTAATTGACTCTGGTTCCACTGAATCATTCATTAGTGCAGATTTTCGTCAGTCCACCCCTGCTCTGCGCCAGCGACCTCTGAGCACAGACATTATAGCGGCCCGTGCGGTGAATGGCCAGCTATTAGACACATTAGGGACTATTTCGGTTACATTGCGCTTGGGCGATCGGTTAATGCAGCATGTTTTCCACGTACTTAGAAAGTCCACCCAGACAGCTATACTGGGCTTGGACTTCCTCGCCGCACAGCACGCTCTGTTGGATTTCTCCCGCGGTAGGCTGCTGCTATGGGGCCTTGATATTGCGTTGCTGAGTAGTGCAGATTTGGTCCCGGAATGTTGTAATGTATCCACTACTGCTTCTCTAACGTTGCCCCCGCTGAGCGAGATGTTAGTACCTGTGAGTGTTTCCCCTTCTGGGCCAGCGGACCTTCTTCCCGAGTTTGTCGGTTACCTTGAGCCCAACCTTCAGGGTAAGAGCGAGTGTGTGATAGCTCACACGCTGACCTCAGTTAGGCAGGGTAAGACCACAGCTCGGCTGTTAAACCCCACCAATCATGACCTTACTATACGAGAGGGGACGCACCTTGGAGAGTTTTTTGCTGTAGGTGTGGGGGACCTGGTGGCCCTTCCAACACCCACGGATAAGACCGTTTCTACTGAAGAGCCTTCGTTGTCACTGTCCGACTCCCCTGTCAGCTCATCCCAGATGGGACAGTTAAAAGCCCTATTGGTAGAGTACGTGGACATATTCAGTTCATCTAAGGCAGTGACTGGCAAGTGTTCTCTGATCAAACATGGCATTAACACGGGTAACCATCCGCCCCTGCGACAGCGTGCCTATAGGACCTCCCCTGAGAAGAGGGTCGAAATTGACCGACAGGTGGCGGCCCTGCTCGCGGATGGGGTGATCGAGGAGAGCTGCAGCCCTTGGGCCTCACCCGTGGTCCTGGTAAGGAAGAAGAATGGTGAATGGAGATTTTGTATTGACTATAGACGTTTAAACAGTGTTACAGTGAGGGACTGTCATCCTCTGCCCCGGGTCGACGACACTCTGGATGCGTTGTCCGGGTCCTGCTGGTTCAGTACACTCGATTTCTCTAATGGCTATTGGCAAGTCGAAGTGACTGAGGAGGACAGACAGAAGACGGCTTTCACCACGGGTAGGGGCCTGTACCAGTGGAGGTCTATGCCCATGGGCCTGACTAACTCACCTGCGACATTTCAGCGCATGATGGAGCTGGTGCTGCGCGGGCTCCCATGGCAGGTGTGTATGGTGTACTTGGATGATGTATTAATATTTAGTCCTACATTCGAGGAACACATGGCCAGCCTGCGTGAAGTGTTTTCTCGTATCCAGGCGGCTGGCCTCAAACTTAACCCAAGAAAGTGCCACCTGGCTCGGGATCATGTGGTTTTCTTGGGTCATGTGGTTTCCAGCCAGGGCCTGCAGCCGGATCCCAGGAACACGGACAAGGTCAAGACCTGGCCCACGCCTCAATCACCGTCAGAGGTGAGAGCTTTTCTGGGCCTATGTTCTTACTATAGACGATTTGTTAAAGACTTTGCCCATTGTGCTGCCCCACTACATCACCTTACATGCAAGGATGTTCCTTTTGTTTGGACTAGTGACTGTGATACTGCTTTTTGCTACTTGAAATCTGTGCTCTCCTCCGCCCCAGTAGTTACCATGCCTGACTATACTGTGCCCTTTAAAGTGTATACGGATGCCTCCATGGAGGCTGTGGGGGCGGTCTTGGCTCAAGATAAGGATGGGCTGGAACGGGTGGTGGTTTATGCCAGTCAGTCTCTTACCAACACCCAAAAACGCTGGTCAACCTTTGATAAGGAACTATGGGCTGTAGTGTGGGCAGTGCGTCAGTTCAGACATTATATCGGGTTGTCTTCGTTTACTGTAATTACTGACCATAAGCCTCTGCTAGGTCTACGGGGCATGGCTATTGACAAGGATCCATCTGGGAAGAGAGCCAGGTGGATATTGGAGCTGGACCCGTATAACTGGATTATGCAGCATAAGGAGGGACGTCACCACACCAACGCAGATGCCCTCTCGAGGCGCCCCCAAGGAGCTACGGCCGCCCTGGTTAATGTGATGGACACTCCCCCTGTGCACCCCGTTTCCCCTGGTGACATCCCCGAGCAGAGTATTGTCCCTCAGCCTACTGTTCTGGACACTAGGGGGCAGCACTTGCTTCTCCTTTTCAATGACAGTGAGTCTCTGGCCTTACAACAGCAGAATGACCCAGATATTGCTGTTGTTTTGGGGTGGATCCGACCTGGGGGCTCTCGTCCTCCTAGAGGGCATTTGAGAGGTGCCTCCCGGAGACTTAGGAAATTATGGTCGGAATTCCCCAGACTTTCTCTATCGGATGGGCTTCTTTGCCGGACTGTTCACTCTTCTCTAGTGGGGGAGACACAGCATCAGGTGGTGGTGCCTGCTGCTCTGGTCCCGGATGTACTATATCATCTGCACGGTGGCCCTGTTTCATCCCATTTCTCGGCCGAACGTGTGTGGGAGCGCGCCAGAGAGATGTGTTATTGGCCTTCCATGCTTAAGGACATTCGTCAGTGGTGTGAACAATGTGTTGCATGTCAAACTCGCAAGGCTCCTATTCCGAAACACCGTGCTCCTATGGGGGGGTTACAGACTGTACGCCCCTTTCAGAGAGTTGCCATGGACATTTTGGAACTTCCGGTGACTTCCAGAGGCAACAGATATGTGTTTGTGGTGGAGGACTATTTTTCAAAGTTTGTCAATCTATATGCTCTGCCTAATCAGACTGCTCAGTCAGTCGCCCAATGTCTGTTTAATGATTTTGTTCTGTTGCACGGCATCCCTGAGTCTATGCATAGTGATCAGGGCAGACAGTTTGAGGCCGACATTGTACAAAGGTTGTGTGAGCTGCTTAATATTCAGAAAACACGTACTGCTCCATATAATCCTAAATCTGACGGTATGGTTGAGCGTTTTAATCGTACTCTGATTGATCAGCTAGCGAAGTCACTCTTGTCCTGTGGAGGTGAATGGGATGACTACTTACAACATGTGGCCTTTGCTTACAACACGTCTGTTCATGCGTCTACTGGTTATACCCCGTATTATCTTACACACGGCCGGGAAGCCCGGGTGCCGGTAAATGTGCTGTTGTCAACGCACACTACTCCTGAAGTGGCTTTCTCACATACTGAATTTGTCTCTGCTTTGGTGGGTCGTTTGGAGGTGGCCTTTGCCAACACTAGGCAGAGTGCTGCTGTTGCCCATGACAACCAAAAGCTTTATCATGATTCTCATGCGCGCCATGTGCCATACTCTGTTGGGGATTTAGTGTGGCTTCATAACCCTAGGGAAGATCGCATGAAGCTTGCTCCGCATTGGAGGGGCCCCTTTAAAATCACTGGTGTTCTGAGTTCTGACAGTGTTAGGGGGCTCACTTATCGTATCAAAGATTCCCTTGTGGAGGAGAGTCTAGAACAGGTGGTACATTATGACAGGTTGAAGCCGTATACATTGGGTCTACTCCCCAGACAACCCGCCGATACCTGCCCTAGGGTGACCCCAGGTTCACAAACATCTCAAGAAGGTTTGCTCACACCGGATCCTCGGGATGAGTTGGGAGGGGCGTCATGCATGGATGTTTCACCACAGGCTTGGTCTAGAGCGGGCAGGGCGGTGAAAATGCCTACACGCTTTAGGGATTTTGTCACCTACCGTTGAGTGTTGTATTTCCATATTTTGGTGTTTTGTTTTGTTAGGATACACTATGTCTGTGTTTTTGTAGTATGTATGCTGTTCCACAGAATGTTTTTTGTGTTATGTTTTAGTTGCAAACGAGGACGTTTGTTTTTGTTGTTGGGGGGGAAGCATGTAAGCCACTTTTCTGTGTTTTTGTAGCCACGACCCTAATGTGCTCTTATTGTGAAACAGGAAGTGAGTTGGTGTGGTGAGAAGGAAAAGAGTTTTTTTGTTTTGACGGGTCTGAGGTAGCGTGGCCGGAGTGAATAAAAAAGTTACGTCCCTTGAAAGTTAATGCTGTCGCCTTCTTTGCCTTTGCATCAAGCCTTCCCCACCAAAAAGCTCGGTTACAGTATCATTGAAAAGCCCTAAATGTCCTCTGTAGATAGCAAAGGGAGTTAATGCAGTAGTATGGAGTGGGTAAGAGATATTGAGGTTTACAGATGTCCTCCACAGAGGACAAATTTGAACTACTGGTAGTCAGGAGGATATGAGCAACAGACAGAAGAGACACGAACTCCTCCAAATCTGTATAAATGAGACAAAGTACCAGCAACTTAAAAACTTAAAATGAAAAAATGTATACTTAAAATGATTTCGCGATCTTTGTAGGTTAGTGTAGCCTATTTTTTATCGATTGTGACCATCATGACTCCAAATAAATAAAATCCAACTCCCAACAGATAGAGGCACTGTTCTATGCACCATTGAATGCAACTATGGAACAATGCTTGGATAACAATCTTAAGCTATCAAAACACATTCTGACCATTTAAAGCAAATAAGCATAATGTTACAATCGTTTGTCAAAACTCATGTCTGTTGTTTCCTTTCGTTGTGTGAAGATTGACGACACGCACACATATAGCTTTTCAATGAACCGCTCCCGTCGCCTTTATCTGTTCCCTTCACAGTCGGGGCAACTAAATAATGCAGAGCCCCACACTTGGCACCAGGGACGAAAGAGCCACAAGTCATTCTGGATTAGGACGATGTAACACTGCCATCTATCGGTAATGAAGGAGAGGTGCATTAACGCTATAACAGGCTGTATCCAAATAGGTTACAGTCTAGTGGTCCACTCAAATGGACACTTCGAAGAGGACTGGGCTGAAAACCTGAAGCAGCTGAACTGAAGGACCTTGACTCCGGTGAACGAACACGTACAAATACTGAGACGACAATAATGATGTATTTATATTATTATTGGGGTAATATTTTCATTATCCTTTTACCCCCCAAATTAGGAGAGTAATTGGAATATTCAATGAAGGTGCTTGATTGATCTTCTGTACTCAGTAGTTGAAATCTTCGAACGTTTCGCCTCTCATCCAAAAGGCTTCGTCAGCGACAAAGGTCACAATCTGCACGCAGCTGAATATATAGACCAACGGGGTGGAGTTAGGGTAGGCCAGTCTCCTCCCCTCTAATAATGGCGTCCAATGGCGTCTGTTTTGCAACTGCAGCGCTGTCATTCTCATTTTCTCCAACTGTTGACTCTGAAGTTGCATAAGGAGAACGTGGTTGTGCAACACACAGAAAATGCTGGTTTGGGATTAAGCGGTTTGTTAAACGATGAACCAGCGCAGAGAAAGGATTTGGGGAAACCTCATAAGACTGGTCAGACATAAGGGAATACGCCGCTGCTGTGGAATGGCATAACACCATGGACTATGCTCATTGGATTGTTATATTTTCTACTTTAAATCAGAGCGTTTCCATGTTAAGTGTTGTCTGCATAAAGCGTGCATTTCTTTTGTTTAGTCAAAATAAATCAAAAATCTTAACTTCTTTTATCTGTCATGGTAAATGGTCGCAACTTATATGGCGCTTTTCCACCTACATTAAGCACTCAAAGCGCTTTACAACAAGAATCCTCTCAGCCATTCATACACCAATGTACGCAGACACTGGAGGCAAGGTGGGTGAAGTGTCTTGCCCAAAGACACAACAACAGCGTGCACCTTCAGGAGGTGGGATTCGCATCCCCCGACCTTCCGATCACAAGACTACCCACTCCACCATCTGCGCCACCGTCATATTAGGCTAACAGTGGTGAAAGAATTACCACATTGAGTTAAAGCCCTGTGCATAACAATACACTATAAATGGAAGAATACAAGCAATTAATAAAATATTGACTGACTGTAACTTTAATGAGACATCTCCAGCTCGTCTCCATGGAGATGTTGACTAAAGGCAGCCAGATATGACATTTAAATAAATTAGGCCCTCATCCAAGTCCATTCTTTTATTACTCACTGCCAAAATACCATGTTTCTGTCTAGCTGGTCATTAGGAGTATGTTTTGTATCAATGGCAACAGAATCCAAAATGTTACGCAGTGTGCCTTTAAAATGTACTTGGTAAAGTATAAAAAAAATGAATAAAGTTTGTATTGAAATACTAAAACTAAATAAACACTAAAACATATACTTTCAACCGCTGTACAGTAAACACGCTGGAACATCCCAGCTCTGTTCATAGTAGCAGACATTTGCCTAAACAAATTACTTCAGGGCTGCCTTTTTTTCTGTCAGACAACAACATGCCCCTTTATCAAAAGATTCTGCACACAAAGAAACGTACCACGACATTTCCCAAATGCTCTATTACAGGTAGGCTGTACTGTACTTTTAATACGAGACTTTTAATACTTTTTTGAGGCGACACTAAAAAAATGTGTCCCCCACCCTAACCGAGCGCATTTTGCCCCTTTCAGTTTTACCCAAATCAAAAAGACTGGACTGGACCTTACAGCCTATATGCTAGTGTAACGCCTCATTTGAAAGCTAAGACCTACAAAACTCATCTCAAATGTTTTGTTGTCGGGTTTTCGACGTTTTTTGTTGCTTTTTGTCACTCTTTGGTCACTTTTTGTTGTGTCTTCATTAGGTTTTTGTCACATTTTGATACTTTTTATTGTGATATTGTTACTTTTGTGTCATTTGTGTTGCTCTTTCATCACGTTTTAGTCCTGTTGTGTCATTTTATTTAAATTGTATTATTGTTTTTCCGGTGCGTTTTTGTCGCTATTTTGACACTTTTTTTTCAAAAGCTTTTAGATTCGGGTAAAGCCAAACTTGAGAAAATGTGCTCGGTTCAGGTGGGGTTTAAGAGATTCTGTGATGTTCTTAACCACATGCTGCTGGTGAGTTCATTGGGCCGTGGCAGTATGAGGACGTGGCTCATTGATAGTCTGACTGCGGAAAGCACTTGTGATTACGTCCCTGTAATCTGTGTTCTCATCTACATAGGCCAAAAGTCAGATTACTCCTGTTTCACCCCCACATGCACACAATCTCTCTCTGTGTTCCTGTGCCACCCCACGACGTGTTAATCCTCCATCTGGGTGTAGGGGCAGCATGGACATACAGCTGAGGACAGTTTTGTCTCGTTGCAGACGACCAACAGACTCTCCTAAAGGTCAACATGCAAAGGTCAGTGTTAAATATTAACAACTCATTTGAAATACTGGAACCAGACGTTGTCTGCTGTAGTGTATTTCTCATTTTGTTTATCTGTGGTTGACCAGCCCTATATCTTAACTTTGTTTCCTGAAAAGTTGAGCAGACTGACAGCATGTATTGCACAACTATATGGAAGTAAAAAAACACTGTTTTTGATCCAGCACACTGGCTGAGGACTGGTGGGCGCTGCGACCATAAGGTGGTGCTAACGAGAAGCATAAGGCCCAAGTCAACTTTCTCTCTGCGCCTCCTCTCCTCCTCCGGTACTGCCCGTGTCTCCGGCTCAGCAGCAGCTACGGCAGCGCCACAGACAAAGCCACAGACACAGACTAGACTCGAGCGACAGAACCACGGCAGCGGCCCCTTTAAGAAAGCTCATCCCAGCTCTGACGAAATGTCCTCGGCCTTGGCTCCGGGGGCTCGATCCGTTTAACGGAAAACCAACCGCTCGGAGCTATCTGCGCGCTCGCTCCGACTCACGACGCTCACGACACTGGCAAGGGCACGCGTTTCTGTATTCTTCCCCAGACCGGCACCAACACCTGAGGCACGGTTACGCGGGTTTGTCTGCGATGGGTGGATAAAATGCCTTCCGTTGATCGTGACGTTGCTGTGGACGTCCTGAGCAGCAGCAGCAGCAGGTGTATCGAGGGATAAACGACAATCTCAGTGTTCATGAAACTTTGCTACGATTTACGTGCTCGGTAAGAAAGCCCCCGTTTTCCATCAATATAATAAAGAATTGCCTTGTCTTATATATGTTAAGCTGCTTCTAGTAGTAGGCTACATTTCATCCTGTTCTTGATTCCGCCAATTTTTAGGCATATATCTCAGTCATGAAACTATTATGTAGGCCCGCATCTAGGCTCTCAGACTAATGGAGCTGCTCGCACGAAGTTAGCAAAGACTAGTGAGATTTAACATTGTACTGATCTGGACTTGAATTAGTTTCCGATGTTTATGGCATCGAAGTTGCTCTGAGAGCGTGGACAGCATTCGCCCGCTGACCTAATTTGATCCAGCCCCAAATGCCCCAGAGTCCAGACAGATGTTTTAACGTATGTGCTTGTAATGACAGGCACCACCGTACACCCTGTTTTAGAGAGAGGTCGATCGATGCCATTGTGGATGAAGTATTGACGGCTTGTTACTGTTTATGTAACTGGATGGTTGGAGGCTTATGACTGTGGGCTCACGTGGTGTAATAGTATCACATGTGACCAAGATTTCTTTTTTTTTATACCATTGTTTTACCAGCGTACCATCTATGATTGCCTAGTGAGTGACAGATTCATATTATTACTGTAAACGGTATCCAAATATCCCTAATAACAGAAAATGTGTTTAAGAAAATGTTGTGTTTTGTGCTTATTGTAGGGGTATTGTTTCACAAGTTACATTTGTATCAACTGTTTTTGCCTGATTTCAACCTGAAAAGACTCAGAGACAGAATGGGGAAAGAGAGTTTATTGAACATGAATCATGATTGAATTGATGATATGAAATGCACGGTGTTGATGAATGATTGCCAGAATCTTCCCCCTGAGTCTGTACACTGTTGGTGGTAGAAGAGGACAGCCAGTCGACGACAAACCGCGCCGAGGAGATGGAGAATTAGTAGCCAAGATAGTATTTCAAAGAAAATGACTTGAGTTTAGTACTTTACAATATTGACCCAACTGTTCACAGATTGTGTTCCAAACAAACAGAAAAGTTGAGTTATCATGCGTATAGAGATGTAGAAAGTATTTGGCGAGCTACCTAGAAAGGCCTGGTGAGCTACTGGTTGGAGATCCCTGTGTTAGAGTTTAACATTAAACCCGTGCATGTTGATCTGATTTTTAAAAATGTATTTTTATATACTACTTTTATCAATCAAGTACGTGAGCAAATAGTAATAATGCATCAGTTTATTTTTTTTCTGCTGCTTTCTTTGGATAGCCAAAGACTACTTCATCAAATACGTGAGTAGATAGGAATAATACATCAGTTTTTATTGAAGTGTCTTGCTCAAGAACACAACAGACTGCATATGCAAGAGCTTGGAATAGAACTGCCAACCATCTAGCTATAAGGCGACCCACCTGGTGCCAGTGATGGGGCGAAAGATGGGTCAAAACAAACATCGTAAGATGTGAGGCGTTTTACCATGCGCTTGAAGATCTCTGGGTCGTGTTCAGGTCTGTGCATTTTATACTTTTAGCCTTTTAAAACCATGTGCCCCACATGGATCCGAAGAGCTTCCTTTTTGTACACAAGGGTTTGTGTGGCCAGCTGGTGACATGAGCCATGTGCGTCTCTCAGTCGAGGGCAGTGTGGCCCTCGTAAAACGTATGCGTGTTTATGCTTCACTTTTTCTGTGTGTTTAAGGTGCGTGCTACAACAGAGTTGGTATATGGTGAAATATCAGCGTTTTATATTGCCATGGCTGTGAAGACGTTTGCACATTTCTCTGGCTAGCTTTGAGTTGTTAGCAACTGCACTGTTAAAGTGTTAAATCATCCTCCCGCCCCTGTCACTCCCATTGCAACAGCGCAGACGCTCCTCCTTTGTTGTATGCAAATTACCAAAGTACCACAGACTTTTCTTTTTACATGTAGACCTACTACTTGGAGCAGGAGAATAGCCGTCTACAGCAGCCACTGTAAGCTGTATGCTGCTTGTAAAGGTCTAATGAGTGACAGTTTGTGCCTCGGTGGAGGTCTCAGCATGTTTAGGTGTTGTAGAAAGTGCTTGGAAACAAAGTGGGTTCCTTGTTGCCGTTGTTTTCACTTCCTACCCCTGCCCTTTGCTCTCATTGAACACTTGATAGGAGATATATTATGCAATGATGTAATTTTAGACATGGTACTGCTGACTTGTGTTGAAATGGAAATATGTGAGCCATAGACAATTCAATGTATAAAATAACATGTCCTGCAAATATCAGCAGTTGGCGTAGCCTTCATGTCAATGAAATTAGCTCAGGGCTGGATACGTTATGTTTACTCATACGAGCGTTCGTGAGTCACGTTCGGGGCTGTAGTACTAGGAAATTTTATGTTTAAATAAATAATAATAGCTTTACGAGGCAAAAACAATGTTCACAAACAGGGCATTACTGCCTTTCCGCAATAACGGATCAGTAATTTTATAAAACGGTCTTAAGAGGTCTGGATGCATCAGCTGTTGCCTACCATTCACCAGAACATCCGTCAAAAATTGCAGTAGTAATCAACAACAGTGCTCGTATTGATACGACAGTGACTAACTTGAAAATAACTCCTGTTTACTACCTGAGATGTAAGAGGAGAGACTAGGGCTGAACGATTTTGAGAAATAATCTAATTGCGATTTTTTTTCTTCAATATTGCGATTGCGATTAAATATGCGATTATTGTTGCAAGGTCCTCTTCTCATGTATTTTTCACCTAACACAAGCAATAAATCAGCCTGTTTCATAATAAACAATATTTGAAGTGAAAATTGCAACAAAATTGTTGCTTGACCTATTCAAAATGTGTGTGGACTGCACTTCTTAAACTGTCTGAACTTAACAGTACAGTCTATAAATAAATGCTAAATTATATAGATATTAAAAAAAATAACTCACTGATCCAGTCAGTAACATCACCCAGACTAAAGTGCAGGAAAGTAAGAACAAACGTCTGCTTTAACTAGTTGGAAAAGTTTTAGGAAACAAACTCCCAATTAATACAAAATAAGCTATTTAATTTATTAAATAGTACTTTATTATTTCGGCCAATCAAATCCCAGTCTGAGCTGCGACTCGTAGTTGCTTCAGATGCGCGTTATTGATGGACACGGAGAGGCCAGATGGAGCACACGCCAAAACACAGTGGAATTAAGAGCAGCATTTTGGTTTTGGGATGCAACTTTGGACAATATGAAGAAAGAAAAGAACACTGACACAAGGAGACGGAGACATGAGGTGCCAGACACAGACACGTATCTTTGACTCGCAGCCATTTAGTGACATTTCAGCTTAAACAGCACATTTCCTCAGCAAAATAAGACATGACACGGACTCCTGCCTCGGATCCTAGTTACCAACCCTTTTCATACTGCAGTTTAGTGTTTATATCTAGCGTCTGTACAACCTACGGAGCGGATATGCGGTAGACGCAAAGGTAAATAAAGGCACATCGCCTCCGCGGATACTTAATGGTCATGAAACGTCATTATGCTTTTGAGATAAGTTCTTTATCCACAACATTCCCAAACATAAGCCCCCTAAACTGAGCCACAAACGACTCTTTACTTTTTACAATCAGCACAGACTCACCTATGTCTGTGGAGGCAGAGGCGTAGAATCCGGAGGTGAGGGAGTTTCTGTGTCACCAGAGCGTGTAGTAGCGGCGACGGAATGGCGTGATTAGCGCTGTGGCTAACGCAATGCTAACAGAGAAAAGCAATATTCCTTTGCGGTGGCTGCAGGATAAACGCTGATATTTTCACTGTACATCCCCAATCTACCGCGCACCTTAACTAGACTGAGACGTAAACAAAAGCGGACTTTGCTGCCATATCTCGTTGCTCCATTTACTTCCCAAATCGCGTGCCCTGCGATTACGAAATCGCGTTGTGTAATATTGCGATAAAATTGCAAATGCAATTAATCGTTCAGCCCTAGGAGAGACACGCACATCCGACGCTCTAAACCAGTGTGCTGGATCCAAAAAAGTACATAGGAAGAAAAAGAAAAAGATCCGCACAACTGTTGTAAGCTCACCAATTTATTGCTCACCGAAGGTGGTAGTAACGTTTCGGGTCTTGTCTGATGAAGGGCTAGACCCGAAACGTTACTACCACCTTCGGTGAGCAATAAATTGGTGAGCTTACAACAGTTGTGCGGATCTTTTTCTTTTTCTTCCTACTACCTGAGATGTATCAATAAGATGGTAGGCTTATGTGTTTGCTGCTGCAAGAACATTTTCAATACACATAAATTCACAACAGTGTGGCCTTTGAATTTGAAATACTGTGAACCGATGAGCGAACAGGAATTTCGCCTGAAGCTCCATGAATGGTGTGGTTGAGGCGGAGAGTGTGACCGTTTAACCAGCAGTAACCTCAGCCACTGCAGGTCATTAGAGGAGATTACTGCCTCACATAAGCGTTCCCATGCACAGACGCTAGTGTAAATCTGTTCTGTACACTGGTAAACAAACTTGATTAGCTTGTAGTTTTGTGGACAGTAGGGCACTAGTGGTTATTTATTTGGATTTGTTCATTCAGTGACTCCCAAGCTTCGAGTTTGGACTGGAACACCATTTTCTGTTGGTTGTCTTACTGGGGGAAAATGTTTGGGAACCACCAATTTAGTTATGTGTAGCAAAATGCTAGCATTTATAGGTTTACTCTTTTATAGAGCATACAATTAAAATACAGATACGCAGTCAACCATCAGAATGGCAATATTATGGATTTTAAGGAAGAGTTTTACTTTGGGAAAATTCATATATAGTGCCGTGCGAAAGTACTAATACACCATGAACTTTAGCAATTTTTTTCATGTTTACAACCTTAAAGATTTTATTTAGAATTTTTTCAAATTGACCAAAGGACCTTCTTCCACATGGTAGCTGTGTCCTCCATATGACTTCTAGCAAACTTCAAACGGGATTTCTTATGGCCTCCTTTCAATAATGACTTTCTTCTTGCCACTCGTCCATGAAGGCCAGATTTGTGTAGAGTACGACTTATAGTTGTCCCATGTACAGATTCCCCCAGCTCAGCGGCAGTACGTCGCAGCTCCTCCAGAGTTATCTTGGGGCACTTGGTTGCATTTCTGATCAGTGCTTTCACTTCACAGCTGTCTGTTACTTGTGTGTGAACTTTCAGTAAAACATTCAAAATAAAATCTTAAAGTTTAGGGTTGTAAACATGACAAAATGTGCAAAAGTTCAAGGTGTATTAGTACTTTCGCAAAGCACTGTAACAGTCAAGAACTATAAATCCTCTACCTGCAGGTACGTTGTTGTTGCAAATCTTTACCTCTATTATAGCTGCATCACCAGCCCCACTCCTTTTTCTTCAATGTTTTGTGTTTGTAACTAGCCCAGTGCATTATGCTAGTTGCAGTTTGTGTGTTTTTCCACAGTATTATTCATATGGAGATCAGAAAAAAAAAACACAATTTGTCCTACCCCTCCTTCGTGCTTCCTGTGTTTTTCTTTTAATCCTTTTGTCCTGGTTTTTCAGCAGTAGCAATGTGGCACAAACCGCCTCTGGACTGCAAGATGAAATGCATGAAAAGGAAATAAATAGCAGTGTTGGCCTGAAGAGCTGTGCGGCTTTGCCGCTGTTTGTGTTGCGTTATGTGGCGCGAGCAGCAAAGACGACAAACTGTTTTTGTCACTTGTTTTGTGTTTGGTTCCTTAATTCAGGGTTGCAACAATGTACCATGCCACGATGCACCACGGAGCTAAAATCTGACAATATGCTTCTTACTAAAGTGAAAGTGCAAGTTTTAGCCTACAGTAAATATACTCAACAAAAATATAAACGCAACACTTTTGTTTCTGCTCCCATTTTTCATGAGATGGACCCAAAGATCCAAAATTCATTCCAGATACACAATACCACAATTTCTCTCAAACATTGCCCACAAATCAGTCCAAATGTATGATAGTGAGCACTTCTGCTTTGCCGAGACAATCCATCCCACCTCACAGGTGTGCCACATCAAGATGCCAATACGACATCATGACTAGCGCACAGGTGTACCCTAGACTGCCCACAACAAAAGGCCACCCTGAAATGTGCAGTTTTTTTGCTTTATTGGGGGTCTGGGGACTCAGAACCAGTCAGTATCTGGTGTGACCACCATTTGCCTCATGCAGTGCAACACATCTTCTTCGCATAGAGTTTATCAGATTGTCCATTGTGGCCTGTGGAATGTTGGTCCACTCCTCTTCAATGGCTGTGCGAAGTTGCTGGTACTGGTACACGCTGTCGTATTCGCCGGTCAAGCAGCAGCAGAATACGACAGCGTGTACCAGTTCCCACTAATATCCAGCAACTTCGCACAGCCATTGAAGAGGAGTGGACCAACATTCCACAGGCCACAATTGACAATCTGATCAACTCTATGGAAGAAGATGTGTTGCACTGCATGAGGCAAATGGTGGTCACACCAGATACTGACTGGTTCTGAGTCCCCAGACCCCCAATAAAGCAAAAAAACTGCACATTTCAGGGTGGCCTTTTGTTGTGGGCAGTCTAGGGTACACCTGTGCGCTAGTCATGATGTCGTATTGGCATCTTGATGTGGCACACCTGTGAGGTGGGATGGATTGTCTCGGCAAAGCAGAAGTGCTCACTATCACACATTTGGACTGATTTGTGGGCAATGTTTGAGAGAAATGGTGGTATTGTGTATCTGGAATGAATTTTGGATCTTTGGGTCCATCTCATGAAAAATGGGAGCAGAAACAAAGGTGTTGCGTTTATATTTTTGTTGAGTGTATGTGTGTGCTCACCCAAACATAGCACATGTGTGTCATCATCAGTAACCGCTACACTGAAGGCTGCAGACACTCTAGACCTGCAAAGTTTCATCCTCCAAAAACAAATGAAATGTTTTTGGATGGGTTCTCCTGCAGATGACAATGCGTTGTAAGAGGAACAGACAAATGTGTAAAATCCAATCTTGGTCATAATCCGGCCTCAAATGTTTTGTTTCCAAAAAAGTACAAGCATAATGCCCTCCAGGAACAGCCCAAACACGAGCCTCAAATCAAATGCACTGCTCAGCGTGTTTTTAATTGAGAACCACTGGTCATGTTTATGACCAGTTATGTGTAGCATTAGCTGTGATCTCCATCCTAACTCTCTCTAGCTGTTGTGCGCATGGCAAAATCGCATTCCTTCATAAAACAGCATAGACACGCCAATCTTAAAAAAATATATCCTGTTAGATGTACAAAACATCAATATTGCTGCATTAGCAATAAAAAATATCATTAGTATAAATGGGAATTTACATTTGATCAACTAATGATTGTAAGTTCTACTGTAACTTCAAGCTCTTTAAACATTATATGGTCACATATGAGGGGCGGGGCTGACTCGCTCTCTGTTTGTATCCTTCACAAAGCTCACGGACCAAACGAGAGCGATGAATGTGTGATACCTGTCTCTTCCCTACTGTTCAGTGCGCTCCCTCTGAGTGTGTGCACGGCAGCTGACGCGGGGCTGGCGGGTGTGGAGGCTCAGCGCGGCCAAAGCAAAAGGTGGATATTGTGTCCCGCAGTGGCGAGTCTAAGGGCTCTTACACACTGCACGCTTTTCCCGAAGCCAAGTGTTCTCAGCCTTGTGGCGAGCGGTGTTTATTCACACCGGCACAGAGAAGTGGCTGCAGCCTTTGCCTCTGTGTTTCCCTGTGGTGAAGCCGTTTTGCTTGAGGAGGGCAGCATTTGCCGATAGAATTGCTCTAAAGAAGCAAAAAGAGTAGATTTGTCTTCTAATTCTGGTTTTACTGAGAAACCCCCAAAAAACTGAAATAAAATTGGTCCTGGAGCATCACGGGCTACGGGGATGGAAAGCAAAGGTTCCGAGATCATCACCCATACAGCTGCTGGGTCAGTGAAAGGTCAAATACGCAGTAATATCAACTTTTCAACACCGTGTAAACAAAAAACTGTAAACGTAGTGTTTGTCATTACTGATAACTGGCATCGACCTTAGATCAACCCAGGATTACAAATACCTGAAAAATCTGTGGCATCGGCATAAAAAACCATACCAGTATTGGTATCAGAACAACCCTAGTTATTTCTATCAAACTTTGAGAGCACATGCTTATTTTTATGATTTGCTATGATATTGCACATGTTCAATGCCATTGAAAGGAAAGGACTGACGTACAAGCAGTTAACTATTTTCACAGTTTTTTTTCCCACAGTATCCTGAGGGGATGTACAGCAAGATGGATACTTACACTACAGCACATTTCTCAAGTGTCTGTATACTGTTTGTCTTCAGGGTTGCCATCCGCCATGTTAAGGTAAAGCCAGGCAGTGCGGTGTTGACCATGCTAAAGCGCCTGGACAAGATCCGCTTCCGAGGCCCCAGGACAAGAGAGGACTACCCGGATCTGGTCGAGTCGCCGCCCGCCTCTGACAACGAATGTAGCGATGACATGCAGCTCAAACCTCGAGCCAGGGACACAGAGGACCTGCTCAGGGACCCTGTGAGTAAACCCGCCCAAATAAAATACTCAATATGTCTGCGTGTTAACCTGACAAAATAAAATACTTAAGATGTGTCTGTAGTTGGTTGTTTCTGGAGAGTAATTGTTCTACATTTTAGGCTTGCAAGAGGCAGATTAATATTACTTTGCAAATAACAGTAGCCCAGTAATATTAATATGAAATGGCTCATGAATTTGTTCATGAAGAAGATGGACATTCAGCAGTGTATTTGTTGCCGCTTGAATAAAGTGCACCTTGTTTTAGCCACGAGCAAGTCTCAAAACTTTGCAAAACAGAGTGCAAATCCAAACTGATACTGTTATGATGTAGTGATAGTTGTTGTTAGCAAGTGTAAAACCCGCCTACCCAGCTGGAGTTGCACAACATGGATTTGTGTGAGTTTGTTTTCACACAAGCCTCTCACTGGCCATGAGGGGGGCAAAAAGGGGGGGGGGGGAAGAGAGTCAATTTTGTTAAAATAGTTAATAATAATGTCTACTTGGTCTCACTTCCTGTTGGCAGCTTCTGGTGGTTGGTTGATTGCTGCGGCCCATTGAGTATGCTGGGTTGTCACTTGTTGGAACATCCATCCTTTCCTTTCCTTCAGTTTTCTTTTTGCTTGGCTTATTTTACATAATTTTACACCCTAGAACACGGGTGTCAAACTCGGCTTGGTTCATGGGCCAAAATTCAGCTTCCACAGCAGGTCATGGGCCACATATAATGTAAACAGGAAAATACTACTGGGAAAACATTTTTCAATAGATTAATTATAATGATGCACAGTGATTTTAAAATGGTACTGATTTGGTCAAAAGCCCGACAGGACTTTAGCCAAATAAATAATGATAACAGCCTACAGGCCTGTGTCACAAGTTTCTCAAACTTTAAGTGCCATATTGTAGTCATCGTTCATGTGGTACTATTGGGGCGACGGTGGCGCAGATGGTAGAGCGGGTCGTCTCGTGATCGGAAGGTCGGGGGTTCGAATCCCGCCTCCTGAAGGTGCACATTGTCGTTGTGTCCTTGGGAAAGACCCTCCTTGCCTCCAGTGTCTGCGTACACTGGTGTATGAGTGAGTGGCAGGTGGTGGGCCGATGGCGCAGACTGGCTGCCCCAGGGCAGCTGTGGCTGCAACAGCAGCTCACCACCAAGTATGGAGTGAATGAATAATGACGACAGTGTAGCGCTTTGAGAAACTTGGTAATACAGGCTTGTAAAGCGCAATATAAGTGTAAGGCATTATTATTATTATTATTATTGTAGACACAGCTGCCCTGGGGCAGACTGACCATTACGTGTTTATGTCTTATGTCAGTGTCCTCTGCTGGACTTGTGTAGCATTCTTTTACTTTTTTTATTGCCTCCTAGTGGCTGGAGTGAGCACTCTAGTTATTTGTTTAAAAAATCATAACTCCGCACAGGGCTAGAGACTTATATTTTTTTGACATTCTGAGGATTTATTTTATTATTTATTTGTTTATTTATACCCTGCAAGTCAGAGGTCAGATTAAATCATCTCGGATCCAGCCCTTGTGTTTAACACCCACCCTAGAATGCGGTGGGGACCAGATTTGGTCCTTTTAAGCCCTTTTATCCGACCGGCAAAACACCCAAACCCGACCAACAGCCAAACAACCACCAGTAACTTGGATGCATCGGCGAACAATGTGAACAGCACCAATGTTTTCACTGACGTAAACCTCGACCAGCTCCATGGCAAGTGCGAAATCGCAATTTGACCCTTGGGTCAAAATGTTTTACCATACTTGACACCCTCTACTCATTCACCTGATTCACCAAGACACAACAGCACCGAACAGAACGGCCACATACATCCTGTCCTCGCTTTGGCTCTGTCGTTACGATAGACCGTGCTTTCTGTAAAGATGATTGTTTGAAGGTGTTGCTGTTGATGAAACCTGTCGCAAATGACAAGATCGTAGTTTTTATAATCGGGATAATAACTTAAGAAGATGGTTGCAAACAAAAAACACAGCCTCAGAGCACATGGCCTTGTAAATGAAACGCGTGATCCAGCTATGGCGGCATTATTCTGCTAATGTTCTGCTTCTACTGAATGATGACGTCAGTGAGGTACAGAAACATTGTGATTTTTAAAGTCTGTACTGTCTGCAGTGCCTTTACAGTCAGCGTTTTAGCTGCTGGGATGTTAACGGTAGCTTGTAGCATTAGCCTCAACACAGCAAACAGCTGCAGCTTGCATTAGCAAGAAAGATACGAGAAATACGATGACGTAGCTTAGTTCTTACTTCCATCTGCATTTTGTCCAGACTAGACGTTTTGAGAAAGATTCAGCTGCGTAATATAATATCTCAAACCTGAACCTTGAGCAAATTGTATAATTATCTGAAATGTATAGATATGAGTATTTTGTCATTGTGCAAAACATATAGTTAATTATCTCCTTAAAATCTCAATTCACCATGAAAAATGGTTTAATCATTAAAAAATGTCAGTTTTGTCCCAATTCTAGTGTCAGGTAGGCTTGTCACGATTGACAAATTTGAAGTTCAATATATTGAGGCAGGAAATTATCGCGATAAATGATATTATTGACTCTAACGATATTAGACACTGTCAACTAAAAATGAAAGTAAACCTTTGTTCTAAAAGTGCATAATCATATCATAAAACACCACACAAGCTGTAATAAACATGAAATATAATTTAACTCAATATGCTTTAGTTGGAAATCAAAGTTTTACAAAGAAAAAATAGGGGGAATGCCAATAAATGTACAGACGATAAATATCGAGCCCAAAAATGTTTATATGTTATTTATTGAACAATAAGTCGATATTGTAATTATCGTGACAGCTCTAGTGTCAAGTTGCTTAAATTAACTCATAAAGCATTCCCTCTGATGAAGCTGACATATGTACTCATCTGGAAGCCTCCTGAGTCTCCCATGAGCCATTGTTGTTTATGCAAGTTTAGCTATTTGTTCAGCAAACAGGGCTTAGCAGCCGAGGGCAAAGCAGCAAGGAATGTATGAGATAAAATAGTATTCCCAACTGGGTACAAGGCACAAAGATGGCTATCAGCAGCAAACTAAAAGGCCAAAAAGCGGGGTGCGATGGACAGATATACTGGAGAGGACAGGAAATGAAAGAGAGGGGAGCGGATGAAGGTTCATGACAACAAGCCAGGTTATTGGAATCTCTCGATGGAAAGCAATAAATTTAAAGTTAACCCACAGTAGAATACAAAAAATAATCTTCACCATGTTTGGTGAAGATTATTTTCACGCAGCGTAGGTTTAATCTGCAGTCCTTTATGTACAATAAAAAGACGCTGCTGATGTCACCGCTCGCTCCCCTAGTGACACGCGCTTACTCCCACTTCAACAACAAATGCTTTCATTCTAACAAACAACATCCTGCCAAATTATTGCCCGCTGAAATGCATCAATTAAGAGCCATCCTCTGTGCCTCATAAAGTATGTCTGAAGCATTATACCAAATGATGCTGAGAGCAACCATTAGTTAAATCACTTTGGTAGGACGAAACTTCTTTCTTGTATTCTTTCTTCCTTTTATACCCAGGGGTTTGTTTTAGGATGGGAGCACTACAGAAAGATTCCAGCCAGAGAATCTTTTAACAGCAGGGAGTCGGCGTACATCAATTTGAATGTGTGGTCTAAACAGAAAGAAAATGAATAATGCAATTGGCATGCTGGTAATAACTAATGAATAAATACTATACTATGCCTATTGTCATCATCATTCATCACAGCACAGTACAGAAATAATTGGCTTTTTTGTGTTTTGTTATTTAGATGTATGTTTGAGAACAGTGCATTTACTGTTTATTTGATGCTACCTGCATTGAGTGCTACAGTGCCATGCTGGATAGCCACCTAAAGGTGCAGAGGCGCAGATATTATATAGACCCTTTAATATCTGCGCCTCAGCTAAATAACAAACACAAATAGGGTCTAAATCCACACATAAAAGGCTAATTATTGCACACAGTAAACATGTCGTAAAGTATAACACGCTGTGGCATCGTGAATGCAATAATTGGTCACGCAATTCAACAAGTAAAAAACTAGCTTGCGTTAACATGCGTACACTTCACAATCTTCATCACAAAGGACTACAACAGTGCAACAGTAGCATAAACGCACTTATTCATAAAACACACACCAAAAGTAAGAAAAAGAGGTCTGTGAGTTCGATCTCATCATCCAACAAACAACAACTGAGCGACGCACTGTAACCTCTGTACAGGCGCAATTCACGATTTACGAAGCCAGGTACAAAATTGCAATTACTACTAAAGATTAGCGTTTGCCTTTGGATAGCGTGCATCTAATTTATCATTAGAAACTGTTGTATTATTTGTGAAGCAAACCCGATATGTAAATGTGGTTGCACGGTGGCCTTACAGTGTTTGAGACACAAATTTCAGCTGCTCCTATTTTTGCACCACTTTAGAACGCACTATCCATTTTGTACATGTACGAGTGTTTAAAAATCAGGCCCACAGTGTGAAAGACCTTAATTTTATAATTTAGATTACATTTTAGTAAACGTAATTACTAATGCGTTATTAATTTAATCCAAGGGTGCCCACACTTTTTGTCTCTGAGGGCCAAAATGAAAAAGTGCCTGTGGGTCGCGGACCAAACACTGCGATGTCAAGCGTGAAACGCATAACTCCAATTTAATAATAGTTTTAGTTTATTTTTTGGTATACATTTGCGTTTGATTATATCTATGCAAATAACATGCTACATTAAAACAAATGTTAACTATGGCAAAAGCCTAGTTTTAGTAGAACAAAATCAACTATTGTAGCAATATAGGGTAAAATATAAACACCTATATCTACACTACCAACAGTGACTTTACCTCATTCATTTGGTAACTCAGACAATGCCACATTAGATCATTTTGAAAGTGTTTGTTCAGCATACATTCTTTTATAAGTCATTTTTTAACACGTACCTTTGTTGTCAAAACTTTTGCAATAAAAGTTGGATAGAAGGAAAAACTTCATACATCAATACTTGATGTTGGAGATGAGGGAAAATCCCAGCGTACATTGATGAAAAAAAGAGGGGCGACGGTGGCGCAGATGGTAGAGCGGGTCGTCTCATGATCGGAAGGTCGGGGGTTCGAATCCCGCCTCCTGAAGGTGTACATTGTCGTTGTGTCCTTGGGCAAGACACTTCACCCTCCTTGCCTCCAGTGTCTGCGTACACTGGTGTATGAATGAGAGAGTGAATGGGCCCCCTATGAGAGACCAACAGGCCCGTTGGAACCATTTGGAACCATGAGGCCGTCCTCCCGTGGACCCACCACCTGCAGGAGGCGCCATAGGGGACTGGTGCAATGTGACTTGGGCAGCTCCAACAGCTGCCCCCATGACCCGGAAACGGACAAGTGGGAGAAGATGGATGGATGGATGGATGGACATTGATGAAAAATATTACTTCCCGCACACTGCCAACCTTGCAAAAATAGTTTATTAGGATATGGTCAACGTTTGGTCCCGAGACCTTCATCAGGCAATAAAAGTTGGAAAAATTGGAAAGTTGATGTGCTACAACGCTCTGTGATAAATAACAAGACACTACAAAAGTGTTTCCTTAACTTTGCAAAAGGAGTGAAACAGCGCCCCCAATTTGACGCTGGTGGCCAAAGAGGGTACTGCATGCATATTTACCATTGAGAATGAATGGGAGAGAATTAGTATTAACCATACGCTACACAAAAGTAGGTCACCCTCTGATGGGCCAACTTAATTGTTCTTTGGGCACCCCTGATTTAATCAATTTCATTTATTGCCCAGCAACTTGTCACTTTGCTTCCACTGAATACAACTTACACATCTTTTCTTCTCTCATTAATGGATGCACTTGTTTTAATAGTCTCATCGTAGCTGACAGTACAATAAGATGTGTTCATATGACCTTATCTGGCACACCTAGATTTTTGCTCTCATAATTGGATGAGATTTTTCCTTTCAATTTAAGACCTTTTTTAGATATCTTGTTGATGTGCATAGTAGTACTATTTGTGTGAGTTATGCTATGTTGACATCTCACTGAGAAGCCGACGCACACATCATGGCTTCAAGACACTTTCTGCAACCCTAAAATAGACCCAGGAAGACTCTCTTATCCCAGCCGAGATGAGCGCCCAAACCCTTTTCTCTCTTCAATACACAACAGACATCAAAGCATCCCCAGTCTTTGCTAAATTTAACTTAGCCACGCTTCATTGTTTCCAACCCATTCACAATAATTCATAAATTACTAAATAAAAATGCAGATATCTATACATTTGATGCTTTTGTACACGGTCTTTATTTTATGTTCTTCTGGTAAACACTCAAAAGTCAACCCTAAAAAAATCTGGCACAAAAATAAATGCCGTAATACATTTATTTATCTACAGTCTATTAGCTGGACCCGAAGTATGGACTAGCCTTGACTATGTGCAGTACTTGTTGCTGTTTTAGTTTACAGACATTTCTTTCGGTCTTCAATTCCTCAACATTGACTTTTTTTGTGGAATATGAAGTCCATCTCTTATAGAAAGTGTTTCTAATATTTTGTTTTATTGCAGCTCCGTCTCTGTGTTTCACCTCACATAAACCTGCCTGTAAATTGCCTCATTGTCTCGTACATATGTTTAGGTGGATGGGTTGTTCCCTTGAGCTGCAAAAGCACTTGTGACCCAACAGTTGGTGTCATACATACTAAAACCCTTGAATGTCCCGGTCCAGATGGTGCTCAGTCACTGTTGTAACCCAGCGGCCTCTCTGTCTCAGGATCAAGTCACTCTCGCTGGATTTGTCCTTTGTCACATCTGATAAATTATTTATCATTAGCATACGCTGTATGCTCAACCACAGAGCAGTCATACAGTGAAGTACGTATTGTTGTCAGAAATATGCATTTGTACAGTGCAAGTATTTAGCAGCCATTAAATACATTTTATCTAGAATTTTGTATTATTAGTCTTTCACATTATGATAATCTCTAGCTTGTGTGAGCTCCTTCATTAAATAGTCCAGATATCATAACAGTCTTGAACAGTCTAGGCTATTCTATTGTGCTACATATTAATTGGTCAACTGTCCATATCCAACTACTGTATTTTCCGGACTATAAATCACACTTTTTTTTGTAGTTTGGCTGTCTTATACTCCGGAGCGACTAATATGTGTTTTTTTCTTTTCTTCTTTTTTTGTAATCCAAATATATAATTTCACATGCCACTAGCGGGCACTGCAGGGTAATCAAGCAGCAGAAAGAAAGTTTGGAGTGAGTGAGAAGCAGTTACTACAATGAATAATAAAAAAAAAGATAATCACGGGCTAAAAGCTAGAGCCACAGCTAGAGGAACGAGTTTAAAAATGGGTGCTTAAACAACGTGCTGTTGGGAGAGGCTTGTCACCAGTTATGCCTCCGTGTCCAGGTGTCCTCCATGTCAAGGCGATTTGTTCAGAAGTGACAGAGGATGTAGATTTCAATGGATGTAGTGATAAGGAGTGAGTTTTGGTATGTTCTTTATGCTATAGCTATCTGATCTGTTTATGTAAGTTACCATACCAAACACCTATTTAGTTCGTTGTTTATGCTTCATGAAGCTAACCATGTGTTACGTTAGCATACCGTAGGCCTATTCAGCCGGTTGTTTTTTTCATTAGGCAGTGTTTGACTAGTGCGTTTTATACTCCGGAGCGACTTATCTATGTTGTTTTTTTTCTTCATTACGCATTTTTTGGCTGGTGCATCTTATACTCCGGAGCGACTTATAGTCCGGAAAATACGGTATATTTGTGCCTTCTGCAAGTTCTTTCTAATGTATTCAATGTATGGACTGTAAAGCTTTCACTGATTTATATGTCTTCAGTTGCCTTGAGGCCGAAAGGCTTTGTGCCCAAATGTGACTGTTGTAATGAAGCTGTACTTGTGTGAGAGGGAGGGAGAGAAAATGAAAGTAGCAAATCTGCAGACTCCACAACACTCTACAAGGTCGGCCAAATAAAGGCAATACATAATGCAAGGACAGACAAAGTTAGAACATTTACTTTGAAGCAATGTCTCAAGCAGTCTCAACTACTTGTATATGAAGTACTTGATCTTGATTGAAGTACATGATCTGCATCTTAATCGGAGTCCAATTATCCACTGTGTGTGTAGTGTAACTTTTCCACTCATTGCTGCATGCTGGGTATAAGGCTTCCCTGCACTGTTGTGTTACACTAAACACTTTAGTGATTTAGCAGTCACTGAAAATATCATTTTGACACTGACCCTAAACCAAATTTAAGTTTTAATGTATTTGGTGCATACAGAAACCTGTTGCTCAAAAAATGACAATGTTCTCCACCTAATCTCTGCCCGCCCACACCCCACATCTCCCACCCAGACGTCGATACTCATGTGTCTGTTGTCCTTTTATCCAACGAAAGATAATGATCTACTCATGTTCCCAAAATCCACTTTATCGGTTTATGCTGTTTATGGAAAAAATCATATTGTCATAGATAGGGGTGTTTGAAAAATATCGATCCGCCGATACATTGCGATATTACGTCGCGCGATTCTCATATCTATACAAAAAGCACCCGTATCGATATTTAAACATCGACTTTTGGGGAAATATTCATTGCAGCATCTCTCTTTGGTCCTGCACTTTTACTCCTGCCTGCTAGATGGCAGCCCACCGCGCAGCCCACTTGAGTAACACTAGACTCTAGTGAGAGTTGGAGAAACACAGGAAGAGCTATGAGACGTTCCGGGGCTCTTTTAAAACTCTACATTTGGCCTCACTTTGGCATTTACAGCAAAGACGGATACCTGGATTATTACAAGAGCCACCAGCTGTGTGCATATGTTGCCGAGTGTGTCGCCACTGCGTTTGGAGAGGATTTATCTTCGTATTTTATTACGTAATTAAACGAAGCCAAGGGGAAGCTAAATACAGCATGCTCATGTGAAACCTGTATCTCGCCACTGCAGTACTACGACAAAGGTTTAAAAAGAGCCTGCTGCATTTAGTTTCCCCTCTGATTCGTTTATGTGCTACTGCGTTTATGAGCGCTATAGTCACGGTAATGCCCGTGTTATCATTATGTCCCTGATCTACGAGTGATACCCGTTGTGGTGCAGATACGTTTTTAAATGCCCCGTCTGAGTTATTGTATATTTTAATGGATGAAACCCATAATAGTTATTACTGATTGCTAAGGACTCCCAACTATAGAAATACTAGAAAATGTGCATCCCCAGTAATTGGTTTCATTACTAGGTTTCCAAGAAATCTGATTTCCGTTCAAAGTTACATAATCACCATACAACACCGTCACAAGCACATTAGTGAAAAGCATTTATATCATAAGATAGATCAAATGTATTTGATACAAATCTAATGAAGGTGGACTAGTTTCCGGAATAGTTGTTTCCAAAGTAGTAAAAAAAAAATCGCAATAATCGTCTAATTCTTCAATAACAGGATATATCGTATCGCGACCCTTCGATCGGGATACGTATCGTATCGCCTGAGACTAGGCGATACACACCCCTAGTCATAGACTAAAACAAAATACCAAGTCTGTCAAAAGTGATGCACTAGAAGTTGATTAAATTGGAATTACATCATTCTTATCCAGCACTCTCAAATAAATGAGGATGAGGTTGTTGAAGCAATTAATTAAGCTGTAATTGTGGACGCGACCTACTTTTCCAAACCAGGATGTTCTCTTCTCACTGTGGCTTAACAAAGGGGTGCTCTCTATATGCTGCTGTTGATATTTGCAAAGAGCTGGAACTAGACTGACTCAAGTTGCATTAAAGCTTTGTAATGGAACAAAACATGTTTTCACGCCTGCTGTCTTCATGGTCCTATTCACAGCCCTTTTTTAAAAACATATATTTTTTTTTTGCATTTCATATCCATCCCTAAATGCTCACCCCCCTCATCAAAAGCAGCATGCAGCTTTGAAGTACGTTATTATCCTTCTGCGTCTTGTTGGACTTTTGGCTCACTCCCAATGCACCATTTTTCAGGTCACTGTCAGTTTTTGTGCTATCTCCTTCTCTCTCTCCTCTCCCCTGCCTGCTAGACTATTCACTGTGGCGCCGTCGAAGTCACAAAAGCATGCTGTCAGAGGAGCAAGGCTGCTGCAGTGTGGTTGCGTCTTGCAGGACTCCTCCCTTAAAGGACCATTGCTATAGAGAGCAATTTTGACATCTTGCGGAAACGGTTGTTTGTTTACTTTTTTAATCCCGCATTCCCCAACGACACATCTCTATCTTTACCATCCGCTCGGTCCGCCTACACACACCTTCATTGCTGCAGTGTCGGGGGGGAAAGGGGGGGGGGGGGGGGGGGGGGGAGTCGAGTGATTTGTCTGTTTAAATACATGGGATTCTTCTCTCTCGCCGCCTTCTTGGACAGCATTGGGAGTACTGTGTTAGCGCGAGTTGGTGAGTGCGCTAGCAGAATGATTGGGGTGCTCTGCTGATGGTTTTGTTTTGCAAGCTAACCTATTGTTTAACGGCATGCTGCAGCAGATGTTATTGTTCATTTTCACTATTCAAGCACAAATATACAACCACCTCCTGATTTTTATTGCTGGCCAAAGCATGTCTTATGACATTTTGACCTGCTGTTTCTTTTGAAACAATCACCGCTTTATAAGTGCATACCAGGGCTCTCCATAAGAGTTTTGAAAATGCCGTCACCCTGTTGAGCCATATTTCTACTTGCTCTTAAACTCTTAGAACATTATTAGCTTTTATTAACTTTGAGATGAAGATTCACTTGCAATGGTATTTTTATGTCTCAAAATGATAGAACAAATTAATGACACAAATCATTAAATAAAAAGAATGCAGAAAATAGGTAAAAGCGATGTAGTCTTTGTTTGTGAGCTTGCAAAACGTCTTGACAGATGGTCTGCTTGCTCAGAGTGGATTGAAATAGTAAAAATTAAAAATGGTAGTAACTTCCAGTTTATTCTAAAGAAATTATTTATTCTGAAGGTAATGGGTGCGCTGAAATGATCTCAAGGAGTCGGGTGAAACTGGAAAAGCACATTTTGTAGAATATGGTACTTTGGTACATCTAAATAAAATGGCAGTGAAAAATATAATTTGTGTTGTTCACCTTGTCAGGGGTCATAATTGTTTTGTATATGTTTCCCTCAGGCTGGTTCTGGGTCTCCCAACATGGCAGCAACCATCCACGACTTTCAGAGGGTGGAATCAGACCGGCTAAATGAGGTCAAGGGACACCTGGAAATTGCCTTACTGGAGAAGCATTTTCTACGTGAGTACACCAGCGTCCAAGCGCTAAACTAAACACCAAATATGTAATTGGGGAATCCCCCGAGGAAGCTTGATTTTATTCATGTTTGAAAGCTTTTGAATGCAGGTCTATTAGGAGCTGCTCACCATTGCTTAAGCAGAGGCAGGCAACATTAAAATTGAGTGGTTTTAAGAGTGTGAGCTACATTTGTTGTGTTCGATGGTTACCTCTGAATATTCCTGTGTCAGCTTAAGTCTTCAGGTCTTGTGATGTGTCTGCTTCCTAGTTTCACTCTTGTGGCAGCAAGTGTTATTAAAGGTTGACTCTGAACAGAGTTGAGTTCATGAAAGAAAAGGAAGAATACAAGACTCAAACTGTCGCTGAACAATGAAGCTTGGAAAGTTGGAGATCATTGACTCGTATAAGACATAATTACAGATGCTATTTTCTGAGATTGAACAGAGGTGGAGCACAGGTAAACAATTGTCTTACTTTTTGTTATAAATATTGGATGTGCATTTTCACGACACATGAGGGCATGTGAAACAATTTATACATTTGTTTGATGTACTTTTTACGCTACATTTTGTCTGTATAACAATATCCCGAATACTTTTTATAATTGAATATAGTATCAAAGCTGACATTGCTGATTCATTCTTAGTTCTTAGCATCATGGCTATACGGTGATACAGAATGCAAACACCCATTGTATTTTGATTTTGAACTATATATTCTCTCAACAAAATCTGGCCATTTTGCTCACATTTGTTATAAGACTAGTTGGATCTGCTTGGAAGACATGGATACATAGTCCAACTGTATAGACTTTGCTTCATTTTATATGTTTTCCTTCAAACGGTTTTTGTCAGCACTTTTATTTATTTGGATAAATAATTAGTGTTGATTTAAGCATTTTCCGGCCAGACGTGTGACAACATCAAACCTTGCAGTGCACTTTCATTTATTGTTACCATTACTGAGTACAGAAGCTGTAAAACTGTGCGCTGTTGTTGAGTGCAGGCATAGAATACATTAATTTAATAAGAGCCAAAAGAAGCCAATGATCAGCTAAATAAATGTAACTCTTTTGCTGGTCTTTTCTGCTCCCATGAGCCACCCTCTTCCCTGCCAGAGTTTTTGCTAATTTTCAAATCTAAAATGTTTAAGTTTTTACATTCATTTCGGTCAAATCTTTTTCGGATTTTGTTTTTGCAACAATAAAATATGATTTTACAGATCAAACAACATCTTTTATATTTTAAAGCTGTGAGGGACTTTCCTATTCTAATACTCTAAGCTAACTTTGCCAAATATATTTTTTTCCTCATAACTCATCTTACATAAGGTTAAGCGTAGACATGTTACATTATTTTTGTTTCTGGACAGCGCTGTACATCTACAGAGGGTGATTTTATTGGACTATATGAACACAATACTGCCCCTACATACATGTATACAAAGGCGGAACTACAAGTGATGCATCAGAAGTTTTCAGATGCAGATAAAATGGGCCAAATTGGCATCAGCTCCATCATTTAGAAACAAATCAGGTCTGATATAAGAATTGAAATAATAAACCGAATAAATCCTAACGGTCTCTTTTAGATTGTTACTTTTGCAGTTGCATTCTACCCACGAAGTCCCTTTCCAAGTGTTTTTTTTTTTTTGTGTGTGGATTTTTGTAGTGTAGTAAAGTTGGAGTTTCCCATATTCAATAAATTGTATGGCAACTGGTCCCTCGTCCACCCACTGACCCAGTCGGTGGTGATTGGGACTGGGTGTTCTGTCCTGTGCAGCACGTTGACTGTCCCGTGATGTGTAATGGGCTGTGAAGTTTCCCTTTCCCGCAAGCTCTGGACGACTATTGGAGAATGAGAGGGAGAGTGTGTGAAAGGGAATACCTCGGGCTATGTCCGCTCCCATACAGTTCGTGCTTCGGTAAAACTAGAGCCGATGCTACAGTGCCTGGCTCTATCCTGCTGTCGGCTGCAACCGCCATCATTGTTTGTGCTTCCAAATTAGTGTCCCCTTTGCCCATGATTGTGCGCATCCAACAGGTTTGATAAACGGCAGGTTTTTTTTCTGCTCTTGTCTCATCTGTTTGTGTGAATTATTAGACGCAAATTGTTTCTAGGTAAAGTGGACATATCATGCATATGAAGCTTAAAAACTAGCTTAAAAACATCATTTTGGATACCTGAGCTGCACTGATATTTTATTATTTGAAATAATATCTATCCACCTTATTCCTTTGCTCCACGAGTCCTTGCCTGAATTATGAGTGTGACATCTTTTTACATTTTACAGCTGATTGTTTAGAAAAGTTGATATAAACTACGATGTGAAACGAAACCCTGGAAACCGCTGGAAATCAAATCAGTCAGCGCGGAATTACTTGGTAAAGACAGACTAACTTTTTTTTACTTTTCAAAATTTCCCAAAGTATTTATTATGAAAATTGGGGTTTATTTCCACTTGAAAAATCTTAAAATTGAAATAAATTTGTTCTGCCTATAGTGTCTCCCTCGTTTAAAGAAGAACTAAGTAACTTCACCATAATAAATCCTTTCCGTAGTCCCTCTGGGAGTAATACAAGTGTTAATGGGATGATTGGGGGGTCTCTGGCCAGAAAATCACAATTGCAACTTTCCTGCCTCCTAATGGAATCACGAGGAAGAAGCTAACAAGCTAAAGGGCAAAGCTAACTATGGGCTAGCGCCACTTAAACAATATTTACAGCCAAGTTTGAGTTACCTTTTTTTTTTATCTCCATTGTGTAATTGGATGTACAATATCCTAGCCTGGAAAAATCCAGACTCGCCGCTGTACCAGCGTGTGAGTCTGGTAAGACTCCGCATCAACTTGATTTCTACAGCGTACCTTGCACAAGCAAATGGGAAGCGGAGTAAACCAATCAGCGAAGGGCAGTCAGTGGCGATATTAGCCGTTTTGCGTTAATATTCGAAAAGAATTATGAATCACATAACTCGCCTACTGCCGATGTGTTTTTGGTCATTTACCGTTGATTAGAAAAAAAACTCTGCTCTCCCGGCGCCGCCCGTAGATTGTTATCGAGGGGACTTCGGCATCCCAAGCATGACGCTGCTCGCAAACAACACGTGACCGCAAATAAACGATTCTGATTGTACGGTACTGTTCGTACTCGGCAGAGCAGCCAGCAAGGACGGGCCTTCCAGACTGATATCCCCCATGTATAAAATATACAGAGGGGTATCGTTCTGGATGCCAGGCTAACAATATCCCTCTCTCCCTTTGTCTTTTCTGTCAGCGCAGTATTTACTCTCACGTACAATTAATGATAAAAAAAATGCAACATGCTACGACACCTGCAGTGCATTTATGTTTTAAAAATGTAAAAAAAAAAAATTTTGGATGTTAATGTAAAAACATCATGTAACTGAAACCCATCGATTCTATTATGAATCCAGATACTGTCAAAGGGGAACAATTCAAGCAATGTAAAATTATCATGATTATAATTTTCAGTCCTCATTACCACATTCCCATGGTTGCACTGTCCAAATGGCTCCAAATCTTCAACATTTTCTTGACGGTATGTCTCATTTGCAGTCTTATTGGTGGCTCTGGGTAAGGTTACATTATGTGTCTACAGCCATGACTGATTAATTACTAAATTCCTGAAGAAAAGCAACATTTTTACCATCATTATCTATAACAATACACAAATTGGCCGATATTGTTTTCATACACAGAGTAATGGTTTTATGCGACTTGCTGCCTTTAACATACAACATACAACATGTTAACATACAAGCTCATTTATACAATGGAATTATTATACATAATACTCTCTGCTGTGACTATGGTGATGTTCATTTGTTGCAGTTTTAGAAGTAAAAATATATGCTTGCCTCCCATTTGTCTCTAAACAGTCCTTTATCTATCAATGTAAATGGTAAATGGTCTCAACTTATATAGCGCTTTTCCACCTACATTAGGCACTCAAAGCGCTTTACAGCAAGGAACCTCTCACCCATTCATACACCAGTGTACGCAGACACTGGAGGCAAGGTGGGTGAAGTGTCTTGCCCAAGGACACAACGACGGCATGCACCTTCAGGAGGTGGGATTCGAACTCCCGACCTTCCGATCACAAGACGAACCGCTTTACCATCCGCGCCACAGTCGCCCCAGCTGTTTTGTTTTGCCAATTCATTGCTCACTTGTTTTTAGAGTATGGGGGAGAAACTTAGACTATAATGGGCCATCATAGTCTAACAGGAAACGCTTCAAATATTCACGTTGAAACAACTCACACTACGTGTGAAAAAGAGATCTGATTGCAGCCCAACTCAGCATTTTTTTCTCTCCCTTATACTATACACCCAATGGAAATGGGGCAGGGCCTGTAGGGCACCATTGATCCTGTGGATATATGACCTTAGATAGGGCAGCTCCATGCGTTTGCAAGAACAATATGTGTAGAATAAAAAGACATGAAGCTGCGAAATACTCGGGTAAGCTGCACTGTGCATCATACCAATGACTGCTGTGTCGGGATTAGAAATTCCAACATGATAAAAGTGGGTAATTATAAATTTGAGTTTTTCAGTAGATTGCTCATTTCTTGGTGTTTTCCCTCCTTCAGTATTTAGAGCTGAAAAGGAAAAAGACAGATTGAAATTACAACTTTTTACAACTATTTTTCCTTTAAATCAAATTTGAATAGTGCAATAACAAAATGATTGCAATATTTCCCTATACCGTTTCTACAAAGTACATTCCATTAAAAATATTTAAGACCGCTATTGAATATCACTGTTTCACAATTTATGCAGCCCTAACATTATCCACGTTACTTTACAACATATTAAACGTCCTGGACTCAATGAAACCGTGCAGTCACCGCCCCTTTTGCAGTCCCGCAGAAAGCTCTCCGTCTGTCTGTCCACGGAGCATTGAGCAGATATCTGTGATGTGATTAGACGGCAGATGTTATCCTGCCTCATTTCACAACATTGGATTAGGAGACATTAATTAACTGGATTAGTTAGAGTAGTTTTTTCTTTTACTGTGAGAGAAAAAAGATCTGGCTATGTGCACAGATGCGTGTGTTTCTAAGGAGCAGATGCCATTGAAGAGTATTTCTGGTGTAGGTTTTTCCAGATTGATTTAGCGTTTGGACTGATTCATAGTGTTTGCCAATATTGTGATTTCCTTTCAAAACATCAATTGATATTCAGACCTTTCGGTAGTACAACTCAAAAGCCCTCTTTTGCTTTCAGCCGAAATTCTTTCCCACCATGGCACCTTTTGGGCTCTGTGGGCGGGCTATTACATGAAATCGGGTTGTGTTTTGTGTTTACTTTATGAAACTATCATCTCTGCTGTGGAAAAGCTTTAAAGTGTGGCTCAGCTTTTAAATAAGACCTAGGGTGGCATGGTAGCGCAGCGGTTAGTGCTCTCGCTTCACAGCTAGTCCCGGGTTCGATTCCCACCTGGACGGGGCCTTTCTGTGTGGAGTTTGCATGTTCTCCCCGTGTCTGCGTAGGTTTCCTCCGGGTACTCTGGTTTCCCCTACCTCCACAAACATGTCCAATAGGCCAGAATGAATGATGTGTGTGTGAATGCATGGTGGTGGCCCAGAGGGACCGTTCGCGCAGATGTGTGTGCAGTCGCGAGTATGGAGTGAATGTAAAATCCTCTCATGTAAAGCGCTTTGTGGCCATGTCTGTGAAAGGCGCTATATAAATAGAAGTTCTTCTTCTAACCCCGAGATACCCCATGTGACATCAAGATGCCAATTTCAATAATTGTTATTCCATTATTTGTATGTGTCAGAGGATGTCCAGTGCGTCCAGTCAGATCGTCAACACAGAGCTGTGACAATAAGAAGCCAATGAGAATCTCTCCTGGTGTCTGATCTGGACTCCACGGTCTTGCTGGGCTCTCTCTCTCTCTCTGATCCGCTCCAAACTTTGGTGAAAGGGGCCATTGTTTTGGGCTGCACTCGGAGCCTTTGAAAAAACTTGACTCGAATAACAGGAATGTGATTAGCTTTGGTGACGTATGTACTGTATTTACACAAAATGTGGCTTTGTCAGTAAACGTCATTAAAAAAACAAATACTAGCCATTTAAGTAAATGATAATTTATCCAGATAGTGCCTAGCAGTGCATTAGTGACAACAGAAAAATCACACCAATTTACCTTAAACTAATGAACCATCCTGTGCCAATTATTGCTCAAGAAGTTACTGTCTAAACAAAAGCAAATTGTATGCCACTGGTTTGTCTTTTTTTCTATTACAGTACAAAAGCCGCGCATACCAAAACAGACCATTGTATTACAGTATTCGAGCCAATTTGCGCAAACCTCAGATTCCTAACGGACTTAAGTCTGTGGCCCCTGTCCCAGCTCCACCTCTTTGAGTCCCCTTTCATTTTCACCCTCCTTTAACAGTCAGACCAAGAGGGTAACCAATCAGTGATCCACAGGAATAGTAGGATTTGTTGGACTATGGATAATATACTAAGTTTAGCCATCATAGATACGTCTGTATGAACTATGGCTCAGTTTGAGGACATCCCAAAAGCAGCCACTCTGCCGTCCTGCTCGTGCGATGGGACACCAGGTACTCACAGGCTGCACCGAAGAGTAGGTCTGCCCAAAATGGAGGACTTCACATTTGACAGTTTTGAGATGCTTTACAGTGGGACAATTGACAAGATCAAGAGCCATAAAATCAACCTCAACATCAGTAAGTTCACTGCACTTGAAGCTGTTAAGTGTGTTTATTAAATGGAGCTGATTTGCTGTAAAATTGGTATCAGTCAACAAAATGTTGAATGTTTATAAAAAATACATAACATTTATTTGTAATCTTCCGGAACTGGACAGTTGCAATTTCTAAATGTGCTGCTGGCAAAAATGTATGAACTTTTTTGGTAGTTGGCTTTTAGTTACTCTGCAGATTTGATATTGTTTGATTCTTTCACTTTGATCGCAGATAATTAAGTCCTACATCTTCCAAACCTAAGATTTATTATCATTTTTTAACCAATAATCTACCTGGAGGGGAAAGGCTATAGTTTTTCAATAACATTTTGCTTCTCCTCTCACTGTGAGTTGGTGAAAAATTGCTGAGCAGTCACCAGGAATCCAGGACCCAGAGCTAAATGTAGGGGACACCACACCACGGCCGGGCTGTTGTTGATACAGTGCCTCTCGAAAGTACTAATACATCTTGAACGTTTGCACATTTTGTCATGTTTACAACCATAAACATTAAGATTTAATGTTTAATTTTTTTACTGAAAGTTCACACACAAGTGCACTGCATGTATCTTTCCCCACTTAAATAATATAATATTGCAGTAATATTGTGCTTTACAAGCCTGTGTCACAAGTTTTCAAAGCACTGCACTGTAGACAATATTCATTCACTCCATACCCGGTGGTAGGCTACTATTGTAGCCACACCTACCCTGGGGCAGACTGAGAGAAGCGCAGCTGCACACTACGACCATCATCAATGATTCACTCACACACATCATTAATCCTGGCCTATTGTACATGTTTTTAGTGGTAGGGGAATACAGAGCAGCCAGAGCACACCCGAGACATTCTTGCTGTGAAGCACAGACCCTAACCACTGCGCCACCGTGCCTACAGGCAAACAAAGGAGATGCATCTAATTGGTTAGAGGTAAAATCTCAGCAACCTTTACAGTATGTAAAAACTATTGTTTTTTGTTTCCTACGTATCCATTTGTCAGTGTGCGTGTTATAATATACATAATTTAAGTGTTTGCTTTTTCATGTTTGAATTTGGAACAATTTGAGCAATTCAGCAGAAGTGGTTGGTTACAGTTTCACCAGAAACTACTACCACCCTCTGCACTCATGTTCTCTGCTTTGTTCTTTTATTAAATCATCGCATGTTTTTGTAATAAAATTTGTTATCAAGAGATTACATTGCCCAGTTGTGAGCAACACACATTGCATAATCTCTGGTCATTATTTCTAAGCAAACAAAATTATCTCCCAATACACATCAGTACAAGAGGAAAACGCCGAGGCATAATTCATTGGCATAAATGTTTAATTGCTTAAGGCCATTGTGTCTGCTTTTCCCAGCATGCTTTGCGACTGGTCCTGTTATGTATTTGTCTAATGGGTTTATAGCCGGTGGAGGACCTTCTGGCACTGAGTGCACTAAGCTGCTTAGTCCAGTATAACCTTTGGCTGGCCTCGAGTTTCTTACACGCACAGACGCACATGATCATACAGGGGTATTTACATGCCCCACAAACATACAGTACTTATACAAGGAAAGTTACATAATGAAGAATAGATGGTTATTCAACTGTGGTTAGGCTCTTTTTGATATAAAAGTGTGATGTATTATTATTATTAAATGGATGACTGCAGCACCAATTGTACTCAGAGTGGAACTGAGGGGTAGAAGGGTCTTGTTTTTTGCTCTAGGACTGGTATAGAAAAATAATTAATACTTAATTTTACTTAAAAGCTAAATATTTCAAGAGGTGGTTTAAGGGCATTGCTCTAATATATTTCTGTAGAGGGGTGGATATGGCCCCTTTATTAGCCACAGGAGGGTATGATAATGAATCTTTTATTAGTGTTAATGGGGTTGTACGAAGGAGTTATGTTGTGAGATATGGGATCAGGTCACGAGATCGAGTCACTATGACCACAATTTATCTTGTGTAATGAATATGCTATAGGAAAGTGGACTTGTTGCAAAAACTCATCATTCTGTCATTCTTTGTTGCTGCACACTGTTATTTGCCCATTTTGTGAGTTGAATGTAAACGCACTTCATGTTGCCATTTTGTTGTAGATCAAAATTAATCTGTCGAACTCTTGCAAATGCGTCTCAGTGTTTTCTTAAATGTCTCTTGATTTTGATTGTAACCTCTGCTTAAATATTCACGTATCCCTTCAGCACGGACAATGGGTGGGTTGAGAGGAAATCCTGCTGATGCTGTGTGTTTAGAAAGCGCTGATACCTGAGCCCGGTCTGTGGCATGAGCTGACGGAACAAAAGGAAATACAAGGGGCAGGTGAAGGTGAACGAGACGGTCATGTAGACATGCTGTCAAATAGGAGCTTTAAAATTATTTACAATGATAATTCACAATGCTTAGAATAGTATGTAGTTACACTCATTATGCATGGGTTGTATGATGCTATGTCACAATGAGCATCGAAACTCTCGTAAAACTCAAAACACAATGAAGTATGCCAGATACCAAACACAGTCCCCTTGCTCATCAAAATGTAAAATAAAAAGCATATCAATAAATGGAGACGGGCTGGTGATTTCCTCTCAGCAAAAGTGACGTCAGGTTCATTCGGTTAGAGTGGTTTTCATAAAGCCAATCAGTGTTTCCCATAGGTTTACTGGTCTACTTAGCCTAATGTAGGCTACCATTATTTAATTTTGCCATGGGTAATAATAATAATAATGCCTTACACTTGTATTGCGCTTTACACGCCTGTATTACCAAGTTTCTTAAAGCGCTACACTGTCGTCATTATTCATTCACTCTATACTCGGTGGTGGTAAGCTACTGTTGTAGCCACAGCTGCCACTCACTCACTACATTCGCTAGACTTCCTGGTGTTACCAAACGGTCTCTCATCTATGTACCGACCAGGCCCTTCCCTGCTTAGCTTCCAAGGTCTGACGGGATTGGGCACAGCAAAGGCGGTATGGCCATGGGTGTTTGGATTTTCCTCATTCATGTTTAATATTTATTAGTGAGTTCCACAGTTTATGATCTAATTGGACACATGTAATAAGTCTGTGTTCTGTATAAAACAAGAGGAGACAAAATCAGCATTTAAGGCTAAGTTCAGAACTTTCTAGGCAAGGCAACTTCATTTATGCCGTGCATTTCGTACACAAGGCAACTCAATGCGCCTTTCTACAGAATCCAACAGAGCTAATTTCAGTGACTTCATGTGAAACAGATGCTAACAGCTTCACCTAAACAGTTGAGGCTAAACTCAACTGTTGCATTTAGCTTGGGTTGGATGTTCTTATTTACAAAATACCAGCGGGATTTAAAGTTAATTTTATTGTCATCTAATCGCTCTAGTTAAACTTACTCGCCCTGTAGCGGTGGCTCCTGTCTCTGCCCCTGTTTCTCCGATCTTTTCTGGCGCAGCCTCAAATAAACACGACCGCATGAGCATGAGCATTGAAGTAAATATGTCACTTAGCGCAAAACGGACTGGATCCGTAAAAAAAACACTGACTTGGACTGGATTGAACAGGCGTACTAACTCATAAAGCAAAGAACGGAATGGATTAGCGGAACGGATTTGTTAAAAACACTCGTTTTTACGATCGGTGATTAGTGCTGCACAGGGTTGCCAGATGTACGATAACTATCGTATTTGTACGATAATTTTGACCCCTGTACAATGTACAATCAATAATTCAAAAAAGCCCTAAATGTACGATAATTTCAGAGTGCCAGATAAAGTCTGGTTAAATGCACTGTCCCCTCTCAGCAGCGCTTCGCTTTCGCTCTGATCTGGAGTCAGACTTAGCCTCCGTATTCACGAAGGCATAATATCTGCTGTAAGAAGGAGAGACTGTCCCTGGATCAGTTTTACAGTTCCACTATTGCATTATCCTTCTGCCCTGACGCATCTTCTTTGGTTAGCAGGTCGTGTGTGTGCGTAATGTAATAAATGGGACAGTGTGTGGGGCTGTGTTGAAGTTAGGGGTGATGATGAAATGAGCAATATTTTGCGCGTGTGCTACAGCGATATTGGGATATTTATAGTGTACGATAGTTTGTGCTGAAAAAACGATAGTTTTGGAAGCTTTGTACGATATAATGGTTTTCAGAATCTGGCAACCCTGGTGCTGCATAATAAATGGCTGTCGTACTGACGGGGCGGGGGGGGCGCTGACTGCGTAACCTGGTGGGACCAGAATGATTCCCCTCTGTATTTTTGTATACAGCTGGGGATCAGTCATTGAAGGCATGCTGTCCCACCTCCTATCTCTTTCAATGGTTGTGCTCGGTGGCGCATGAAACCAGTTTTGTCCGCCATAACGGCCCATGGTACCCGTATGACGCGTCACCTGTATCTAGGCTCAAGAGGGTGAAGGCAGCGTGAACGCGCCATTTTCAAAGCCGTGCAGCCTAATCAGAAAAACGATCACGTCTTCATTAGTTTCATTGTTGTTGTTCATTTAGACACGCTTGCCATGTGTAGGTTCGCAATACATTTTGGTACTGAGTAAAGAAAAACCTTACTTTAGGTGTCTGTTAGCGTTTATCCTAGTCCAGTCCCATTCATTACCGTATTATTGTCTGTTTGGCTCTCAGACCACTTAGACCGAACGGGGAAGACCTCTGCTCGTTCATGAGTCGTCACGCACACGCTCGCGCACGTCCACAGCTCTGGTGACGTCACGTCATTGAAAAACCTTTTAAAAAATATTTTTGATGCTTTACAATTTTTTTACGAAGAAAAAAAGTCCATGACCTAAAAATAGTAATTTTAAATAAATATATTAGCCTTAGTCTGAAACTCCAGATGCCCCGTGGACCATTTTACAGGCTGCTACTTTTACATTATTGTCTATGGCAACAAAAGCTGTTGAGCCGTAGGGTGCAATATCACGGCCTGCCACTAGCACAACTCATTTCAGAGGAAAGGGGGCGGACCCCCCCACTGGGATCAGTCTGGTCACCCCGTCCTCGTTCGCGGCTTCCGCAAAATCAATCCGTTCACGTGCAATCAGATTCGTTTACTTGCCTGACGAGTTGTTAGCGAGCAACGTCACTCACGGGACGCGGAAGTCCCCTCAATAACAATCTACGAACGATGCACGAAAGAGAGAAAGCGTGTCTCCAGTCGGCGGTGACCAGACTCACTCGCTGGTACAGCGGTGAGTCTGGATTTTTCCAGGCTACTGACGGCGGGGCGGCCCGCCCTGCCAATATAATGGTAGGGGAAACACTGCCAATGTTGACAGAAGTTAGAACACCTTCTGGAAAGCCTTCCCAGCTTCCATTCAGACAAAAGTGAGACTTGGCTATTGTCACGCTATAAATATCCCTATTTACATGCTGACCTTTATCACACGTTGTTCAGGCTCTAATTTGAACTTACTCTTCCTACTTTGTATTATTACAGAGGAGGAGCTGAGGAAACTGCGGGACGAGACCAATGTGGACTCAATACGACAAGAGCTGGACAGAGAGCGGACCAAGAGGCTGGATCTGGAGCAAAAAATGACAGAACTGCTCAAGAACAGGTACAAAATATAGACAGCAACAGAAAATACGAACAAATAATCATACTGTTCTTTATTTGGTTTGTGTTCATGAGGTAATTTTAACATGTGCATATCACATTTGTCTTGCACCTCATATCTTCAAGCTGTTCCCTCATCTTGAAGTTACAATTTACGTCAACCCAAATATCGGTGACATTTCCCAGGAGGGTTTCCAATTAAACCTATGCAAATAGGCCATGTGTCAGGCCATTGACAATCATATTTTTGTTTTAATTTCTAAAATTTCTAAATCTTTCTTTTTCCAACTCGGCCTTGTTTTGCCCCAGGGTTTTTTCAGAAACATTTGTTGGACCTGCTTCTTATGGCCTATGATGAGGTTGTCGAACACCAACACATTTTGTGATGGGTTTATGAATTTTGGTACACAATATCCTGATATATAAGAACATCTGTGGCTAAATGGCTTTTCTGAAATCGTAAAAACCAGCATGCATTCTTGGCAATTTTGGTGCTTGTGCCACACAAAGTTAACAATTTTTCTCCCAAATTAATAAAGACTGGTAATGCCATTGGAAAGACCAGCTGTTGCAATTTGCTGCACTTCATTTCAGCACAGATTATGATGGCTCTCGTCAGATGGTGTTTGTTTCCATCTCTCTGCTATTCCCTGAGATACTGCGTGTACAAATATAGGACTTAGCAGCTTGGGATGGGGGGAATCCCGCAGGAGATGTGTTTGTAATCCTCAGGGAGATGGAAAGAGTGGAGTAGAAGAGCATTAGGTCTGCCAAAATACGCACATGACGATACAGAGCCACTGTTGCTGGTGTCAGGGAAAGACGACCTCTTTTGGCATTAACTGAGTGATCAGATGGTTTGATGGCTGCCAGTGAGAAATTACACAGGAGCTCAAATGCGCAGTCATAGCTGAGAGTTATCGAAGGGCTTTAAGCAAGTGAACACTATGCAGTGGCTAAACGTTTCTCCAATAATTATATAATAACAGCTTGTTACTGCATATTTCTAGAGATGTAGCCCTATTCGTAAACTACAGTCTCAAATTGTGGCACAAGGGCTCTTTCTTTCTGTCATCACTACGTACTTTTCAAGATGAAAAAACATTTCCCAGCAGTTGGGTTACCACAAGTCCGTGCACTTCAACTTTGTTTAAAATTGTCTCAAAGTTGAAACCTCAGATCCTTGTCCTATTTGTTGATGTTTAGGCCTGGTTTAGTCCTAATTTGTCCTGCCTATTATTAATACATTTCACAGGGTGGTAAGATCATCAGATTGAATGTAGCATGAGTTTGTGTAATGTCTGCTGACTGTGTTAACCACAGATCATGATTTTAAAACCAAACGGTCACACTACAGTGCCTTGCGAAAGTACTAATACACTTTGAACTTTTGCACATTTTGTCATGTTTACAACCCTAAACATAAAGATTTTATTTTGATTTTATTTATTTTTTACTGAAAGTTCACACACAAGTAACAACTGTGAAGTGAAAGCAAAATGATACATGATTCTGTTATTTTTCAAAAAATAAAAAACCGATAAAACCATAAGTATTCATGCTTACTTACTCCAGCAGGTTTTCCTCCAAAATGTCCCTGTATTTGGCCCCATCCATCTTCCCAACTATTCTTACAATCTTCCCAGTCCCCGCTGAGGAAAAGCAGCCCCATAGCATGATGCTCCCCCACCATATTTGACACTGGGGATGGTGCACTCAGGACGATGAGAAGTGTTGGGTTTGTTAACAAACAAAGAGAAAAGAAGTTCCGCACAGCTCAAATTTGCTCCCAGTTTATTTTCTTGCACCAAGTTGTAACGTTTCGGGCGTCAAGCCAGCCCTTCCTCAGACATGAAGAAGAGTGGGGACACCCCTAGCTGTGTGGGATTTCTTATGGCCTCCTTTCAATAATGGCGTTCTTCTTGCCACTCGTCCATGAAGGCCAGATTTGTGTAGAGTACGACTTATAGTTGTCCCATGTACAGATTCCCCCAGCTCAGCGGCAGTACGTCGCAGCTCCTCCAGAGTTATCTTGGGGCACTTGGTTGCATTTCTGATCAGTGCTCTCCTTGTTCGGTCTGTTAGTTTAGATGGACGGCCGTGTCTTGGTAAGTTCACAGTGGTGCTATACTCTTTCCATTTCCGAATGATGGATTGAACAGTGCGCTGTGAGATGTTCAAATCTTGAGAAATCTTTGCATAACTTAACGCTGCTTTAAACTTCTCCACAGCTTTATCCCTGACCTCTCTGGTGAGCTCCTTGGCCTTCATGATGTTGCTTAGTGACCAATACACTCCGTCCGACCATAGCTCTGAGGCCCTCACAGAACAGCTGGAATTACACTGAGAGTAGATTACACACGGGTGGCCCCTATTTAGTGGTTAGGGCAAGGTGTGAACATTCTGCAGTCATTGGGAATGTTATAAAGGCAATTTAATGCACTCAGAAAAATGCTGAGCTCCTGTAAGACTGAGAGCTTAAACAGACAGCTGTATGAATACTTATGCACGCCCCACTTTTCACTTTTCTATTTTTTGAAAAATAACAGAATCGTGTATCATTTTGCTTTCACTTCACAGTTGTCTGTTACTTGTGTGTGAACTTTCAGTAAAAAATTCAAAATAAAATCTTTATGTTTAGGGTTGTAAACATGAAAAGTTCAAGGTGTATTAGTACTTTTGCAAGGTACTGTATATAACACATGAAATAACTTCTGCTTTTGTTTGTTTCAACTATCAATTATTTTTTGTTTTCATTAAACTGGATCTTTACAAATTCTGTTCTGTTCAGGGTAAAACTGATGCCAAAATCAACAATTATTATTAATAATATAGTTACCAATTCATTGTTGTCATAATTACCCATTTGTTGGTAATTGGAGAAAATATTGCAAAACATTTATTTATTTGATCTATCTCCCATCGGTGTCTGTACCTATAGACTTGAGGACTCTCCACCGCAGCTTCCAAGAAAACCGCAGTCTCCGTCCAACAACGGCACTGGTAAGAGAAACACTGGATATAAACAAAGAGGGGAGAAGATGAGGGAAGGCCATATCAGGGGTTTTTAGTGTCCCTTACTTCACAGATTCCCAGACAAAGAGAGCTAGTCACGGCAACAAATCTATATGTATGATTTCTATTGTATTAAAACTATAAATACCAGGGATTTTAATCAGGTAAAGTGGAAGACACAGGTCTGAACTTTTGGGGGAAATGTGGATCCTAAATTAAGTGTAATTAAAAATATTATGCATTACATTATATATTAAATTATATTATATCTTGACACAATGTTAAGGGGGATAGCAGAACTCAAAAATGTTTTTTTATTCTATGGCTCACCAGTATTAAACCCCACCTGTTTATCTGTACTTTAGACTAATAATAATAACAACAATAGTAATAATAGTAATAATAATAATAATAGTTGTTATTATAATAATGGCTTACACTTGTATTGTGTTTTACAAGCTTGTGTCACAAAATTTCTCAACCACCCAGAAATGTGTCTTGTTTAATACATTCTTAATACCTATTGATTAAAACCTTTTTTATAATTATCACAATGTTGAAAGTAATTATAGCACACTGTTATCTTGCGTTGTACGGTATTGTCTAATTTGTTCTATTACTTTTCATTTCATTCAGTGGAAAGTGTAAGTAATGTCGTGATTGCTGAGGATGTGGTGGTCGCGTAGGAAGTGTGTGGTGCAGTGCTCTGTGGGCATTGTGACGGAAAAGGGTCTATTCTTGGAGATCGAGCTGTGACAGCCAACAATTGGCCTCATTCATTCCAAAGTACCATTTAAAGTTTAGGGCAAATTATACACCATCAATAAATTGCATTTCCAATGCCTGCTTTCCCCGATTACTGCTGGAGGACTATGTTTGTGATAGTTTGACCCTGTGATTGAAGTTTGAGAGCTAAAGAAAGAGGGAGAAGGAGCTAATATTAGAAAATGGGCTATGATTGTGGATCACCTCATCTAGGCCAGACATGCTCTTGCTCGAATGTTGGAGGTGTGTCCTAAAAGAAACACCATGTACGACGCATGTTTTTAGACACTCTTTAATGAACGACAGTAATTGATGTGATGAGTTTTGGTTTATTTTTTAGACATGTAGAAGTAGTTACATAATGTAGTGAAATCTGAAAAAGTCTGCTACACTTCTAGGGCTGCCTCTGATAGTGCAGCTGGAAAAAACGTATAACTATGCCTGGGTAAAGCAAAATATACAATATAAAAGAGGCTCCTCTCACATAGTAGACCTTGGGCTTCAGAGATTAATATATTAAGATTTGTAAATATTTAGTTGAATGTTCTGAATCATTTGTTTTGAACTGACAAAAAGAACGATCTCTTGTTTGTGTCTGCAGCCGAGAAACAGCAGACAGAAGTGTGGAGCTCGCGGTTACAGAAGTGGCTGTATGAGCGATTCGGGGTTTACCTTGAAGATTTCCGTTTCCAGCCGGAGGAGAGCACCGTGGAGGCAGAGGAACCACTAAGTGCTAAAAGGTGGGTGCGGCCTGAATAGAACATGAACTGCCTGTTCCAACTTATCGATCTGCGGGTGTTCAAATGGACATGACAAAGATACAGACTGTAAAAGCAATATAAATATGTCAAATATTGTCCTGGCTTTGTACGAGGTGGATGCAAGTCTAGTCCTTGTTTGGACATGGATTAGTCCTGGTTTACGCTTCATTTAGTCAGACCATGGTCCTGGTTGTGTTGTATTGTATTGCTTTAGTATTTTCAAATCAGACTCGAGTTCAAAGGTAGAGCAAGTGCTCAGGGTAAAAGTGGATGAGGCCTTGGATCACTTGATGTGTTCAAACAGAAACAGAAAGTGCTCTACAGGGGTGTATATCAGCATTGGATTTCCTGCCACAAAATATTTCTTTTCAATAGTTGCACAGTTTACTGTGTGTATATATAGCAGACTTGGTTCTTTTAGGAATGATTGAATCATGTTCTGTGAATTAATTTATCTTTAGTCAAGCGGGTACTGCCGGCCAAGCCACTTAACCATAATTATCACTGTATTTCATGACTCGCACTTAAAAATATGAACTTCTTTAAGAAAAGATGGCATAATACTAATAGTAATCAAGACTAAACCACAACTATACCAGGACTAAGAAGTCTATTTCTTGTTTTCCTCCTCCGTGAGATGATGTGCGTCATGCTGGTTTTGGAGGCCAAGTTGCACTCCTCCACTGCTCTTGCTCATTGTGGATGATTTCCTGCGTCTTTTCTGACCTTCACATTTTGTTCCTCTTCCTGTGCAGGTTGACAGAAAATATGAGGCGACTAAGTAAGTGCACACTTCAGTTTTTTCTAAAAAGAATAATCAGTATTGTGATGAAGGTTTAGTTTATTATTGCTGCACGCTTCAATACACTTTAATATTTGACTCTGTCTTGTTTTAGAGCGAGGAGCCCGGCCTGTCACTAATTTCTTAAGGAATCTTTCGGCCTTATCTAATTGGCACTCTGTCTACACATCTGCTATTGCCTTAATTGTGAGTATAGCCAGATCACATACTGAGATGCTTTTTTTCATTGTTATAAAATATATTTTATATAATATATATATATATTCAGTATATTTATTTTTTGCGTCGGTGTGTATTGGTTTTATGTTCGCCTCAGTGCTCACAACAGTGATAAATAATAGTGTAAAATCTGCGGTGAAATTTTTGCCCACTGCTCTCACGCCGCTGACACTCGTTGATTGAACTTTGATGGAAAAGGCCAAAGCAATCAGCTCAGAGTAGAGATGATTGCTAATAGCACCTCTGTACCAACTCCAACAACTGTTTGCTTATTTGTGTATCCACTGGTGTTATTATTATGAAAATAAGGCTTTACACAGCTAGAATATTTAACCTTACTGTATTTGTGTGTCTGCAGATCTACATGTACGCTGCTTGGCATGGCTGGGCCATTCCAATGTTCCTTTTCCTAGCCATCCTGCGTTTGTCTTTGAATTACCTCATTGCCAGGTAAAGCCACTGTAGCTACGTCCAGGACCAAAACAAACTGTCCTGTTGTTAAGTCTTCATATTTGTAATACTAAATTACAGTTCTCTTTGAACAAAGCTTTGACTTTCAACAATAGTTACAGGGAAAGGTCACCTGTCTTTTTATTATTTTGTGGTCATGTTTTGCATTCTTTCACGAGCTGTCCTTTGCACAAATGGAGCTCAACTGTTCAAGTAAAAATCTCATTCAAAATCTCCATAGACTTTAAAAAAATAAAAATAAAGTTTTTAAAAGAATTGGCTGTGGTAACTTATTAAAAACCTGAAAACCAAAAAGTTATAAAAACATTGTGACTTATTTCCAAGTATTTGGTATTTTCTTTTTTTATTATCTGTACTAGAGCTGGCTGTCCTTAAATCTTTTGTTTTTAAATGATACAAAAACTGATGGTCATGGTAGTTGGACTTAGTGAAGCAACTGCCGTCCATGGTGATCTGGGTGCCTAGACCCAATATTTGAAGCCTGTAGTAACCGACCTAGGTGTGAGACTGGATAGTGATCTTAAACCTGATGCTCAGATTAGCTCTGTTGTTAAAACGATATTCTTCCAAATTCGTGAACTGGCTGAAGTACAACCTGTTTTGTCCCGGCAGCACTTTGAGATTTTAATTTCTGCTTTTGTCACTGCCTCGGTTATTGCAATGCAATGTATGTTGGGCTCAACAAGACTTCCTTCACCCCTCGGATTGTACAATGGGCAGTAGTTGGCACAAAGCTGATTAGTCTCCATCGTGCTTTTAAAAGAATAGGCAACCGTTTTTCCATACTGAGATATGTTCTGACCTGAGCTTAGACAAGTTGATACGTACCTGTCTGGTCTTTGTGCGTGCCCGTGGAAGAGTGTGGTCGCTTCCAACTTCACCCCTGTTTGGAGCTGTAGGAATACATTGGGAGAGGCCAAATGCTAACAACATCTTTGGTCGTTTTGTGTGACTGAGGGCACGCACAAAGACCAGACAGATGCGTATCAACATATTAAGCTCAGGTAAGAACCTATCTCAGTATTCAAAAACGGTGGCCTGTTCCTTTAAGCTCTTATATCTGAATTTTTCTCTGGGGATTTAGAAAGAAATGTTTACGTCTGGCACCGACCGGAGCCTCGACTGTTGAGCTCTAAACATCCTTTTTCCTCAAGAAAGGCAAAATGGTTTTCTGTAGAGAAGAATGGAAAACTTAAAACATGTGATGTTATTTGACCATATGCACCCTTTTATGCTGAGCTCATGCCTCACATGTTCCTGTTATAGAGGCTGGAGGATCCAGTGGAGCATTGTGCCTGAAGTCTCTGAACCTTTGGTAAGAAGCTTCCCTTTGTCTTTCTGCTTATGTGGCCTGTTTGATTGTAGGTCATTGTATTTATGTGATTGTGATTGTGATTACAGCAGGAGCCGCCAAAGGAAGACCTTACTGTGTCTGAGAAGTTTCAGCTTGTGTTGGATGTTGCGCAAAAAGCACAGGTACTTTTTACGCCATTGATATAATTGGGAAATTCGTTTCATGCAGTCAACTGGGAGGGAAAATAGCCTATATACATGTAAATTGTGCAAATTAATCGTACAATGTTTTTTTAGTGTCTTAGAGTAAATACGTTTAAAAATGTTCTTACAGAACCTTTTTGGCAAAATGTCAGACGTTTTGGAGAAGATAAAAAAGTAAATCAACATAACTTTTTAAACAGCAATTGCCAAATACTGTCTTTTGCGTCTTTTATGTAAATGGTCACATTTGATTTTTCCGTAGCTTGTTCATGTGGGTCCAGCCTGAGAGCACCAGAAAACTGTACATCCTTTTATGGGCTGCGTTCATTACTTCCTGCGTCCTTCCATACAAACTGATGGGCTTCATGATTGGTAAGAGTGTCAAAAAGGCTGCCTTTACAAATCGCTTAGTTCTATCAATAACACCAATGAATCATAGTCGACAATAACATGGGCAGCCCTTGATGTTTTTGAGTAGTGGTTCTTTCAAAAGCTTGCAGTAATAGATGTTCACCATTTCTCATTTCCTCAAAAGAGGTCTCCTTTTGAGCAGACTAACTGCTCAAATAAACAAATAAAAAAAAAATATTTGCAAAAGAAACACCAAAGTGACAGATCTATGTGTGCAAATTTACTAGAAAAGAACAACTTAAAGTTGGCTCTATTTGTATTATATCTTCAGACATAAGATTAGGTTTGTTTAGCTGAGTTGTAGGAGCATGTCTGGTGGCATCACTGGCATGTTTGTGTACGTTATCTGTAATAAAAGTCTAGATAGGACTAATGCCCATGATGAGGCGGTTTAATTCGTGCACAATCCTTTGCAATGTATCTTGTCTTGTGAACTGTGAAAATAAGTAAATATTTTGCCAATTCAGTGGTTCAAAATGTATCCTTTTCAACATGAAGGATTTTAATCACATTGAGAAGGACACAGGCAAATGAAAGACTGCCCAAAACAGTACTTGCGTAATAATGTGGCTCGATAAAACTTCTCCTTCAGGTCTGTATGCGGGGATTAAGTTCTTCATCATAGACTTCCTGTTTAAGAGCTGTCCAAAACTGCGGGACAAGTACGACACCCCTTACATCGTGTGGAACAGCCTCCCCACCGACCCCCAGCTCAAAGAGAGGACGAACGCCACTGTGTCCAGACGGGTAAGGCATCAGAAACGCGCTACTATATAACTCCATTTGGTCATCTGTGTGCTCTGCCATCATACATTCATCATTTTAGAGTTATTGCCCAATCTTTAGGCCGAATAATAAAAGTAGTTTTGTTTTATTTTTTTAATTTCTTGTCAATTTTTGCCACCCTGTTTTTCCGTTTGGACAATGACAATGTCACAGGATCAAAACATGTGATGGTATATTGTCAGACTTTTCGGCTTCATTATCTGCCCCCTACTCATTAGGCAGTTTGAGCTCAAATAAATATGAGGGTGATTGTGTTTTTCCTCAGCAACTTTCTCATAGACCCGCTCAAGTCGTCATGGAAACAACACTGAGGCCAAATTACTGCACTGAGCAAAATAAACACATTAGTCTATTGCAGGATTAGGAACAAATCCAAATTGGTGAATAGAGTGAGATACTAACTAATTTTGGAGCCTTATGAAAGATATGATTTCACAAAACTATATGGTCGGGGCTTTCAAGGATTGTCTTTTGAGGAACATCAGTTGATCTAATTCACACGCAAAGTACAGCTCAGTAAACGGGGGTCTACTCTAGATCAAAGATGCAACCCCGTACAATGCTATGCTTGTGACCAGGACATAACAATCCAGGTTTGAAATCAAAATATATGAAACTACACCAAGCAAGGAGGACTTTTAAACTTAAATCTAAGATTAAATATTCTGTGTAATATCGTTTCTTCTAGTTAACCTTGTGTAGATGCATTGGGTGTCGCAGGTCCTGGCGTTTGATGATACCAAAGGTTTAGCACCCACCTCTGTGCCCCCTGTGGAAAGTCCAAGAATAAACTCCAATCGATGGATATAAATGTCATGACCTCTATTACTAATACATAAAGGCATTTGTTGTCTTGTCTCTACCACTTATTCTGGAATACACAAGTTTAAGACAAAATTAAAAAACGCATCATGTTCAGACCCTATTGTGTTGAAAGGTACACACAGGCACATCACTAAAATATAATTCGACCCAATGATATACTATGTGATATTCACTATGATATTATGTGATATTATCATCACTTGGCATCATGATCATGAGTTCACTGGAATGCCAGAGGACTGTAAAGAGCGTAAATGTTGAGTGTGTGTGCTGTGGAGTGACGTTGTTTCCGTCTCTCTCTCTCAGCTCTCTGCCGTTGAAAAGGTATGATCTGCCTGTGCCCGGTGTGCTCTGCTCACCTCACAACTGCCAGTGTTTGACCCAACAATGGATCAAAATGTCACCATGTATTTCTTTTGTAAATACTGTGCTGTGTGCACAATGGTTCTTATATTCTGAAAGATCTAATTTTATTAAGTTGACATTTTGAATCCATTATCATAGATGCTCTGCAAAGTATTGTGTCCAGTTAATAGATTGAACAAATTGGTTAATTATAGCATAATAGAGTGTAGTACCCTGTATTCTCCTACATTCTCCTTTAGATGCAGCAATACAATAATGGATTCTTTTATACTTTTTAATTTTATTTTTTTAAGATATTGTGCACTGACAAATTCCCTAAGCTCAAAGAAATTAGTGTAGAAAAAATATTTCTAAAGCGATTTCCTTCTATAGATTGTCCATATCCAGAGGAATATTTTGGTTTAGGGGGTGCTGAGTAACTAGCTGTCCTCTAAAAATACTTATTTTTCTGTGCTTATTTCCTATCATGCACCAGGTGGGTACTGCAGCCCCCACAGCACCCTTAGGACAGTCATTTTTGTCACATTATAAAACTTGGCTAGAACAGATCAGATTTTATTTATGCACACTTGCATTAATGCAGTTAATTAATACTGTTGCTTCTGCACCTTGGGAATCTAAATATGGCTGGAGTCAAGCCTATGATCTGCTAGAATGGGAACACAACTAACTTAATTGATCCGGTATGGCTTGTTCAACGCCCCCAGTTTTCCCACAAACTAATATTTAATGGATGTTGAGTGAATGACTGTCCCACTTTGCTTTGCACGTGCCTCCTCAGTCCGCTGCAGAGATGCACATGTGTGAAACAGGGCAGTGTCTAAAGCTCTACAAAGGTTCACTGCAGCAGGAAGTAATCTGTAAACGGACTAATGCACCGACTGCTCTCATCTGCCAATCCTTTCCCTCCATGACCTTTTATGACCTTTCCTTTTTGCACCTCTTCCTCTGCTGTTGCTCGGTGCAGAATCCACCGGTGGTGTCCAGGGGCAGCCTTGCTACTGTCCCGTGTGGTGTGAGCCGAGAAGAGGAGACAGGCCGGTCTCACAGCACCAAGAAGGGAGCCTTTCACGAGATCTTCAATCTGCCGGAGTTGGAGCGCCCTCTGGCAGGTGAGAGGCCGCACTACAACATGATTGAAACTGCAGCGCTGCACCAGTCAGGCATAGAATTATAGGGCAGCCCTTCTCATTTGATTTATTGTAGCCTTATTTTACTTGACCAGGGTAATGTTTGTTTTTTCTTCTTCCTTTGTTCACAGTGTGTGAAAACGGCTGGAGGTGCTGCTTGATAAACAGAGACAGGAAGATGCCCACAGATTATATCCGCAATGGCATGCTCTATGTCTCAGAGAAGTGAGAAACACAACTTCAAAAATATCCACAACAAACCACTGCTGCGGCGTAGAAAATGAACCTTATGCTTAGTACTTTTCTTTTCTACGTCTCTTGCCAGCTACCTGTGCTTCGAAAGCTCCAGCTCAAAAGCGAGTGCATCCAAGAAGAATAAAGTCATCAAACTGAATGATATCACTGACATACAAAAAGTAATTGGCTGCATTTTGATCATTTGCTTCATTATAGTTTTATATCAGAAGACATATGTTTTGATTGTGTTTTTTTTTTTTTAGTATAAAGTGCTGTCTGTGTTGCCAGGAAGTGGGATGGGCATCTCTATAGCAACACCCTCCACTCAAAAGGTACTGTTTAAGAGATTGGAGAACACAACGGCCTTGTTTCCGCTGTTGCTGCCCAGCAGCATGGTTTACTAGCTTGTGTGTGTTTTTAATGTGTAACTTGGGTTTGGAGACGGGTTGAGCAGTTACCCAGTCCCAAGTGGGAAATTACCCAATATGAGCCAACTTTTCTGTTTCTCCGCACCAGTTTACTACAATTACGCAATATTACCACCCCCTCTTCATTTGATCTGACCTTTTGCTAAGATGGATCATTCAAATGGATCATTTGGGTTCAAGCTTATTTTGTCCCACAACGTAACAAAAAAGTTATGAAACAAGGGACCAGGGAAATTGGAGCTGTAGGGGGGGAGGTGGGGGTAGATGACATAACCCTAGCACAATCTCTCCAAGCTACCCTGTGGAACGTTCCAAGTTATGTATATGTCGCAAGACCAAACACCAGTGCTCTTAAAGCACAAGCAATGCCATTTCTTCGGTGGGTGATCTAAATAAAGCATTTATAAGAGTATTTGTGGCTACCAGTACTCAAAGAAAAGCAGCAGCATCTCTACAGAGAGAAGGTGATGTCTCACTCCCAGCAAAGTTACAAGTCAGGTCTGAGGAGGGTTGAGCAGCCCACTGTAAAGACACATGTTATTAGCGGTATCTTTCACAAATAAAAGGTGGGGACTGCAGTGCAACGCCCGGAGAGCCATCTCCAGGCTGATAGTCAGAAACACCTGACTGGAAGGTTAACCTATTGTGCATGTTTTGGTTGATGGGGGAAACCGGAGCACCCGGAGGAAACCCATCCAGACACGGGGAGAGACGCGTGCAGAGCGCCAACTGCTCGGCCACCGAGCCGCTGAAACATGCTAAAAACACTCAAGGAATTTGTATTTATCCTATTTATTGGGTGAAATGTTTCACAATGTGGCTTTAGTTTGATTTTAACTTCTATATCATGTACCTGCTCTCGTCTAAGAACTAAGCTGTTTTAATTCTGTTTTAATCATTGATTGATTTGTTGAATGTATAATACTGGGTGAATCGGAACAGTTGACCTTACATAATGTTTCTCTCAAGATCAATAATCTACCCAATCCATCCACCCTACCCACACAAGTTCTTTGAGCATTTAATGAATGCTACATGCATTGATATAAAAGTCAACTCTCAATAACCAATCCCGTCTTTCGTCCTGCAGCCATTGGTTTTCGGTGCCATGATCCACAGAGACGAGGCGTTTGAGGCTATTTTCACTCAGTACATGAAGATTATGACGACCAGTAAACCCCCATCCAGCACTGAACTGTAGGCTGCCGTCCGTGGGTCATAGAGACAGACTTCTCCATGAATGGGCTTACTGACTTGGGCCCATCGCCTTTTTTAGAAGTTCAACTGCACTGGAAGATACCTGTCAAAAGCCCCTCCCACACCCCCAGCTCTGATTGACTGATTGGTCCCCCTGTGGGATGAGCTTAAGTGGATGACACACTAACTATGGGGCTACAGGTATGGGACGAACCATGATGTGGAGGATCTCGCAGTTGTTTTATCACTGGATGTCGCACTCTCGGGGGCTGGACCTCCTTTAAATGACTGACCAAAAGTCTGCTTACCGTGTCCCTGTGTCTGCATGTGTCCGTGTGGTGGGTGTCAAGTGTCTCTATTTTTGTACTCTATCAAAAAAAAAACATTTACTTAAAAATAATTTAAACAGAACATAGGACATAAGATCAATGTTTTTTTTGCGTGGTTTCAATATGCTGCCATGGTGTTATTTGTCTGATCCCAAATCCAAATGGCTTATTCTTTTGGTTTGGCAGAACTAGTACATAGCCAGCCTCCAACACAATGGGACTTAATGACACAGTTTTAAATCTTTTTTTATTGCCCGCCCCGACCAGATATTCCCAAGTATTTGTTGTTTTTCATCAAAAAAGTAATTTTTGTTTTGGTGCCTTTTGGAGTCCTTCTGACTGGAGTATACATGTGTGAATGATCAATGCTGTTGTTTTTTATGTGATGTTTTAGTAAATTAGAAGTCGGATTACTGTCTTCTTTTTGCCTCTGTTAGATTATATCAATGCTGGCTATAATAGATGACAAACAAGCCAGTCTGCAAATCAAACACAGAACAAGTGCACTGTGTTGATCATTGATTCCCACATTTTCTACATCTTTAGCACTAATAACATTTTGTCAAACTATTTTTGCTTGCACGCACCCGAACTTTGGCAAGAGTACAGACGGACAATAGACGGGCAAGACTTTTAGTTTTGGAAATGCCACGTTTGACCTCAATTGTTCAAAGATCATTTTGTAGAGGCCGCAGGTCCACCTTTTCTCCTGGTGTTTGTTCCAAAATAGGAAAAAATAATGTATTTGTCAAAGGTTATTAATCACTTCAAGTATCAAATCCACAGGGCGAGAATGAGTCGTGAGATGTACAGTAGTACCACCAGAGCAGCTGAATGAAGAGTGATCTGATTGGCTGAATATCCCCTTTTTTTAACCATGCCCGTGTCTTAACATAGCATTATTTTACATACAGTGTGTGTGATCATCATGATGGTTGCATTGTTTTACCTCTTGCTGGATTTGAAGTAAAAGTACCACTGAATTCTCGAGAATAAAGCTGGTCTTTGTTCCCGGAGAATGGTCGGACATTTAAGAAATATATTGCCAAATTAACAGTGATGCTATGGATGACTGCGCTCGGAAGATTGTATTATTTTTTTTAAACGGGTCCACACTGCATTTACACGTTTAACACAAGTTTTAGTTCATTATTTGAAATGGACTAAAGGGGCGCCTTGTCAATAACAGTACAGTGGATTATTAAAAGTACAAGATCTCTCAAAATAAGCGATGGAGGCTAGGGATGGGCACGATACCACAGATTTTTGTTGATCTGCTGATTAGTAATACTAGGGCTAGTATAGAGATATCAATATGATGCCGGTGCCAACGAGTGTAAGATTTAAACTTGGTAAATTACCCTTGCCAATCACTTCTCTCGCTGAAATACAAAACAAACAATATTAATTTGACTGAAAGGTTATGTTTTTAAATAAATCAATATTTAGGCATGAACGTTGATGTCATAACATAGCAGCAGAACATTTAGTGACTGTCTGCCATGTGAATTGAAATATAATTTGCATATCCTCTATACTAGTGCCAATATAAAAAAAAGATATCCATATTTAGATGTATCTCTGCCCATCTCTAATAGACCTCTGCCAACATAGGGCCCAGGAATGGACTCAAAATCTTAAGTTCATGAGTAAACGCTCATTCTATCGCACAATCACAATTGTAGGCCTTTTGTGAAAGGGTTGCTTTAGAGGTCCATAAGAAACACTTACCCAGGTCACACCTTCGATTTGTCCTCTTGAACTTGTGCATTAGAAGCGTCGAGGCACTGTCGTAACTGGATATGAAGTCGCTAAATATGTGACTGACCCCACTGTTATATTTTCACTTGTGTAAGGTCTTTTCCTCACATCCTGCTGAGTTAATAATTGGATTTGGAGACTGTCTCGCTGTATGGCTATAATACAGTATTTCTTGATGCCTTTTAGTTTTAATATAAAGGCTGGGACAAAGCACAGAATGTATGAAAGTTTTCTTTTGCCAAATCTTCTTTCCACCATTGTCCGCCTGCAAATCGTTATTTTGTGTTCCTCTGAGCTATACATTCCTTTTCTTCGTTCACCATTGAACCCAGTTTGAAATCCTTTTATATTTTTGGAGTTATGAAGACTGGATTTCTGTGTTGTGCTATGGACTGAATGTCTCTGCACTGATCATCTATTCTTTTGAAACATGACCATCTCTGCTCTGAAATGAAAATTGTCTACTGGACTTAAAGGTAATGTGAGCTCGACGTTGTTCAATATTTTGCTCATATATCACTTCAAATGGAAATTCCTCGTTAACAGTTGTACAAATCATACCATAGGATACTTCAACCTTCAAATATTGCAATAGAAGTTATGACCTCAAATTCTTAAAGATCAACTAAACTTATGAATTAAACTCAGCCACCTGGGATCAGTTTAGAACAATGTATTTATTCATGTTTACTCACTGTGGTAAAGCAGAAGAAAATGGTCTTGTGAATGTGCATTATGAGTAAATCTGCAGGTACTGAAAATCTTACATACTAGGCCTAGGTCTTTAATAGTTTGGAAACACAGACACTATTCATTCAAAGCAGAGGTGGTCAGTGGCCAATAGTCATCAACTTTTCTTCTGCATCTTAAACTGCACTTTTGCAGAGGACTGTATAAATTATGTGACCTTTGTAAAAAACTGCACTCGAGTACTGCCATACTGAGGATTGAGCTGCAGTCGCTGGGACCGAAACGCGGATATGGTGTTGCATTCAAGGTCCCTATGTTGATGTTGGCGTCCTTCTCTGTTGCTTTTTGTAATAAAGCTGTTGTTCCTATCACTCTGTGTCTGTGTTCATTTATGGGTGCATTATAAATACTCTACCAATGAATAAAGCAGAATAATACTTTACGTCAATTTTGTTATTTCATATTTCCCTGCTACTTTGTGCAATACATTCATAGTCAATATTATTGACCATAGGGGAGAGTGGGGTATATTGAACCACTCTTATATTTTGATAATACAACATTTTTATTTAAGATTGTAGATTTAATCTTCACATGATTTGAACTTGCCAGACAAAAAAATAGAAGAAAAAAGTGTTTTTTTGGCCTGATAAAAAAAAACGATCATAAAAACAAATACATGTTTTTTCTGATGTTGGTTGGTCATTTTGTTGGGTATAAACGCAGATTAATAACTTTTCTTCTTAAAAAAAAACAACACAACTATCTTGGTGTTTTCAAAGAAGAAAAATGGGCCAGAAGCGTTGGGGCAAATAGAGCCTCTGCTCCATAAGAAACAATGAATAACAAATTACAGACAATTTTAATGTTCAATTCTATAGCGTTTGCACTGTTTATTGGTGGTCCTGGGTCTAGTAGAGACAAGCAAATTACAATTAAACATTACATTAAATTATTTGAGGAGGTATAAAAATAATAAAAACAATTATGGGAAACACTAAAAGGTAAAAATAAAATAAAACAACTTTACACTGATGACGATTGGAAGGTAATCCTGATTGAGTGATAAAATAAAAATGATTGGTCGGTATTTATTTGGAAAGGCGGGACCATAGGCGGGACCATAGGCGGGACCATAGGCGGGACAGCCAATAAACATGGCCTTTTGGGGACGGTGTCTATGATCAGTGGGGCTGTTAATCCGGATCCACGCTCACCCACGCGCCACAAGTGGATTGTTACGTTTGTTTTAACTCTGTCCTTGATTTTGATTTCAAACCAAAGTGAGTGAAACACGGGATGTTTGAGCTGAAAAAGAGGAGAAGTCTGCCGCTGACCTTTACCAATGAGCCCGAGGACTTCAGGAGAGGAGCCGTGCGACGCAAAATGAAGAAGGGGGTCCCAGGTAACTGAGGAGGAGGGCGTGATATTAACTCTTCTACTCACTGGCCATTTACTATAGTCTGATTCTAACTCTTTCTCATGCTCTGTTGCGTATGATCTTTTTCACAACGGGTCAAAGTGGCAAGTGAGACGATAAAGGAGTTACGATTATGCTGTTCACATTATAAAGTCTAACCACGAAATTAAGACAATAATCCAGAGATGAAACAGTTGATCTATGAGCAGTGAGCACAGTTACATAAACAGTCATTTATGTAACTGTTTATGTGCTCACTGCTACTTGATAAAAAAAAAAACTAAAAGCAAAAACGAGCACATTTTCTCCAGTTTGGCATTACAGAAATCTTAAAGCATCTTGAAAAAAGAAGCATTAAAATAGTGGCGAATACAAGGATGAATGAAAAATTAAAAAAACAAAAATAAATCAACAAAAGAAAGCGATAACAAAGCCACAAAATATCCCCCCCCCCCCCCCAATTGAAAATAAATAAATAAATAAATATGAAAAAAAGTTTTTTTTAAAAAGCAACAAAAGAGTGACAATGTGACTTAAAAAGTGACGATCTGCTTTGTAGGCCTTAGCTTTCAAATGAGGCATTCCACTGTTGCTCTGAAGTCTAGAAGATTTAGGATTTGAGAAAAGCCGAACTAGAGAAAAAGGCGCTCGGTTAAAGTGCATATGACACATTAGACATATTTTTCTTTTTTTTACTACTAAAACATAGTTAACACGCCCCTCCTGGAATCGCCACCTTAACGTGGTGGAGGGTTTGAGCGCCCGAATGATCCTGGAGCTCTGTTGTCGGAGGCTTCGTGCCCCTGGTAGGGTCTCCCATGGCAAATCAGGTCCTAGGTGACGGGTCAGACAAAGAGCGGTTCAGAAGCCCCTTATGAGAGACCAACAGGCCCGGTTAGAACCATGAGGCCGTCCTTCTGTGGACCCACCACCTGCAGGAGGAGCCTTGGGGGCTGGTGCAATGTGACTTGGGCAGCTCGGACGGCTGCCCCCACGACCCGGCAACGGACAAGTGGAAGAAAATGGATGGATGGATAGTTAACACGATTATATTTAAAACAGTTTTCTTTAGTTTGGCCATTTTTTTATGATGTTTATAGTTTCACATCCTTATTGGACCCTGACAGGAAGTGACATAGAAGAAGGTAAGCAATTTTAAACTGTTGCCATGCAACCATGTTAAGTCAATGGGAAGTGAGTGAATCAAACTGCTTAAGCTGCTGACAGGAAGCTGCTGACACTCCCTGTCAGCAGCTTAAACATCCAAATAAAAATAAACTTTTCTGCCCAACATTTAGTCATTAAAATTGCTGCTTCAATAAAATAAAAATAATTATCATGCAACTGATATTCCTTCTGAATAAGTCATATTTTCAAAAGCATTAAAACCTGTCATATGCACTTTTTTTTATATATTCACTACTTGAAAAGGTACAAGCTGAACAAGTCTTTGGGTTAAACCTCCTAAAAGGCAGTGACGTGGATTACATCAGTTTATTTCCATTCACTCTGTAATGTTACTGTGTACACCAGGCACCGCTTTAGCCTCTTTGTGTAACTTCTTATATCTCTTTCTCCTGATTCGGCTTGGACTTTACAACGTTGTTTAACACCATTCATGAACTCCCCCTGCAACACATTAGACCCCAGTGTATCCCAGTAGAAGCAATGCTGTGCCCTTTTGTTCAAAGATGTGTTGCACCAATGGTACTGTATAAAGACCTATTTATGCAGTTGATACTGTATAAATTAGTAAATGCATAGATGTAGCCTAGAATATAATATTGCCAAATGTAGGGCTGGGCAATTAATTGTAATCTCCACTTTGGTCAATCTCGATACTCGTCATTGGACTTAATAATCGACAGGTTTACAGCCATTTCTTTGGCACAAACAGTACCTAGTTTGGGAGTTTGGACGGGACAATGGAAGACTCTTTTTTTTGTGCATTAAATGAGGCTTGATGAAAGCGTTTGTTTTTGTTTGAGCTGAGGTTTGAATAAAAGATTCATCTAGTTTTATGAATCGGCAAGATGTATTTGATTTATTATGAAAAAATAAAATCGAAAATCGAGATCGATCAATATGGGGAAAATAATTGTGATTATAATTTTTTTTTCAAAATCGCCCAAATGTTGCGCAAAAAAGTTCATTTTCCTCCTTTAGCAGAATCCGTTAAGTACTAATCAAAACAAATCTAATCACAATAGGACAAAGACGGCTCTGTTTATTTAGACAACATGACTCCCCAACTCAAAACCACTCCCTGAAGGTCAGCACTGAACCGTCCCTTCAGGCAGAAAAGACAGAAGTGAGAAAGCAGAAGAAAGTGGGCAGTTTTCCACATGACAAATGCGTCTGGCCCAGGTCCGGCACTAGGTTAGCTTTATCTCAAATCTGGGGGTAAGCGATTTGTTTTTACCTTCACCCAGCACATTTTCTTTCGGCGTTGCCCAAATCTAAAAGCTTCTCGACTGGAGCTTACAGCCTCATTTTGAAAGACCTACAAAATTGAGCTAAACGTTTTTGTTGCATTTTTGTTTCTCTGTTTCTTTGTTGCTTTTTTGTTTTTGTCGAGGTTTTTTGCCGTTTTTTGTTGTTGTTGTTGCTTTTTGGACGTTTTTGACGAAAACGAGGATAAAACCCCAATAATCAAGCAACAAAAACACGATTTACAAAAAAACAGCCACAAAAAAGTGACAGAAAGGCGACAAAGACGTGCCTGGAAAAAGCAACAATTACGCAATTAAAGAGCGACTAGAACGCAACAAAAAACGCTGGGAAAAACTACAAAAACAGGACAAAAAATGAGACGAGAAGCTTTTAGATTTGGGTAAATCCGAGCTGGAGAAACTGTTCAGGCGGGGGTTAAGAGTTGCTCCTACGTTGAGGAAAACCGCGTGTTTGACCATGTGTTTCTGTTTCTTGTTTCTAGACGGCAACGTGTGCATCTCCTACAGCTTTCGACAGTCGTTTGAGAGACACGGTAGAATCGGAACAAAGTCTGGGCGGGACCTTGAAGACCACAAGAGGAGTCCAGCTAAAAGATCTCTTCACAAACCACACGGTACTGCAGTCGTGTCAAATACTGTAATGTTGTTTCAGCATTCATAGGTGGAAAATGTTTGTTCCGTTTGTCTCAAGCAAAATGCACATTTATAAATATATAGTTGAGAAGTTTGTAGAGGTTTGACATTTTGGTCCGTTGAAAAAAAAAATAGTAGTTCTATTGCCCAATACCTGAATTACGGTTTGTGCAAAGTTTTACATGCTTTTTAGTAAAAGATGAAGGAATATTGTTTGTGTGCTTCTACTGTGGCAATGAGATATCCTAGGTTTGAGATGAGCTGTGTGTCCTGATTTGTTGCAGTGACTCTCCAGACACCAGGGAGGTCGGGACCACAGCATGTACTAAAGGAAGGCCCGAGTCCGATCCTGGGACCGAACGGATTCACCAACCCATCTATGAACTGCTACTCGCCCAGTCCAGAGAAAGCCAGTTTTCAAAATGGAGAGCCACGCACCAGTCCCGCCAGATTAGCGGCAGTATCTCGGAGCCCAGACCCCGTTCAAAAATGTAGGCGATACAGTGTTGGGAAGTACAGCCCGAAGAACAAAACGAGTCCTATTTCAAGGAGGCTGCGACCCCCTAGTCCTGTTCAAAGTAAGATGAGGACCTATACTCCAGCCAAGAACTCAAAATTCTCACTCAGACTTGAAAAAATCCCCAAGTTTGAAGAACAAGAGAAGGGCAAACTAAAGTCTTTGAGTGTGCCTGACTTAACGGCTTACCTGGAAGAAGGCAGGTAGGAATTAAAGTGTGTGTTCAGGGGTGAAACTTTAAGGATCATGCAATTCTCTTGATGTTGGGAAATGCCTGAAATATTGTCTTTATCTTTATTGTCCTTTTTTCAACAAATTGCTTTTTTTTTCTTCTTTTTTTTTTCAGTTCTTGTCCTGAAACGGACCGTTCTGTGCTGCAGCCCGACAATATTTCTGCTTCAGATGTTTTCTACCCAACCCAACTAAACAAGTCCTCAGAAGTAAATGTAAAGAAGCCAATCAATGACGCCGAAGTCCCTCTTACGAATGGACCAAAATATTACGGCAAATGGTCCGAGGATGTGACGATCAACAACGACCACAAGGAGGAGCCTGAAAATGAGGAGAAACTGTGTGTGAAAAACGGGGACAGTCTGGAACAAAAGCTGTACAAGATTGCAAATGAGTTTCTGCAAACGGAGAGGGCCTATGTGGCTCGACTGCACCTTTTAGACCAGGTAAGACCCGTCTATGCATATTTGGAGATATTTTGTCATAAAAAAAACAAAAAAACATTCCTGACATTTTCCCCAGGTGTTTTGCTCACGTCTGACAGAAGAAGCAAAGCAAGGATCTTTTCCTCCTGAGCTTGTCAAACACATCTTTTCCAACGTCTCCTCCATCTTCTCCTTCCACAGTCGGTTTCTCCTGCCAGATCTCGAGAACTGCATCAGCCTCTGGTGAGGGTTTATCGGCTGCATCGGGGGTTTGTTCTAATCTAGAGGTTGGAAAGACCCACTGGTGTGATGTTTGTCACGGGAGTTCCACTTCGTACTGGCCACATGGTGCACTTTCTGTTTTTAAACTGTATTATAATTCATTAGCAGGGCTGCATAATATATCGCCAAACGATAATTATCGGAAGATTAGGTCCCGCCATCGCAATAAGCCACAATGCACGTCTGATGGAGACATTTTCTTAAAACAAACTTAAAATGTAAAAAAAAATCAGTTTGGGCTATTATTAAGTTTTTGTGTGTTATTTTTTGACTTCTAGACCCTATTTTAGTATATTTAAATCTTATTTTGACACATTTTAATGTAATAACAAATGGCTTTTATTTGTTTAAATTGAATTTTGTACTGTGTTGAAATGGTTCAGTAAATTATTAGATTGATATTTAACACAAATACTGCATTATTTCCCACAGGCAGGTTAACTTGCCTATTAATTTGACCAGGTGTTTAACCTGGTCAAATTAATAGATTCAGGGCATTTAGTAAAAAAAAAAAAAGGCCTTGTTATAATCCCTCCTTTTCATTGTATAAAACTTCCTTGTTCAGGAATGACTGTCCCGGCCTGGGTGGCGTCCTGCTGCAGCTCGCGCCCTTCATGCGCATGTATGCAGACTATGTCCGAAACTTTGACAAATCCCTGGAGCTTGTGAGGACTTGGCGTGAGCGCTCCTCTGCCTTCAAGAACATAATACAGGACATACAGGTAAGTTTACAAACGAGAACAACACGGCAAATCCCTCCCCAACTATCCTTCAAAACAGAAGGAAAGATGCTTAAAATATCATACATTAAATAATAAAACTGAAACAGAAGGCAACGCAACTTCCATGTAACGTGAAAGAATGATTACCCCTGCCAGAGCTCTTTGCAAAAGCATTAGTGGTTTGTTTATTGGTTGACCGATTTTCAGGATTAGGAAGTACGGGACCCTGTGTAATTTTTAGATGCGAGTGCAGTTGCGCCAATCGGGCAGATTTTGAAATCCAGTAGGCTCCTGACGTTGGGTCAGTGCTGTTCCTCCTTTCTTGAATATGTTTTGTCCATGTAATACAATAATATACAAATAAATCCCATTCTCAAACAGGCAACATAATGAAGCTGTGCTCTTAGTTTCTTGTCTTTGGGTGTAATATTATAGCCACCCAGAAGAGCCTCTGAAGTCTCCGGGAAGCTGTGTGAAGATTTGTCCAAAAGTGCTCCCTCTGTTTACAGAACTGCTCTGCGTTGCACAAACACAGTTGCCCATGCATCCAAACAATACCAGATCAACTTAATTTCCCATCTTCAAAATGTGTCTAATATAATATGTATAAACTGTATGAAGCTACATTTGTATAAAAAAAGATACAGGTGACCTAGAAAGTCAGGTTCATAACATTTATGTTTTATAGAAGCATACATTAGTTGTAGTAGTTTTTTTTAAATTGTGTTGTAGCCAACACAATCGACTTGGTGGCGCAGCGGTTAGCAGTTGTGCTTCACAGCTAGAAGGTCCTGGGCTCGATCCCCGGAAAGGGCCTTTCTGTGTGGAGTTCAAGGTTTCCTCCAGGTACACTCGTTTCCCCTACCACTAAAAACATATGCAATAGGCAAATCCTCCAGCCTGGGGTTTTCTGACCATTAGCCTGGCTCCAAATCTAGACATGGGTCCCCGGGGGACTGACCTACGCCGGTTGACCTCTGCTCCTACACGTTGCCCCTGCAGCATTGAGGATGGGTCAAATGCAGAGAACGAATTTCCGTACAGGGATTAATAAAGTACACCTTAACCTTAGCTCCTCAAGCTACACGAAAATAAAAAAATTTGTGCATACTTTGCTTGTTTTAGCAGTTCAAATAATGTTTGTCAATAATACCTTGGCCCATTTTGAATACTGCTCAGAGGGCCAGCAATATTTTAAATGCAACTACTCCAAAGTGACCAGAGATTGCCTGAAGTGACACTACTTAAGCTTTAAACCAAGTTGCTTTTGGTGTATGGCTGACTGGTGCTCATAATTGCTGGTGGTCTATGATTGGACTGTGTTGTTAGAGTCTGGAGGTGTGTGGCTGCTTGACTTTGGAGCACCACATGCTGGAGCCGGTCCAGAGACTTCCTCGATACGAGCTGCTGCTGAGGGATTATCTAAAGAAACTACCAGAGGATCACCCCGATCACCAACCCGCTCAGAGTGAGTTGTAATGTTAGTTTTGTTCGACTTTCACATCATTGACTTGATTGCATTGTAGAGCATCATTACACTTTACTAACGTAGTCGATTTTTATCATAAACCTATTTATTGTCTCCTCAGAGTCATTGCAGACCATTTCCATGGCAACCATCCACTCAAACAGCGCCATCAAAAAAGCTGTACGTTCCCAAAACACACGCATTAAGATTACACCACATACACGGCAGCCTATTTATTTTTCTCCACTCCAACAAAATTAGTCAAACACGTTGCCCCTTTCTCTTTATTATGGTTTAACACTGATCTGTGCATATTTAAGGAAGGCCTGAGGAAGCTGCTGGAGATCTACGAGATGGTGGGAGAGGAGGACGTGGTCAATCCCACAAATGAGTTTCTGAAAGAGGGTCGTCTGGTCAAACTCGCGGCCAGGAACACGTCTGCCATGGAGAGACAGCTATTTTTGGTTAGGACTTTAAATGCCTGTATGAATAAGGAGGGCAGTCAATATATCTAGATTTTGAATCGTATGTAGATCCTCGGACCTGTGTTTTGTTTTAATTTAATACTTTTTCACCCCGGTCACAGTTCAACAACTTCTTGCTGTGCTGCTCGCCTAAGTTCAGTCTGGTGGGACAGAGGTACATGGTGCGCTGCAGGATCGGTGTGGACGGGATGAATGTTCAGCAGACCATGAATGAAGGCCATCCATTCTCCTTTCAGGTCTCTGGGAAGGAGAAGAGTTTGGAACTACAGGCCAAGTATGAAGATTCAAGAGACCTTTTAGACCTGATTTTTTTTTTTTTACATACAATAATTATTCTTGCATCAGCCTATTGTCACCATTTACTTTATGGAGGATAACTTGAGTTTTGTCTATGTGGAGCAGTCGATAATTAGATTTTTCGAACTCATTAAATGTGCTGGTAAATTTGGAGAGAATTAAACCGTACCGAACACAATTTTCTTTTCTTTTTTTTTGCAGTTCCGAAGAAGAGCGAGATGAGTGGATAAAGGTGTGTTAAATTGTATCTATTTTCTACCCACTTGCAACAAAAAAAGCATTTTTAAAGTTGAATTTTATTGTCCAGGCATTACAAGAAGCTGTCGTAATTTTCCAGAAGAAAAATGAAACTTTCAGAATCGCTGCCAAAGAGCTCACAGTAGAGGAGTCTGTAAGTTTGGTGGCATGAAGAAGATTTATTTGAAACGATCGCTGATGTGACATTGTGTTCCCTTTCCATGGAAAAGACGAAGGAGCTGGGCCGCCGTGCCCCGAAGTGGATCAGAGACAATGAGGTGACGATGTGCATGAAATGCCACGAGCCATTTAACCCTCTGACACGAAGGAGACACCACTGCAGAGCCTGTGGATGTGTAAGCTGTTACCAGAATTCACTCTAATGGCACAATCTTGTCTTTTTGTTAAACTTGTCCCGGTCTTGCAGGTTGTGTGCTGGAAATGTTCCGACAATAAAGTAGCTCTCGAGTATGATGGGAACAAACTCAACAAAGTTTGTAAATCCTGCTTTCTCATCCTGACCACGCAGAGAGGGGTGCGACCAAGGGCTGATGTGAGCCATAATGTTTCCAATGTATTCTTTCATTAGACCAGACGTTCTCACACTTGTAGATTTATAGAGTTGTCTCTAATCTAATCTTTTGGTGCTCCTTCAGCCAGAAACACCAGTATTTCCCAGTTTAATGAGCAGCTTCCAAAATTATGGCGACAACCCGAAGACATGGCAGAGGATATGGACTGTTCTTCCCAAAGATAACCCAACAGTTCTACACTTGTACGCTGCTCCACAGGTGAGGAAAATATCAGTGTTTTGGAGTTTCAAAGTGAGTCTGCTCTTGTGTATCTTGTCTATGGATTACTAAAAAGCATTAAGAGATATTTAGATAATGTGTATTTTTTTGCTTTAACCATAATTGTAAATTTGGCCGAAATCTCTGGAAAGGCTCGACTGGTTCGGGTCCAACCTTACCTTGGTATCTCAGGCTCTAACCCAATGGCCAAGTACTTCTGTCGATAATTTCACTTCTGTCTTCTATGCTTTCTTGTAGGACGTCAAACCCCAGTTCACGATACCTCTGCTCGGCTACACTGTGGAGGGATGTGTCCCGAAGGTTCACGGTCACGCTTGCTTACGTTTAACACAATCAAAAATCACTCACACTTTCTTCTGTGACGACACGGATCTCGGGGACCGCTGGCTGGCTGTCCTTAAGAACGCTACTGAGAACACGGCGTCTCCACGGACTGCCACAGAGCCCTGTAAGAGTAACGTAAGCGATGCTGGCTCCTGCTGTAGTGACAACTATGTCATAATTGACCAGAGTTCAATTAAATCCAATGAATGTGCTAATTGATAACTAATAGATTTTTTTTAATGTATTTATAGCCTATTGATTGTATGTCTTGAGAATCGAAGAGTAGTATCGGCACAGCAAATGGTACAGTTTTGCTCAAAAATGTACATACCCTGGTAGAATTTTTGACAATTCACAAAAGAATATGAAATTATTTTTTCACTCCTAGTTAGTGGTTGTGTGAAGCCATTTGTGGTGAAAACACGGAATTTGCTCTTTTTAAATCCATAGTGAAAAAATGACCCTGATCCAAAGTTTACATACCCCCGTTCTGTGTATTGCCCCCGTTAGCATCAATGATAGCTCAGTCTTTTGTGGTCGTTGTGGAGGAGGTTCTGTGTATATAAATCTAATGGTAAAGCGGCCCACTCCTCTTGATCATAAACCTTTTGATCAGGGTCATTTTTGGTACTTTTTTCATTATGATTTTAAAACGAGCAAACTTAATTTTTTTTACCATAAATAGCTTCACACAACCACTGTGAAAAAATACTTTTTGTGTTATCTTTTTCATATCAAAAATAGTCATTAAAAATGTAAAACTTGAGCACAACTATATCAATTGTCACAATTTTTTATTTATTTTTTTTGTCAATATTTTTCATGTTCACCTGCTATTTCATATTAAACCATTTTATTTTTATAAGCTGAACTATATACAACTGTAAATTTTTAAGCCCCTGATAACCAGCTGTTAGGCTCACCATCCAAACACTCGACTGACTGAAGTGTAGTTGCTTAATATAATTGTACAGATGGCATTAACTTCAGGGACTGTTTGAAATAAAATGCAATGTCATTGGTAACAGAGTGGTTTACAACACCTAACCCTAAACAGATTTTATTTTTTTTTAAAACATGAGTCAAATGTGATTCAGGTGTTTGTTTTTTTCCCAACACAAATCTGCACCGTTTGTGTTCAAGTCGTTTGCATACAGAAGTGGACGGGTTACTCGAGGAAAAATATCTCAAAAACAATACGACCTTACAATCCACACACCAAATAAAAATGTCCATGTATTGAATATTGTTCAACAAATTTGAGAGTTTTATTGAATGGAAATTGGATTACTACTCTCGAGTGAAGCACCTCCATACAGCCACCTCTGACAGGGACCATTATAAAACACATTCAGCTTTTTCCATCTCGTCACATGTCAGAGCAAATATTTACATCCAAATAATTTACAGAGGAATAAGACGGTTCTTAAATATACATGTCTCAAACAACATGGTGAAGAAAAGCACATTGTGTAGTGGTAAGTGAGGACTTTTTATTTTTTTTAGCAATCTACCCACTTCCTCATAGGTGATTTAGGAGTATTTATTAAAACAGGAATGTGACAAAATGTGCAATATCAGTCCTTTTTCTGACAAATAAACTTTGCAATCGTTTTAAAGCGTGTTACATTTATTTGTATATCCCGTCCACTCGCCTGAGAACATCTCCGTTTATGAAACTCTAAAACAATTCAGTCTTCGAGCAAAGCTTATGCTGTACGACAAGTAGCAGCGATAATAAAAAATATTTAATACAGTATGTTCAGTGTAAACGTTTTGAGCAAAGAATGTGTAAAGTTTGTTGTCTCAATACGATGTGACGTCACTTATCACTATAAAACAGTAATAGCAATTTGTTTTTTACATCATACCGTACATTCAAAATAGGTTAAAGTAATATTGTTTTTGATACTGTCGGCCCAGCCAACAGTACAGACTCCATTTCACTCATAACTTAAAATCTGCTAACCCTCTTCTGCAGCAGTAAATGTGTTTACAGACATGGTTTGTAAAGGCAGTTCGATAACATTTAATATACTATTGGAGTTAACTAATGGGACCTGATTTGGACACGGAGGCTTTCAGTTGAATGTGATTTCCAGCACTTTTTGTACTAAAAGGAAAATCAATTTTACACAAACACACACACATACAAGCGGACACTGTACAAAATGTATTTACAAAATGACTACCTTTCTTTCAGCTTTCATTCTGCCCATAATAGTCCCACAACAGGTAGTAGACCTTGTATCCTTGCTTTTAAGAACTGTTCGGAATCTGATGACAAGACCCAGGAAACAAAGATGGACAGAAAAGGCCTGTTGCTAAGTTCAAATAAGATAAATACTCATTATCTGTTATTATTGGTTGTTAATACAAGGCTTATTGCAACAAATTCAACTTTTCTCAGCAGTTTTTTTTTTTGTCAACTCCACAACTCACTTTCGAGACTTGGGCACCGCTGAAATTAATTAGTCTCTAGGAAGCCAGTGGTTCATCGCAAAATCAGCCCGTTTTTACTTTAAGGATTTCTCAGCTGCAGCAGAGTTGTTCGGATACGAGCAGCGTGTCGTAGCCGTATATCTCTAGCAGGTGGAGCAGGAACAGCCGGTCTCCGTGAGGGTCCAGTCCCATGGCCCTAACAGTCTCCTGGGTCAACGTGGGGTCAGTGCTGTTCGCAACTTCGCTCAACGTCTGGAAAATACGGTTGTTCTGCTCCAAAAAAAACCTAATGGACGAAATTCATTTGAAGATTCTTAATATGCTGTAATATGAATACCCCTTAATACCCCTGCTACAGTTTCCCCTGAGGCAGACTGACACGAGCGCGGCTCCAAACATTTGTGCCAACGGACTCTCCGGCCACCACCATTCATTCACGTTGGTCTATTGTACATGTTTTTAGTGATAGCGGAAACCGGAGTACCCAAAAGAAACCTATGCAGACATGGGGAGAACATGCAAAACTACAGAAAGATCGAACACGGGACGCTTTTCGCAACGCATTTTCCATTGCAGCCCCACGCCTTTGTAATCAGTTGCCTATCGAGGTCGTTTTTACGTCACTTAAAACACATTTTTTCAGCTGTAAAGTTTTCAAAGTGGTAAAATAAAGTTGGTCTGGCATGATGGTATGACCACTGCACCACCGTGTCACTAGTTCATACTTAACGCTGATTGTGATAAAATTATATCATCAAAATGTCACTTTTTATAATAGAAGGCATTGCATTTGTCAGGCTGTAACAATATTATGCTTAATTAGTGTTGTGGCATTGTAGCCGTTTATGTTTTAACTCAAGAGAGAAATGGTGGGATGTGTTTGGGGTGTTTTTGTCACTTAAGGTGCATTATGCGACTTTTTATGCGGAAAAAAATTTATGCATATTTTACCTTGTCGTACTGTATGAGTGGTCAGTATGATGCCTTTACTTTCCATCACAGTGGTCTCTAGGACGTTCCAGGATCAATTGTTTTGTAGGTTTTCTGGTGAGAGGGTCCTCAGTTGATCCTGGAGCATCCTAGAGGCCACTGTGATGGAAAGTAAAGGCATCATGCTGATCACTCATACAGCCGCTAGGTCACTACAAGGTAAAATACACAAATATCAACTTATTTTTCCACATAAAAACTTGCATAATGCACAAAAAAACATTAAAACTGTGTTCTTGCAAGTACTCTGATCTGTGTGAGCCCCGCCTATAATACCTCAACTCATTCATTCATATTGATTGATAAACTGGCTTCAACAGACATGTTAACTTACAGAATAAAGAGATCCTCTTCACTGGACACACAGTCTCCAGTCTCCTCTTGAGAGTACAGCAATAATTGTCTATAACAAAATCAAGAGTTATGGAGTATATCGTTATGTCTCGTTGGTTTATAATAAATTCATACTAGGAATACTCATAAATGTACCTTTGTTCAGTGAGTTTGTAATATTTGTCCTTGTCCGCTGCGCTGAGTCGGAGCAATGGCTTCAGTCCTTCTCTGTACGTTTTTACATTTTGATTGTCCACATAAACATCGTACAGGTCCTTCTTCTCCTCAAAAATCTTCTCTGTAGTGCCTAAAGGTAATGCAGATCATTATCTCATCCATATTTAACCAGCATTTATTTACAGTAAACATTCAGTTTTCTTACAGGCAACGTAGGAGAGCTCATTTTCCAGTGCATTTATATCAGCCACATTTACATAGAAAAAAGGCCTGAACTCGGGTACGGCGACTCCAATTCCAGGGATGGAGATGTTTGCTAGACAGCAGCAGCAGTAAACTGTAAAGAGATGGAGGAAAAGATAAATATGATGCAGTTAGGGGATCAACGAGAGAAAACATTTTAAATATAGTTTAAAAAATGTCTGTTCATTAACATGCACCATCCCAATATAAATACATGAATGAAGTGAAATAAATAAAATCATTGCACGACAAGGCCAGAACAAGGCAGAACTAAACTCGGACAATATTAAGGGTTAAGGGGGAATCTTACTTGTGCGCCACTGTTCACATGACTCAAGTCAACAAAGGCACGTCACACACGGTAATCAGTAATTGTGGTTTCTCACTGGTGTGCCGCATGTTGCATTACTGTATAGTGTGGCCTCACCTCTGTAGCAGACCACTCCCACCGGCGGAGGGGAGAAGATGAGGATGCGTCTCCGGAGCAGAGCCAGTTTCCACAGCACCATGATCTGTTCCCCAAAGAACCGGATGAACTGGGACATGCAGCCTGCGGGATGAGTTATCTGTAGGGCAGGAATAGAAATGTGTTTGTAGGATTTTATTTTTAATCATAAATCCACCCTCATTGTTTGCCTTCGGTCTTACCCAAAGCATCAGTACTACTACAACAACTACTGTCTTGCACACTCGCCTTTGCAAAACTCAGCCGATATCTCAAATATAAATTGCATCTACACATTTATTTACACAAACAGGGGAAAGTCATTGTATACCTTCATCTCAGGGTGCATGCTGTGGTTAATGACGGCCCCCCAGGCATTGGCTGGACACGCAGTTACAATCCCATCACCACCAGGAGGCAGCACTGCTCTTTTATCTTCATAAAAGGCCTCTAGAGGGGAGTAGTGGCCTGGCGTCTGTAGCTGAAGTCTGACGACACAAAAGTAGAACAATGTATCACTAAGGCTAATATACATGTTAATAGAACAGCTAGTAGTAAAATCAAGTATAGATATTTGATAAAAAGTTTGAAAACGTTTTCTTTAACTATCAAGCTTGCATTATATTATATTTTTTTAGTGTAGCACAGTATGACAGAAATACAAGGAAGAGCTCTGCGTGACATAAACACGCATTCCTAAATATCTTAATCACCCCGTGATGAACACTAAGCCCTTTATATTGGAGCAGACGGCAGCCATGATGGACACAGATGGAGAATGTAGAGCAGGGATGAGCCAGCTCGCTAGAGGCCCATCTCAGGACAGGAGGGCAGAACAAGAGAAAGATCAGGGGTAAGAATGAGGGAAATTATAAACAAAAATTAAAACAAATTAAACACCAGTCAGTGTTTAATAAAATCATAAGAATGTTCTTCGTTCCCTCAGATTAATCTCATCTTATCCCTCCATACCCCATGAACTAAAACCTGACCAGGCTTAATCTAAACGTGGTATGTTATGGACAATGTAGAGAGATCGTTATATTGTGACTCCTCAATAAAGCACGGTCAATTAGTTTACTTTTCCGTACCCACTCCTCCTATTGGTCAAGTTGTGACAGATGGATTTCGTCCGTCGCAGTGAGCCGTCAAAATTATGTTTTAGAAACCGCTTAAGACAACATCAAGTTTTAAACAAGTAGTCAAATCTGGCATCAACCCTCATAGACCCACCTCAGGATGGAAACAGAGTAGCTTAATACAATAGAGGTCCAAACAAGTCATATTACTTTGGCAAGGAGACTGAGAAGGGAAAGAGACCGAAAGTAGAGAGAAATGGGAAAAAGGAACTGCAGAGAAAAGCAGAACTGCAGAGTTTGTCTGAAGTCATTGTCAAGTTCAGTCCTGGTTTATTCTCTAACCCTTTAAACTCAGGTCAAAGCCTGAACTCATTTGTTAATTTTACTGGAATATAATAACCATCCCTGTAAATGTATAATGCTGAATACTGTGCTGTAATGAGGTTAATACACTCAAACAGTAATCTTGTACGCGGATTGTTGAATCTCAAAGTATTACTGTATCACTGCAGCAGGGGGCGCTCTTACCTGACCTGATGCTCCAGGAAGCTCATGTATCTGTACAGGAGTGTGTATGACGGAGAGAGGATGCCCACGGACTTCATCCTCGCCCCTCGCTCCACTGTGCTTTCCACCGCCATGTTGGCAAAGCATGCCAGGCCAAAGTAGCTGCCTTTTCGGAAGTAGCTAAAATGGCCACACAGGGAGCCAAAAGTAATAATTACTGCACATGTCACTGAACACACAGGCCAAAGAGAGGTATTTTTGACAAAGAATACAATATAACATCATCCAAGCAGATACAGTCCCAAACAAAGGTTTAAGACCACTTGAAACATTGCAAAAATGCACATTTTGCATGGTTGACTCTTAAACTCTTATGCAGCTCAACAACCCAAACATGTTCACAACCAGAATCTCTTTTTTGTCTTTGCCATCAGGACGTCATAACAGTGGGAAAACGCGACAGAAAATGACACTTCATGCACAGATTTGGCTTTTAAAAAGGCATGTGGTCCTAAACTCTGGATCAGCTGCAAAATATGCAATAAAAGGTTCACTATTTTTATTTTTTGTGTCACTCCCATTTCCTCTCGTTGCATTGAAGTTCTACTTGGGACCTTGTTAAGATCCAACCATGCAAAATGTGATTTTTATTTGCCATTTTTTAAGTGGTCTTAAACTTTTGATCAGAATTGTATAAGCCTTAATTTATAAACATAAATGTTACTTTTGAACATTGAAATGCACAGATCAGGCTTGACATTACCCCCCAGTCCCAATTATTAATTTCTTATTTGTGACTTGGTACAAAATGTGCAAGGCAGACTGAGAGCTCACAATCTAATGCTTGTTTCAATGTTATGTAATGTCAGCGGTCACTTTTATATAGTGCTTTTCTACCTACATTAGCCACTCAAAGAGCTTTACATCAGGGAACCACTCACCCATTCACACCCATTCACACACCAGTGTCAGACATTGAAGGCACGTTGGGTGAAGTGTCTTGCCCAAGGACACACCACCAGCAGTGTACACCTGCATGATTATTAACCCTCTATTTTAGCACAAATACTAAAATATAAACCATTTTAGTATCTGTGCCACTGGCGCCCAAGACAATGACTTTGAACTAACTAATGTTTTAAAAAAAGTGGAAATACTTACATAAAATCGGTGGAGACCCGGTGAGATCCACTGGCTATAGCCTTGAACTCCACTCCCTCCAGGTCCATGTCTTTGGGCAGACACCACTCCAGCATGTTCCCTACCACAAGAAAAGGAATAACGAAACCATCAATAACTTACAGAGTTAGAGAAATGATAAAGAAGGCCCATTATTAAGGCCTCGTCATGTCACTGATTAAGATGTGACGAAGCTAAAATGTTTTCTTGGCAGTTCTTTGTATTTCAGCTGACGTCCAAATGGCAGCTGAGCAAACACAGGAGCAGGAGAACGAATGACTCACAGGCAGACACAGACGTTGGGTACAAGAAGGCAAAGCCTAATTTTTTGAAGATATGGCTAGCAAGTATTCACCAATCAACTATGGTCATGCTAGAGCTGGGCGATTCCCCCCCCCCCCCCCCATTTTAAACAAAATAATGGCGAACTGTAAATATATTTTAAATATATATATTTATTGTATTTAATGAAAATGCATCAACATAAACACAATTTCAAAGGCAACACTTTCTCTAACTGAAAAGTCACTGTGCAAAAGATTGTTATACATCCAAATTATTTATACTGTATTAATAATAATAATGATGCCTTGCACTTGTAATGCACTTTACAGGCCTGTATTACCAAGTTTCTCAAAGCGCTACTAGTGTCGTCATTATCCAGACTCGGTGGCGGTACGCTATGGTTGTAGCCACAGCTGCCCTGGGGTAGATTGATGGAAGCGAGGCAACCAGTCAGTGCCATCGGCCCCTCCATCCAAAATCAACCACTCACTCACCACATTCGCCAGGCATCCTGGTGTTACCAAACGGTCTCCCATCCAAGTGCCGACCCGGCCCTTCCCTTCTTAGCTTCCGAGGTCTGACGGGATCGGGCAGAGCAAAGGCAGCTATTGCTGCATTTCAATTGAGCTAATAAGACAAAAAATCCTGAGGTGGGCTCTGCTCTTCTTGGCACATTTATACAGAGAGGGGGTCAGAGAGCAAAACAAATCTAAATAAATAAAATATATTATAAAAAAAATACTAACATTTAAAAAAGAATCGATTTGACCAACTCGATTTTTAAATCAAATCGATTTTTTCCCCCAGCCCTAGGTCATGCATTTTTAAGTAATTTTTAAGAAACAACTAAACTCTGGTTTGCATTTGCATTTTCTCTGAAACAGTTAACGAATTGTCAACTAAAGCTGTATCTTGCAGTAGCTCCTTAAAGTTGTGTACCTTTTAGGGAGTAGGAACATGTGATTCTTAGTAGCAAGTTTTTTTTCTTAACAGTGACGAAGTCTGAGCTGAAAGATATTGATTGGCTGAACAGAACACGCTGTTGTTTTTATTGGCATTAACAAAACATTTTTTGTTTTAACCTTTTAACTCCCACCTGAGCCGAGCACATTTTCTTCAGTTTGGCTTTACTCAACTCTAAACGCTTCTTGAAAAAAGTGCCAAAATAGCTACAAGAAGCAGAAGAAAACGAGGATGAAAACGCAACACAAAAGTAAAATAAGTGACAAAAACCCCACAAAAGGACAACAAAAAAGCGACGGGAGCGCAGAAAAAAATTACTAAAAAAAACAGACAAAAAAGTGACAACACGGAAGGATCCGTTTAGATCAGTTTTGTAGGCCTTAGCTTTCAAATTAGGCCTATAGACTGTAAGCTCCAGTCTAGAAGCTTTTAGATTTGGGTTAAGCCGAACTGATGAAAAATGCACTTGGTTAAGGGCAAGAGGTTAAAGATTCAGATTTTCTGCTTCCATGGTGTGAGTTTCACAACAGAAAAGACCAGACATGTCAAAACATCCATGAAAAATCAACAATGAGGTAATCATCAAAAATTCCAATCACATTTGTGTGTCTTTGTGAGCCTATACCACAAATAGGATCTACTCACGTTTCAATGATTGATTATATAGCAACAAGTATTTTTGTTAAAATTTTGAACACATGAAACCTAATCGGACTTCCTGTACTCTTGATCTATATATTGATGATCAGACGGATAACCCCAATCTATTTCCCCAGGACATGTAACAAATTCCTAATTAAAAATGGATAAGTTCACTCTGCCAATGGCCTGATTGATCCCCTCAGAATAATGCCATTAGACATTTCATTTTACATGTTAGGACCATGCAGAAGATTAAGCACTGCCAGCAAAGGCCACACCTGTAGTGCAGCAAAACATTATGATCCCCCCTAACAGTAGGCCTTTTGTGCATACGTCTGGTGGCTTATTACCAGAACAAGAAAAAAAGAAAAAGAAAGAAAAGACAGACAAAAATAATTTGAAAAGAAAAAGAACGAAAACTAAAAAAAACTAAATTATGTTGGCTAAATGCAAATAACACATTCATTGTGTGCTCTTACTGCTGGTCTTGTTTTTTGTACCTGTTCCTATTTGACCGTTTCGAGTACACGATCTTAATTGATTAAAGTCTAGTGATAAGCACACACATAGTGCATCATCTCACCTGTTCTGGTATTGAATGTAACCACAAAGACGGACACAATCTGGTCATGTTCCTCCCATTTCACCATGCTGTCCTCCAAGGCCACCTCGTTGGCGGCGGAGTCCGACAGAAAGCCCTCCTCGTCCGGGCGAAGGGCTTGGTCAGTGCCCGGTGGGTTACTGGGACCCCCGTGCCCGCCGCTCCACCCAAGCCCAGGCGCGACAGAGCGGCTGTTGGAGGGGCTCGACAGACAGTCCTCTACAGCGTCTCCTCTGGGCTTCTCCGCCGATGGAGCCTCCTCCCAGTCCAGCAGAGGGGCCCTGTCCGACCGCTCCATCATCCCGGTCCCACCTCGTCTGTCTCACCGCGGACTGGATTAACGTCTCAGCCGCCAGCCAGCGTCCATCCGTAGATTATTACAACTCAAATGAAACACAGCATTATAGAGTATTAATTAACTGACTACACCTACATAATTCGCTGAAACAACCAAACGTCTTGAGGTTTTCGGTTTTACCTATAAAATCTATCTCTTTATTTGCAGTGGTCATAAATTGTCTGCTGTTTAGAGAAGGCAACTCCTTGATGCCGCTGCTGTACCAGCTCCCCGAGTTACGTTCACAACAATGTGCCCCCTATTTGTCACCTCTCCTTGGTCGAATCACCACAAGCAACACTTGGAAACGCTAGTCTCCTATGTGCTTTTGAACGCAGCTCATGGAGTACTATGTAAACGGAATATCGTTTTGAAAAAGCAGATTCAATACAACTGCTTAAATAATAATTTATAACTAAACCCAACCCACTTGACTAGAATACATTAATAGCAATTATAAGAATACAGGGAATAATCCAACTCTTGTTTGTAAGTGTATATCGCAGGTTCATTTGTTGAATGTGCGAAACTTCACCACAGCTAGACCGGTAGCGGTGACGTTTCTAGTGACACGTCGTCGACCACACGGAAGAAAAAGCCTGCTGATATTTCCTACCCAGCTGAATTTGTAATCTTTGTCAAAATGGGTGAGAATTACATTGCATACTCAAAAATCTACGTTACCTTGAATTCAGACTCAAAACAGCTGTTTTTAAACGATCAGTTAATTATGTTTTCTTGTTATCTTCAACGCCACACAACAACATTGCAACGAGCAACTACTATCAAGCTCATAATGCTATCAGCTAAATTCACACTTGTGCTGGGATTTAAACATTCAGGCTGTGTGTATTTAGAAGTTTAACAGGGAAACAAACAAAGTGATTAAAAATAGGGCAACGTTGTTTTCTCAAATCCATGCTTGTTTCAAAAAATATCTATTATTGAATGTCGGGTCTAGGATAAGAGCATGTGTTGAGAATCAACGAAAAAGACCATAGACGTATTGTGTGTTGGACGTTTTCATTTCCATTTAGCGCCTTTACAACCTCTCACGTTTTAAAGACCTGCCGGACGTGTATTCTTTAAAACTAGTAATTACCTGACCTTTGATGTTCTTATTTTTGTCTAAGAAAATATACATACAAAATTGAGCTTTAAATGATCCTTTTCACAATCGATAATGTTTGTATCCTTCTAGGTGGTTTTTTCTCCAGTCTTTTCTCCGGCCTCTTTGGCACCAGGGAGATGAGGATTTTAATTCTTGGTTTGGATGGAGCTGGGAAGACAACAATTCTGTACCGTCTGCAAGTCGGAGAAGTTGTCACAACCATTCCCAGTATGTTCTTAATTCTTGATGACCTAGATTCAGATTCGTTTTATTAACTATTTGCAGTAAAACCACGTTGGGAAAAAATGTGCAAAGGAGCTCAAAGTACAATGTCAACACATTAAAGGACACAATATATAAACAAACAAATGCCACATAAAAAGCTTTAGGGTAAAATACTGTACAAAGAAATGTAAGTGTGTTAAAGTGTCTTGTTTAAAGTGATCACAGCTTGGGAAAATAAACTGTTAAAATGGCGATCAGTAGAACATTTGACAGCGAAACCTTTCCCCAGTGAATAATCTCAAAAAAGGCCCCTGCTGTGTGGCCCGATGCATCATTAGCAAGTTGTAGAGCTCAGTTTAAGAGTCGAGCTTTATATGTGGCCTCCAGGAGCGGCAAAGTGCTGCCAATGGTCCTGCTGGCTGAGGGAACCAGTTTGTTCAAAGCCGCCTTCTCTTTCAGAGTGAGACTACCAAACCACAGAGTAATACAACTGGTTAGGACACTCTCAATTACATAATAGTAAAAGTTCAAAAGAATCTTAGTATTTTGAGGTGCTTTCTTGGCAGTGTTAGTAGTATTAGAGCTCCAATTTAAGTCATGACTCATGAGTAACTGTCACACCCGAGAATTAACATTTCTCAACATCCTGCACATTAGAATCATGATGTATTGTTAATAGCAATTACCATTGATTAGTTATTTATGTAATTTGCCCCTTTAGTTCCAAAAATAAAATGGGGTTTTGTCTTTTTTTTCCTCTTTTGCAGCAATTGGTTTTAATGTAGAGACTGTTACATACAAGAACTTAAAGTTTCAAGTGTGGGACCTTGGAGGCCAGACAAGTATTCGGTAAGAAGTACACTAGGAGTGGTTGTGCCTTAAGAGGTAAATGACAAGTACTTTAGTCTGTTCTCTCATCACTCTTCCTTTCTTACACAGACCATACTGGCGGTGCTACTACTCAAATACAGATGCAGTCATTTATGTTGTGGACAGCAGCGACCGTGACAGAATGGGGATTTCAAAGTCTGAGTTGGTCGCCATGTTGGAGGTTGGTGCACTTTATACATTTTTTTTTAGAATGTTGTTACCATTCTCACCCCTCTTCCCCCACCCCCCGCTCCACAATCAAGGATGAGAGAAATCTAAATTCAAACCATTCACATGGTTTGACAAATAAAAAATCTTGAATCCATTGAAACAAAGCAACAAGCACACTGTATTATTATCCATGATAAATATTAAAATAACATCTTGTTTGAATAATACAAATAATAATAATGCATTGGTTTTATATCAGGCCTTTTCTGGACACTCAGACACTTTACATTGCATTATTCATTCACTCCATACTTGGAGGTGGTAAACTACTATTGTAGCCACAGCTGCCCTGGGGTAGACTGATGAAAGCAAGGTTCCCAATCTGTGCCGTCGACCCCTCCCACCACCACCAATCACATACTCACACATATAAACACACAAGACGGTTCCGTAAATAAGTGGACCTTTGTTTGGGCTCCTGGTTTTCTCTGTTAAAAAATATTATAATTCAGTTTGTGGCAGTTTGACTGGAAGTAACTACCGGTAGTTATTTTGAGTAGTTCTGTCACTCAATACTTTCAGTAGTATTTTCAATAAGTACCTTTTTTACTTTTACTTAATTAATTGGGTCTCCACTTTTCGTCTACTTGAGTCAAATTTATTTAAAGCAACGTTACTCTTACCCTCAATGTGTTTTTAACCTAGTTAAATACAGGTAAAAAAATAAATGAATATAACATTTTTGCAACAGCAGCTCAAGTGGCAATTGTTTGCATTATATCCAAAAGTTTAGTTGTGTCCTTGGGCAAGACTTCCCAGTAAGAGGATACGAGATACTGGCTACAGAAGCAGCCAGAGTAGGAGTATAGAAGAGCATTTATTGATCATTTAATTTTAAATGCAGGAAGAGGAGCTGCGGAAAGCCATCTTGGTGGTGTTCGCAAACAAACAAGACATGGACCAGGCTCTCACCCCCACAGAAGTAGCGAAGGCACTGGGACTTCCTGCACTCAAAGACAGAAAATGGCAAATCTTCAAGACTTCAGCCACTAAAGGAACAGGACTGGATGAGGCCATGGAGTGGTGAGTTTTCATTTTTATATGAAGGGCATCTTACCGTTTACCTTAATAAATCCTTTTCTTAGTCCCTCTGGGGGTAAGTGTTAATGGGATGATTGGGGGGTCTTTCATCTCCCCTTGGTGTCTGGCCAGAAAACCATAATTGCAACTTCGCTGCCCCGGGTCGGAGCAGCAATACACACTAATGGAATCACGAAGAAGCAGCTAACGGGCAAAGCTAACTGTGGGCTAGCGCCACCTAAACAGTATTTACAGTGAAGTTTGAGTGAGCAAAAATTATCTCAATTCTTTGTCTTTTCTGTCAGCGTAATATTTACTCTCACTGACGATAAGTAAAAAAAAAAGCGCTACGGTACCCACGTTACTTAGTACTGCTTTAAATTTGTTGACACCTGGACTAAACATTGTAAAGAATTACCAAAGAAAACAAGGTGAAGAATGAATACAAACGCAGAAAGAAAAAAAACTAAAGAGATTAAAGTGATACATTTAATTAAAAAATACAAACTTTTTGTTTCTGCACAATTGAACCAGTAAATTTGTTTTAATTGAAATCAAAATAACTATTAATCACCCTATTCATTATTCTTTAGAACCAGTCAAAACCACATCTGTACTTTGTGTTGACCTAACTCTTTCTGCGTCCTCAGGTTGGTGGACGCTCTGAAGAGTCGACAGTGAAGGCCTTCCCTTCTTTTTTGTACATACGACCTCTGATCTAATATATGCCCCTTCTGACTGGCCATCTTTCTCTATTCCCTCTTTGTTTTATTGGACCCATGATTGCACTCCTGGCCATTTGTTTTCTCTCTTCAACTTCGAATCCATCAAAGCCTTGGTCAGCCTTTGCATAAAGTCAATGGCCTTTTTGAACTGTGAACTGAGAAAGAATTGAATCTGCAGAAATGTCCGGACTGGGATGGCGCACACTACAGTAAACCCTTTACTTCAGACACTGGATAAATATATTTGATAGAGCTTTTTTGAACTTTGTAAGCATATCAGTTTAATCAAATCCTGCCTTTTTAAAAGTAATCAAACATGCCAATTCTTGTCGAGGTGTGGCATATATACTACATTCAAAATGTTCAATGCAATACAATATTTGATTTATTTGCTCAGGCCCGAAATATTGTTTATCGACCTTGACATGTTATGCCCCATTAGAAAGTTTAGAATCTTTACAATTGAATGGACCAAGTCATTTTACTGGCAGAGTGAGTTAATCAAAATCTGTACAACTAGTTTGCATTTATTAATAGGATGTTTGCATAAAATGTTTGAACTGCTACCTTCTAAAGCTGATATGTATTGGCTATAGGTATTTCCAACCCCTGAAGTATTGTTATTGGACCCATAATTTTATCGGTCGGAGCCTTTTGTGTAGGCTGCCCTGTATTAGCAAGATACTTTAAGCCCCTCCAATTATATCTTCCCCTAAGCCCACAGACAACTGTTACTGTAGCTTGTGTTTTTTACACTATAAACACAGTAAATGCAACGCAATGTTTCCTTTTGATTATATTTTCTTGCGTGTTTTTTGGACTTTTCTCCAAGTGCTGCTTTGGCATATTGTTGTCATGCAACATTAATTGTATGCTCAAAGTTTTATGGTTTGCATATTTATATCTGCTTGTACAGTAAAACGTGTTCTCAGTAAAATGTGATTAACACCTTTGTGGCCTTGACATTTTAATTCAAAACATAACTGCAAAAGAAATGAAGCATAATCAGGGCACTTTTAATAATAGTAAACCATATATCAGAAAACACAGGTTTACGATGATTAAAAGTGCCTTGAATATGGTTCTGTATTTCAGTTATGTTTTGAAATATATATATTTATTAATATGCAAAGCAAGCATTTGTGTACACTTCACTTGAAGGATCTTTAATCTTAATCTACTCACAATGAAGTACACTGAATTCAAGTTGTATCACCTACAATTATGACAATGGGGATCGCAATGATTTTCAAGCTTTTGAAAGCACTACAGTAGCTTTCCCTTCCCAGTACTTGGCTACCCACTCTTACCACAATAGCCATAGCTACTGGACAATACAATGGCCTGTTTGACTGCCTCAAATTATCTTTACAGTATCTAAAAAAGTACAAAACTCTCAGGAGTCACTTAAAAACTCAAAACCAAACAGCATCTATATTAAACAATGAGGCATAATGTTCTGAAATTGGCATTTTTACACTGGTAGTTTTTCCTCAATCTGACACAACCTACTTGTACTTGGGAGTACCAAAATAGTTTATGCCTTAGAGTATCTCAATATGGAATCTACTATCACTGTATAGCATTACAGATTTAAAATTACTTCAGCTAAGGCACACACCTTTCACCTTAGTGTATACCCAAAGCTGAAGCGATAAAATACAATAATCTTTCGACACTGTACAATTTTAGATCATAATCCATGTATATTATAAGAGTTCCAGAAAGTCTAATGTGGTTTACAGGTCAACTTGAAGTCCTTGTCTGTCACTTCACCATGGCCAGGTCCTTGAGTGCATGACTCCTTTGTTTCTTGGCCTTATATCCAGGTCGGAGAAACTCGATCTTCCTTTTTTTGGCTTCAATTTTGTTCTTGTGCTTTTTCAGCTTCTTTTTTGCAGCAATGTCTGGGTTTGCCACCGCCTAAAGACAAACATAAATGTCAGCCACATACTTTGCCAATAAACAGGTTGAATATATTAAGAGCAGGAATTTAAAAAAGGTCACAAGTAACATATTCGAGACTAGATGAGGCTTGTAAAAAGTCTTGCTGACTCACATACTACACCATACAGTGCAGGTTAAATGGAGCAGCCCCAAGCAAATGAGTCAATCACTAGGTTATATTACTGATATACATTAGTATTTATTAAGAATTTATTTTAATGAAAGTAAAAAGAAATGACATAACTCCTTTTATTACATGGTTATTACGTCTGTACCTGCAGTGCCCTGTGCCTCTTGCGTGCAGCTCGTCTCTGGGAGAACTCCCTCTGAACGGCAGAAAAGGCCAAAGAGAAGTGCTCCAGTCCCACTTGCTTCTTCAGCAGTTCGATCAGCTCCTGGGCCAAGTTCTTCAGGGTTGGGTCTGAATGGAGAGGGTCATATTACAGGGGTGCATGTGGTTTTCAGATTGTGGAATGATGTGTCCCTTTCTTAGATAGGAAACGTTCTTGAATATTATATAAAGATTTCAAAACATTTCAGAAAATAAAAAAATCTGAAATGTTGAATTTGAAAAAGTGAGAAGTTCTTATACCCCAAACTTTAGGTGTATCATATTTTCACTGTGTGAGACATTCTCTGATGATCGTACCTTGGTCTGCATATGTGCTGTCCAGCTCTCGGTACAGGGGGGTGATGATAGTCTTGAGATAAGGACCCAGACGCTCTTTGCCCAAATCCATACCAATCGCTCCAAGGAATTTAAATACACAAGTTCTCTGTAGGAAAAATTAGAAACTTTAATAGCACAAGTTATCAAACATAGATCTACTGTACCTGTTGCTGTGAACTGAAACATTACCTTAAGAGGCACTTTAGGTGAATATGCTGCTTCTCTTTTGGCCATTAGAGACAGTTTGTTTATGAGCCACAGAAGTGAGGGCGGCCGGTCATCTTTGTCCTCTGCTTCTTCTCTCTCCTCTTCCTCTGCTCCATCCCCGTTCTCTGTCTGCTCCTCTCTTTCCTCTGATTGATCTTTCTCCTCTGTGCTTATATCCGACTCAGGAGAAATCAGGTAGATTATTTTGCCGACAAAAAGTAAGTTCTTGATGACCTGAAGACAGAGTAGTGTAGATAAAGGCTCATTAGAACAAATCAGAAGCTTTGTGTTTAACTATATTACAAAACAGTATGGAAATCAACAATCACATAGACTTCTCAAAATGTGTTTTGTAAAAGGGACACCCGCAAGCAGTCCCTGAGTTACCTGCTCCCCAGAAGTCAGGTCCAGGTATTTCGACTGGAGCTGATAACAGAAAGCCAGTGCCAACTCTCTCATCTAGGAAGAATACAAATCAAATTACCAGTGCAGCGTGATAGCCCAGCAGTTAACATAGGCAAGGCTAGTTTATTTGTACTTTACTTTTACTTTATTTGTTTATTAAGAGAGGAAAGTCCACACTTGGTACAGACTCGGTACAGTTGCTTATTGTAAATGCACCAGATTTAGCCATGGGCTACTCTCCATTCATAGTCCTCATACATTTAAGACAACAATTTGTAGAGCACAATTCATACACAGGGTAATTCAAAGTGCTTCACAGTTAAATAAAATCCAAGGCGGCAGATAAAATGAATCCATAAAACATCAATACAAAAATGTGTTCATTACAATGACAAGCAACAGTGCAGATACAATACGTTCAGTTGTCAAATGCACGGGTAAAAAGAACTGGATTTCAACCTGGATTTAAACATTGTCAGAGTTGAGGCCTGTCTCACATCCGCATTACAATGAAACGCAGCCTCACCGTGTTTATTATTGACTCTGGGAACAACCAGGAGACCCCCGACTTGAACCAGAGATTCCCACCAATTTTTCTCATTTCTGAAGTAAGCGCTGAAGGCAGCGCTCAGGTCCAGCTGAACAAAAACTGAGACTTTGCACTGCCTTTGCAGAATGTCTCTCCGTACTGCTCATCAACCGATTTCACAATAAACTGTTCATAATGTCCCAAAAATTCATAAAATAAATAAAACTGTCCGAGTGCATTTCTTCGGCTCTACACAAATCTAAAAGGTTATATAGGCCAGTGTAACGCCTCATTTGAAATCTTCAAAATGGACCTAAACAGATCTTTTTCCTCACGTTGTTGCCGTCGTCTCGTATTTAATGATTTTTTCAAGAAGCTTTTAGATTTGGGTAATTCCCAAATGTGGTTGGTTCAGGTGGGGGTTAAGAGGTTAATATAATATATACTGATACAAGCAACTACGAGATTTTACAATATATACTGTACTTTTGGTGCAACATAAGGACATAACTTACAACAATTGATATGTTTAGTGTGTATTATGTATCATACTGTACCTTCTTATCGAGTGTTTTGGAGAGGAAGACCCTTGCTGCTGGTTGGTCTGCACCCTCGGTGCCGTCTCTCCGGAGGGTGAGCAGTTGATCGGGCTGCTGTACCGCAAACAGTTGACCAAAAAGCTGCGAGGCCGTGAGCCACACCCATGAGTGCGGGTGCCGCAGGTGGGCTTCAGTGTGGCCTGTGGAGAGACAGTGAGTAATAAATACAGGCGTTCTTTGTTTGCAAATGAACAAGAAAAGCGTTTCAACTAAAAAAAAAATATTACGATTGTTGGCACTTACTCCAAATTTGAATCAATGTTTCAGGATACGCCGCTAGCTCCAAAAGACCACAGTGACAGCAGAGTTTAGTGATGAGTGTAAGATAGCTAAACAACAACCGGTCAGCTCCCCTCTCCTCCTGCTCCTCCTCAATCTATAAAGAAATAACACCAATACAATGTAATATCATCAGTTACTGCAATCAAGTTGTTGTTTTTTTATAACTGGATGGCCTTACGTCTTCATAGTTGTCAGGGTGGATCTCTTTTTCTATCAGCGGTAATAGCTTGTCAAGGCGTCGTGAGAATTTATCCTCCTCTATCTCCACGAATAGACCACAGATCTGAGCTCCCAGACGTTTCAGAGTGAGCTGGCAGAGACACAGTAAAAGCAATGTCAAATTGGTATTTCTCTTGATATATGATTTAAATTAGGGCTGAACGATATTGAAGGAACTTGTGATATACGATCAGCTGTGCAATATCGCGATAACTATTGCGATATATTTGACTAAACCATTTCAACGCGATATGTTCCATTCTAATTAAGCACAAATGGTAAGTAACCAGTTTTTCAGCAAATAAAACATAAAACAAGACATCGAACACTACATCAGGACTAAAACGAGACTAAAATTGAATTAAATCAAGCGTTTACACATTTCTAAATTCAATGCATTGTTTGTTTTTGGCAGATGAAGACCTTAGTGATGTTGCAATATTAGGTGATATTGCATCACCTAATATTGCGATACCATATGTTTTGCGATGTATCGTGCAGCCCTAATTTTAATTACATAAAAAATACCACCTGAATATAAGCCGCACCAACTAAATATATACAGAAACGTTTGTTACAAAGCGCATTTGAAGCACTATCAGCCTGTACAGTTACTTTTATAAAAGTGTGTTAAAAGGAACAGACCACCGTTTTTCCATACTGAGATATGTTCTCACCGTAGCTTAGACGAGTTGATGCGTACCTGTCTGGTCTTTACGCGTGCGCTCAGTCACGCAAAAAGACCAAAGATGTTGTTAGCATTTAGCCTCTCCTTCTCTCCTCTATGGGGCCAAACGGGCATGAAGTTAGAAGTGACTCTGCTCTTCCACACTTCCCCAACTAAACACGGTTACGTGAGCGTTTACACGATCCAAGTATAGTTACACAAAATTAAACATTTTCGATTTTCTAAGCGGATAAAAAGGGGAACTATATTGTAAGGCGTAATAACAATATTCGACGTCACTCCTATAGAATTCTATGCGTGGACTTGGATCGTGCAACTATACATGGATCGTAACTCACGTAACCGTACTTAAATAGGGAAAACGTGGAAGAGCTTGGTCGCTTCTAACGATTTGGCCCCATAGAGGAGAGGCTAAATGCTAACAACATCTTTCGTCTTTTTGCAAACTGAGCACACGCACAAAGACCAGATAGGTACGCATCAACTCGTCTAAGAACATATCTCAGTATGGAAAAACGGTTTCCTTTAAAAACTTAAAAATGAATAAATTTTAATCGATTATTCTTTAAACCCGCGTGTGTTCAGTCAAACCAAAGCACCGCCATCACAGCGGCTCTGTGGACAGATGTAGAGGAAGACAGCGACAGGGTTGGTCACCTGTCTTAGTTTTTGTGCAGATGACCATGCGAGCTCTTCCATTGTCTCCACGCTCACAACTCTATGTTTGATTTGGAGCTGCTATTGTGTCTTTCTCACATCAAAGTTCTTTCATTAGAAATAATGACCCAGCTGCATTGCTATTGATAACATGACACAATGTTCAGTCAAAATCTATGAATTAGCCGCATCGTTGTATAAGCCGCAAGGTTCAAAGCTTGTGAAAAAGGTAAGGGCTTAGGAAACACGATTAGGGCAGCAAAATGCATTATTCCATGCTGTCATATTCTCTTATTACTGTGTCAAGAGCGACCCTTTAAAATATTTTGTTGCCCTGCTTAATCTGCTTGTCAGGTTCATCCTCATTAACTCCTATAAACTCTAACCTGCATAAAGGTGTTGTGCGACTATGTTTTGTAAATTGAGTGTACGTACCTTCTCTGAGTGGAGCCATGTCTCCACCAGCGAGTACTGGGCATTTCGACTGTTTATGTCGAGTTGAGTCAACAAGGCCTTGATCGTCATGGCAGCCATTTTCTTACAACGAGCGGAGTCATCGTTCACCAACACCAAAGCCAATGGAGCAAAGAATAAAGTGCAGTATTTTTGCAACATTTTCTGAAAAGGATAAAATGAACTATATTACACTATATGCAGGAAGTTAGTTTAGTTTAGAATAAAGAATTTAGCGTAAAGAACAATCTTTCATCGGGAGCACTAATAGAGAACTCAAAGTCCAGTCTAGAGGAAGAGTGCTCTATGGCTGTTCACAAATGATCAGAACTATACATGTAAAAGCCATGAGAACACTACTGTACATTTAAGCATCTTCTAATTCAGCAGTAAACGATGCCCCGTTGACACACCTGGGGAAAGGTCTGAAAGATGTAAGCCATCATCTCCAGAGCAGACTCTCTTCCTGTGTCGTGTTCATAAGACAGTTGAGCAACCACAAAATCCAAATGATGTCTGAGCTTATTTCCCAGAGGGTAGTCCAGCAGGTACTTCATATAGATCTGGAAAGATAATTAAAATTCATATTTCTTAGTAGGTCATTGAGGTGTGATGTTGTGTGGTGCATCACTTTTGTTTATTCCATTTCTATACATTTCAGATCAGATCTTAAAAATGTATAGGCCGAAGCCATTTTATATTATATATATAAGTTATATTTTACATTCTGAAAGACCTTTCTTTGTTCAAAGGCTTTTGATGAATAATACTGACCTGTCGACAATGTACTCGGATCATAGAATTGCCACCATTAACAGCGAGTTTGGCTACTTTCTTCATCACGTCCTCCATCTCTGGGACAACAAGTTTCCTGGACAGGATGGCCTGGTGGGAGACATGCAGACAGTGCTTTGCTTTGGTTCCCAACCTTTTTTTGTCTTCATGTCATACCCCAGGTAACCCCAAACAATTATTTTGTAAGTTGCGGCGGTTACACTTCATTGTTTTACGCTACATTTTATGCTCAATATCATCCTACAAAGCTTCCGAAAAGCACACATATTACAACAAAAATATACATTTTAAAAACTGTCCTTTAAATCAATATTGGCATAGTATTCAGTTGTAATTACTTTTTAATAGGACACAAATCTAAGTACCCCCTAATAGGTTGTCCCCATGAGACTGACACATTAACATCTGTCAAATGAGTTTCTTTGGTGCTTACCTTCAGCAGGCTGAAGGCAGTGGCCTGTCTGGACTGGTCATAGATGTCCTCTTCAGCGTATCCCAGCAGCACCTGCAGCTGTGTCTCCGAAATGGTGTTCTTTTTGACATTCTTTACCAGGACAGTGATGGTCTGATCAAGGAGAAATTATATAAATTCTGCTCAGCTAGCTTTAATGTTTATACACATGGCTGATGTAAAATGGAATCATCAATAATACTAATCTGACATTGCCTGACATTACTGACATTGCCTGAACGTGATTACAATCTTAATTTGACTTTTGGTAGATTTTGTACCTTGAAACAGTTTTGAACTAACAGGTAGTTCTCTCCACGTGCTGCTCCAGCTTTGGAGTAGTCTTTGAGTAGAACAAATAACAGTTTGGTCATCTGCTCGGCATTCGTTGCTACTGAAGGAAGAGGGAACTTCAGGAGCCAAGTAAAGCCAACCAGAGCCTCCGTGATCACCTGGACAGAGGGTCACAGCAAAAATATGTATCTATTTATTCAATATTTACTTGTAATAACTGATAGTGGAGCATTTGTTAACTCGCTGCCACCTTGACGTGCATGGAGTGTAGACATTCAAGCAGCAGCAGCACAAATGGGTCCAGCATTTCCAAAGCAGAATCCTCAGACGATGTAACTTTGGCTCTCTTTAGACTCAAGTGAAAAAGCTGAAAAAAGGTACAAAAAATTATGTGCATTTATTTAACCTTTTACGTACAATAAGTGCCTCTTTATGTACCACCTTCAACAAATACATGAATGTGTGGTGTTGAACAGCAAGTACAGTAGAACCCATGCCATTAATTGAGCATTATATAACATATTACCTTGAGTCCTGCGTCCACCAGGATGTGCATGTTGGTCCTACTGCTGACCGCTGCTCTCAGCCCTCCTCTCTTTGGGGTTGGAGGGAGCAGTAGGCAGCTGGGAGGGGGCAGTCTGGGGTCAGGAGGAGGCTTGGCTTTTGACTTTTCTCTGTAAAAAATGATGCAACAATAACCAACTGTACTATATGAGGAGTATTTGCAAAAGTAATTGCATTAGTTAGATCTTTAGTATGAAGCACTTAGCTATTAAGTGCTACTTAGCACTTATGTTTTTGTGTTTTTATTTGGTTTCACATTGAGCCTTAATGGTTTGTTCTGCGTGCGTGTGTGGCTTTGTATGGAATATTGTCATTAATATTTGTAATGAAAATGAAGGACACCCTAGGCAGAATGGGGCTTCAATAAAATGAACAAATTAACTTAAATATTTCAGGCATTCAATAAATTTTTCTCATATGAACAATAGTTTTAAATCCGATGCCAGGCTCTTACTTGTCCCTCGTGGTGAGAAGGGGCAGGCTCTCACTGATCAGCCCGTGGCAGAGCAGCAGGACGTTCTGAGGACTCATGCCATTGTTGACCAGCAGTCCCAAGATCAGTCTGCGCAGCACTGCACCCACTCTATTACACACTTTCAGACTGGAGGTCGTCTCCAAGATCTGTCAGCAGAAAAAAAACAGAAAAACAGGGGCTAGGTGCGGCTGCAGGAAGAGCACACGACATGGAATACAATTGGGGACTTTACATGTGTCCAAAAAAAACTTTAAAGCCTGGTTTTAGCAAATATTATTGTTCATTAAAACTCAGAGATGCGCTGTAGTTTTTGAAAGTATGTGCATATTAATAAGCCCAGGCTTTGATAAGCAGGTTTAACAGAAATGTAGAGCAAAGAAACTACCTCTCTGACAATATGTCTATGAAGGACAGTTGCATCACTTTAGTTTTATGTATCGGATGCTCGTATTCTATATTCGTCTTCAGCTGTAAATATAATAGAGAGCATAGTGATTGTTGCTCACCTCCTTCAGGGGTAGTATGAGTTTGGTGATGCTCTCTTTGCTGCAGAACTGGGCCAGTAGTTCATAGGAGTCCAAGCTTTTGCTGTGTCTGGCCTCCATCAGTTTAGAAACTATGCCTTTCACCTCCTTTTCTTCAGCCACAGCCCCAAACAGCTCATTGTTAAAGATCTGTCAACATGAACAGTACAGATATTAAGACCCTTGTTATTGAATTGACAGCTTTGTTTGTTTCTGCCCATGTCCATGAAAAGGCAAACATACAATTTTGATGAGTAACAACACTAAAACAATATTAGCATACAGGAACATAAGATAATAAAAACTTAAATATTTTACCTGAAAGCTACTATGATAATGAATAATAAACCAAATACTTTTACTATGTTGTGTCATTTGCACGGGCCTTACATCAATGAGCATGTGCATACAGGGGTCCAAGTCTCCGCTCTTCAGAGTCGGACTGAGGGTAGACAGCAGCTTGTGAACTGTGAAGGTTAGCACGTGGATCTACAGAGAAATGGACAAAACCATGTTCAAAGACAAATTACAATACTTGCAGTAATAATTATAAACATTTAAGATGTACCTGATAGCCTTTGACAAGCACGCCCTGCATTTCCTTTAGCAGATAATGCAAGTATCTCAAGCCCAAAGTCTCAATTATCTTTACCAATGTTCCTCGTGCAACATCTCGGACCTCCTGAAAGCGGTTTCTCAGCACCACACACACTTTGATTAAAATCCTGTGAAACAAAATTCACGAAAATGTAATATGACGACTTGCAAAATGTAGGCCTGAAATTGCACGGACATATAACATTAGTTTTATACCCAGGCAAATTGGCATCCATGACATGTGGAGGGAGTGTCTGCATCAGTTTGACCATTGCAAACGCAATGGGGATCCGACCGACCTCCTCCTCCTTTACATCCTTTGATTTAACTGCCTTATGCTCGTCATCTCTTTGTACCTGATAAAACAAGCACTGTTTAAATGTGTTTCTTAAGGGCATTATAGTAAGGTAAGGGAATTCATGTTTTTTTTTTATCTATAAAGGGCAGGTTTATCTCACAACTTCAGTCAAATGACAACAAATTAAAGCTCAATACTGTAATAATGAAGATGAATTGGCATGACTTGGAACTAATCACAAATTAATTGCACATTGAAAAGCAGTAAAGGCTGCAATTATTTTAGGTAAGATAATATGATCCGCAAACAGCACAATGTCCTGTAGTGGATAGAGTTTTGACGTGCAACACAACTGCAATACTTCACAAAAAATGCAGTTTCCAGCCCGATTAGTACCTTGGCAGTTAGGCACTTGTGCAGTCGCGGCAGCACGTTCTTGGTGACTGTTTGGTGAATGGCGCTGATCAGAGACTCCAGCGCCCCCTTGCTCTGAGGCAACCCAGTGGCCACTTGTACAGGCTGCTTTTCATTTGTCGTCTTCTTGGTCTGACAGTCGATAACTTTGGTGGAGCCTTTTGGAGCATCTGTAGTGTCTGTTTCCATGGTAACAGGAGTTTCAGCTGTCTCCGTTTCCATGGTAACGTCCTGCTGAATTTTATTGTCTGTTTCCATGGCGTCCTCATCATCGCTCAACTCATCTTCTGCAAGCTCCTCCTCCTCCTCAGGTTCAACAACTAAAGTGTCGTCAGCAAGAAAACAAAGTGATTTCAGAAAAGGGATGATAGTGTGATATTTAAATACGTCTAAATAGAGAGACAAACGACTTACGATACCATTAGAAAAGGTGTAAAAAAAAAAAAGTTAACTAAACGTGAACTAAATTTAGAAAACTTTGACTAAAACTGAACTTTTGTACCGTTTTCCATAGTTTATTTGAGCAGTACACATTGTGCTCATTGTGTGAGCAAAAAATATGTAAATCACAGTCAGCTGGCAGAATTTGGTTATACGGCCTTATAACTCACCTTCTCTTGCTTTTGCTGCTTCCATTTCCTTGCTGAGGGTCTCATGGTCAAAACGAAAGGCCTCCAGAACAGTAACCAGCAAGCTACAGCACAAGATGGAAAGCAAATTATTTGTAAAAATATCAATTTGAGTCCGAAATCTAGTCAAACACTTTACCTCACAGCCAGTTTCTGCTCAGCTTGTGCAGTTTGCAAGATGTGAATGAAGTGTTTGAGGTAGTACAGATACTTGGACCAGGTTATCTTTCGGCACACTGCCCCCACCACCTCCACTGCGGCCGATATCATGTTCTCATGCTGAAAATTCAGACACAGTTTACAGTCATTGGCAAGTTGTAAATATGAAATCAAAAAAAGAGGCACGGCATATGCTTAATTTTAATATTTTCATTCAAACAGTACATTTTCTGATTTGGATAGGAAAAAATGTCTGTGTATCACAGTGATTTACAATAGCAATTTAAGATCAAGACGATGTACCTTTAGCATCTTTTCATCCATCAGTGCTGTCATGGCGTAAGGCATAATGTAGTTCTGTAGAGAGCGAGGGCTTATGACCACAGAGCCCTCTGTCAGCTGCTTGGCCAGTTTCCTCAGTGCTCGACCTCGACGGTGAATCTAATAGAAGAGAAGAGATGCATACAAACAAACTATACAAAAAATCTCAAATACCCTTTGAAAGTGACAGTTCAATATGTATATTATGGTCACCTGAATGTGCTTCATATGTTCAAAAAAGTCAGATTCCGGGTCATTGTAGTCAGCGAGCTGCACCAAGTCTCTGAACTCTTTCTTTGAGGGGAATGTCTTGACCAAACAGGCCAGTACCGAGGTGTACTCATGCTGGACACTCTGGGGAAAAATACATTATTGATTAGATCAAGTTGGAGCCAGAAATGATACAATTCTGTGATTGTGTAATAGAATTTATCAGACCTATTTTAGCAATATAACCATTATTATCATGTCATGAACTGACAAAACTACCGTGCATTTTCTAAGAATTGTGTGTGAAAATAAAAGTTCTTACAGATATGCAACATTTTTTGGCTGCTGTTGCGAGCTGACGCAAAGGTTTTATGTCAGATATTGTTAAACAGCTCATGGCCATGTCAAGTAAGTGCAGCATTAGAGTGTTTACCTCAGTTTTGCTGCGCAGCCCCTTGAGGACAGCGTCCAGGATTGTGTGTTGCACTATGTCTCTATAAACCTGCTCTCCAGCTTCAACAGCTGCCAGACGTGCGATGATCGTAGATAGACACAAGGTGGCGTTGTCTCCTAGCGACATATCACCGAGCTACAGGGGAGACAGAGAAACATTTTTATTTATTTTTTACATGAAATGCACATGAATGTAACTTCACAGATATAATGGACATACATGTACAGTGATGACAGTGTATTTCCTCACCTCAAATGTGTGAAAGCAGTTGTGAATGACTGTGATGATAAAGTCCAAGTCTAGAGTCTGCATGTCTCTCACGCGCCTCGTTGATTCTTGAAAGGCTTCCAGACGAACATCAAAGTAGATTTCATCCAAATGTCTGCTGTCAAACGCATTAAGCTGGAAAAGCAATTTATACTTTTCAGATTAAATAAATAAAAGGGATGTAATATGTTTATTTTATTTGTTTTAACCTTGGTGGCTACTTCAGTGATATATGCAAGAGATGGCTCCAAATCTGACAATGTCTGAGGGCAGAGCAAAATAGAGAGGTTAGAGAACATCCCGATACCCCAAATTTAGTTGGAGAAATATACATACAAAAAAATAATAAGGTTTTGCATTATGTCAACAATTTGCAAATGGTCACTGATACAACATTTTGGACATGCATTAAAAAACAATTAACATGTTTTAGACAGAAAACCACAGTCAAACACAGTCCGAAGATTAAATATGAATGAATAATTTTGTATTAATATTAATACAAAAGCATGATTGATACCTGGAACACACTAGTGAGAGCCTGTCTCGGGATCTTCTCGTGGATGACAGAAAAGAGTTTGCTCAACGGCTGCAGGAAAGACGAAGGATTCGAACATTGTCGCAGCAAGTTCTGAACTGTGGCCAAGACATCAATCTCTGTCTCCTGTAGACATCAGCATAATAATGTACATCACATGCCCTTTGAAATATAGTGTTGTGCAGGCTTTGCATCTTACTGGTGGGTTGTTGCCTTTCTGGAGGTGAGGCAGCAACAGGCTGATGAGCACAGAGCTTTGCTCTTTGTCACTTACAAATCGACTGATCCTGGCACATTAAAAGAAACAATTCATTACCTTGAAAATGGCTACACAGAGTTTCAGAATCAAGCGAACAATACGCAAACTGACTTGGACAAAATGTTGAGTTCACGAGTCACTTGAGCTCTGAACTTCTTCTTCTTAAGTCGGGCGGTGTTTCGTACCGCGGTGCTGAGGTACTGCAGTAGAGTGGTGATGTGAGGGAGCAACAGTCGGGAGCCTTTAGTCAGGAGGTCTGAGAATAATTGTTATGCAGATAAATGTTCAATCTTATCCAGCAAACAATTACAAATCACTGCTCAAAAACATTTAAGGGAACACTTAAACAACGCACCCTAGATTTGGATGAATGAGACAATCCATTGAATATAGTGGAATGTATTTGAGCAAAATAACAGGAATGATAAATTAAAATTAAAATCACACCATGAAAGTTTTGATTTAGAATCACACTCAAAATCAAAGCCACACACACTATTGAGCCTCATTTTGACTCGTCTTGAGAAATTTCCACAGAAGTTGGATCCAACTGTGATCTGATTTTCCACTTGGATTTTGAGTATAATTCTGAAACGAGATTTTGATTTTCATGAATCACTCTTTTGTTATTTTGTTCACAACACATTCCACTTTGAGATGAATGAGGATTTTCAACGGAAGGATGTCTCATTCAATGACGTCTAGGGTGTGTTGTTTAAGTGTTTCCTTACATTTTTTGAGCAGTGTACATGAAGAAGTCATCCTACAGACCTGTAGAGAGAGTGCCCTCTGCTGGCTCGGGAAGAACACAGCAATTTACAATCAGCTCCGGCTCGGTCTCTGAAGCCACAAAGTCTTCTGTAGATACCAGAGACTCTGCAATGTCCAAGACTGTGGTAATGGTCACTGTAGAGGCATTTTTGGCTGACAGTAGTGCAAACACATTGAGGAGGACATCACACTCAGGCTGTTCTGTCTTCTGCTTGGCCAAAAGGGGAAAGTATCTACAAATAAAGGAAGAAGAAAAAGCCAATTGGGAAAAAGTTATAATTGTAACAGAAGAATGGGTTAAAGATGGTTGACTTTCTCACCGAGCATTTTTACACCAGACATGGATGAGTTTGAGCAGAGGAGTGGGTGAGTATGGGCTTTCTGTTGGCAGACGGCATATCTGTGGAAGATACAAAATGTATTGTTTGTTGTCGTTTCCTTTTTTCCCCCTCTCATTTTTCTTCTTACTGCGTTAAAGAATGGCAGTGTATTCCAGAATACTTGGGCCTGACAAATGCTACATAGAGTATTGCTTGCACGCTACAGAACACAAAGACCATGTCAGTGAGAGATTAGATTACTGATACACAATGGTCAACACCATAATCATTCTGAACATAACGTGAAGTACAGACAAAGTACAAACACATAGCCACAAACAACTGACTCAGTGATAGGCAGTCACCCTTTCTACGCAGGAGTGCAAAACTAGAATAAAAAGGAACTGTCAACGTAGTTCGGGACTTCACTTCTTCTCGCTCTCTGAAGTCATCAGCTGGTTTTACTTCTTTGTAACTAGGAACAATGGCAATAAACGCCTTGTCCTTGAGATAACTTCTATCTCCAGTGTATTCTTTGCTATTTCCACATATCTTGTTCTTGTGTGATACAAAAAAGCCGGTTCCTAAGTTAACAATGGACAAGTAGACTTATAAAAGAAAAGGAAAAAAAAAACATTTTTGTGCCATGTCCTTTAGTTAAAAAAAATCAAAGTAGTCAAATATATAGGTACAACATACCTACAATAAAAAAAATATTCATATAGGTCCATTACCTGATGCCAGATCACACCGACAAATACTGCATCCAGTTCATCGGCAGTGAAAGTGTACGAATCAAAATTGTCAAAAAAGTCCAGTATCCTCAAAAGTCCCAGTCGCTTCAGGTTCTTCAGGGGGTTAATGCACCCAGACCGCAACTGAGGAAGAAAAGAAAGAAAGAATTAAAATGGTTGGAAACACAATGTGGTTCATAACTACAGCAGGACTGTAAATTATACATATAGACTGTGTTCCAAATTATTATGCAAATTGTATTTCAGTGTCATAAAGGTAAAACAAAATTCAATGAAACTCATGGATGGTATTGTGTCTCAGGACTCTTTGAATCACTGACGTCAATCTCAGACGCCTGTGATGATTAGTTGTCAGGTAAGCCCAGTTAAGGGAAAAAGGACGCTCTACATTATTAAGCAGACCACCATTTTCAAGAAATATGGAAAAAGAAAAAGGAAATAGTTGAATGCCTTGGACTAGGTATGAATACCTTCAATATTTCATGAAAGATTAAGCGTAATCATCATACTGTTAAGAGATTTGTGGCTGATTCAGAGCACACACGGGTTTGTGCAAATAAAGGCACAATAAGGACGGTTTATGCCGGACCAATACATCAGATTAAGAGAACAGCTGCTACAAAGCAGCAAACAGGTATTTGAAGCTGCTGGTGCCTCTGGAGTCTCCTGAACATCAAGGTGTAGGACCCTCCAGAGACTTGCAGTTGTGCATAAACCTTCTATCCAGCCTCCTCTAAACTGTTCATTGAATGCTTATGAACAGAAACAGCTGCAGTGGGCCCAGAAATACATTAAGACTACTTTTCAAACCATCTTGTTCACTGTTGAGTGCCGGGTAACCCTGGATGGTCAGATGGATGGAGTAGTAGATGGTTGGTGAATGGCCACCATGTCCCAACAAGGCTGTGACGTCAGTAAGTAGGGGGCGGAGTCATGTTTTGACCTGGAATCATGGGGAGAGAGCTCGTCGGCTCCTTTAGGCTCCCTGAAGGTGTGAAAATGACTTCTGAAAAATATGTGGAGTTTCTGACTGACCACTTTCTTCCATGGTACAAAAAGAAGAACTGTGATTTCCCAAACAAAATCATCTTCATGCATGACAACGCACCACGTCATGCTGTAAAGAACACCTCTGCGTCATTGGCTATGGGCATAAAAGGAGAGAAACTCATGACGTGGACCCTATCCTCCCCTGACCTCAACCCTATCGAGAACCTTTGGAGCATCAAGCAAAATATCTATAAGGGGCAAACAGCAGCTCTGGGAGGCTATTGTGACATCCTGTAAAAAAATCCAAGCAGAAACTCTTTAGTTTAATGGATTTAAGAATTTTGAAGCTGCGATCAAATAAAGGGGTCCTACGTTAAAATGTAACTTGACCTGTTAAGATGTTTTTGATTGAAATTGCTTTTGATTTCAGTAAATATGACCTCCTAATGCTACAAATTCAATAAATTACCTTTTCAGTTAATTACAACCGTTAAAATGTATTGAAACAATGGGTTGCATAATCATTTGGAACAGTAGATTTAAGTTGTTTATCATATATGTTTATCAAGTTTATCATATTTATTTTTTAATAAAAAACTGTTATCATTGGGAGGTTTTTTCAATCACATTCAAATGATCCTCTAACACTTAAAGGCTTGAAAATGCTGACTGTCATTTGACTTGATAATTTTGAAAATCTTAGAAAAATATAATTTGCATAATAATTTGGAACGCAGTGTATGTGCATAATGTAAAATACTTCGATTTACAACTGTAACATGTACTGTTGACAAAATGACAAAATGTAGATATTTACGTTTGTGGAGATTCAAGATCATCATGAAACAAAACAGTTGGAACAACATAGATAGGATTCAAATAAGAAGGAATTTATTTTCCTTTTAGTTATTTTTGGTCTTCGACAGTAAATAAACAAGACAATTTAAACGTAAGAACAATATTACTACACTATACAACTACTGATACAACCCAGGACCTAAAATTGTACTGAAATTGAAAAGGAAACTGTACCCACCTGTTCCCTGCGGTGGAGCAGCGTGGACACGGAGGCGGTGACACATAGCAAGATCTGCAGGATTTTGGGCAGGTATAAGTGGATGAGGTGTCCTAGTTTGTCCATCACCACAGTGATAATGTTCAACAGAGAATGCAGACGTCCCAGCGGCAGGACAGAGCCCACATCTGTGTCTGCAACTGCCTGCTCCACGGCCTCCACACAGGAACCTGAACAGAGGGACAAAATACATGTTGACTTGGGCATGTGATCGAGTGTAAAGGCACACAAATGATTCGAAAGACATTGAACAATATGCAAAAACTGTTTAAATCTGGAACAGTCTTCATGAGGATGTGATAAAGGCCTCAACTCTGACAATGTTCAAATCCAGGCTGAAAAAAGATATTTTTACCCGTGCATATGAAAACTGAAAGTATTTTATCTGCACTTTTGCCTTTTATTGTAATTAATACATTATTATGTTGATGTTTTATTATATTATTATATATTGTCAATCCCCTAGTGCACATCACACCTCTCATCAAAATCAGGAACTTTACTTTGACATTTGGTCACAATAAAGTTTGATATTAGATGTTTTATTGAAACTAAGTGTGTGATATCTTATGTCTTAAATAACTTGGCCAATACAGCACCTTGACAGTGGTGGGACAAAGGCTCCAGCAGCAGGTCGATGAACATGCCCAGCTCTTCGGGCTGGCAACCCGCGAGGAAGCGCAGAATGATGGAGGAACGAGAGGAAGCGCTGGCCTTTCCCTGGAACTTACTGCCCGCTTTTGTCCTCATCCGACCAAACAGAAGCCTATGCACAATAGACACCACAAAAAACAACAACAATTGGCTTATCCCATATTTCTAAATACCAACACCTAAACAACCATACAAGCAAAACTCATTACCTCATGAGCAGTGGGATGAGTTTGGCTCTGTGTGAAGCATCAACCACTCCGGTCTCCTCAGAAATGTTAAAGTGGACAATCTCCTCTTTAAACTGTTTGTCATCCAAGAGTCTTTCTAGGTTTTCCCTGGATAAAGGAAAAATAAATACATAAAAAAAACAATCCAATACATTTACATAGAGTAACATCAGAGATCATGGTGGTTTTTCCCCCATTGAACCAGGCAATGTATTATTCATATTTTGTCACAAATGTCAATAATAACTAAAATATGTTTTGTTTTCCTTCCTGAAACATGTCTTCAAACTTTACTACAACCTCGACTTGCCCAACCAACGGTATAAATGGGTCAGTGTGTCATGAACAAAGAGGTTCAGATAACAGAAGCCCTTATAGTTTCTGTCCACACTGCCTCCACGCTGAACTGACAGCTGAAAGCAAATTATGACAAAAATATCTCTGGACTGAATTCTGGCATTCCTCTGAGCCTCAAAACATCCTGTAATTATAGAAGGAAAAAGATAATAATCCCAATTCTGAAATCAGGAGCACAAAGAACACATTCAGACACTAGAAACTAGAGAAATATATTCCTGAGCTTTTGAATAGCCCAAGAACAAAGAACAAGTGAAAGTGAATCAGGTACAAAAGTGGACAAAAGCATTTGAATACATCCAGCATCCTGACTCGCTATAATAAAGACACAGTATGATGCCCTGACCTGGAGCCTTGAACTGCTCAGGGATATTTCACTTTTTTTCATCAGTTTATTTAAAAAATAAAAAGATGAGAGAGAATGAGAGAAATTGGCTGAAGTTTGATGTATCAAAACTGGCAGAAATACCAAAAACTAACACATGCGTTCACCCTCCCCCCATTATTGAATCTTCCTTAATATAAGTAAAGACACAACACATCAGTAGTTTTAGTAGTTGGTTTGTCTTACTTGTATGGTGCAATGAGGGGGTCTTTGAAGGTGAGGACACACTCTAGCGCCACCTGCTGAATGCTCTGGTCCTGGTGACACAGCAACTACAAATGCATAAAATCGAGATTATTAGCAAGAAGTATTAAAGGCAACGGCTTTAACAAACTAGTAAAAAACAATTGTACCTGATGATACAGCTCGCTCAGACTGGCCTCCATGTAAAGTGCTCGAGGATTTGAGAATTTCGCAAACACTTTAAGATGAACAATGAGCTGTCTGAAAAAGAGAAACATGAGTAAAATATCCGTACGATTTACCACTGGGATTTTAGACTCTTTTTCAGGGGACTCTTGGCCCCAGAGGGGAAACTATTGTGTATGGTTTTAGTGGAAGAGGAAAGCAGAACACCCGGAAGAAAACCTGGACATGGGAAGAACACAGAAAAGCATCCAGACTAAAATCGGATGCATCTCACTTGGCAGCATTGCGTCTGGGCAAAGCCTTTCTCTGCTGTTTTCCTTCCTCTTCCTCTTGCTCCTCTTCCTCATCCACAGCCATCGACGTATCCTCGAGGGCTTCGTCAATTCTCTTTCTCAAATCCTGAGTCGGTGCCACCAGTTTGTCTGCTGTGTAAAACTCATTCCTACAAAAAGAAATATTGACAATTTTCACATAACATGATTCCTGTGAGCATACACTTGTATGCACCCTTTATTTCTGATTATACTATTTTGTATTTGGAGCGCACTTTGTGATCTTGCAGCTCCAGACTTAGCGCATTTAAGTGGGAAGTACGTGGTGTGCAGAAGCACATTTTCCTCCAACTAGACTCCGCGGCCAGGAAGGTGTGAGGAAGAGCGTTTGTGGGGAGTGGTGGGTGAACATGTGCATTTGTTTTGTTTCGCATTTACGGCCAAGCGAGCGCCTAGCCACGCCACAGCAGGCCCGGCATAGGCTACATCTCTTACTCTCAAGACACAAACATTGTTTAGCTCACGATGGGGTTAATACCGTTTTTAGTTTGACCTGCGAGAGCCCATCATGCTTAAGGAAGAACACAAGGCAGCGCAATGTAAACGAGGAAATGAATGTGAGGCTGACATCCGCACGTAAACCACACCTCAAGCGACGCCCTCTCGCAAGTGGCACAGGCACATAACGCAATGTAGCGCCACTCACAAGATATGGTGCGTTCTTATTGTCCGTTAAGAGTTTGTGCACTCCTTCCGCCAGGCACAAGATCTGGCCCAATATATTATAGTTCCCGAAAATATATGCATAAGTCTGACATAAAATATATAAAATACTATCCGAGCCTCCGAGGTTGTGAACAATTTTCACCGCAATGTTTCTCAGCTCCCTGAGGTCAAGAAAGTTGTGGGGGGGTGAATTTCAAGGCTCTGACTGAGCGCTTTCAAATGCAAAAAAACAGGAGGTCTCTATCACTTTTGATTGTAGCCGATAGCTGATATTGTTGGCCAGCCAATATATCGGTTGGCCTTTACTTTTGACTCAGCAAGCCATACTTGCTTTGTAAATATTTCCCCATCCACAAATCTGTCCACTTCAGCCTTCAGTGGTCAGGTTACTGTATAGTGATATTCATTCTCTTCACCTGACAAATCGTAGCAGCAGAGGGGTCAGTTCTCTGCTTCGTGGTTCGACTCTGTCCGGAAACTGGGACATGGCTTTCCAAAGCAGACTGCGAAAGTTGGGGAAGTCTGTCCTGTCGCTGTGCTCTGAGATCTTCCTCAGCTGCTGCATAAAAAGCACCCCCACGTCACCACTTTCAATACAGTCACAGCCCTGTTCAAAGGCGAGACTAGAGCTATCATGGTCATCTTCCTGTTGGTCAGATTCGTCGAGTGCTTTCTCTGTAATAGCCAAAAGAAAAACAATTGAATCATTATTATTATCAAGTACTTTTAAGACCGTGGATCCTCTCAAGTCCCAATACATAGATAATAATTTGTCTGAATAATGCAGAGGTGATTAAGTACAGTTATTTGAATCAAAGTACCATTTGAAAGAAAGAAAACAGATCTCTAAACCGCAATTGAGACAGAAATACAACTACAACCAAAAAAAAAGAAAAAAAGAAAAAGTAAATATTGAATGAAACTAGCATTTTATTTTAACACGGACCTGCCAGCGTTGCCACCATTTCCAATTGTTCACAATAGACACTCCAGAAATCCTTGTTGTCCATTCCTTTGGCATGGCTCCTAAAAAACACATATCTTTAAAAGTCAAGATGTTGCTCTGTCCAAAATCCACTACATTATTCCACACATATACTTAAATACAAAGTTTCAAACCTCAACGCGCACGAGTACCACTTTACATGCAATTCTATCAGATAAACTCGGAGAACTGAAGCCAAACAAATTTAAAAACTACTGCCATTTTGTGGTAGTGCCAATTTACTTACGTAATGAGCTCAATGACTGCATCCCACAGTGGTCTGAAATTTACAAACAGCATAGCAATCAGGTATCGCAGAGGAACCTAAGAAGAATGAAACATATATATTAAAGTGACAGTTTAAACAAGCCTATTAAGATAAAAATACAAAAACTCTGGAGCACTCTGAGCGGGCCTTAATACAGTACGTTAAATAAAAATATATTTACATCGGGTTTGTTTCGGGCTCGGACAGGATTTGTGAATGTTCTGAATAATTCTGTAAATGATATGTATAATATACCTGTATGCATCTTTTGATGATGCTCAAATAAACTAAACTAAAATTATTTGTCCTTCAGTGTCCCAACAGTGCACACAGAGCTGGGGAAAAAGGCTTTCTCCTTCTCAGGTCCCTCCAGCTGGAACTCGCTCTTGGAGAATTTTGAATTTTATTAAAAGGTCTGGAAAATGTGTCAGTAGGAAATTGCTGTTGTTTTAACTAGAATCTTTCAGCCATGTTGAGATGTATTTGTAAAACGTTTATATTTTTTTATTTGTAATTTGTATGTATTTGTAATTGTAAAACTTTTAGTATTTTTACTTTCTGAACTGCTTATAATTTATGTTTGAAACGGGTCTCTCTTGTAAATGAGACATTGAGTCTCAAGGGACAAACCTGTTTAAATAAAGGATAAATTAATAAAAAAATTAAAAAAAAACTCCTACCGAACCGTGAAGACTGTTAATAAGCGCTATTCTCAAGTTGGATTTTATTGTATACACTGCATAGATTTGCTGTGAGTAGACAACAGTTCTCGTTACATTTTTGGATACAGTGTTTTATGCACCTGCTGGAAGGTCCCGGCTGGTCCCGTGGGGAGGCTGCGCTGAACCAGGTCATGCCTGAGTTTTCTAAGGTGAAGCAGTTTCTCTCTGTAGTCCTGCACTGAGGCCGGCACCAGCTCCGCCTGAAGACAGACCGCAAACACACACTGCGCCACAACACTCTCCTCTCCCTGGGCAAAAACATAACGACATACAGTAACATTAGACTTAAGCCTAACAGATCATAAAGCTATAATTCTGTATGAACAATGCAAAAGAATTTCGATACTATGCTGAAAGAGGTAATATTCTGAAGTCTTAACATATTATAAACTATAAACCCCAGTAAGTGATGAGATGGAAGCAATATTTAAATAGATAAGGCAATACAGTATAGAGACATAAGATCACATTTGTCCACAATGCAAGCAAAATCACGCAACATAATATGCTGTACCTCAGTTGGGACAGGTAAATTAGCCTCAAAATGAGAGAATATTCTCAAAGTCAGAAGCCGGATCTGAAATTTAAAAACAGACAAATAAATGCACCCATTTATATTCTTGCCTTTGCAGGACTAAAATGTAATATATGCATGAATAAATGACTAAGGACAAACCATAGAGATGTTTGAGGACAAGTTGATATGCAGAATCTGGTGGAGCTGCAGTAGTGCATTGTGGGAAAGATGATTCAAAACACCGCTCATGGCCAGACGAGTGAAGTACAAGTCTCCCAGGAGAAGGGAGGAGAGGTCTGAAGGATATTTCCTGTATAAAAAGTTAAGGAGTGTAAAATGTAGTATTGTTTTGCAAGGTGACGTAACGGGCCACATAGGTTTGGTCAAAAAAGCGTGAATAATGCCATACCGGAGGATAGAGGTGACTTTGTCCAGTGTGATCATTGAAAGGACATTAGCAGAATTGTCAACCGTGAGGAGGCAGCTCAGGGCCTGTCTGGCCACAAATAACCCAGCTGCAGAGACACCAAGACACAATTACACTCTTTGGTTTATATTTTGTGAACTCAAGGCAGAAATTTGGTCTATGCATGAAAAAATAAATAATAACGTAAGAGAGTAAAACATACCTTTCTCCAGTTTGTCTGAATCTATTTGATTAAGTAGATGATTCAGGAAAGCTGTAACTGTAGGTATCACAGATGGGGCAGGCAAAGGTCTAGGAAAACCATGTAAAATATAATAAGTATTTTATTTTTGAAGTAATAAGTAAATGATAAAAAGATACCATCCAGAGTTAAATCATAGTTGCGTTACCTAAGGTGCGGCAGAAGGACAAGCGCAGCCCATGACTGAGACAGGTCAGTCATGGGTTGGTCGGACTCCTCTGGGGATTTCACCAGAGAAAGAATCATCTCCGGTACTGCTGGGGTCATGCCCTTTTCATTTGCATCTTTACTACCAAACAATGAGGATAAAAAATAAGAAATCCGAAATGTTATATATTGTACACAGCCTCACATCAGATAAAGACCATAGAACGTGACATTTTTCTGTTTTTTTACTGTTATCCCAGCATATCGACTGCCCCCAGGATATAGTGACTGCATCTCAGAGAGATGGCCATTTGTGACTCGACTTGGACTCGTCCCAAAAGACTCAACCCCAAAGGAGATTCTGCGAACCTTGAACATTACCAATGACAGACACTCTTATTACACACGCTGTTTTGACGCTTGATTCTGGCCTTTTCTGTATCGGCCGTCCCGTCTCTCCTTCTCTACGCTGTCTCTCTCTCCTTCTCTGCGCTGCTTATTGGCTCCTTTACACATGTCCTGGCTTCCTGGCTCGTTGTTTGGCTGTCTTCCGTTTGTGTGTGTGCATCTGCCCGCTCACGTGTGGGTTTGTTGACATTGTGTGTGCGAGATTTGGACTGCTACTTCTATCGATACTAGTGATCCTCTTCTTTATTATTAATAACACACTGCACCAAGCATCCATTGGGCTTAATACTAGTGGAGTAAAAGCGCGAGTGAAGAACAACAGTTTGGAGAGGGGGGTAAGCTGGCTATGCAAGTTGTAAGCTACTACTCAAATATGTTAGTAAAGTGATTTGTGATCCAATCGTCACCAAGACGTGACTATCCCGTTCATTTTGTGAATATTTTGAGGCAAACACCAGGGTCCTGCACTAATTTATATAACAATAATTTTAACTTGATCCAATGAGACAAAACCAAATAGATCACTGCAGATGCAGTGATAGATACTTGTATAGATATATAGAAAATAGTTACCCAGTCGTCTGTCCCGTGAAAAGCAGTGGGTAGGTCTCAAAAGCCATAGAGCCATCTGTGGGGGGCGGGGCTTTGGACAGGATCAGACAGGCCAGGACCTCCAAACCGGAGCGGAACGAAAGGGGGTCACCAGAGATCATTAGTCCAGTAGTGAAGCGCAGCAGGCTAGGCAGAAAGAGCTACAAGGAAAGAGAATAAAAACTGGTGTCATACAACGTTGAGAACATTATGATGCAAAAGACACACTGGACAAAATGAAGACATATGTTCAAACTAATGTTGTTTCAAGTTAAAGTGAAGGCCCAATACTTTATCATCCCAGATCAATCCCAATTATACAATAAATTAATCTTATACTTTTCCTATAAAACATACTCTATAGCCATCCATAGAAAAACATTGAACGAGTAACTACTTGTTACCAAATAACTTACCTGCTCAAATTGTTTCATGGTGAACATTTCTTTGGTGAACTCTATGATCAGATCTTGTCCAGTATTACTGCTGAAAACCTACAGAATTTGTAAAATTAATGAATAAAGCATTTTTACAAGTGTTTTGCTGGTTAATATAACATCATTATGGGATCGGGCCTGGATGCATAGCCTGAATGACTTTATTTTTAAGGATTTGCAACAATAGATTTTTGTTAATCTGCACCTTTTGAGTTGTTTGCTGAATAAGAGCGTTTGGAAGTGAGATATTTTCCCCCAACAGCAAAGAAGAGATGATCTGGAGTAGCAGACGGGAGCAGGAGGATGACAGACATGGACACTGAACCAGCTTTAGAATCACCTGAGGAAAATGACCAAAGTTTAGTATAACTTTGCGATAAATAAAATTAGAGATGCACCGATCCAGCTTTTTTTTGCTTCCGATAGATTTGACTATCTGCCAATATCAGATATTAAACAACACCAATAGAGACAAATATTTTACAAAGTGGCTGCAGAGAGTAAAAAAAGTGAATGGTCCTCATTTCTCCATTGTGTGATTAAAAAGGCTCATCTTTTTTTGCAAATGAGATGTACATATCAATTATATCTATAAACTAACTGTAATGAAAAAAACATTAAACAAGTAAAGAATAACTGAATAACTGATATTCTTTAGTTTCACAGTTGCATAAAGAATATGCAACAAGATAAAGAATATCAGTTATTCTTTAACAGCATTTCATAAACTAAAGTACACTTAGCCACTACATCAGTGGCCATCAGTGTAATATAATATGTAGAGGTTAAAACTAACCTCTACAACTAACTCTCCAGGTTCTGAGCTGGAGGTACATCATGTCCATATTTACTTGAAATTAATCGGTGAAAGTTTTAAAACAGTTAGAGTCAAAACAGGTATCGTCAGTTCAGTATCGGATATTTGGAATTGATACATGATACCCTATTTTTTCAAGTATCGGCATTCAACATTTATTTTTACCTGGCAAATCTCCTCGGGTTTTGTGACCTTAGCTCCGTCTCTGTGGGACACAAGCGTGTGCAAAATGAACAGAATTCTCTCCAGTTGATCCATCGCCTCTTCAGCCCTGTTCCCTTTAGCCTCCATGACACCGAGGACCTCAGTTACGCTAGCCTGTAAGCATGGGAGATTCTGTGGTTTGAATCAAGGTATCAACACTGTGCATGCATTGCACTGATATTCAGCAGGTTACTGAGGCCAAATTATTGGGAGTCACTATTGATTCAACCGTATCTCCACATATTACAAACACTGTAGCAAAAATGAGTAGAGCCATCTCTAAAATAAGAAGATCTGCATATTTTTTAACTATTCCAGTTATCAAGTTCTTCAATCACTTGCACTTTCACATCTTGATTACTGCTCCATTATCTGGTCAAGTGCTTCAAAAAAGGATCTTGTAAAATTACAACTAGTCCAGAACAGAGCAGCTCGCCTAGCACTGCGATGCCCATTCAGGACCAGAGTTAGTGCCATGCATGAAAGGCAGTCCTATGATAAAGTAGAGGAAAGAGTGGCCTGCAGTCTTATATTGTTCTGCAATAATGTTTACACTCTTCAAAAACCCTTAGGTCTGTTCTCCCGACTACGGCTGACCAGTGAAAGGCACGGTTTAAATGCTTGACAGGCTTCACGGTGTTATTTTACACCTCCACAGCCGAGGACAAATGCTCTGAAGAGAACTGTTCTGTACAGAGCGATGGTTCTGTGGAATAAGCTACCTCTTTAACAGCATTGGTGTTCAAAAGCTGTTTTAAATAAATGGTAAAAAAACGCGTCCTAAATCATGGAATATAACGTAGAGAACAATGATCTCCCAGGTTATGTCTGTACAGTTAGGTGTATTGAAACATCGTTTCATGTTATTGTGGTGTTCAGGAATGCGATTTTAATTATGTATTTGTATATGTAATGATGAGGTTTTGTAATATTTTAAATGTAGCATTTTCATGGACCCCAGGAAGAATAGTCTTTACTAAAGGTAAAGACTAATTAATTAATAAATAAACAAACAAACACTCAACAACATAACTGTACCTAAAGGGACGGAAGTACGGATACCTGTAGTGACTCGAACATAACAGGGAAATGTTCTCTGTTCACATGATCAGCAGCAGATTGGGCCATCTGATCCAGCGTGTCTCTGACAGTGTCCCAGGGCAGAGAGAGGTCAGGACATGAGGTAGGGCCCAGTTTACGCAGAGCAACAGTGAGAGCCTGGAGAGACAAAATAGTACATATTTGATCAATATTAATAACGTATATATTTTTAGGTCTATATATTTATGTGTTTAAGTATTAAAAAGTGTATAGATTATTCATTTTGACCTAAATAAACTGTTACTTCAGAATAACACGTTACTTAAAACGACATTTCGCTCACATGTGCCGTACAGGAGTGAAACATGTTTCTGACTCCTTTACACATCTCAAACAGGAGCTGTCCCGTTCCCTCGGCTTTTTCCGGATGCTGCTCCAGATCTGAGAACACGTGATTGAGCAACGCATCAAAGTCTGGAACCTGAGGAACAATATAACAAAAATATATATTGAAAATAAATGAACACATCAAGCAAATGTAACAGTGTTTTTTTTTTACCTTTCTCATCAAAAAGGAGAAACTTTCTGCAGCAAACTTCTTGATGTGCTCCTTCTTATGTGCCAACAATGTGCTGTATAAACTATGTAGGTAGAAAAAAAGCCTTAATTTAGCTAAGAAGGTCCCATTGATATAATATATTTTCCCAGGAAGTCCCCCTAGTTAAGGCTAGTTAAAGGAACAAGCCACCGTAAAAATGGTGATAAATAAACCATTTAATTGTTTCATAATCTTATACTAACAGTTAGACAGTCATCAGAAAACCCACTGGTACAAGGGTGGGAGTCAATGAAGGAGTAAGCGATGACTTGTTTTCAAGATTTTATGTCAGAAATCTTCCTAAAGCTTTATATTTGGTGGCTTGACGCTCATTCACATATTGCACTTCTAGATCAAAATAAACGTGTACGTCTCTCTAGCCCACAACATAGTCGATCAAATCATTTAGACCAATGATTAGACACTGCATGTGCAGTTCATGTTCACCTGTAGATGTTGACCATGTCTTTGACCATAAGCCTCCATAAATATTTGTAGAGGTACGACAGACAGCTGAAGGCCCACTCCAACACCTCTGTGTCCTTGGTGTCCAGCAGAGAAGTGATGAGAAGGAAAAAGTCTGGGAAGTGTGGGTAGAAGTCTGTCTGCAGATCCCTGGCCAGCTGCACTACCAGACTAAAACAGGGGACATATATTATGACTGTGCTTAACTAAAAACATGACAACATATTACAATCTTGTGCATTTAAAAGTATATTAATAAGCAACGCATCTGTTTCACTATCAACAATCAATGAATAAAGCATACTCCAGCAGAGGCTCGTAGGCAAGGCTGTTTTTGACAGCAAGATGTGACTTTAAACTCTCCACAACCGACTTCTGATGGAAAACCAACAAGTTGAAGGATTGGCATTTGTTGGACACTTCTTTCAAAAAAGTAGCTGTGAGAAAGGCAAATAGAATATTATTTTACATATATCTCAATTCTAAAACAAGTTTGTAAATTACAGTACACATACTGAAATGCTCTGTTAAGTTGAGGTCTCTCCATTTTGTGATTCCTTCGTAAAAATACGTCTCAACTTCCTACATTTAAACAAACAGAAGGTTAGAGAAAACTATCCAAAAACAAAGTCAAACAGTAAAGTTGAAGAAAGAAACCTCTGCATATGAGCCCGTCCGGTCAATGCGATGAATCACATCAATGTTAACATTGGCAAGTCTCTCAGCAAAAGTGAGAAACTGGAGGGGGGAAACAATTAATCAACAATGATTCAACAACTCAGAGGTGCAACTTCCAATTTGAATAATTAATATTGATTTATGATCCATAAAGTACAAAGTGTTAAGTCAACATGTCATTTGTGGAAACTCGTGCCCTTCACAAGCCTAGGCTAAAATGGCACAACATAAAATAAAAGATACACTCGTTTTCATTCCTGCAGTACGAGCAACAGCATGCTTCGGAGTACTCACCCTGAATGTGTTTTCCGATTTATGATACGAAGACTTGGATTTAATCTTCATGTTTTTATCTTCCAGATTCACACCCCAGCCAACAAAGGTTCTCCTGTTGTGCGATGTAGTTGTAAACCATTCATTTAATGTGTGGTTAAAACAGTTTAAAGCTCTAGTCAATGTTTACACACACACATGCCGACTGTAGAGCGCAGACATGATGGACAAAGCATGCTGGGAAACTGCGCACTGAGCGCGTGTGGACGAATCTTGCTCTGCATTTCCGGTTTGGTTTATTTTCGGATTATCCACCTTGACCAAAAATATACTGGTTTTAGTTTATGGCGTAGACCTTCTTCTTCTATTTATTTATTTATTTTTATTACGTTTTTATTTTATTCTGTACGTGTGTGTGTGCATTCAAAATAGCATGTAGTTTATCTTGAATCAATTTTCCAACACATTCAACTTGTTAGATTTTTGCATCAGAGCCGAGCAGACAATAAAATAAAGTGAATAAACTCGGAATATCTCTCGGACAAAAACACGTACAGTTTGTACATGTGTTTGTTGGCGACACCTGTTGGCCAAACAAAATATTGAATTACTTACGTAGATCCCTTTTGGTGAAAACTGGTAGAAATAAAGTAGGTTTCCCTACATTTATCGCTTTGTTGCTTATTTTCTATTTTACACATACGCTGTAGAATCAACAGGAAAACCTTGTGGAGTCTATTTGTGACATTGTCCTATACTTGTTTAGGATAAGACAGACTGTTCAGGTGGGTAACATTTTAGATCTTATCCAGTTACAAATGACTTGATAAGAAGTATATTTTGAATCCACTGTCAATGGATAAGACTGAGCTATCCTGACACAGCAGTTTGAGTGTGATGATTGAAGGAGGCGTGCAGCTGAAAACCCCATTCCTTGGCCTCTTGACTCATATTCACCTACCCTCTCTCTCTCTCTCTCTCTCTCTCTCTCTCTCTCTCTCTCTGTCTGTCTCTCTCTCTCTCTCTCTCTCTCTCTCTCTGTCTGTCTCTCTCTCTCTCTCTCTCTCTCTCTCTCTGTCTGTCTCTCTCTCTCTCACACATATTCAAAACTGTCAGTCTCCTTGGTGTATCATTGAGCTCGAATGCAATGCAACATTGTTTCTGTCACAAGGGCCATCTTTTCCACACCAACGATTCATTTAGAGCATTGCTATTATCGCGACGCTCTAAGTTACTACTACGACCACTATTAAAACTTTTACTACAACTTCAATAATTTTTTATACAGCAATCTGCATCTAATTCTTAAAAAAAATCAATACTACTACTATCATCATGTCTGGGACATGATGATAGTCTTTACCTTTAGTAAAGACTATTCTTCCTGGGGTCCATGAAAATGCTACATTTAAAATATTACAAAACCTCATCATTACATATACAAATACATAATTAAAATCGCATTCCTGAACACCACAATAACATGAAACGATGTTTCAATACACCTAACTGTACAGACATAACCTGGGAGATCATTGTTCTCTACGTTATATTCCATGATTTAGGACGCGTTTTTTTACCATTTATTTAAAACAGCTTTTGAACACCAATGCTGTTAAAGACTGAGGTAGCTTATTCCACAGAACCATCGCTCTGTACAGAACAGTTCTCTTCAGAGCATTTGTCCTCGGCTGTGGAGGTGTAAAATAACACCGTAAAGCATGTCAAGCATTTAAACCGTGCCTTTCACTGGTCAGCCGTAGTCGGGAGAACAGACCTAAGGGTTTTTGAAGAGTGTAAACATTATTGCAGAACAATATAAGACTGCAGGCCACTCTTTCCTCTACTTTATCATAGGACTGCCTTTCATGCATGGCACTAACTCTGGTCCTGAATGGGCATCGCAGTGCTAGGCGAGCTGCTCTGTTCTGGACTAGTTGTAATTTTATAAGATCCTTTTTTTAAGCACTAGACCAGATAATGGAGCAGTAATCAAGATGTGAAAGTGCAAGTGATTGAAGAACTTGATAACTGGAATAGTTAAAAAATATGCAGATCTTCTTATATTAGAGATGGCTCTACTCATTTTTGCTACAGTGTTTGTAATATGTGGAGATAAGGTTGAATCAATAGTGACTCCCAATAATTTGGCCTCAGTAACCTGCTGAATATCAGTGCCATGCATGCACAGTGTTGATACCTTGATTCAAACCACAGAATCTCCCATGCTTACAGGCTAGCGTAACTGAGGTCCTCGGTGTCATGGAGGCTAAAGGGAACAGGGCTGAAGAGGCGATGGATCAACTGGAGAGAATTCTGTTCATTTTGCACACGCTGGTGTCCCACAGAGACGGAGCTAAGGTCACAAAACCCGAGGAGATTTGCCAGGTAAAAATAAATGTTGAATGCCGATACTTGAAAAAATAGGGTATCATGTATCAATTCCAAATATCCGATACTGAACTGACGATACCTGTTTTGACTCTAACTGTTTTAAAACTTTCACCGATTAATTTCAAGTAAATATGGACATGATGTACCTCCAGCTCAGAACCTGGAGAGTTAGTTGTAGAGGTTAGTTTTAACCTCTACATATTATATTACACTGATGGCCACTGATGTAGTGGCTAAGTGTACTTTAGTTTATGAAATGCTGTTAAAGAATAACTGATATTCTTTATCTTGTTGCATATTCTTTATGCAACTGTGAAACTAAAGAATATCAGTTATTCAGTTATTCTTTACTTGTTTAATGTTTTTTTCATTACAGTTAGTTTATAGATATAATTGATATGTACATCTCATTTGCAAAAAAAGATGAGCCTTTTTAATCACACAATGGAGAAATGAGGAAAACACTGTCAATGGATAAGACTGAGCTATCCTGACACAGCAGTTTGAGTGTGATGATTGAAGGAGGCGTGCAGCTGAAAACCCCATTCCTTGGCCTCTTGACTCATATTCACCTACCCTCTCTCTCTCTCTCTCTCTCTCTCTCTCTCTCTCTCTCTCTCTCTCTCTCTCTCTGTCTGTCTCTCTCTCTCTCACACATATTCAAAACTGTCAGTCTCCTTGGTGTATCATTGAGCTCGAATGCAATGCAACATTGTTTCTGTCACAAGGGCCATCTTTTCCACACCAACGATTCATTTAGAGCATTGCTATTATCGTGACGCTCTAAGTTACTACTACGACCACTATTAAAACTTTTACTACAACTTCAATAATTTTTTATACAGCAATCTGCATCTAATTCTTAAAAAAATCAATACTACTACTATCATCATGTCTGGGACCCCAGGCTTTAGCTCCTTTATATTGGGGGACTATCTAGTTTTTGCTCTGATGCTGTTAGTGTCTGCTGCTGTGGGGGTGTACTATGCCTGGACGGACCGGGACCAGCAGACCTCCGGGGACTTCCTGATGGGGGGCAAGAAACTCACTGCTCTTCCTGTGGCCATCTCATTGACGGCCAGCTTCATGTCTGCCATCACCGTTCTGTCTACCCCAGCTGAGGTAAGTGCATATTTAGGTAATGTTATTATTTACACTGTAGAGTCATGGAAAAGTTATAGCAAAAAGCATTGCATCTTTACATAGTACAGATTACACAATGGATGAGTATCGGAATAAAGCAGGGGGGAGAGTGGGGTAAGTTGAGCCAGTGGGTAAGTTGAACCACCCTTATATTTTGGAAATAAAACATTTGAATTTTTATGTGAGATTATAGATGTCATCTTTACATAATTTGAACTTGCCATACCAAAAAATTGACAAATGTAGTGGATTTTGGTCTTGATCAGATTTCTTCTTAAATAAACACAACTATCTTGGTGTTTTCAAAGAAGAAATAATGGGGTAACTTGACCCAGAGTGGTGGTTCTGGGTCTAGTAGAGACAAACAAATTAAAATGAGAAATTACATTCAATCATTTGGGTGTTTTTTTAGAGACAAAATGACATAATCTGCAGAAGGAGCGTATGTATAATAATTGCTTTGAATAAAATTGCTAATGGGAATCAATAAAATGTAAAATAGAGAATTTATGATGTTTAGTCTTAATTTGACCTTTAAATCTGGCGGTTCAATTTACCCCCAGGACCTGGTTTAACGTACCCTGCTCTTGGGGTAAAATGAGACAAAAAAAAAGACAACTTTTTTATGAAGACCACCATCTTTAAAAGCATACACTCCACTTTTTGAAGATGCAAACAGATAGAAAACATAAAAAATATCCCGAAATATATGGAAATAGCAAAATGTTCTACCTATTTTATACTGTTTTACACAACAACCACCAAAGCAAAAAGTGGCTCATCCACTCTCCCTTAATGCAGGTAAAAAAAAATCTAAATAGATATTTTGAACCTGATCGAGGACTAAAGCTAAAACATTTGTATGCTGTTTATATTGTGTCTTTTTTGCACCTGCTTGGAATGAGTAATTATTTTACATACGTAGACACAATTTACAAGGTCACATAATACAGTCAAGCGGAACCAATGAGATAAGGAAACATGCAGAAACAAAAACGTCAACACTTGTCTACAATGAAAAGTATTTCAAATTGAAATTCCAACAATAATTTTAAAAAGAATAATTTACACATCTTTTTATATTATAGGTGTACCGTTTTGGAGCGATCATCGCATTCTCTGGTCTTTCCTATTTGTTGGCAATGATCGCAACATCTGAGATTTTCCTCCCAGTTTTCTACAGACTGGGCATCACGAGCACAAATGAGGTGGGTCTCATCCGCTGGTCATTAATTTCAGGACCAACATTTCTTCTCGGCAGACATAAATACAATGGAATACTCTTTTCGTGATCACATTTGTGCCTGAGGTTAATTTAAATTTTTAAGGTGGTGAATTTAAATAATTAAACCCAGTAACTGTATGCATTCTTTTCTATACTTAAGTGAAGGTTTTATTGTCATTATATCCCATAACATTATAACATTAGAATGTCAGTCCTTGTTGTAGCCTCACTCTGTGCCTGTTTTTCTGTGACCTGTGAAGTATCTAGAGCTGCGTTTCAACAGAGCCACTCGTCTGCTCGGCACTGGGCTCTTCATTGTGCAGACGGTGAGTCACTCTTCAACAACACCAAACCACTGTCCAGACTACAAAGCAATGACCCTAAGCTCAAATGGGATATCTCCTGAACAGTGAATAAATCTTGTATGACCCATTTTCTATTGCTGCAGGTGCTTTATACTGGGATAGTCATTTATACCCCAGCTCTAGCTTTAACCCAAGGTAAGATTCATTCTGTTTTGCTTATTTTTATTCTATTGACAACTAATAGTCAGTACTTATCTGATGCTTTATTGTTATGACCCATTATTACCTGTTGTATTCATGTGTGTTTTGTAGTAACAGGGATAGATCTGTGGGGTGCCATAGTGTCCACAGGCTTGGTTTGCACCTTCTACTGCACAATGGTATGTGAATCTTAAAATGGGATCAAGCATAATGCAACAACTGTTAACTTTTAATTGCAAGTTTTGTTTTTTACTATTGTCACAGGGAGGTTTGAAGGCTGTGGTGTGGACGGATGTGTTTCAAGTAAGTCTCATGTTGTTGCTCTGACTAGCTTAAACTGTTCTGTTAGTTAATGAGCAAGAGTCATACCTGTAACAGTTATCAACATGGCACTGACGTGTGAGTCAGTTACAATTTCTTTGGGGTAAATTTATAAAGTGCATTGCAAATTCATTATGGGATTATCAGTATCTTGTCAATTTAAAATCTCAGCTTTTGGCCTAAATGCCCAAAGGTGCAAGATAAACCCAAAGTTACAGTCGACAAGCTTAGTCTAGGAGACCAGAAAAATAATGAGTCCACACAACAGGATGGAAACTTTTCAATGTAATGAATACATTACATTGCACACAATTTATAGTAGAAGAGAGGGAGAAACACATTTCAGCCCCCTCCCCTCCTGATTGACTTAAAAGCCCGTCCTCTTTCCTTGTGCACAGGAAAGCTCGTCTCATTGGTCCACGCATAATCCGACTAGTTAGACTACGATTAGCTGCTGAGTTCAGCAAAGTGATTATTTCATATTACTTACTTCGAGAGGTGGGTAAAGTTGCTAAAATATTTACTCAAGTAAGAGTAACTTTATTTGGAAATAATTGTACTGAAGTAGAAGTAAAAAGTAGTGACCAAAATAATTACTCAAGTAGGAGTAAAAAAGTACCTATAGGGAAAATGCTTCTTGAGTACTGTGAGTACTGAGGAACTGTTTGAGCGTAAAAGTCTGATTTAAGATTCAGTAGTGACATGAATTATGAGAAACCATCCATCCCATCCATCCATCCATTTTCTTCCGCTTTATCCGGGGCCGGGTCGCGGGGGCAGCAGTCTCAGCAGAGATGCCCAGACTTCCCGATCCACGCACACCTCCTCCAGCTGTTCTGGGGGGACCCCGAGGCGACACCAGGCCAGCTCGGAGACATAGTCCCACCAGCGTGTCCTGGGCCTTCCACGAGGCCTCCTCCCAATAGGACTTGCCTGGAACACCTCAAGAGGGAGGCGACCAGGAGACATCCGGAACAGATGCCCTAGCCACCTCAGCTGGCTCCTTTCGACGTGGAGGAGTAGCGGCTCGAGTCCGAGCTCCTCCCGGGTAACTGAGCTCCTCACCCGATCTCGGAGGGTGCGCCCAGCCACCCTGCGAAGGAAACTCATTTCGGCCGCTTGTATTCGCGATCTTGTCCTTTCGGTCATTACCCAGATCTCATGACCATAGGTGAGGGTGGGAACGTAGATCGATCGGTAAATCGAGAGCTTTGCCGCTTGGCTCAGCTCCCTCTTCACCACAACAGTCCGATACAGCGACCGCATCACTGCTGACGCCGCACCGATCCGTCTACCGATCTCACGCTCCATCCGTCCCTCACTCGTGAACAGGACCCCGAGATACTTGAACTCCTCCACTTGAGGCAAGGACACCCCACCGACCTGAAGCGGGGAAGCCACCTTTTTCCGGTCGAGAACCATGGCCTCAGATTTGGAGGTGTTGATCCTCATCCCGGCCGCTTCACACTCGGCTGCAAACCGCCCCAGTGCGCGCTGAAGGTCCTGATTTGATGAAGCCAACAGAACAACATCATCTGCAAACAGCAGAGATGAGATTCTGAGGTTCCCAAACTGGACACCCTCCGGCCCCTGGCTGCGCCTAGAAATTATGAGAAACAAAACATGAAATTATACTTAAAAAAAGAATAAACAAAATACTTGTATTCTAAAGGAAATGCCAGACACAAACTATTGTGTGTGTCAAATGAAGAGTAACAATTATTTTACTCAGTATTCAGTTTTCTCCAAGCACTTTATTACTCTAACGTGAGTAATTATTTGGACTAGTATTTTCTTTTACTCCAACTTGAGTAAAATTATTTAAAAGTAACGTTACTCTTACTTGAGTATTTTGGCCACCTCTGATACCTTATTAATACTTAAAGAGCTCCCCTTAATACAAAGCAATACCAATTCATCTTTCTGTCTCTGAAAATGTGTGTGTTAATCTTTGTAAGCAATCAACATAAACAGACAGTATCTTGGCACATTAAACATGTGTTGTTGAGTTTCCATAACAGAATGATGAACTGCTACAAACTTCTTAATGTCATGAATAGGATTAGCTGTACAAATGTTATCATGAAGCAAACACAGAAAGAACTCTGTCTGATGCCAAATGCCAACAGCCACTTGGTGTCTTCTTCACATCTGCTCAAGCTCCCGCCGCTCCTGAAGCAAACCACGGCGAGGAAATAAACATTTGCCATATTTGACACTCTATTATTGAAGCTTGTATATGATCAGTCGGTCTCAGTACATCTCTGTTGTCGGCAGGTTGGTGTCATGTTGGCAGGATTCCTCGCTGTCATTGTCCAATCTGTGATTCTGCAAGGAGGAATCTTCCCCATTATCAAAGATTCACAAGATGGAGGGAGGCTTAACTTCTGGGAGTACGCTGACTATAATCATTATATTGTTTAACAATTTTTACGTAGCAATACACATTACATCTGTTTTGGCTTGATATAGCTTTGATATGAACCCTTTGAGGAGACACACTTTCTGGACGATCACCATTGGAGCTACATTTGTGTGGTCGAGTATTTATGGCGTCAACCAAGCCCAAGTTCAACGATACATCTCCTGCAAAAGCCTCACTCATGCCAGACTGTGAGATACTATGTGTTTTAGTATTTGTTTTATATTTCTGTTAAATGAAAGTTTGCCTGTAATGTTATACTTCATCAGTGACTTGATTAGTGAATACAGCTATCTGTGCTTTTCCAGATCTCTCTATCTAAACCTGTGTGGCCTATGGTGCATTATGCTGTGCTCAGTCTTCGCAGGACTGTGCCTATATTCCATCTATAAGAGCTGTGACCCCTGGACCTCTGGGCTCATCTCAGCCCCTGATCAGGTTGGACTGAAATGCCATTCCATTCCATAATAATAATACATCTCAAAAGCACTTTTGTTTACCCCCAAAATATACTTGCAATTTACCTATTAGATTAATATTAGACCATATTTTTCTTCTGCACAATATTTGATCTGAATGTTTTCAGCTGATGCCTTATTTAGTCATGGATATCTTAAGAGGTTATCCTGGTCTCCCTGGGCTGTTTGTTGCAGCAGCCTACAGTGGATCACTGAGGTAAATATAGAAATGTCTTGTTTTGTTACTCATTTTTTTTCTGTACAATATTCAACCATTGCATTTTTCTGTATATCCAGCACTGTGTCTTCCAGTATCAATGCTCTGGCTGCTGTGACAGTTGAAGATCTGATTAAACCATACACAAACCTGTCAGAGAAACAACTGTCACGGATCTCCAAAGGACTCAGTGAGAAGAAAGCTCATTACATTTAAATCCTAAAACATTCATTGAAATACCATTCCTACTTACAGGTTTATTGTATGGACTTATGTGTATTGGTATGGCAGCATTGGCCTTTCTTATGGGTCCCATATTACAGGTGGTAAAACATGTTACATTTTTATCTGTGTACAAGTAAATATAATAATTTAATAGAAATTTATAATTTCTATTGTTTTTACCAGGCCGCGATGAGTATATTTGGAGTTATAGGAGGTCCATTGCTTGGCCTTTTCACTTTGGGTATCCTCTGCCCTTTTGCCAACTCAAAGGTGGGCCTAATTTTTTCGTGAGATGTACTTTATCTTGTGAACAAACAGATGTTATGTTTTGATCAACATCTTTTCCAGGGTGCCATTTCAGGGTTAGTGTTAGGATTTGGGTTTTCTCTCTGGGTGGCCATTGGTTCACAGGTTTATCCACCTCCTCCTGAACTAACGCGCCCACTGCCTCTGATCACGAAAGGCTGTAACTTCACCAATATGGAAATTCACAACTGGACAAGGACTATCCTCCTTGCCGAGGCCACTACACCTATCCAAGATCTGGATAGCGGGTACGTGGGTGACTCGTCGTAGTCATCATTCTAGTGCATTTTCTCTCCATTTCAGCGCGTTCGGGTCGTCATAATCAATCAAAAGATTTTCTGTCACACATTTTGCTTCATACCCCATTCTACCCATAAATCTCCTCTTAGGTCTTGAGCTTTCTATCTTTTTAATTCTGCATCCTTCTACCCATGCATTGACTCCCTTAAAGTAACAGAAAATGGGATTACCAAATCACTATGTGCTGTATTACAGGTCTGTATTGGACAAGTGGTACTCTTTGTCATATATGTACTTCAGTCCCATTGGAACTATCACTGTTGTCTGTGTGGGCCTCTTAGTAAGCTTCTTTTCAGGTAAAGACAATTTCAATGTATTTCAGATTTCAGAATTCCAAATGACAATACTCACATCATATGCAACAACAAAACAAGGAAGCCTGTATATTAATAATAAGCATGACAGAGCATAGAGGATTCACGTTTTGTTAACCATTCGTCCTATTTAGAATTTGTGATTTCAGCTTTTGCAGAATTGTTTTACACATAGCTGTGCCTGTGAATCAAATCAGGCATTTTAGTATGAGAAATCATTGATACCAGAACCAAAAACATTAAAACTTAATGTCAATTTCTGTGCCTGCTGTGTATAACAGAGAGGACCTTTTGGAATGTCTTAAAACAAGTCACGTTCACTCTTTGATTATATATCCTTTAGTACTTTTACCTTCTTAAATTCCCATGTATTGTAAGATGTTATGTTTATCTGTTCACAAAACATAGGATTTAAATTAAATGTGTTTTCATTGCATTCTTATGTTAAAATTTAAAGGAGGCACAGAGCAAAAAGCACAAACTAAGCTTACTTTTCTGAAAGAAGACACAACCTTGTTTCAGATGTATGAATTCTTCAAACACAAAGTAAGTGTTGTTAGCAGTAAATAAATCATATCATAAAAAAATAAGAATGATTTCTATCTTTGTCTTGTCTCTCCTCAAGGTCTTGAAACAAAATCCACAACGGAAGTTGGAAAATCACAGACCAACCAATGTACAAGGAAACACAAATCCTGCTTTTGTTGATGAGCTAAACTCTGAAAAATGATTGCTTAAAAAAGGCTTCATATAGTGAACTGTAATCATTCATTTCCTAAATATGTGATTCACATTACGTACTAAATTTACAGTTTGATCAATCAATCAATCAAGTTTTATTTCTAAAGCGCCTTACAACAACCAAAGTTGACCAAAGCGCTGCACACAATAAACATTAAAATAAAAATACAATATAAAAAGGAGTACAATTTCATTTAAAACAGACCATTTACAACAGTTGCCACAGAACTATGTGTCAAATGCCTCTTTAAACAGGTGAGTCTTTAGTTTTGCTTTGAACAGGGGCAGGTCTGAAACGGCACGTAACTCAAGTGGCAACGAGTTCCAGAGTTTTGGACCTGCCACAGCAAAAGCCCGATCACCCCACTCTTTATGATGTGACCTGGGCACCTCCAGCAGGTGGTGTTGGGCTGAACGTAGGGTTCTGCTGGGCTGGTAAGGGGTCAGAGTCTCACATAAATACACAGGTGCAAGGCCGTGGATGGAACTGAAAACAAAAAGTAAAAGTAAAAGTTTGTATGTGGTAGTGTGGTGAATAACACTCCCAATGTATTCTGGCTGCATCTGGCGTTTTGTTCCATCCTGACCTAATATTGATCAGACTCATTATTTTATAATAATAATAAATTTAAAGTATTGGTAGGTTGTCTTTCATTTATTAATTGCTGGTCTGTAAGTACTAAATTGTACACCATTTATACAATTTATACAGTTACATTTTCAATGTACTCAAGTCAACAATTTTGGATTTAAATGGGACAGACCAAATGCACACATAATAGAGAAACAATATGGCTCAAGCCAAAAATCAAATTCAAATCCAAATTCACTTTATTTATCCGTTAGGAACTTCATTTGCAGAGGAAGTGCCAGTACGGGCCCGATAAAAACAATAAATCCACAGACATACAACACAATCAACATGTGCAATAACAAATACATTAAAACAAAAACAATATAGTGGCCTGTGATCGACCAGGTCCACACAGTCATTTGTTCAACAGGCGGATGGAGGTAGGGAGGAAAGTGGAGACCGCCCTCTTTGTCCCCAGAGGGAGGGACCTGAACCTGCGCCCTGATGGCAACAGGGCGTAGTGAGAGTGCAGAGTGTGTGAGGGGTCTGTGGAGATCTGGGTTCCTTTCTTCAAAACTCTGGAGTTATAGATGCTACTAAGTGATTCCTGCGCCTGACCAATGATTTTAATGCTGACTTTGATAATTTTGTTGAGCATGTTGCGGTGGGTGAGAGTGAGTGAACCAAACCAGACAGTGATGTTGAATGTGAGGATGGATTCAATGAAACATCTGTAGAAAGGTGGTGGACTTGGAGTTTGCGGAGCTTACGGAGGAAAAAGAGGCGTTGTTGACATTTTGAAAAAAAATATAAATAAATAAATTTGTTCAGCGTTGAGTTTGAATGTGAGTTTATGGTCGATTATGGAGCCGAGGTATTTGTATGAATGAACCTTTTCAATTATATTGTTGTTGACCGTGAGTGAGGGAGAGCTGGAGTGGCCATGTTGGAAAACATGTGCAAAACTACAATGCTCCAAGACCATGAACAATCATAAAAAATCTTGTAGGCAAATTTGAAAAACAAAACGCAAACATTTTATAACTGTAGGGTGACCAGACGTCCCAGTTTTAAGCTCTTTGTCCTTTGTCCTAATGGATTTCTCCAAAACCATTGATTTGTCCCAGTTTACACCAGTTCTGTCCAAGGTATCCCTGTCTTTCACCAGTGCCATGCCCATAGCAGGCTTTTTTACTTGAAAAAAAAAAAAAAAAAAAAAGGCGGCCGTCAAACAGTTTTCATAGCAAGTGAACCAATTCAAAAGTTCAAAGGTCTATCATCTCAATTGCTGATTGGCCTATTATTTAATTGACATTACTTTTACAAAACAGTTTCATTATGGGGGGAAAAGTCACAATTTGGCATCCCCTACAATTTCCTATTGTGTCCCTGTTTTTAATCAGGAGAAATTCTGGTCACCTTAAATAACTGACAAGGAAACTCAAAATAGTCAGAATCTCGTTTGAAAAACCAACGTTATTTTTCTGGATCATAGTATCTCTTCTTTAATGTCCTGTACTTTCGGAGAAAGTACATTGCCTCCAGTTCTTTGATGACAAAATCACCCTTTGCCACAAGTTTCTTGATCTTCTCTGGGTCTGTTACATCTTTATTTTTGGTGAAAACTGCCTTCAGACGCTCTCTGAAATAAGACGAGCCCTGGGGGTACTCACGCCCAAGATATAGCAGCTATGGGACACAACAAAAAACGCAAATGATTTACATTACAGCTATTTAAGCTAGATGGTATTCTAGTTACATGTTTTAGGAGTACTTACAGTTTTGTACAATCGAACAACCTCTCTTCTTAAGGGATTCTCCATATCACTAGAACTTAGGGGATGAGAACATCTGCAAAAGGAGAATATAAAGACAGTACTTCATGAGAACAATGATAAGGTGAAAAATAAAAGCTCGATTTTAGTACCGCTACATTTGATTTACGCTACTACAAGGACTAGCTGCTAACGAGCCTTACTAGTTAGTTCACATAATTTAGGACTGGCAATACATATCTTGAGTTATTAATAATATCGCTCAAGACACGTGACCAACGAGTCCACCGGAGGTCGCCATTTCGGCTGCGTGTCATGGTCTGTCAATCGTTGTGTTGATTGGTTGGCAGCATGGACAGAAGTAAGTAAGTAAGTAAGTGCTTTATTGTCATTGTACAACTGTACAACAAAATAGTGTTCAGGTGTTAGTCCTGAGCTGCTGCGGCTGAGCCGCGCTGCCACTGTGTGTCAACCTGACCCGCATGACCTTGGAGGTCGGGGAAACTGTAGCATTCGGAGGAAACCTGGCTGGCTGCCCTCTCTCACTGTCTCCTCTGATCCTCTGAAACGGTGCACCGGTCAGCTCCTCCTGCAGCTCGCTCCGCGCCACAACAGTCTTTCACCATCTCCTCGTTTGTCCCTTACTTTTTTCCTGTAGCTCCCCTTGTGACGCCTCGACTGTGCTGCAGCTGTGGGGGCTCTTGGTGCCTCTTCAGTGTCTCAGAAGAAGAAATGTGTAGGTCTCAATGGGTTTAGCTGAAAAGCTAGCATTTTGTTTACCTTTAAAAAGCTGCTTTCTTCAGGACCATTTTGGACTCTCAAAGTAAACAAATCCATCAAACCTCCACAAAAACTCGGCAAAGACGTACAAAAGTATCCAGAAAAACAATGTGGAACACAAAAACCACAAATGCAGATTGCAGAAAAAGGTGAAAAATTAAGTTGTAGCAGGAGAGAGGGAGGTTTCTTCCCGTTTTCACATTGCCATGACAACAATCATTGCGCCCCACGGCTGACTGGCGTGCCCGGCTAATTGCTCAACCTGCCCTACATGGTATTTTCCACCTAGGAAACCTATGGAAACTAGGTTTTGGTGTATTTTTTGGTCAGAATTGCTACAGCAACTTTTCACGTAACAACTGTTCACCATTTTTCAATGAAGGTACTTGAGTCATCTTCTGTACTCAGTAGTTGAAGTCTTCGAACGTTTCGCCTCTCATCCAAAAGGCTTCGTCAGCGGACTAAAGTCCCGCTCAGCCCGCAGCTTAGTAAAGACCAACAGGGAGGGGTTGGCCCGGCTCCTCCCCTCTAATCACAGCTACTCTCAACTGTGGGTAAACACCTTTGAAGTAGAGCATCTCTAACCCCAGTATCGGTCAGTCCTGTCATATTCATAGGTGATCACTGCCCATTATCTGTCCTATTCATGGGTGATTAGTGATCACTGCTAATTACCTGTCTATTGTTCTTTTGTTAGCGGAGGTGCCGTCTCCTTGGACTTCGGTTTTCCCCAAAGGAGATTTGAGTAAAGTGACGGAAGATTCTTTTGTAAAACTCGTTTAGTTTCTCCAATATAATGTTGTTTGCGTTCTTCTTCTTTGCATTGAATAGAATAAACCACATTGCTTTGTTTGTGGCTTGTAGTTTTGTCTTTGGGATGAACTCATGTTTGTCTCAGTGTGTTCACTGGTTTGTGGTACACTGGAATCCTGTGCTGCCTTAAGATTCTCTGAAGTTTCTCTGAGACCCCGGCTACATACGGCACTACAACTCCCTTTCTTCTGGGCTCTGTAGTCTGTCTGTCTTGTTCTTTGGGTCTTCTTGCCCTTTGTGCTTCAGTGAAAGACCATTTAGGATAGCCACAGTCTGAGAGGGCTCTCTGGACATGTGGCTCCTCTTTGGTCTTTCCTTCTGCACTGGTAGGCACCTCTTTAGCTCTATGTCTGAGCGTCCTGATGACCGCTAGTTTGTGCTGGAGTGGATGGTTTGAGTCAAACATCAAATACTGGTCAATATGAGTTGCCTTCCTGTAAACCTCTGTCTGAAGTTGTCTGTTTTCCCGTATGATAACTTTACAATCTAAAAAGGCAAGTTGTTTCTCCTTTGCGTCCTCCCGAGTAAATTTAATGCTGGGGTCCACAGCATTGGTGTGATCTATAAAAGTTGTTCACCATTTTCTTCCTGCAAACCTTTCTGTGTAGCGGTAGCGAACGTAAATAATCACTCACAATTTGTTGACCGATTGCAAATATTTTGTCCTTGCCCGCCACAGTCCTTTGTGTCTTGAGGACAAAAAATAACTGCCGTATGAGAGCCGTATGTTGCTTCCTACTGTCGCAAATGAAAACAAACCAACACGCAGGCGCACTTGTTGTTATGGTTACAGGACTCTGAACGCTGATTAAAATGGTGAGCTTGTTGTTTTTTACACTGTGGGAACTCTTCCAAGCAATAGAATCACGTAACAAGCTCGTAATAACTGCAATACTATAACTACTCAAGAATGCCTTATTGTGGAAATGTTTTTAAAGCCCCGTATCGCTTTGATGTTGCAGGCTTGCCAGTTTTGCTAGTTTGTAAAACTTTCACTGTCATGATATTTCTGGGAGTATTTAGATTCTAGGGTCACGGTGGGTTGGATGTATTTACCTGTATTTTTTTTGTATACACTTGTTATCTGTATTAAATAATAATAGTCCACTCTATATACTTTTTGATGTAGGCTACACTTAATAGTTGGAGGTGTAGCTCTTTCCTTTATCTAATCTTGATCTTCTTGCACTTGTCTGTTCTTGAAAGATGTGTAATACATGCCCTCTTGAAGAACAGGTATAAAATATCAAGGAGAATCTTTTTATTTGTTGAGTTTAAAAAGGGCCAATTACAATGATCACAATAGAGTAGACAGAAATACTGCACACATATACAAAACACACACTAAAAAGCATTTTACTGGATTTCAGGCATCTAAAAAGGGCAAAGTTAAAGTTGCCAAAGCTGACAAGGCAAAGCTACAAAAAGAGGAAGAAGAGAAGAGGTTACAAGAAGATGGTACATCCACAGATTTAGAAATAAAAGACAATTTGATGTGTATAATCTGATGACGGTGTATGCTGTGAAGTCATTTTGAATTTGTGCAGAGGAGGCCAGACTACAGGCAGAAAGAGATGATCAAAATCGACTGGAAAGAGAGAAGAAGGAGAAAGTACTGCAAGAGCTTGAGCTGAAGGTACTTGATGAGAATTTCTGCCTCCCTTTAAATACATACCCTATCAAAATACGTTTTTGATAGGATGTAGGGAGGAGAGAAAATGAGTTGGACGAACTGCGCCATCTGTTGGAGGGAAATCACAATGCAGTAGTAAGATGGAAATCAGAGGAGACAGAAAAGGCCAAGGTAAACATTGAAGTATTTCATCAAAAGTTTTTTTTTGTGTGCGTGTGTTGTAACTGTTTGTAACAAACTTTATATTGGTGAGTGAGTCAGAGGTACGGCACAGATTGGTAACCTTGCTTCCATCATTCTTTCCTGGAGTGGAAAGCTCTATACAAGACAATGCATTATTATTATTACTATTACTCTTTCAGTGGGAAAGCTACATGCATTGTGATGGTACTCCAGACCCATCTGTGCACCAGGAGATAAATACATATATGAGTTTATGGAGAGAGGACCCGGACGTCAATGTAACAAAAGTGCTGCAGCAGTGTACGTGTGCTTTACAGGTCAGTATTGCACATTAATAATTTTTCTTACAAATTAGTGGACTCCAACCGTGCCACCTCCAACTTCTTCATTTGAGCCACTTTATAACTTATCTGTTGGATTGGACCATACAAACCAGCCTCCATTTTTATTTGTATCACTGTTTTCATACTGGTTAATAATGAACATAATGTAATAGTATTCGCAAATTGTAAACAAAGAAGACAAAGAAATCACTTTAACTGTACTTTGATAGCACTTAAATAATCATCCTCTACAGCTTATAGAGAAACTTGAAGAACTACATAGAGAAACATCTAATTTGTTGGACATCCAGAAAAACCAAGACGCCATTACAAATCTACAAGAACTTATTCATCTAAAGCATAATCTTGCCACTGAGGAGCTTCTTAAGGTATAATGTTCATCTCAATAATTCATTATGAAAATATTATGCTTTATTTATGGTCCTGTTTCTATTTTTCATGTACCCCAGGAGGCCAGTGCGAACATTGACACTGAGACCGGCAACATGCAGACTGTCGTCAAAGATGAACAAGTAACTCTCTGTCTCTGGGCCAACCTCAAAAAGAATCCAAGGTAAGAAGAAAAAAAACTACATGATACATTTCATCACACTGGTGTATTTTCTAAAAAAAAAAAGTGTGTTTTTAACCCAGATTCAAAGGTCTCATCTTTGACAAGGTGAATCTGGGTTTTGAGATTCCGAAACAGCTCGCGATCAGTAACATTGCCGTTAGAATTCTCCACACACGATATGACCATCTGTCTCTTTTGGCCCGTATGGTGCACACAAGAATGCACACTCCAAGCTCCAGGTATTTGCCTTATAGACTTTAAACACAATTACAACTAAACTTCTTGACACAATTGGGGGGTTTATTTTTAGGTTAAGCTTTTACTTGCAATATAGTATAAAAACTCTCTTCCAACAGGTCACTTACAGGCGGTGAGGTGGTCCCACCTGACTTAACAGAGCAGATGATGAGTGTGACGGATAAGGAGGTGGAAGATGACTCTGTACAACAAATACCTGTGAAAGAGGAAGAGCAATCAGACTCTAAACCTGCGGGGGGAAAGGTACCATAATTGGACAAAGGCAGCGTTTCAGTGCCAGTTTTGTAACGTAATAATATTGTGTCTGTGATAACTGTTGTTTGATACCGCAGAGTATGCAGAGTGTGAGTCGAACTAGTCTACACTCCACACAAACCAGTGTCCACTCCGCAGGGAGCAGACAGAGCCAGATACAAACACAGATTGAAGCCTTGAATGGTGAGACTTCAAGCCAGAGCGAGAGTCAGTATACTTAAAAAATATTTAAAAAAAAAGATGATATAACAGCAAATATCCTCTCAGTTAGTACACAAAAAAGAATCTGCTTTTTAGTTATTTTTTAACCCAACAGCATTGTCAAGTTTTACCACATGCAAGTACCGTACATACAGAGGAAGCAAATCATATTTTAAACCAGTCACAATCGAAACTATTAGATTAAAAAACAGGATCTACAAAATGTACAGTAGTATTACTTTTTATTTAGCATACAAATACTTACCCTTTCGCAAAAAAATACAAATGAAAACAAAACACCTCTATGTACTGTTTGTTCTTTGTTTCAGTTTCAGAGGATCGGGAGTTGTCTTCCTCCCTCTCTCACCTCATCACAACAGAGACGAGTTTCAAAATTCACGCTGTGGACCTAATGCAGTACACTCCTTTGGGTGGCGTCTTCTACTACAATGTGTTTCACCTTCCCCCACAAGCCCACCACGTCAATGGCTGGACCATCAGACAAGTAAGTTTCTTCTTTGCTTTCAAACGCAAAGAAGAGGAAACATAGTGATCATAGAGGGAATCAGTAAAGTAATAGTAACGGTACAAATGTAATCATTTCGAAGGTAAGGTGCTAAACTGATTAACAGGTCAATTATCTGAGAAAATTGTTGCAGATAATCCAATAAATACATTATTGTGCTTGACACACAATTGTGTCCTTGCCTTAACAAGGACACCATTGTCTCACTGAAATACACTGTCTTTATCAATATGCCTTGGCTGAGTTGTCTCATCCTCGCCTTTTTGTCTTTCTTGAATTATTTAATCCTTCCCATGTGAAAGCTATACATTAGTCAAGTAAATGTACTTAAAGCTGGGGTACCCGATTTTTCCTGTTGAAAAAGTGCATTTTTTTTGTTTTGGCCAAAACTTGTTTCTAGCACTCAGTCCCTCCTGTGTATACAAACTGTTCAAAGAATGGAATTATATGCACATTTCACACCCTTATACATGGAGTGGTGACAAAGTGAAGCAGGGGCGGCCACCCCCAAGATAAATTCCACTAATTTAGACTAGATTTCTATCATCCATTGCTCAATAAAACTTTAGGTGAAGACAATACAACAAGGTCTGTATTTTGCTGTGTTTACAACTTACTCTGGGGTGACAAAAATAAATGTATTGTATAATACAATACTTTTTATTCTACTTGAGTATTAAAATGAAGTATCTGTACTCGAGTGAAAAAAACATTTTCCACTGTTGGTAAATCTTTAAGGGGCAAACGTTTCATGTGACATTTGAAATAGATGTATCTTGTGCTTCATGTATGTTAAGAATTATTTATTTTTATTTGGTTTTAGGGCATGTTCTTTGGAAATATTTACATTTTTGCATTATTTCATATTTTGTTTCTCATACCTTTTGTCACTTCTGAAACATAAATCGGACTTTTACACTAAGTTACTCTACTCATACTACTCAAGTAGCCCTTTCTCCAAGTACTTTTTTACTTTTACCTTATTTAATGGCTTACCGCTTTTAAAATGTGTCTAAATTATATCTTACTGGCTCCTGTTTAGGGTCTGCTGCAGCCTGAATACATCGCAATCAACATTTCAATTTAAGAGCATTGTAAATGTATAATTACTTTATGGACACTGCATTGCTGTTTTGCAAAAAAGGCAAATCAGTTGGGTGTTGATTTGATTATAATACGGTTCAATGCAATGTCTATTTGTATTTAAATCATGTATATGCAGTAGACATAAATGTCCAATAGACCTAATCAAAAACTAATAACATGTATAAATTGAGAATTGCTTCGAGACACATCGGGAGTCGTCAAATGGGTCTCACGGGCCACATATTTAGAATCCGCATACAGTGCTTGTACTATAGTAAGCCTGAATTCAATTTTGGTATAAGAACAAAAGCTGAAGGGAGGGCACTTATATGGGAGTAAGATCATCTGTATATTTCTCCCCCCCCCCCCCGAGATATTGGACAAGGGATTAGAAGTGTTCCCTTATCCACAAAAGGGACTCCAGATGAACGGATCACTCAGCAGCACACTGGATGACACTGAAAGCCGGAGCAGCCCTCCTCTCAGTGTGTCTGTGACCATTCCTGATGATGTCATCTTCTTGGAAAATCCCCAAGTGGCTCGATGGGACACTGCAGGTAAGAATTATATTTTGTTGATGTATTGGTATTTAATTGATGTCAAAGTCCTAAATGTACACTTTTAATGGTCTTTTTGGGACACACATCCAGGGAAGCAGTGGCGAATGGATGGCATTACTGATGTGTTGTACAGTGAAGAGGAGGCCAAGATCACCTTCAAAATGAAACGTTTTCTGCCATTTGTATTGATACAGGATACATACGCAAACTTTCCTTTCCAGAGTTGGGAACTTAAGCCACTTGGACAGGATTCTGCAGTTTTTACAGTTAAAGGGGCCTTGATGAACATTAGCATCACTGTGCAGGTCAGACATAAAATCTCGATCATATGTTGACAAATGTACCAAAGATCTAAATGGTCTATCCAAAGACAAGTGAGAAAAGTGAGCCTGGTGGCGTGGACTTTGGGAGCTACTGTTCTAGTTTAATTGCAGTTCCTCCAGTAGTTTATAGAATTTTCTCGTATTTATAGAAGTGGACAGTAACTAACACAATGCATTTTAATGTATGTTTTCTTCCCTGGCCGACAGGGTAATCAATGTATGTTGCAGACACAGGAAGAGGGGCGTCTGTCTCATTTAGCACAGAAGTGGATGAGTTGCACAGCTCTACAAAGAGCTATGCAGAACAGTGGGATTAATATCTTTGTAAATGAGTTTACAGAGAAATATGTGAGGACACATTGCAAGGTGAGCATGTAATACTACAGGGTACATACAAGCTTGAAAACCATCCCAGCAGTTTGTCCCCAGCCCGAAATGCCTCTTTTTAGGGACTTGCTTCATTAAAAAAAAACTGACACAAAATAACCTGAGATGATGAGGATAATGAATAAATATGTAATACGCTTAAAGCTGTTTTTGTTATGTTTGGTTTACGTTTTCAAACATTAAACATAGGCAAGAGAAGTTGACCAAGGAAAATTCCATTTTGGCCATATTTACTTTTTTTGGGCGGATAACTTTTTCAGAAATGAACCAGAGAGCATTCCTATAAATTTGGCATTTGTATCATTTCTTTTGCCCTAGCTGCCCTGCTGCACACAACAGAATAAAACAATAGACCACTATTTTTGTGACTTTAAAAGAGATTACTTTCACTTGTTAGGACCCACTGATGGAACATTCAGCCTATGAGCAGATGGCACTGTTTTCCTCGAGCTGTGCATTCACATGGAGCAAGTGGAATGCCAAGTGTGGTCCTGAACACCTCGTCATGCAGGTGAGCTTCCTTTGGGGGTGATTTATCAAGACTGATGCTAAATATAAATGATTGACGAGATGAAAAGTGTTCTCATGTCATGAACTGAGGACGGTTATTTAAAGTTGTTTACTTTTTTCATCTTTTCTGGGTTCAACCCGTGAAAACACAAATTCCACTAAATTTCTGAATATGTCCTTTGTCCTTTTTTGAGGCCTGTGAGCACATTGCCCCTGGCCCGGTGCCTAACGGTCACTGGAGGTTGTACCTGTTGGGGGCGCAGAGGAGTCAGAAGTTGGGGATGTCTGAGGGCAGCGAGGCCTTCAGTCCAGACCACTGTCCTGGGACAGAGTTTCACTCCACCTTCATCCACATGCTCCAAGACCACATGAGTGCAGAGGGCATTGCACAAACCAGGAAGTCCCACAACCTGTTTATCGACACTGTTCAGAGCCTGCTTTGTGCCACTAGACCACTGCTATTTGCATAAACCAGAAACAAAAATAAATGTTTTGGTTAGAGAGTTGGCTACTTTATTTGTGCAAAGTTCCCTTCTTTGGAACGTATAAAAGGATGAATTCAAAACAGCCACAGCAAAATAAGATAAAAACTTTGGTATTAGCCGAACAACATAATTATAATTTGACAAAACAAACATTCACTCAAAAACAAATGTGCATTAGAAAAAACATTTTAAATAGTTTAATTACCAGTGTTTAGAAACTTAAAAATGATAATGAGCTGTTGAACAAGGAAATAAAATAACTCCTTCCTGCAATTTTACATACATTTCCTGATTGTCAAGTGCATTACAGAGTTAAAAAGGATGTTGGCACATTTGAGAGCCATTGTCCATGAGTGCATTCAGTCATGGCATGATTAGTCCAATCAGTGTCAAACCTCCTCATGTTTGCACTGTGATGTTACAAAAAAAAATAAAAAGGGTAAAACACAGCAGCTCACAAAAATCTAACTCACATAGCTGACTAACTAAACATGAAGTGATGCATACATCGTCTAGTGGGCTGAGTGTTGTCTTGAGGCACCAGCAAATGGATATGCAGCCCTGTGTTACAAGAGTCTCTGTAGAGGGCGCAGAGCAGCACTTGGTCTACTCTTAGACTGGGGGCTGTCCGTTATGCCGCAGACCGGCATAGGGCCAGAGCAGCTGCTGGATGGTCATCCAAGAGTCCCCTGTCCCGACTGGAGCAGCATCTACTGCAGGCTGCATAACCAGGCTGGCCAGAAGAGCCAGGAGCCCTGAAGAACAACACAGACCGAACAACACAAGATCATAAGGCTGAATATGTTAAGGCCTTCAACACAGAACCATTTCAAATACATCAGATGAATGGTGAGTACCTGCCAACAACACAAACATTGCCAACCAAAGCCAAACTGTCCTGCTGCCGCGGGCCACCGCTGCGGTGGTGGATCTAGAGGAGCCCAGCCCTCTGGACAGAGCATGACTCACTCCTGGATCTGAAGAGGTTGGACTGGACGAGGGACTCGGACTGGAGGGGACAAAAAATAAAGTCAATTTACAACTACTCGTCCCTGCAGTGACTTGGGGTAAAAGTAGGCCTATAAGACCAACAGGCCAAAGCGTGAACGCGCAGCAAAGATGGCCGAATGTGAGTTACATCATCACTGTTGCAATTCTTTAATGAGCAGTGTCACAGTGAGGCCATTTTCACTAGCTGTGCCGTTGTTGGAAGAAGAGTACATTGATTTTAGCAATCAAGTGCAAGTGTTTGGGAAGAATCTTGTTTGAGCAGAGCAATGCAAGAGCGCAATGAAAAACACCCTGCACCTGCACACTTACAGCATGACAAAGAGCTCATCCTGTGTCCTGAGCGGTGTGGAGGGAGGAAAGAAAAGTGTTAAGAAAAACAGTCAGTCATTCATATAGACAACAGGAAGGCAGCGCGAGCGCAAGTGAGGAAAAAAAATCATTACAATGAGTCGTAAGTGAAATGTGAAGACAACAGACAGCTCGGTTAATTTAGCAAAATCATCCCAAATGCATGCTTCATTCAAGACACAATGATTTAACATGATCATTTATCTGAGGCAGATATTGCTGGAATGTGAACACTTTCAAAAGCCAGTCATCCCAGAGCCAAGAGAAGTCCAGCAAAGGCCCACGTATTTAGAATTTCACCATTTAGGAGGTTTCGATAGCTGATACGAAACATTGATTCAGGAGTTGGCTTGATAGTTTTAATGACTGCACTAAAGTTGTGGACCTCATGCAGTTTTGGATTGTTTGTCATCAGCTGTGAAATCTCATGAACTAAATGGTGACTTCACGTTGCAGCGTTGTGTTAGTTTACAGAGGGCAGTGCTGCAGTGATTTGGCTAGTGCTGTAATTGTAGTTAAACTAACAACTTGCAGGACAGAATGAGAGAGCCGAGTTTGTTTCCCAGTTCACTCAGACTGGACCTCCTCCTCTCAATCTCTGCCTCCTCCTTTGGCTCGTCGTCTAACTGGCTGTCCGTGCAGTAGCCGCTCCTGTACACGTGAAGCATCCAGAACATCTTTTAGTTGCACATTGACAAACATCAGATACGTGCAAAAACAGTCCATGCATGTGTACTCAAAGTAAATCACATAAAAGTGAACAATGACATAATAGTTCACCTGTTATAGAGAAAGGTGGGAGCTTCTGCGAAATCCCTGACAAAATATTGTTCAACATAAGCAACTTCAACAATTTCACCACTTAATTTTTATTCCTGGACAATTCATGTCAGTCTAATAAGACATGGGCAACATTGGAAGTGGTATCAATATTTTTGAATAATGGTATCATAATTATTATGTGAACTGAACTAGCAATAATGCATATTTTCAAGAGATAGTCAAGAGCATCTCCAATAGTAACTTAAAAGGATTATAAAGAAAGGATAAGTCGGTATAATGGTGCTATTCGGCATTGGTGATCAGATCTTACCCCTTCATCATGTCACAGGGGTCCTCAGTCTCAACCCAAGGCGCAGAGCTAACAAAGCGTTTTAGTGGAGGGCGAGCCATGTTCTTCCCTGACACACTCCTGGAAACCACCAACATCAACAACGCCAAAACAGCAGCAACCAATCTCAAACCATGACCAACACATGCATTGGTGAACATTTGCGTAACTACTCCTCATACCAACATTTATTATTGCTTACGCACTGTTGTGAAATGTATGCGAAAGAACTGTACCTACCAGGGAGACCGTCGAGTTATTCTCTCATTTTCAACCTCGGAGGAGTCTTGAAGTTTCCTCTGTGAAAATCAGAGGGAAAACAGTTGGATTGAGTTGAGAACAAAATGATTAGCCATATTTCATTTATCTCCAAGCCTTATTAAATCATATTTTCACCCTATTCTCACAGAATATTTAAAATAAATTATCACACCGACACTGAAATAAACCATGACGATCATAATTATAAAAACTATATGTACAGCCATAAATTACAGGTTTTTCAGTTTTAGCAAAAAAATAAAATAAACAGTTTCGGAGAGATACATTTAAATAAAATTATGCAATTTAATTTCTTTCAATTACTTTAAACCCCACAGACGTTAACCAACTATGACAGAGGTGTCCAAACTTTTTTCATCGAGGGCCACATGTTTAAGTGTATACAACGTGGAGGGCCACAGACTGGTGCTCAATGCGGTGAAAATTTCACCAGTGTGTGTTTAAGTTTTAACCCATGTCACACACCTTTATTTAGGCTTGGAACCTTGAAACCAGCTATTTCCCATAATAAAATGTTAGTCTTTAAGGTTATAATTGTGTCAAATTCTGAGACCTGTTGTAAAAAGTACCATTTATTGTGATGTGTGCAAATTCAACGAGAAGCTTGGGGGCCACCAATTGGTCTGAGGGATGCATTTGGCCCCCGGGCCACACTTTGGGCACCCCTGAACTATAAGTTCTTGTGGCTAGACCTTTATAGATTGAATGAATTCACAAAACTATCAATTATTTTGCATAACTGAACTACGAGTATAAAAAGAGGAGCCGTACCATATTTATTGGATGAATGGGTGGAAGGCTGACACGTCGACCTTGGGTCTGTACATAATAGCAATATCAACTGTTACTGTTTAAATGTAAACTTAAATGTCGTTAAAAGTCTGAGATAATCACCTTCTTGCCCTGGAAATCATCTAAAGAAGCAGCACATGTTTAGAGTTAGAAAGATTAAAATTCCCATACTCCAGATTGTTCTACGAGGTATTAAACAACATCAGTACCTTTTTTAGTCTGTGATCCGAATGACCGCTCGTTCTGCATCAGAGCCTCTCTTAGCTCAAGTAGCTCAGCGTGTTCCTTTGTGTACATGCGCCGTAGGTTCTCCACATGTTGAATCATCACCTCCACTGCTTTCCCAATACGGCTCTCCTGATGAGGACAACAGTACATTTTTCTGAGGTTTGTCGGCCTTTTATTGCATTTTAGCTTCATTGTGATTGAAGTAAATGCAAAACAGGTCACGGAAATGGATTAAACAGGCCACCGTTTTTCCATACTGAGATATGTTCTTACCTGAGATTAGAAGAATTGACGCAAACCCGTCTTGTCTTTACGCGTGCCAGCGCAGTAATATCTTCACTTAACGTAATATCTGCCTTACAATATAGTACCTCTTTTTATCCGCTGAGAAAATCGACATGTTTAATTTTGTGTAACTACATTTGGATCATGTAACTACTCACGTAAGTGTATTTAAATAGGGGAAATATGGAAGAGCTTGGTAGCTTCTAACTTCACCCCAGTTTGGCCCCATAGAGGAGAGGAGGAGAGGCTAAATGCTAACAACATCTTTGGTCTTTTTGCGTGACTGAGCGCACGCGTAAAGACCAGACCGGTATGCGCCAACCCGTCTAAGCTCAGGTCAGAACATATCTCGGTATGGAAAAACAGTGGCCTGTTCCTTTAAAAGTCAGCTAGTTTTGTGCAGAGCAAACTCGTAGCTTGGCATTTGTTTTACAATGTGACAGTGTGCCATTGCTAGTACAAAGGCTCACTTAACTTCATTCCGTTCAGAGAGTTATAAGCCTTTCACTTTTTGTATTGTTATTAAGACATCACTAAAGCAAATATAGTCATTTGTCTGTTGGACACTGCCTGCTGACCTGGTGAATGGCTCCGAGCATCTCTGAGCGGCTGGACACTCTGGTCATGGACTGAATGAGGATTTCCAGGTTCTTCTGAAGCCTCAGTATGATCTCCATGGACTGGTTATCATCATCACACAGTGGTATCAAGGCCTGCGAAGACCAGAGGCAATTGGCTTTTTTCAACCCTCACTCAACACGGACATCTTCAATGTGTTGCTTTAGATTTCATTCATGTATTTATATACCACACATTTAATCATTTATGTACTACTGGTTTATTGTACATTTTAAACTGACCTATTAAATTTTCTCTGCAAGATGAATGACAGTCAAAACAAAATTGTAATTTTAATGGTCACAATGAGCAAATTGTGAACGCTGCATCATTTATGTAAAACAATGTTCCCTGCAGAGTGTTTTAGGTTTGTGTCCGGAACCCGATAGTGTCTCTTGTGTAAAACCCTGTAGTTCAGCGGCATCTACAACCATGTTATGAAATCAAGTTACCGGTAATTTGTGTGTCTGATATGTCAATGCGCTCTAATTTGAACCAAATGCTGATTGGTTGCACTGGCCCTACTTTCGATGCCAGTGGAAGTGGGGAAAAATGGACACACAATAAAATGGTCACACCCAGTAAGAACCTCAATAACGTCAGCTCTGCCTCAGTCTTCTCTTTCCCTAAACTGTGCAGCATCAACACTGTCAATCGTGTACTTGTACACCGCTCACCTGCAGTAATCCCTGGCAGCTGGAGACCTCGCGTCGGACATTTTCTTCGGCCAAGTCACGTGACCGTTCCTCCAGGCGCAGCCTCTTCTCCAAAGTAAACATGTCACACTTGAAACCCAACGCCAGACGCTGAAACTCTGCCTGAACGACAGCCGCAAACGGATTACAAATAAACCATTTACTGACAAGCAGATACCAAGAAAGAGATTACTAATAACTGTTGTGTAATTATTGTCAAGATATTTGGGTTATATTTGCATTAAAAAAATATTTTAAAAAAAATAACAAAAAGCCACAAAAGTTAATTAATCTGTGTTAGGTTTAGCATTTTGAAACAGAATATGAACGTAATGTCAAGTAACATTGGTTCGATATATGCTGTGTCAGGCCATCATTTTATGCTTCAATCATTTCCTTGTGTCAAACTGGGATCGTAAATTTCACATTAACAATGGCTTAACACAGCATGTTGTACTTGACCAAAAGTGACATACCTAATAAGTAATACCTAAAGAATAATAAATACTTTCATCCACTAACTGCAAGGAAACAACCTTTGCAAAACACTAGAAAAGAGTTTTAAAAGATTTATAATTAAAGGGTTGAGTTTGAGTGTCTGAACACACCTCCACCTCCTTGTCGCTCGGAGTCAGGCTGAAAGACGAAGAGAGAAAGAAAGATAACTTTAAGACACTGGTCAGTATGAAAGCAGATGGTTTAAAACAATGGCGTTACCCATTTTTGTCCTCTTTACAGGAGTCATTGCCGTCAGAAGGTTGGAGTGTCTCCGCTAAAACATAAAATGCCGATAGGAGAATCGTTAGACTTTTGAATGTAGAACCGAATGCACCAACTCAGAAGATCATTGGAAAAAGTGAGTGCATCTTTTTGAGTGACACCAAGCAAATATTTTGTACTTTTACACATTGAGCTCTTATTTGGTGTGTGTTTGTACTTCATCATAAAAATTCACCACGCTTCCCTTACAGGTTTATGATTAAATGATTTAATTCTTGAATATTCTTGATCCCATTTGTGGCCAAGACATAGCAACACCTTATCGACAAAGATAAAATATTGATAATGCCTTGTGGTGGTCTGAAAACTGTGTGTGAGATGTAAAGTGTAAAAGGCAAACTCACGGTCTTTGTCATAGTCGGAGTGACCCCGGTCCTCTTTGGAGCCGTGCTGGTTGACCGTCTCAATCCCACGTGACGACTCCTGCAAAGTGCGCACAAAAAACAGACAATTCTTTGCCATCTTCAGCTAACTCCGATTTATCTGCCTTTTTACAGCTCTTATCTTCCTTCCATGTTCTGCAGTTTTCTTCCCTCTTTAGTCTATAAATAGTCCTGAGGGCATAAGGTAAAGCCAGATGAGTCAGTGCTGCTCGGAGTGGATGGCTTAACATTTTGAATATAAAATGATCCTAATGTGAAGCTAAAATGAAGTTCTCCTACTTCATTTGCTCTGTGTAAACATATGACCATGCAGTGGCTCAGCTGGAAGGACGATATTTTTGGTGCGATGATCAGGTTATCAATAGGAAGGTGATAAACAAGATTATTGAAAGAAATAACCGTTGCTCTGCCCCGCCCCTGCTAATTGCCTCTACAAGACGCACCTGGAAAAAGGAAAGACAGGGGGGACAGAGAGAGCGGACTCGAGGGCCTGGGGGCAGGTGCTGCCCGGCCTGCAATGGGCCGCCTTGGCGGCGGCGATGGCAGCAGGCGCAGTGGGCGGAGGCCGAGCACGAGCGAGGAACCGCTGGCTGGCAGATGTGGGAGGAGGGCGCACAGACAAAGAGGACAGGACACAACGACACCAGGTCGGGACGCGAGATGACGGCGAGGGAGCGGCATCGAGCCAGGGATGTCCCCCGGACAGGAGCAGCGGTGGCAGGTTCTCCGGGCATACTCTCCACGAGGTGGACCCCAGAACCACCGCTAGCCGGACCCCCGTCCCGAGGACCACGACTGCACCTTAATGCACGCCCCTCCATTTTAACCTGTCTTTTTAATGTCCTTTTAACTTGAATTTTAGCAGACCTTTGAATAAATTGTTTAATTCTTTTTCAAACTGCCTTGTTTTATTGATTGCACCGCCACGTAGGCTCCCATTGTCCTTTTAAACCTGTGACATATTTAACAAATGATTTGAACACATTGCATTATTCATTCACTCCATACTTGGTGGTGGTAAACAACAGCTGCCCTGGGGTAGACTGACGGAAGCGAGGCAACCAGTTTGCACCATCGGCCCCTCAGAGCACCACCAGCCACTCACTTATATAAAAATGTCACACTGACTACTTAGTCTTAGACCAAGTTATGTAGAAACGTTCTAAGGCTTTACTGAATCTGCACTTACTTAACTAGACAAAGCAGGTCTGTGGGTCTTACCAGTTCCTTTTTGCCTTGAAGTTGTTGAAAATCTTTTTTTGCAGAAACACTGTTCACTTGGCCAGGGTGCGAGGTCACACCCCCTGCACCACTTCCTGATCGATAAGAGTGAGGGTCGGTCTCTTGAACAAGCACAAATAAAGGAGACATCAAAATTGGGTCATGGAAAAACACCGAACAGCTGAGAGGCAAAGATGTAGCGGCTATGGCCTGGAGCTTCTGTAGCCCTCAGCAATATGCCATGTGTGGCGTTGGGTGCCAGTCTGGTGCTCACATTAACACAGAGTGTTGGGCCCATCCTACCTGGTACAGACGTAGTGGCAGTTGAAGCATCCGTCTCCTCCTCCTCCACCAACACAGGAAGCAGGCTGGAGCTAAAAACACAAGCATGCCTTGAGCTGGATTTACACCAACCCAACGCCCTGTCGCTGTTTGGGTGACTTTTTGTCTGCCCCGGTCACCTGGCTTCACTGACCTCCACTAACTGCTGTTCACAACAAACACTCGGGTCCCTACATGGGCCAAAACCTCAGTACAATATATGTATATGTGCTTAATTGCTTCATTAGGTAATTTATTATCAACCCATCCATGAGTCTTGAGTGATAAAGAATTAGGTGCGGCGTCCAGAACAGGAAAAAAGGTAACGGGACTGAAACTCGCATACATTTATGAAAACTACCCATCATTTCCGAGTCATCAATGCAGCGCACCACTCACCTGTCTTCTGCCATTCGATCAGCCTTGTCCTGGCCCAGGCTCTATGAACAGATGACCAGAAGAAAACAAACGCATTAGTCAATGTGTAAAAACGCACTTGCAGTCAGCACATTTACCTGGCCCATGCTTCTGAGAGAGATTTGATATAATGTGGAGCACACTGTAACAGAGTGAAGCTGTGGAGGCGGCAGCAGCTTAACAGTCACGATGAGGCAAGGTGAGCGCTCAGAAGCAATGCAATGGGGTGTTGTGTAATTCAACTCGTAATATTTGTTTTCACATGGTTTGGTTTTGTCCTGAATTGGTGGCATTTTATTATGAAAATAGACGCACTAATTTGCTTTAGTTAAAAGCTAGTGTTTATCTGTCGATCAATCAAACGTTCATTTATAAACCGCTTTTAATGCAACAACCAACACAAATTGCTTTACCAGGTCCAAGTTCTGCTTTGGTCCTGATACCACCTAATTCTAATTGACCTAAATAAAATAAAAGTTTATCATACAAGTTGCGGTTGTTACTGGTAAAGAAAGGAATGACTCGAGAAGCCGCATTCTTGTATGAGCCATGTAAATGAGGCACATGTAAATAAACATCTGAGAAGGATGAAACAGAACTTTCTCTGTGTAGCCAGCATATACTGTAGTTAAATGTGCACAAACCTTTATACACACACTTTTGGGGTCTGATATCGATAAGGGGGTTGGCCTAGCTGATGTATAGGCCGATATTTTAAGTAATTTAATGTTTCTTTTTTTTACTCTCTCAAATAGGAGCTAAACATTTATTGCTATAGTAATTGGGCTTATGCAGCTCAACAACCGACCCCATTCAAAATGAGAACTTTTTTTTTGCTTTGCCATCAGGACGTCATGTCAGTGTGAATACCTGACAGAAAATGATGCTGAATCCACATTTTTTCCTTCTTGTTGCATATTAAAGTTCTACTTGGAACCTTGTTAAGATTCAACCATGCAAAATGTGCATTTTTGCAATTTTTCAACTGGTCCTAAACTTTTGATTGGGACTGTATGTGATGTATGTGAAGTATTTGTAATGTGTAGTTATTGTTGTTGTGGGAACATGCATTGTTGTGCATTGTAGGATTGCAGATGGAAAATAGCTGTAGCTAAATCAGATATAAAAGTAAGAATCCTAAGAATAATTAATACATGATCCCTGTAAAATGAAAACTAAACTGAACTAAACTGTTTGCAAGGGTCCTCTATGCACCTGCTGCCTGTGGTGGTGTGGCCACCTCAAAGTCTATTGTTTTAATCATTTTGACCAAGCTTAAAGTTAATGTAGCATATAAAAAATATTAGGTAAAAGTGTTTCAAACTTGCAGAATATTTGCAATAATACTTACAAAATATGCCATAATAACTTCAGCAAAAACAAGATGGTAGTTTTCTTGCGGTTAGGGTTAAAATCCACTGTATCAAGCACCAAATTGCACTGATCAGTCGTTAGAAGCAGCTGATAATGCAGCTAATAAACTCCAAACTACACTAATGATCTCAAACTCTAAACAAATGAAGAAGCATCTAGTGAAAATGTCAGTGAGTGAAAAGAGGAAGGACATCTGTTGAAAGAGGGGAAGCTGCAGTCTCCTGTGAATTTAAGCTGTTTATCACTAACCTTTCGGCTCATATCTGCTGGTTCTGGAGTCTGCTCTCGGTTTTCTCTCTCTCGTTGGTCCACGCCTAGTGCTGAAGTTGAGCTGGAGGCAAGAAAAGTCAACAGGTTAAATATGCATTGACACTATACGATTACTGGATACTATTTGCAAGTATAGTTCACCAAAGAGTAAGACGAGGAATAAGCTAAAACACTTGGCCGGTTGCGAGTCGATGCAAAATAAGGCTGCAGAGAAGGTAATTACCCCAAGACTCCTCCCACAACAAGGAAACACCAATTTGACTTGCAAATTCACACAAGTCACAGGGAAATGACACAACATGGTGACCTCAAACTGGACTGCAGAGGAATTCACTGTATAAAAAAGACAAGCTATGACAAGTGACAGGGCATTCCTCCGTTTTTGTTTTTTCATTTCTTCTCCTGCTACATTAAAAACATGTGTGGTACATAGAAACAGGAAAACAAAAATATACACCAGCAGAAATGGGCAAATATAAGAAAGCAATGTCTTCAAGTGAATTCCACAGAATTGTTAACAATTTGCAAAACATGCTCTAGAGTGTTTGCAACTTTGCATCTTCCATAGTTCATTCATTTTTGCAAAGTGAAAATGACCTGAAAACTACATGTTCTTGTACAGTCTTGGAGATTGCTTTACACTTCATGTGGCAAGTTGCTTGTGATAGTGATTAATGCCATTTATCATGACAGTCCTAGACAAATGGAGCTTTACTACCCTCTAGTGGCCTAAAACAACAATAATAAAGTTACCATTGGTTGTCTGTTTTCAACAATAATAGAAAGCTGCAGACCCGGAGCCGAGACAGATCCACGACGGTGAGGCGGATCTGCCGTGATAGTGCGCCCTCTGCGGGTAGGACCAGATCCACGACGGTATTATTTGTTAATATTTTATGTTTTACAATTATTGTTAGAGTTAGTTTACAATCGTTAGGATTAGGGGTAGGTTAAGATTAGGGTTAGGGTTGTTAGGTGTAGGATTAGGTTAGGGTGGTTAGGGTTAAGATTACGGTTAAGGTTAGGGTTGTTTAGGAACAAAAATAAATCAGCAATTTGTATGCTGTTCAAAGTTATGTTATCTGTATTAACCAACAGATAAGAAATTCATAAGAATTTTGTTTTGTTTTCATGAAAAAAAAATAAACTACTAACTTAACGTACTAACTCCCCACGTGCGTGAAGTAGATCAACATATCAACATCAACCTTCCTAAAAGCTGATCGATCTAGATCCGCCTTAACCAGCAGACGGCGCACTATCACGGTGGATTCGCTTCACGGTAGATCTGTCTCGGCTCCGGGTCTGCAGCTTTCCCCTACTCGTTTTCAAGGGCATAATGTTTCTGTAAGCTGTAAAACATTACAGCCTCATCGTTTAAAATACCACTTTTTAAAAAAGTTGTCTTGACAAGATTTTCACTTTGTGTGAATGTTTAATTGACTGCAACTTTGTGACGATGAATTGCTGAAAATGTTTTGAATACTTTTATTTTGGTTATACCTGTGATTGTGGTTCCCAGTGTCATCAGTTTGGGGCAGTGCGCGGCCAGACGGCTCACTCTCCTCGACGGTTTCACTTGATTTCCCCTGAGATAATTCACCAGGAGTCGTCTGAGGCGCTTCACTCTCTTCTGCAACTGTACATGGAAAATTGTAAAGATGATTCTGAAATACAGTACTGGTCAAAAGTTTTTTTATGTATTGGTTTTTCTGTCATTTCACGACTTACATTTTCACTGAAGGCATTAATTTATGAACACAAAATAAGATTTTTCAAAATAGTCGCCTTTTGCTTTGATAACTGCATTGCACACTTTTGGCATTTTCTCAGTGGCCTTCATGACGTATTGACCAGAAATGGTTTTGACTTTACAGGTTCAAAACCATTTCAGATGACTACGGAAAGAAGCTCCCAAGAATAAAGGGCGGCAATTTAGAATAATTTAAAATACTGTATAAAATAATCCCATGTGTTCATTCATAGTTTAATGCTTTCAATGAGAATCACACACAATGTAAATAGTTTTGAAAATAAAGAAAAGCCGAAACAAAAAGTATTTCCAAACTTTTGACCGGTACAGTAGTTTAAACTACTTTGAGTATGACGTGACAAGGTTGTGAACACTACTGTGAGTAATAAATTAAAGTACACAGTGAAAGCCTGCCAAAACAACAAAGTTCAGTTCGGACTCGTGAGAACATTTAGATGGAATCAGAGCAAACGGAGGTGAGATAGAAATATGTTCCTGCTGTTAGTTTACGGTTTGGTATAAAGCAACACTTTTAGACATTTGCGCCGTGTAACACAGGCACAGGTTTTGCTCCTGTGGTTATAGGTTGTCTAGTGCAGGTTGGCAGCCTTCACACCACTTCTACCCCACTCCAGAGTGCGACAGAAGCCGCTTCTAGATCCCATGCTTCAGCCGGGCTTGGATTGGTCCAAACTGCTACGATGGAACTGAACCAAAAGCGCAGCTCTCAGGCCGCGAGCCCTTTCAGAGCTGATGGAGCGCCTAACCAGTACCAGTGCGCAAACACTGAGAAGCTTACTCAAATTATTATTTTGTATAACACACAGGTATTTGTGTAAAAAATAAAAAAATAAACAGTTTCAACGAGATCGGCACTCGTGGTGGTATGCTCCAAAAGTGAAAAAAAATAAGTTTCTCAATACCCCAAAGGATACTCCCCTTCTTCAAATGAGCACAAGCAGTAAACAGAGTTTTATAATGTGAAACAAGATATACAATACCTTTAAAAAAAAAAAAAAGGTGACTCAAAGAGTGACTCATTGCTTGTTCAGATAAAAATGCAGGAAAATAGTTCTGAACTGAAAAACATTACGCTTAGAGAAGGTCTTTCTCTTACTGTTCCGGGTGTTTTGTGAGTGGGCAGGATGAGGGAGAGTGCCCGCCTCTGGGAGTACAGCACTGACAGCTTGTGAGTGGGAGCTTGGTGGCAACGCAGCTTCTTCCTAAACACATACAACGTTAATATTAAAATGAGGTGAAAAGATCAAATACTCTCACTTCTAGATGTAGTAACGATGTGTTAATGCATCGCTTCAGCTGTAAACTTTTAAAGACTGACATGTGGCTTGATGATTAAGAGCTTATAGCTAGTGCTAATTCGCAGCTCATGTTCCTGGTTGGGCCTTTCTACACAATTTACAGTAATAAAATACATTAGTACAACATTTGTATAAAACGTTGTCACTCACACACATACATACTGTATACACTCACACAGGCTCAGTGCTATTTACACATGGGTACAGCTTTGGTTTGTTTTTAGCCAAGACTTGACCCTAGAAGTGAACATTTTAAACTCGGATACGATTTTAAGTTCTGTGGGTAATGAGTTCCACAGCTTCGGACCCGAGTACGAAATGGCAGACTGACCAAATGAAGTCTTATGGTGTGGAATCGTAAAGTTGCGATTGATGGAGCATCTGGTGACCCTGTTCCTGTCTAGTCTCTGTATATGTGCTTTATGGTAACTTAACCATTTAGGTATTTGGAATAGCCCCAATCGTTTATTAATTACTACTCCACAGAATTGTGATTTTACTGTGATTTCCAATTTAGACAATATGCATTGGTCTTATTCTGCTTTTCCAGACGCTCAAAGTTGCTTTACAATTTATTGAGTTGCACCATACTCTGATTGTAACCCCTCACTCATACACCACATTCACGCAGGCTTCCTGGTGTACCCCGGCAGTCTCCTTTCCAAGGCCCAACCAGGGCCCTAACTCTGCTAAGCTTAGATGAAGCGTTACCTGCGACAACTGAGGATTCACCACCACCTGTGATTCCGGGCAGAGTTCAGGATCTGTAGAAAAATATATACATTTTCAGTGATGTTGGCAAACATGGAAAACTGATATGACAGCACTGATTAAAAAAGGGACATCTGTCACTTCTTATTTGTTAAACTTAATTAAATATAGTGCATAAACTTCCTAAACCTTATGCTTGTTGCTCAGTTTGCACTTGCTCCACTTTGTAAAGGATTTAAATCCAAAAGTGTTTGTGATTGGAAAGGTCTGCTTTTTTGAGAAAACATGCAATTTTATATGTATATACCATGGACTCCCAACTTGACTCGTTTCAAGCTTGTGTCATATTATACCCTGTAACTTGAACATTGGTTATTATCACAACTAAAAACAACTAAAATGTCTAACAGTATTGTGACACCCGATTAATTTGTAGAAGTGGAATGACATTTGTTTTGTCCTCGAGTATATGATAAAAGCAAACATTTGTGGTGAAATGTTAGAAGTGTGCTAGAAAAGTATAATTAAAATCTAAATAGCATTGGTTTGACTTTGCTTTTTATAATAATAGATATTTATAATAATCTTGAATAAAAATAATGCAATAATTGAAGTAACTTCTGCTAAACGCCCCAGGGTTCCCCAGTCCTGGATATTGTTATATAAAGCACGTCAAAGTGATTTTCAGACATCCAGCAGGAACTGTGTAAACACTACGCTTTCTACACGTTTCAAGCAAAGTTTGTTTTTTGAGGTGTTTTCCATAGTAACAGCTCTTCCCATAAATGGTAAAAATGTGAATTATGCAAGGTTTTATGTTCAGAAGAGGGGTTTAGGGGTAAAAACACCACACATGGCTAAGGTGGCAGTAATGACCACTTGTCACTGATGTTTGTGGATGTGATTCATGCCTTTTCTTTGCATGAGCAGTTCATGGAAAGAGAGGAACGGGGGATTAAAGCGCCTCGGCGGAACGAACATCTGGCCTTAGAAGGACCTTGGGATGGAGAAGATTTCACACAGAAAAACCCAAGACACAAACACCATAATAGGCCGGGGTCTGAGTCTGAGGGCCAACTATGCTTTCCCCTTCAAAGGATACAGGTTCAAGAAGCAACAAGTATTTTTTAGAAAATCTCAAGATAGAATAGAATAGAAAAACGTTGTCTACCATGCACAATGATGGCAGAAATTTGCCTTTGGCTTGCCCATACACAGCAATATAATAAAATACATTATGAAATGAGTTAATTGCAGACACAGCAGCAGCAGATTCACCTCATCAAAAGAACAGGAACGGGAACTAAACAGACTGAGAGACATTAAAACTTATTCAGCTCCTTGATGGCAAGGGGCACAAAATAATAAAGATAAATTATGAGACAAATTGTTATCAATGTACAAAAGCAACGCCAAATAAAATTGGAATAAAACTTGAAGCACTTGAGAGCTTACATCTCTAATGACTTCCACAAAAGCCTTGATTTGAAGAAGCTCTCTCCTCCTTTTCATATCATATTGCAATAAGTAGTCAAAAGAAGAAACATTTATTGTGACAGTGTACCCCATGAGTGGGGCAGGTTGTCACAATATGTGGGGTACATTGTCCCGGTCATAGGCACCGATCCTGCCCAAATCTGTGAACACCCTGGCGATTTTGCCTTGATTACAAAATGGTTCAATAGATGCAGTATAACCTGTAAATCATGAGCCTTCTTCTCTTCTCACATGTGAGCACGGGTCAGTCCATTACATCAAAATAGGTGCGTTCCACTTGCTTCGCTCAACAAGGAGAGCGCCCAACTTATAAATCAGGAGTTTGTGCGATTGAGCCCGACGCTCGTCTGTTTTTATTCATTTTTTGGAGGTTCAGTCATTTGAAAGGAAGTTTGGAATGGACCTTTTTTTTTTCCAAGTCACACAAGTAATTTTATAGTGACTATGAAATACTGAACCTCCAACAAATGTTTCTACTCTTAAAGTAAATTTGATCATAAAAAAACATATGGACAAGATTTACCCACCATTTATACCCCATGGGACCATCAACCCCTGACTGTATATGACAACCCTCCCCATAAGGAAACACGATAAACACCTAAAGCGAACGTAGCTTTAAGCTTGCAATAGCAAAGAAACCTCTGGAAACCCCGACTGTCTAATTAGTATCACAGACAAACCTGTTATAGCTACAAAAGTCAAAGATCTAGAGCTTTGAGTTTTCTAACAAAAAACACTATAAAAACGTATATATTTTTTTGTTCTTTTTGGAATGCTGAATCTTTATTTAAGTTTAAATCCTAGGACTGATGTTGATCTGGGTTTTTTGCGTCGCTGTTTAGTCGCGCTCATCCTCGTCCAACAAGTCTGCGCCAATGCCCAACAGTGGCAGTGCGTCACGGGACACCGTGTACTCGGACATGTTGGGGAGTCCAGAAATGACGCTGCAGTTCAGAGCGCTCCTAAAGACGTCCATGTCACAGACCACGGTCCAGGTGTTGAGGAGGTGATCATAGGACTCCACGTTGAAGGTAGTGGTGAAGCCGTTATAGCCTCCAACGGCAAAGATGCGATCGTCCACCACCTCAATGCCAAAGTTGCTGCGAGGAGTAAGCATGGGCGCCACCTCTCGCCAGGTGTCGTTGCCCGGGTTGTAGGTCTCGACGCTGTGGAGACGGGCAGTTCCATCAAATCCTCCAACAGCATAGATTTTACCTGTGAATGCAATGACAGCGACGCCACTGCGCTGGATAGTCATTGGAGCGATCATCGCCCACTGGTTTGTGTCTGGGTCGTAGCACTCTGCTGTCTGAAGACACTCAGTGCCATTGAAGCCTCCACAAATGTACATCTTGCCATCGAGCGTTGCACAGTTGGCATCACTCCTCTGCTCGTTCATGGACGCAATCTGAGACCATCGGTTGGCCTCCAGATCGAAGACTTCAGCTGTATTCAGTCGTGTTTGTCCGTTGTATCCGCCCATTGCATAGATACAGTCCCGCAGCACAGTGACGCTGACGTAGCAGCGCCGGTGGTACATCGGTGGCATCTCATGCCAAGTGCGAGTACCCATGTCCAGACGCCGCATGCTGTTGAAATACTCCATTCGGTCAAAGCCACCAACGCAGTAGATGGACCCTTTGAGGAACACAGAGCCATGGTACGCTCTAGGCCTCTCCTGTTGATTAGTCACATTAACCCAGTGATTGGCCTTGTAATCATATGCCTCGATTGCATTGGTCGGGTCGCCGCCGCTCCAACCGCCGATAGCCAAGAGGATGGCTCCAGGAAGTCGGGGGCGGACCAGAGGGTTGCGGTAAAGTCTGTTGACAGCAACGTCATAGGCAGCCTGCATGGAGGTGGCCACAGTGTTCACGCAGTCATAGTTATTCTCCACCAGTGTGTTGTGGATGACTTTTGTCTGAATGTATTCAAGGGGTATCTGAGAGAGACGCACCTTTGTCAACAGCTGAGAGAATTTGCATTTGCGCTCCTCCAAGGCATGGTTGGTCCAGTGCAGAATTGCCTCGAACACGAAAGACTCATTTTTCATGTTAAGCTCATCGGCCTCAGTGATGCTGATTAGCTCTTGCACCGTGAGCTCCTGGAACTCCTCGCAGACAACGACCTCCTCGAAGTGGTTCACAATGTAACGCCAGGCCAAGTCCCTCGTGTCTGGCGAAATCACAAAATCAGAGAACCTCCAAATGCCAATGCAGTTGGCAGGGCACAACTGACCCTGCATGAACTTAAAGCACATTTGGACCAGGTCGACGAGATTGAGCATGTCGGTAGCCATCACTAAATCCTGAACGTTGTTCTCAGAAATGGTGATCGATTCTGTGTAGATGTAGTCGAGCACAAGTGCCATGATTTCTGAAGATATCCCCCCAATCCTGAATTCTTTGCTGCGATTATGGTCCCAGCGTAAAAACTTGGCTCTGAAGAAATTGCTGGCGCTGCAAAGAATGACTTTATGAACTGGAAATTTGTCATTTCCAACTTTGAGCACAGCGTCACAGAAAATGTTTTTGTGACGCATCTCATCAAACACAGTTTTATATGTCTGGGGCGAAGACTCTGGGCTACTCATATTTTGGCGCTATTGCCCAGAGTCGTGAACGACCACGGTTTCAGGACGCAGGAGCGAGGGGCTGGTTCAAAAACGCAGGTGTGTGCGCCTAAGAATGCGTTGTGTGTCTGGCTGTTGACCTATCCAGAGCTGAAATGAAGTCTCTGCATGTATTCCATATGAAAATGAAGATTCCAGAATGAGCGTCACAATGATGTCACTATGACGGAATGTTATTCAAAATTCAAATCAAATTAAAATAGTTAAAGTCACACTGCGTAACATTTCACCCAGTAAAAATATAAAAATTGTTTATTTTTAAATGATATTTTTTTACAGTTGACAAATGGGCCTTTCTTTCCTTCCAATACAGTTATGCCATGGTAAATGGTAAATGGTCTCAACTTATATAGCGCTTTTCCACCTACATTAGGCACTCAAAGCGCTTTACAGCAAGGAACCTCTCACCCATTCATACACCAATGTACGCAGACACTGGAGGCAAGGTGGGTGAAGTGTCTTGCCCAAGGACACAACGACAGCATGCAACTTCAGGTGGCAGGATTCGAACCCCCGACCTTCCGATCACGAGACGACCCACTCCACCATCTGCGCCACTGTCGCCATGATCCCGCCCGAACCCTAAGATCCCTTTTCCTAACCATAACCCTGTCCCTAACCATAATCCCTAACTCAAAACATTTGCCAACGGAAAAAGCTTTGCAGTCGCGTGGCTTATGCCTTAACTTTGTTCGAAATCGAAGTGAGACTTCCAAAAAAATAAAAAATAAAAATAAATAAATAAAAAAGATCTGACCGTAACTTCCCTGGGAGCGGAGATGTCTCCAGCTCATCTGTGTCAGGATGAGAGAATACATTGTGCAGGGCTTAAACTTGTGATTTTTGTATTTGCAGGTTTCTTTGCATTGGTTTATTTTTGGTTGCATGTTGTTAATTTTGGGACTTTAGTTTGAATTATAGTTTTAATCAGAGCGCACCACCTGCCACAATGGACTGACCCACCCTCGCAAGTCAATCAGAGACGCAAAGTACCGTAATCAGCTGACTGTTCTTTAAAAAAGTAAAACAATGAGACGGAGGACGCGCTAGTCACCGATGTACAACCATTACTGTTCTCCCAGTAATAGTCCCAGACTCGTCCATCAGCCTATTCATTATTCCAGAGAACGTGCCTCCACTATTCCAGAGTTCAATGGTGGCATGCTTTACCCCACTGCATTCAATGCTACATGCATGGCTTGGTTACGGCTGCTCTGACATAGAAACCCAATCTATGAAGCTCTCAAGCTGCTCCTGATCTAATCTGAAGGACACATGAAGTTTGGAGGTCTGTAGCAACTGACTCTGGTCACCTCTAGATTCCAAAACTGAAAACCTAGTACGACGGATGTCGACATAGAATTCATTCTACTCATTCTATGTCCAATTTAGATGTAGCTTTTTAATTACAAAGGTCTGGAAAACTAAAACAACCTAGGAAGAACATGCAAACCAACAGACTTCAGTCAGACCAAGACTGAACTCAAAATCTCACTTTGTTCACATCACATTTGCTTCATGCAACCGGTGTTTGGAAAATCTTGTATTATGCTCGCCTTTTCACAACTCAGAACTGAAAATATATAGAAGACAAGCTGGACAACATTGGGGACAATTTTGCATTGACCTGATTGACAAAGTTCAGCCAGTTCTCCAGTTTTCAAAAAGTAATACTTTTTATATTATTATACATTAGGGTCCAGTGACCAGCACAATATGTACAATGATTTGAGCTACATCTGAAGCGTCCTCTTGGGCACTGACCGAAAGTGTGGGGCAGTGAAGGTGTTAGTCACAGTGCCCCTTTACCATAGGCTAATGAATATAAATGATAGAGGAATACACTGAAGCACCCCTACACAGTGCATTAACTAGACAGACCCACAATGAACACAGACACATGCGGTCTACTCTACTTTAAAGTTTTTGGACTGAATGAAAACATATTACAGCAGAAGCAGCATGTTCAACTATGAGACAACCAGCAACAGTCTCTTCTTCTACATTTTAAATAGATTTGACTTGCGTCTCCAGTAGGGCTATTTGAGAGATTGTTATCAACGTGTCTAGCACAGTTGCATTTCTTTTATGAATCCAAACAAGTGAGTAAGAGCAGAGCCAGAGTGCTGAACCATAGAGGTGTCTCGAGTGGTGGAGTGCCCTGTGACTTCCAGGGATTACAGAGGGATTATTTACTGTCTCACTCACCAGTCAACACTCAATGACAAAAAAAAAAAAAAAAACACTTCTAATCTGTTCTGCACCAATTGGATCAAGAGAAAGGCCCGAGCAGTGTTACCATTGCCATAAATCTCGTTACAGAGGCCAGGGATAACTCCTGTCATGGGCAAGACTAGAATGTTCCTCACTTCAAGATGCACATGCACATTTTGAACTTGTCAAAAGATCTTAAAGATTTTGAAAGGCGACAGGAACAGGAACTGCTAGTAGCATTTTAAACACGTTCAAGTTATATTGAGAGATACGTTTTTTTTTGGCAGTCCATAGAGAGAAGAGGAGGGAGGGTTTTACTATTGGCCATGATGATGTGATGTAAACACTAGTTCCTGGGCCATTAAAACAACTTCATCCATTTCACTGAACAGGACAAGTGCCTGTTGTGCATGTTCAAAAGTTTAGGTCACATTTAGCCTTGTTCTTTTAAAAGTGACTCAAATGAGCCTCCGAAAGTGTATTCAGTAACTAAAGAAAACCAAATGGGTATACTACCGTTGCGCAAATATAATTTAATTTATGTAAAAGGACAAATATTAAGCGTACCATTTTGCTTTTTTTTTTAGCTTGTGTCTTGGGTCTCTCATGCATGTTTGAGTATTCTGGCAGTTCTGTAATTCTCCAAAGCTTAAAAGACTCACACTCGTACCTGGTGAAACCCTCATGAGGTTTCATTTGTGATGTTAAAAACTACACCTTCACCGAACTCATACTGGTCATTTCAACAGCCAAATTGCTTCCACTACAAAGCCCTTTACAGCATTGCAACAACATGGTAACAGGAAAGAAATAGCATGGTAACAACGGGTAAAACATTTTGCAGCCCTGTTTTTAATTAATTATGAATGTATTTTTTTTACAATTACCATGTTATTCCAGTGGGTAACATGCTATTACAGAGCGAGAAAGTAAAACACTGCCAACATGTCTTCGAATAGCAAGTAACCTTTATGTCAAGTCATATAACATCCAATTCCTCTGTGCTGAAGAGGCCAAATCCACTCCATACTATTTTAGGTCATTCATGAAAGGCAAAATACCAATGCCATTAAGGGAGAAGTTTAAAAACATAAATAATGTATAGCCTTGAGGCCTTTAAAACAGTTTCTTACCTTGAGTATTTTCCCCTGCGCCTTGTCCAGTTTGGGTTTCCATATACACATTGATATACAGGGTGGATTTCTCCTTCATGTCCGAGTCTTCGGTCGCGTCCACCACTGTCCACTTGTCCCCCTCCTCTTCGCTTTTCCCTGTTGACTTGTCCACCGTGTCCTCGCTGCGATCGGACGGCCCCAGTTCGACGCTGCAGTAGTTGTTGGTTACCACCTCATTCTTCATGTAATCTTGAATGGCGAACTCCTCATCCCAGTCCAGGTCTTGTCCAGGCTGAAGACGAGCAAAAACATTTAACATGGTGAGTTATTGCAATACCCGCTTTACAACCCTGCTCTACGGGTGGAAATTAGCTCTGAGCTAAAAGCTGGTATGATGCATCTCTCCCCTTGGGGTTAATGTTTATTGTACACTGTCCCTGTTTCTCTAAATAAATAAATACAAATACAACAAACTATGTGCAAGTATCGACTGGCACTAAATTGGTGGCTCTAAAAAACGTTTCATGCCATATACCACCTTAAAAATAAATGCATCTTTTTTTTTTTTTAAGTAATACTAGATCTGAACCTTCACAATAGCCTCAGTTTAGGCAAAACCATAACTACACTGACTAAAACAAGTAGTTCTGAATGAGGCATAATCTGAAGATGGACAAAAGTGTGAATAAAACTGAATGACATGAAGACAAACTCACCGCTTTGGCTAGACAAACTCTATCCGAGGGCATCTTTGTCTAAAGTACCTTCATTCATTGTACCAGTTTAAACTTGGGGCTATCCCTGTGTTGACCAGTTCATGTCAAATATTAAGTTTTTTTATTTCGACAGAGTTTCATCCACGCGTACAAATGTAGCTCCAGTTAGGCAACAAACTTGTATTAAACATTGGCGAGCCATTTTCCACCAATGGGTCTAAATTAACTGTGTACAAAGCGACTTTATGTTTAACTCGCACCAAAACAATATTAAGATACCACCCACATTGACAGACGAAGTGGGTTGTGAATTAAAGCATTGCATTACTGTGTATTCTGTTGCTTACATAGGGCACTTATGTAAATGTTGCAGCCTGTGCCTAAAGTGCAAAGTGTTTCATAATAAATTGCATTGGGACTGTAGTGTTGATGTGGTAGGAGGACTGCGTGGGCGTGTGGTGCTCAGCTAATTGTGTGTGTGACGGACCACACTCGAGCCGCCAATTCACAGCAACTCTGCCTGCACCGCGTTTTGCTCCATCTGCTCGATTGCACTGAGCCGTGTCACTCAACAAGCACTCTGCATCCGACTGAAACATCACAGTTCTACAATTCACTCTCCAGCAATATAGACACTAACACCCCAGTAAGGGCATAGAATAGTCCATGAAATGAAAACAATTCTGCGAATGCTTTGCAGCGCCACAAATCACTCAAATCCCCAAATAAATGTATCAATAGTGGTAGAGTGCGTTTAGATTGTTTAGATAGCAGTGCATTAACTGTGACAATTATCAAAACAATATCACACTCAATGCAATGTTTTAAATGAGTTGATTTGCGCTCACCTCCTCTTCAGGTGCAGGGGTCTGACATGAAGCCTCTCTGCTGTCCTGGGGCGCCCGCAGCTGCTCTAGCTCCTCACACAACTGCCGCTTCTGGTTCTCCTGCTCCTGCACCCTGCACACCAAAAACAAACAAAAAAACAATTCAATTACTTACTCTCCTGCTTCCAAAATAGAATGAGGGATATTTTTAAACCATCTACAAACAGGTAAGAGGACGCTCTAAGGAACAGTGGACATACTGTACCCAATCCGCAGGCCCATGCAATGTCCCATTCTGTTCCCCAGGATGGCCACCTCCAAACTTGCCCACTGGCCTTCAACAGATCTATGGAGGCACTTTCCTAAGTCTCAACCATCTATGAAAACAACAACTGGTCAACCCCGTCTTTACGCAATAGCATCCTTTTGCCTTCAGCCCCACTACAAAATCTCCCAATTACTTTGCACATACATGAAGTTGGTTGCGACACCGATAATGAGACTTCTTGCCTTTTCTTTCCAGCAAAACAAAAAACAGCTCCACAGTTCACCCTGGCAACAGAGATTTGCTAAGCCCTAGCTGGACTCTGATTCACGTGTCTTGTATAATATGGTGCAGTGCAAAACCAGCAGTGTTTTATATACCAAAAGGGGCATGGCCAGCACAAAAACCATGACAAACCATCATTCTACAGTATATCCAGATTTGGCTTATGCCCAAAATAGTCAAGTGGTGCTTAGGGTTGGTGAGGCCAGAGGGTGAGACTTACCAATTAAGGCAAAGCTATGCTAGATTCCAGACAAGTGCATAGTCCTCAGTAATAAAAGAGGTAGGGCAGTGTTTTTGTAAGCATTTTGACCCTGCTTTTCACAATATCTTTTGCTGCGTTTTTACCGGCCACACTTACGGTACGTAACGTGTGCCAGGTGCACTTACAGTGCCTTTCGAAAGTACTAATACACCTTGAACATTTGCACATTTTGTCATGTTTACGACCCTAAACGTAAAGATTTTATTCTGAATTTTTTACTGAAACTTCACACCACAACAGACAACTGTGAAGTAAAAGCAAAATGATACATGATTGTTATTTTATAAAAAATGGAAATGTGGGGCGTGCATAAGTATTCATACAGCATTTTTCTGTGTGCATTAAATTGCCTTTATAACATTCCTAATGACTGCCTGGCCCTAACCACTAAATAGAGGCCACGTGTGTGTAATCTACTCTCAGTATAATTCCAGCTGTTCTGTGAGGGCCTCAGAGCTATGGTCAGAGTGTATTGGTCACTAAACAACATCATGAAGGCCAAGGAGCTCACCAGAGAGGTCAGGGATAAAGTTGTGGAGAAGTTTAAAGCAGCGTTAAGTTATACAAAGATTTCCCAAGATTTGAACATCTCACGGAGCACTGTTCAATCAATCATTCGGAAATGGAAAGAGTATAGCACCACTGCGAACTTACGAAGACACGGGCGTCCACCTAAACCAAGGGTGTCAAAGTCAAATGGACGGAGGGCCAAATAAAAAATTTAGCTACAAGCCGAGGGCCGGACTGTTCGAATGTTCATTGAAATTTTTTTAAATGACGCATATAGTCTAGTGAACCTAATTGAACCTACTGAAAACCTAATGCTGCGTTTACACATAAGCACGATGCGTTACGAATGCCACAAATGCACATTCGTGGCCAAGGATCACGAATTTGATGATTCGGGGTCGAGGTTTCACGCGCCGCCACTAACTGTTGCGACCTGTTACTACGCGTTACGATTAATGGCACGAATTATTACGCACGGTCGCGAATATGCGTCCCGCGCTGCTGCGTGGTGATGCGCGCTGCTGCGTGGTGTCCCGCGCTGCCACGCGCTGTTACGGGTCACTGGGAATATTCGCGTTCTGTCCGAAATCTGTCAAGAATTGGGCGAATGTGGAGTGATCTTCTTCCACCGGGTTGGAGGCGGAGCAGAGGCCGTGCTCTCCCCTGAGTCATTGGGCTCGTCTGGCTCCAACTCCCGAACATCAGGTACGACCCAGGAGGAAGAAAGGTCGGAGGAACACTTTCAGCACCCCGCGGAGCGGCAGCGCCAGGTGCTGTCCGTGACTTGGAGCGCGGATTGGCCGACTTTGTGACACGAACTGATGCGTTCTGTTAAGAATCCCATTGAGATGCGTTAAGTCACGTCACGAACGTCACGAATGACGGAAAAATGACATTCGTAACGCATCGTGCTTATGTGTAAACGCAGCATAACAAATATATTCCAATATGATCAGATAAAGAGGCCTCGTTTTAATTCCTCTGCCTTTTGTAGCCTTTGTTCCATGTCCATATTCTTGTTTTTGTCCGCGTGTTTCGTTTCATAATGTCGTCTCAGATTATACTCTTTCAGTACCGCCACACTTTCTCCACACAGAAGACACACAGGTTTTCCAGCTACCTCCGTGAACATATACTCCGACTCCCACCTTGTTTTTAAACCCCCGGTTCTCAGTGTCCACCTTCCGTTTTGCCATTTTTGATGGGTATCTGAAAGTTAATTTTACTGTGATGCTGACGACTGCTGTGCCAATAAATATTGAAATGAAGCAGCCTACTGCTCGGTGCGTCACCGTTGCATTGTGGGAAATGTAGTATTGGTGCGTGTAAAAGATCTGCGGGCTGCCGGCTTGCTGCGGTCTGCGGGCCGGTTCTAATAATAAATCAAGATCATCCCAGGGGCCGTAAAAAACCTTCTCGCGGGCCGGATGTGGCCCGCGGGCCTTGACTCTGACATATGTGACCTAAACTAACAGACCGAACAAGGAGAGCACTGGTCAGAAATGCAACCAAGTGCCCCAAGTTAACTCTGGAGGAGCTGCGACGTACTGCCGCTGAGCTGGGGGAATCTGTAAATGGGACTAGAGTCGTACTCTACACAAATCTGCCCTTCATGGACGAGTGGCAAGAAGAAAGCCATTATTGAAAGGAGGCCATAAGAAATCCCGTTTGAAGTTTGCTAGAAGTCATATGGAGGACACAGCTACCATGTGGAAGAAGGTGCTTTGGTCAGATGTAGGGAAGATTGTAAGAATAGTTGGAAGATGGATGGAGCCAAATACAGAGACATTTTGGAGGAAAACCTGCTGGAGTCAGCAAGAGAATTGAGGCTGGGGCGGAGATTCACCTTCCAGCAGGACAATGACCCTAAACACAAAGCTCAATCTACAATGGAATGGTTTAAAAACAAACATATTAATGTGTTAGAATGGCCCAGTCAAAGTCCTGACTTAAATCCTATTGAAAATCTGTGGAAAGACCTGAAAACTGCTGTTCACAAACGCTCTCCTTCTAATTTGACAGAGCTTGAGTTGTTTTGTAAAGAGGAATGGGCTAAAATGTCAGTCTCTAGATGTGCAAATCTTGTAGAGTCACACCCCAAAAGACTTGCTGCTGTTATTGCAGCAAAAAGGGGTTCCGCAAAGTATTAAGTCATGCTGTATGAATACCTGTGCACGCCCCATTTTTCACTTTTCTATTTTTTGAAAAATAACAGAATCATCTATCATTTAGCTTTCACGTCACAGTTGTCTGTTACTTGTGTGTGAACTTTAAGTAAAACGTTCAAAATAAAATCTTTATGTTAAAAATGTGCAAAAGTTCAAGGTGTATAAGTGCTTTCTGGACTTTTTGGTTTTAATGGCTGAAGGATTTTTGGCGGTGATGGACCATGAATTTGTACTTTCATTTTTACTTTTAAAACCAGCCACAGACGTTGAATATCAGCCTATTCAGTTAATTTCACTGCAGATGTGTTAGAAGTGACTAAACGCTCACATTGAAGTTTGAACAGCTTTTTTAAGGAAGCTTCCATGGCGCTCAGTGCAGTCTGCTGTGCTGGTGCCACTCGGGCAATGGTCCCCCACGTAAACATGTATGCGGGCAGCGTGTCCCAGGACTCCGTGTTTTAAATTTTGACGTGGCATTGTTTGGCTGTGTTATTCAATAATTTCAGATATAAAGTATAATTTTTATTGAAAATATCCAGCATCAAATACATCCATCTTGTCTGATTTGACGCGAGCATCACTGCTATGAAGCCACTATGTACAAGGGGTTAGGGCCAGTGGTTCTCAACTCATGTGGCTTTGGGATCCACCTTCAACGTATCGGGACAAAACGCAAAACAAACAGTATTCATTTCAGTATTTTATGGTTAGGCCATAGGTTTCTTTTTCTTTACGTGCATTTAATGGCAAAATCTTTCCATGAAAAAAAAAAATAAAAATAAAAAAATCATAAATAGGGTTTGAAATTGGCTGTGACCCAATCAAAATGGTCCCGCAACCCACCAGTTGAGAACCACTGGGTTAGACTATACAAGTTGTGTCCTCCTAAACTTGTGGACATAATCATCCTTCCTTTTTTCCTTCAATATTAAACTCACAAATAGTTTAAATAAAATACTTTCAAACACATCACGGCTTTGGCGTCAAGTGAAAGCACTAACTTAGCCAAGCGTGAACTCCTGACTCCACCCACAAATCCAGTCACCCAATGACAGCAGCACACCTCAAAAAATGCCTAAAATTACGCATTCTTATCCTCACCATCTAAAAACAGTAAGATGCACACACTTCCTTCACTTCTAGAGCTATAAATACACGCGCATTTGACAACCCCCACACTGCTCACACAACTAACAAACCATTGAGTCTTACCTGACTGAGAGGTGGAGTATCTCTGTTCGAGATCGCCGCATGTTACTGGCCATTTTGATGAGTTCTTTTTCCAGGGAGTCCGTGTACTGGGCAAGCTGGTCCAGAGTATGGACCCAGTCTCCCCTCTTGGTTTCCAGCTCGGCACGGACCGTCTGCAAAGAAGGCCAAGAGGTCACGATTTCAATATGACCTCCAACATCCCGTTTGTCTTCTGAGGCTTCAAAAAAGTTGTTGCATCTACCATTGCAGCAAGGAGAAAAAAAATCTAACTTCCGGCTATGTTTGCAATTGCCGTCTCATTTCCTATGCTTAGAGCTGTTCGTGTGTAATGAATGCACACAGTAGCAACAATGCGTCGGGAGGGGGAAAGCAAGAGAAATAGAGAGAGAGAGAGAGAGAGAGAATCAAAGTGCTAAAAGAGAAGGAGGGGGGAGTGGGCTGTGTTTCACGGTACAACACACTGACTACAGCACAGCTCGGTTGGGGCCTGTTGGACAGTTATGTAAGTGAGAGATCTCCACAGAAAAGTGAAAATGTGGGTGGGAAAATAGAGAGAAAAAGCAGATAGAGATATGCAGAGAGAGTGAAGGCAACAGGTGTGAGACAGAGATAGACTCATTGCATAAAGCTTTTGATATCACAACTTACACTTTGAAACAACACGGGATTTCCCATTTTTTTTCTTGACAATTCAGCATGTCTTGACAGTTTCTTATAATTTAGGCTTATTGTAAGCTTCCAGAAAACATTTTACAGTAGTCCTACGTACACTGAACGTCAAATTCCTAATTTATCTGAGCAAACCAAGTCTGTGATAAGATTAACAAGCATGCCGCTACTCCTCCACGTCGAAAGGAGCCAGCTGAGGTGGCTAGGGCATCTGTTCCGGATGCCTCCTGGTCGCCTCCCTCGTGAGGTGTTCCAGGCATGTCCTATTGGGAGGAGGCCTCGTGGAAGGCCCAGGACACGCTGGTGGGACTATGTCTCCGAGCTGGCCTGGTGTCGTCTCGGGGTCCCCCCAGAACAGCTGGAGGAGGTGTGCGTGGATCGGGAAGTCTGGGCATCTCTGCTGAGACTGCTGCCCCCGCGACCCGGCCCCAGATAAAGCGGAAGAAAATGGATGGATGGATGGATGGATGGCCCTTGAAAACCAATAGGATGAAGTTTTGTAGTGTCTATGGTACCGTAGCTGAAAAATTTAATTATACAAATCTTCAATGAAGGTACTCGAGTCATCTTCTGTACTCAGTTGAGGTCTTCGAACGTTTCGCCTTTCATCCAAAAGGCTTTGTCAGCGACGAAAGTCCCGCTCAGCCCGCAGCTTAAGATATAGACCAACCAGGAGGAGTTGTGGTTGGCCCGGCTAATCACAGCTACTCTCAACCGTGGGTTATTATACAAAAGGATTGAATAGCCATAAATCTGTGTTTCTCACCTGCAGAGCATCTTCAGTGTTGGAGCCCAGTTGTGTATGGTTATCCAGCAACCCTCGAATGCTAAACAGCACTAAGCTAGTTTCTTCTTGGAAATGACATTTCTAAACAGCAGCAAAACAGTTAATATAATTTCCAAAGACAAGTTAACATCATGTGACTTCTTACCAGTTTGTTGAGGATGTTGTTGAACTCCAGGGACTTATGCTCCGGACTGGGCCCCTGCATCATCATCAGCACCTCTTTGTCCAGAATCTCATCGAGGGGTGAGGCCAGACTCAGTGTGGTGCACAGAGGGTCATCACCACAGATTACCTGCAGCAAAACAACTAGTTACAAGTAACATTCACAGTTAAAGAGTCAAATACAATGGAAGGGCCACTGACCTCCATAGGAGATTGGGCCAAAGCCAGTTCAGACTGTAATGATCCAGCAAAGCTCTGGTTTAACCTATAGGCCACAGACAAGGAAACACCCCTAGGAGGAGAAAAGATATTGAATGTGCTCAACACAACAGAAAGCGGCACTCACAGTATTTTTATTCAAAGGTGCATCATCGAATTAACAAAAGTAAGTACATATTCATCACTTACCCAATCAGATCTGGGTGAAACATCTGCATCTGGCTCTCCAGTTTGCTCTTATCTGATCTTAACAGCTGAACGGACAATAGAGAAGTCGTTGTGACTCTAAGTTTGATTGAAATTACATTTCTGTTCTGCAGCCCCAGGCAAGATTTAATATCTGCATCTTATGAAGTGTGAGTTGACCTTCACTCCATCCTCATGTACTAGTACAACTATACTTGCACTTAAATCAAAACGGAATTAAAATTGCACTTTCGACTGGTGCAGCAAGTTTTGGAATTTGGATGAGCACATTGAAGGATTTGTGTGGGGTAAATGATAGTTGAGTGGGAAAAATTTGTTTAATATGAGGTTTATATAAAAAGGTCCATCTTGTCTATATTCATAAAACACCCATGTGCATTTGTTTAATATAAAAAATGAAGAAAATAGAGATGGATCAATATGAGAAAAATAAATGTGATCACTTTATTTTGCCATATCATCCAGCTCTAAACTGTGCTATCATGACTGTATGTCTAAAGCACATAATAGTATTTAAAAGTCTCTAAAATGGCCCTAGTTGTTTGAAATGACTGAAGTGTGAACTGATCATCCACAGGTGACGCGCTTCCCACACGATTACTTAATTGCAGAAAGACTAATGGTGTACAGGGCTTAAAATGTAAAATGGTGCACACTTTACTACCAGTTTTGCAAATTAAGGAAAAATAGAATAATAGAAACATATATAGTATTTAATTTAAAAGTTGTGTTACTGTAAAAAGAAAGCATACCTCTGTAATAGATGAATACTCTTCTATTGTATCTTTCAGCTCCTCTATTTGTCCAAGTTTCTTCAAAAAAAAAGAAAAAAAAAGCCTTTAAATAAATGTAATTTGATATGATGTTAAGAATGAAATTATGTAAATATCGTCTGTAAAGGTTTTGTTGTATTATGGAAACCATTTCTTCCACTTGATATTACATTCTACCGCCAGTCTGAACATAGTGTTCATGTTTCAAGCTGCATAGCACAATTATGAAACCACAACTGAAGGACTAGAAAAAAATAACACAACAAGGACAATGTAAAATGTATATTTAAGTCATGCCAGACCTCTTGTATAACAGCATCCTTTTCACTTGCAACTCCATCAAAGGAGTGAATTTGCACCTGAAAAACATACAGAACCCTGTGTGATAAAATGGCATGGAGAAAGATGGCGAGAAAAGAGGAATCAAGAGAGAAAAGCACCTGAAGGTCAGCGTTAATGTCACATAGCTCCGAGATTCGCTTTTGAAGCTCGTCCGTCTCCATGGTGACCTTAAAATTCTGCACAAGAGCAGCAGCAGTTTAGACAGGTCCGGTTAATGTTGACACTAAACAAGCCCATGTAAATACAACTCTTCAGATATAAAGTGAGACATATTCTACCTCCTCCTGCAGGGAAGCGATCTTGCTGATGAGACTTTGGTTCTCCCTCTCCTAAAGCAAAAAGTACAGAAATTAGTTGTAGTGTTTGAAAAATTTTACATTAATTTTTCACATTAGATAATGCTACTACTGCTATGGGTATCATGATGATCAGTAGGTGGAGTAGTGAACCTCCTCCTACAAGTGTTTGAGAACTACTAGGTGTTTTTAAAGGCTAGTTGTAAAAATGGACATTGTAACCTTAGTGCACAGTGTTTTGATTGTTTTTTTTAAATATATATATACACATATATACACACACACACACACACACACACTCAGTGATGTCTTTCATTTAGGTTAAATAAAGTATTTTATTTCTTCAACCAGCGCCAACTGAAAAGAACTAAAAGACATATAAAGCGCCTCTCCTTGTGCACACTGCGGATTATGTAAAAGAATAGAGCTCTATTGACTGACCATGTGTTTGCTGTGAGCGGAGGCACGAGCTCGACCCTCCTCTGTGTTACTGAGTGTAGCCTTCATTTCCTCTACCTCATCCTTCAGCATCTTCTCTTTCTGAATCAGCTGCAGAGTCCTATGTGAAGAAAGAGAAAGACGAGAAAAACAATCAATAGTCAAGTTAAATAAATGACAGAAAACACCATGTTCTTACGTCTTGGCCTGGTTTCTCAGTTCTTCATTTTCCTCTATTAATTTTTGGTTGGTGTCCTCCATACTCTCCATCACTTGCTTCAATTTTTTCACCTCGTCTTGCAGCTTTTGGTTATTCATTTGGAGGTCGGTAACGCAATAAACGAGCTCAGACGTTTCACTGGGGAAGCAGACCAATATAATAAAAAAATAAAAATACACACCTTAGATGATGAAGGTCATGAGTGGGCGAGAAAAACATGGATTTCATTCAACTGGCTACTGTATGTGTGCGGTATTTTGTACAAAACGTCTTACAATTCAACCCGAGACACTTCTCCTCCTAATGCCTCCAAGCTCCCTGAGGTCATATTGAGCAGCATGGATCTTCTTGCTACAGAGATAATTCAGACGATTTTGATTTTGTAAAAAAAAAAAAAAAAAAAAAAAAAAAAGAGAAAGAATAGTGCAATTAAATAAGCAAACCACAACACATTTCGTTAAATTAGTATTAGCTACAAAAAACATCATCACCACATTATGGGGGTTTAACATACAAGAAATTACAAGCGCAACAATGGCAGAGTGGTACACACCATAATGCCTGTCAAACCAACCTGAAATGCTGTCTCTCATTCTAACAGAGGCTTGTGTGGCCTCCAATGCTGTTTCTTCTCTGTGGGGAAATATGTAAAATAAATAATATAGGAAACATGTTCATGTTCCTTTGGTAACATTTTCCACACAATCTGCACATTTTCCATCTACAAATTTACACCTAGAATGGTGGCAATGTGACAGATCCTTAGGTTCTCTGAGAAATAAATCTTACTGTGTATAAACATGCAATGCTCCTGGACATGCTTGATCAATAGGGCACTTAATGCCATCCCATAACAATGGCTTATCGATGGACACAAATCTAGTACGAGTGCAAGTGCCGCTTTATTTACCCATTGTTGCGGCAGTCGTCGATCCACTCCCTCATGACTGCGTGGTATGTGTCAAGGTCTATGGAGACGTCCTTTTGATCTGGGTCGAGCATGTTACACAGCTCCTCCAGCCCACTGTCCTCTGAGGAGCGGCTGGTGGTGTGACGCAGGTAATCAACAATGTGCGACACATACACTTTACCTAAGAAAACACAAAACGTACACATTTTGTTATTGACGAATTATGAACAGGGCCAAGTGTCAACAGGTTTACTCTATAGCAGTCTTGTCTTTACAGGAAGCAAGTAAAAAAAAAAAACGTTTTTAAATACTTGAATCACATAGAGAATAGAGTCTATTCAGCTTCAAGTCAAGTTGTATGACAAGACATTGTCCTCATTTAATATCAGTAATATACCGTATGTACATATGTATAATCATACATTCACAAGCATTTTTCGTTACCGATTAGGATAAATATTATTGGTCACCTGAGATTATTTGATTTCAAAAGCAGCAAAAAACAAGTCCTACATCAACAAAAATCTCTTACACTTGAAAATCCACACGCCGTCTGCCATTCTGAACAAACTTAAACTGCATTGTAAGCTCAAAGCTGAGAGGAGAACACATGCACAACAGCGTGATTGCTTCAACAGACAGACCCCTCTACAGTTACAGCTGACCAACATGTGATCTACTGACAGCACCATTACAACAAATGAATCACGAGACTGTACCTTTGCGCTGGGTGTCACAGGCGTGGAATATGGTGTCAAGCAGGTTCTCCTCACAGATGAGGCTGATCTCTGCCATGGTCCCCCTTTTGGTTTCTGCAGTGGACAACTCTAAATATACACCAAACAGAGCAAACCATGTGACAGTCAACAGGCCCCGGAGGCAAAGCAACAAACTAATGTTTCCATGGACCACAAAGGCCCAAAGGATGAAATAAAGGATTGTATAATGATGAATATCTCTAAAACATGAAACAAAACTATCATCCAGCGTGACACACTGTTGTCCATCAGTCAAACTCCACTGCAGTCAGTGATTACACTGATAAATAACATTGCAAAGCTGTGGTACTATAACCTGAACCGTTTAAAAACAAGGTATGGGACACTTGGCAAAAGATGATTTTTGAAATTATGTTTTAGACTTTTAAGAGTTCAGCCATCTGTCTTGGCATGACAATTTGTATCAAAAGGTCAATGAGCAGGTTTAGAAAGTAGAAAAACTAAAATTGCTGTGAGAGAGGAGGTAGTATAGCACAGAATAGTAGTGGCAAAGGTTTAGAAGGAGAATGTTTTACTACTAGGACTTTCACCATTGAATTTGTTAAAGTTTTACATTTTAATCTTAACAGTAAAGTCATAATGTATTTCATGTTATTCTGTTCAATACATTATATCAACAATATACTGTGTTGTTGATGTTGTCAAGTTGGTACACTGATCTCCATGTCCCAGTGTTTGGAAGGGGCTGCATCAGACAAGCACTAAATATAATCAACAAGCAGGGAACAAGCAGAAAGCCTAGGGCTGAAACTAGAGATTATTTTAGTAATCAATTTTGATAAAAAGTTTGCATAAAAAGGAACAAGCCACTTTTTTTACATGCTGAGATATGTCCTTACCTGAGCTTAGACGAGTTGATGTGTACCCATCTGGTCTTTGTGTGTGCCCTCAGTCACGCAAAAAGACCAAAGATGTTGTTAGCATTTGGACTCTCCCAGTATATTCCTATAGCTCCAAACGGGGTGAAGTTAGAAGCGACCAAGCTCTTCCATGGGCACAAAGACCAGACAGGTAGGCATCAACTCGTCTAAGCTCAGGTAAAAACATATCTCAGTTTGGAAAAACGATGGCCTGTTCCTTTAATCTGAAAATCATATTAACAATTTATTTATCAATTAATCGTTTGGCTGCAAAAATCTCATGGAAAGTAACATAATTTGAAAACATCAGTATAAAAGTATTTCAATTTCAAATGCATTCATGGAAAACCTCTTGAGCCGCAATATCTCTTTTCCAAGGAGGACCAAAAACCCACAAAAACAAACACAATATTTAACATATAATTCACTTGTGCTTCACAGCAGAACAGTCCCAGGTTTGATCCCCGACCTTCCATTCCATATTTCGACTAGCATACAATACAAAACAAAACATAATATAGAGAAACAAAATAAGGACAAACACTAAACATAGGACAACCTGTGACATGCCATTCCTAATTTGAAACCTCAGAATCTCTAGAATTCAGTCAGCTTTAATTACTGGAGGTTGCACTTGACTTGTTGTAATTGGTCTGTTTAAAGTTAATTCCCAAATTAGTTTAAGCTGTAGGATCTGGCAACTCTAACTGCGGACCACATTCTGCTTTCCGACAGGAAAATTGTTTTAAAATGTATCTCATATCTGACAGATATAAATTCATTGTTCATTATTCACCAAAACATACACAAGTTTGATGTCATTCTTGTTTGATCAGTCAGTACATCCCAGAAAACTATCATTTGATTACTAAAATAATTCACAGCTATTTCAATAATCAATTAGTTGTTTCAGTCCTATAAACATCTCCGTATCTCCTAAATGCAAACACTTGGAAACCCTTACCTCCATCTTCCATTGACAGCCTCTTGACCACCAGGGCTGGGTAGGACACCTCACACTCAGTGGTATTGGCTGCGTCGGCAGAACTGAAGTTCAGGTTGTAGGACATGGTCGTCTGACATGGGGTCAACGTTCGGGACAACGGTGGACACCTGTCGGGCTTCTCACAGTCAGGCTGCACCGACTGCGGCCCTCGCGTAAATGTGAAATAAGGAGAGTCATGGATGTTGCTTGTTGGAGTGGAACAGTACCTCTGCCACATTTTAACATGCTTTAGGTCACTTCCTTCTGCTCCTTTCACTTCTCCACGCATACTAGTTATAGTGTAAGTAACATTGGGCGCTGTAGGTTTGCAATGAGGAGAAGCTGGAGTAGCCATTGGGGTAGGTGGGGCCATGCTGGTTCTTTTAGAGGCTGCAGAACTGGGCATTCCCATGCCTTGGTCCTCTTGGTGTATTCGTTCTTTGCAAAGAGCTCCGTTCTTAAGCAATGCCTCTAGGTTGCTTCTCAGACCACACTGGGGGCTATCGTAGCTACTGGAAGAGAACTTGGGGATCTGAAAGGGCGAGTTGGGCTCCCGCTCACCACGCCACTGGATGGTCTGCAGTTTCTTGCAGATGCTGTCCACGGGGTTGTGGCGCCGAGTGGGCTGGGGCGTACAGTAGTCCATGGTGCAGTGCTGGGTTCCTCACAACAGCAGAGGGCCGATTCTGGACAAAACAGTGGAAATATATGAATTAACTATTGACTATGTTTAACATTAAAAAAAAAAATCTGTATTCATAGATATTTTTCATTATCTTTTTACAATTGTTAGTCATAATTTCCAACATATAAACAAATTTAGTAGCTAGGGTCTAAACTGTGCGAACTTCATCACATTTCTTTCTCTGACAATATGCACATTGCACAATATGTCGATTTGAGCCGGACTCTCTCAAGAGCATCTTGGACCGAACAGCAACAACTGTCTCGACCCAAAACAACCAATTCAAGGGCCGCAAAAGTTCTAAGCAACATGTATGTTACCAAGTAACCGTTTTCATCGCCCAAATAAATCCAAAGCAGGGCCCAGTAAAACAGAGGGGTGTCCAAACACTCCCCAAGGATCACCCTAATGTTCCAGGTGTGCGAGATTTATCGCCCAGGTGTGCAAGATAGTCCAATATTCTCCTAATAATACGAACAATTCCAAAATAAATGTCGAAATGATTAACGAGTGTAACAAACCGCATTAGTTTTAAATGATATGTCAAATATTGAAACGTCAAAACATGCCTTAATCAAGCCTCGTTATCAAGAGTGGCCACACAAATCGTCACACTTCTAGCAATCAACAAAACACACACATTCACAAATATTGCTACAATTTACACATAACTTCCTAATAGTGTTGCACATTACCTCAAATAGCTGTCTGAGAAAACTATGCGGCCAAGTGAGTCCGAAACAGAACACACACGCAGGTGGCAGGCAGTAACACCACGCAGGGCGCTCGTGAATGTAGACCAGTGGCAAACAGGGGACACAGCACCCCATCAGCCTTTTGCTGGAATTGACCTAAATCGATCTCCCCACCCCTCCAAAAACGTAAAATCAAGCAGCAACAAGGTATACTGAAGGTCTAATGGAGGATATGTCTTCCAGGTTGCTAGAAAATCAATAAAACATCAACAATTGTTTTTGTTTACTTTACTTGGTTTTGCAGTGACATGTATGCTATCTCTACCCTAGACAGTTTAGTCATTGTGAACTTATCTTAAGTATTCATTTTGATAAAATGCCATAACAAGCTAATAAAACAAGCTGAATCAAATGAATGGTTATAAACTTACCATATCTCAACGTATCATAAGCCTCACTACATGTAGCACTATTCACCATAATTCAAAGTTTTCTTTAACCATCACTAACAGCGAACAAGGCCTATATCAAACAATGTACATTACAGATCTAAGGTTTTAGAACACAGTAGATATACAGATGCCAGCACAATATCCATATTTAAACCCCATCACACTGGTTTGGGATGAACTGAACAGAAGAGAGACAGCAAAGCAACCTTCAAATACCACACATTTATGGGAAATACAGTAAAAGAGTATTCGATTTTCCAGTGAAGCCAAGTGTCTTCAGTTGTTATATCTGCTAATGGTGGCTGCTTTGATGAGTCAATGGTTTAGAATTGACTCATTTGTTGAAACGTCATTGAGATACATTTATTTGTTCTATTTGCTTCAGAGTACAGTGAGGCAGTAAACGGCATAATCTTTGAGAAAACTAGGGAAAATTTGTTATTTGATAACTTTTGACAATTTTTTTAGACACTATTATTTGAATATTGAATTCATGAGTCTAGATGATATTTGATTCTATAGTATAGTTCTGATTATATCATATGATAACAATTTTAATAAGGCAACATACCTGTCTATCATAAAGAAATAGGCTATAAAGACGCAAATGAAGCTACAGTGTTATCCTTCCAAGATGCATAAATAAATCTTTATCTACAGTATGTATTGTTGCTATAGTGACTTACCCTCAACAGCTGCTTCTCCTGAAGCTTCTTCATGATTTCTCGTGTTCAGTTTAAAAATCTCCACTGTATTGCCACATACACATTGTCCTATCACAGCTCTTTGTTATCATACTGACATAGCAGCAGGACTCAACCTTGAACTTGTTCAACAATGCTCTTTCTCTGAAATAAATCAAGGAAAAGCATCTCAGGTATTTCTTTGAAAAGTTCTGGTCATAATGTCCATTGTAGTAGCCATTGTCCACTCTGTACTGTCCTTATCTGGGTGCTTGGCAGGATCCAGTTCTTAAGTCTCAAGGCTTTGCTTGTTTAACCCTTGCTGTGGACAACAGCTCAACACAGATTAAGATGAACACGTGCAGAGACACTCACTGCTCTAACCTCTGACTTTGGACTGAAGATCAGTGTTAAAAGACATAATTTACACTGCTGCAGAACATTTAGATTTGTTTTTAAAAAGCTAAATCGAAGGGGTATGTTTGAGCAGCAATTGTGGTCTGATTATCAATATGGGATCAGTCCACACTTCAGGCTGTAAACAGCAATCCTAACATACAAAATCAAACAATATACATCTACAAAATGTACGTCACACAATCTTATTTTCTTGGATGAAAAGGCTGCACAATTGCTTTGAGAGGATTGCGTGGACTGCCCCATTCATATTAATAGCCACCTAATCCTGAATAGTCTTGAGAGAGAGAGGGATTATTGTTCTGTCCAGCTACAGATACTCTTACTATTCACGAATTACTGCCTTATTACTGGTAATTTGTTTGAAAAGAGGAGACCACTGAGCAAACTGTGAGGGTAAAGTTTTGACTGATTTGATGGGGACAGATCACACAGACCTCATGGTGACTTTACTGGAATGTAAGTCAGGGGTCTCCAACCTCCTGTGCCTCATGAGCTATACTTTAATGAAACAAAAATGGCAGATATGCTTGAGTGACTAGTAGTGGAATGTGGCTGAGGAGGAGCTCGAAGTAGAAAGCCTTTGGAGAGCTACTTGGAAAGGACTTGGGTGCTATGGTTACTGATGAGAGTAATTTGCAGATAACGTTACCAATCTATCAAATTACAGTCAAACAACTGTTGAGAAATAAAAAATACATTTTCAGTGGTGTGCAGCAGCAACGTGATTGATATTATTTAAGTATTAGATGTTTAAAGGGTTGTAACTGCATTGAAACAGCGTAATAAAGAATATCACATCTTCAGATAATATCTGAAGATGTGATAATAATATCACATCTAATATCCATTATGCTCATTTTGAAACAATTACCATATGCCACTAAATCCTTTTCTACCTATGATAGTCCATTTGTTTCATTCATTATCATTTATTGTTTGCTCTGTTTTAATTCCAATTCAAATCATCGACTAAAATTTCAATGTCTAAAATCTTTCAGTCACAAGAATGAACAAACCCTTTTTTTCTTCTTCTTTTTTTTTTTACAATATTGACCTCTACTGGCCAAAGGTGCTTATTGCACATTCCACTGTGGCAAACAAGATGCACACACACGTCATCAACTCCTGGTTTTATCAAGGAGATATGTTAGTTTTATGCTCAATTGAGCTACAAATTTTCTTCAAATGGTGATGGTTGAGATTAAATTAAGGTGGAATCTTATGTGTTTAGTACTTTTAAAGCTGCCTTTAGCTATAGTAAACCCTGTTCTGTAGCCCCCTCTCCTCACCTGGTGTGGCACTTTTCCTACATTTTGTTATGTTACAGCCTCATTCCAAAATGACAAAATTAGTTGTTTTTTCTCATCAATCTACACACAATGCCCCATAATGACAAAGTTATTTTTGTTTTATGTTTTACAAACTTATTAAGAAAATATAACTCTGAAATAATGCATATAAGTAAGTATACACACCCTCAGCTATGACACTCAAAACTGAGCACTCGTGGTGGTTCTTGGGCACCTGTCTGACCAAGGCCCTTCCCCCCGATTGCTCCGGCCAAATAGGAAGAGTCCTGGTGGTTCTGAACTTCTTCAATTACGAACGATGGATGTCACGGTGCTCTTCAGGACATTAATGCTGCAAACGTTTTTCTGTAGCCTTCCCCATATCTGTGTCTCGAAATAACCCTGTCTCTGAGGTCGGCAGACAGTTCCTTTTAATATACTTTTTTGCTCTATTCATGTGGTTTTGTTGTTGTTGATAAGAACAGGCCAGGCTTTTATATGTGACAGACCTGTAGAACGTCGACTGAGGAACTCACAGTTGTCTTCACAATTATAAAATGCTCTCACACACATGAAGGGGGGTGGTTTTCGAACACACACACATGCACACACGCCATGCATTTACACATGTTTTTCTTCCAGATGTTTTCATTAACATCTGTACCACCATCTGTGTTGTTCACACCACTGTCACCCTCAGTCTTCATGTTTGGGGGTTGGTTTATTGTGCACAAGTAAACAAATGAACATGGAAAGGCAGCAATTACGAGACGTGTCAAAGGAATGTGCTGCATATTACTTAGTGTTTTATAACTTGGCACAATACCTGTTTTGTAAATAGTGATAATTATCTCACCACAGCAGCTTCAATCAAATCAAATCAAACTTAATTTATAAGCGCTTTTCATACCGAAAGGTATCACAAAGTGCTTTACAGATTACAACATTTAAAATATGCCCCGCATCAACATTAAAAGAGCAACATAAATCTGTTATGTGGAAAAGGGAAAAGAAAAGCTTTCTTTTCTCTTAATAAGAAAAGTGGTACATAATTAGATAAATATAAATAAATACATATAATTAGATGGGGCGACGGTGGCGCAGTTGGTCGAGCGGGTCGTCTCATAATCGGAAGGTCAAATCCCAGCTCCCGCAAAATGCACACTGTTGTTGTGTCCTTGGGCAAGACACTTCACCCTCCTTGCCTCCAGTGTCTGCGTACATTATAATAATACATAAGTCTTATATAGCGCTGTTCAAGGAACTCAAAGATGCTTTACAAATGAGAATGTGGATTGGGAGTGAGTTCCAGAAGGTGGGGGCGGCGATGGCGAAGGCTCGGTCCCCCAAGGTTCGGTGCGTTGATTTGGTGATGGGTTTGAGAAGGTTTAAGTCGGCAGAGCGGAGGCGACGGGAGGGGCGGTGGTGCCGTAGGAGGTCTGTGAGGTATGGAGGGGCCAGGTTATTGAGGGCTTTGTAGGTGATGAGCAGAACTTTGTAATGGATGCGCTGTTGAACCGGGAGCCAGTGGAGCTGTTGGAGGACGGGGGTGATGTGGTCTCTGGAGCGGGTGTGGGTGAGGAGGCGGGTGGCGGAGTTTTGAACATTTCAGTTTCTGTAAATCAGAGGAAGGGAGACCATACAGGAGGCTATTGCAGTAGTCGATGCATGGATGAGAGTTTCAGAAGCAGATATGAGAGTGGAAAAAGGCAGTTTTGGTGATCTGACTGATCTAGAGAAAACATAACAGATGGAGTGGACTTGTCAGTACAGATCAAGGGGAACAGCATGAGAACAACAGTCTCTGAATTACTAAATTCTAATAAGGTCTTAATTGTCTGGGTGGAACCAAACAGAAGATCGGCAATAACAGACCATACACCACTTTTTCAATCACTACTTCACCAAAACATGTATACCAGGTGTCAAGGATGAAAGGCTTGGGACATCAGAGTCTTCTCTGTGACCCAATCCTCCCCACAACGTTTGACCCACCACTCCCCAGTCAGTAATTTTAGATATTTCTCCACCTCCAGCCAAAACATTTAGTCAATTATTAAGTTACCTACTTAGTATTTAGATTATGTCTGTTCATTCTGGAAATTATGGTAATTGAAAGTCAAGTTCTCACAGTTGACAACCAAAACTTAGCAAAAGTTGGTATGTTTTAGTTTTTTTGCTCTGGTTTTCTCACCTTTCAGGCAGCTGCCATGTAGCATAAACAGTAAATGACGTCACACTCTTGGACCATGACCTCTCAGTTTAGCCTGGTCTCTCTCATTAGCTCGAAAACAATGCGAGACCCAACCCTCATCATGATCCAACTCAACGCTCTTCCCTGCTAATTTTCTAAGCGGCTCATATTACTACTTAGATTTATCCATTTGCAATTAGGACCTTGACCGTTTACATTACTTTAAACGTTTTCCCCCTCAAAATGTTCCTTACCACATGCAATCAGTCTCCGCCTCTGTATAACCTTGTTAAATGTGATTAACAATTACTTCAACAAACAAACCCCAGTGGTTTATTCTCATTATTTATCAAAGCATGCCTGTAAGTAAATACATAATACGTTCAATGTCTTGTTAGGTAAGAGCTATGAGGTGGCAGGCAAACACCTCTCCCTTCCCAAGCACTGCAGGTTGAAGCAGCAGACTCATAATGTTCACTGCTCAAGGCCTAATTTGTGTTAATGAGAACGTTATAGATCAGCACCTCCATGTTACTGTACCGTGTAATGAGCGTATTATCAGCAGGCATATGGGGAGCAGCCGCATCAGTTTTTCAAGTGCGCTCAGTGATTTCTATCAGAGAAAGATATGCGAATATGCACCCAAGATGAATGGCTTTTCCTGATTGCAATAGTGACAGTGTCTTGTCAATGCCTATGCCAACAACCACTGTGTTTACAATTATTAATAGTAGAGATGAGATACAAACTAATTGTCTCGTATAAGATGACTAATTGTTCTGCCTGGCTATAAAATATATGGTGCGAGGACACTGACATAGACCGCCATTGTTGTCCTGTAAAAGACTCAACTGAAATAATCCTGTCCTGGGAACTAGTAGAAGAAGAGAAGAAGAAGGTCTTTATTTATATAGCACCTTTCACAGAGATGGTCACAAAGCGCTTTACATGAGAGAATTGACATTCACTCCATCCACGGTGGTGGTAGGCTACGTTTTGTAGCTTCAGTTTCCCCTGGGGGAGACTGACAGAAGCACTGTCGCACACATCTGCGCCAACGGTCCCTCTGACCACCATCACTCATTCACGCACACACATCATTCATCCTACACAGACACAGGGAGAACATGTAAACTCCACACAGAAAGGCCCCATCCAGGTAGGAATGGAACCCGAGACCTTCTTGCTGTGAAGCGAGAGCGCTAACCACTGTGCTATACCGTGCCGCCCAGCACGAACAGTATACTGTGTTCGAAGTGGATTTGCCTCATGAAAAATAAGTAAGTAAGTAAGTAAGTGTTTTATTTGTCATTGTTAGTCCTTAGTCGCTGCGACTGAGCCGGGCCGCCATTGTGGGCCAACCTGACCAGCATGTTTTTGGAGGTCGTGGAAACCGTAGCTCCCAGAGGAAACCTGGCTGGCTGCCTCCAGTCTCCTCTGATCCTCTGAAATGGTGCACCGCCTCCTGAATTGCCCCTGTTTCAGAGCGTGGTGTCCTGCACTGGTCAGCTCCACCTCCTTCTTCCTCTTCCTCCTGTGCAGCTCCCTCCGCTCCACAACAGTCTTTCACCATCTTCTCCTCGTTTGTCCCTTCCTTGTTTCCTGTAAACATGATCATCATTCAGTCATTTTTTAGTTATTTCCTTTATTTAATCAGGAAAGTCAGGAAAGGTATTAACCATAGAATTTTCACTTTCTGAGGATTAAATTAGGCCTATACTGCCACATTTTATGTTAACTTTCAATGTCCTCGAAATCCTTATCCACAACAGTTTTTGTTGTTGTTGTCTTGTCCATCTTTGATTTGCATATCTCGCCTCTTCATCAGGCTCTGTGTGTACAACTATTTGCATGTTTTATGAATACACTGGCCACTTGTTTATGCGCGATACCATCTCCATTTCTTTTGCTGCTTCAGAGGCTAAGCGGATGAGGCAGTGCGGCTAATGGCTGCAGCGTGGAGACTTGGAGATAGGGGCAAGACAAACTTCTCTGCTCGTTCTCTCATTAACTTGTAATTGCACAAACCCAATTATTGCCTCAGCCTTTTGTGATCTTCAAAGGCACGACGCTGCAAATGAAGCCCCCCCCAACAAGTATAGAGAATATAGGATGGAGATTTGGGGGTTGTGGGGGGGTTGCTAAGCTTAATGAACAATAAAATCGACAAAATGCTTGAAAAAAAAAACGCTGTATGCTCCGTTTTGCAGCGCTGTTAAATCTGTTGACATTTCATTTGGAGGCGCGCAACACAAGACAACATTGTGCAACAAACAAACGCATGGTCCGAGGCGCCAGATGAAAGATGAGTTTGCTAAGTCGCCCCGCTGTTACTCTTTCAAGTTAATTAGAAATCGCATCCTTTTGTTTCCAATTCGCGGGCGTTTATTTACCCGCTCACTTCGACCATTAGAACAAATTTGCAACATGAGACACGAGTAATTGGATTTGTCTCCACGGCTGTCACAGATTGGGGAACATTTAGTTGTGATTTTTATTATTCCTTTATGTTGTTATGTTGCGAGAGTTGGGAGATTTGCTGGTGGATATTTGTTTTTATTTCTTGGCTTGTGTTTTGCGCACAATTAGTGAGAAAGGGAAGTTTACGGCTAAGTTTGTGTGGCCTCTACGGAGTAAGAAATTATTTGGCAACCTGTTCATAATTTCCCTTCTCTCTCTACGCAGTGTGGTTGCACCACAAGCGACTGGCTTAGTGCAGAAGCCCAAAACGACCTGTCAACTTGCAAGCAACGCAATAAGTAAAAACAAATGTGCAATGATTGTACTCCAACTGCAACACACTTCAGAAGTTGGGTGGCAGTTTATACCTTCGAGACATGGCTTAAGTACAAATAGTACCCGGCAGTTTGTGAAGTTACAGCCTTTATGCAAGAAAGCACAACAACTGTTTGAAACGCTGGCAACCTTCTCTTTAGAAAGCCATAAGACCTAGAAAGAGATTTACCTATGCACGGAGGAGCAAAACATAATTGTACTTGGATCAGTGGTACTTGGGCTTCTTTAGGTAGTCCTCAACATAACTTAGGTCTCTTTTAGACAGAGGTGACCTTGTACCATGGTGTGAAAAGTTTGAGAACTACTTAGTGTCTTGGAATGTGGCCATTGTCATCCTCTGGTGACTTATATCCCTGCTCATTTTTCTCACCAAGTCCATATGTGAAAATGTGATCCTTGATCAGTCATGTGTGTCTGGTAAAAAGTCCATATTGTTGATACGCTTGGTTTTAAACATAGATATAACATAATACAGATGAGTGGTTCCATTTCAGCCCCATTCATGGTAATGGTCCCAGTCCTTTGAGAAACTTACATGGCTGCTCAATCTCCGCACTTGCGAGGCGAGTGGAGCCGCCACAGAGCTCCAGAGCTTGATTGACAGGATTTGGAGCCAGTCAATGCAATGAAAATGCTTCCACTATTATATAAAAACCAGTGTGGTTAAAAATGTTTCACCCAGTCCAGCGTTATCACGTGGGTCATAGCAACAGTTAGAGAAAACAAAACTCTTTGGACACAGGCTTTCAAGTCCCATTATAATACTGTCTTCCAAGTTTCTTTTGGAGTCGCCCCACAAGGGGGTGGTATTACAGCAATGTCAGCTCCCCGCCCTGAGGACCATAGAGCTGGCCACTTTATGGTCCTCAGGACCATAGAGTGGCCAATAACCAATGGGCGTTCCTCGCCCATTGGTTTTTAATTAATGTTTTATACTATAAATGTTGCATGCAAGAACAGGCAAAAGTAATTCAGCCCTAATTCCAGTTATTGCAAACAAAATACAAAAAATACAAAAAAACAACTCTATTGTTGTCACAACACAGAGATTGGAGTGGAGAAGTTTCAATAAGGCTATACACAATAGCTATACTCGCATGTTTTGTTGTAAAGACAGTTTATTGTTAAATTATATATTTCCAGGTAAAGGTGTAAAACACATAAATGGGGCACCACATCATGACATCAGCTGGTGGAAAAGGGCATTTGGATACAGACTTAGTATAGGTTTACTATACTAAGTACAAGTTTACTCAACCAATTTTGGGTGCAAAATAATCTTGAGAAGTAGAATTTTAAAAGTATTTTGCGATTTTTCCCAAAAATGGCTCCCATTCGCACATATGAAGCCCGATTTCAATAATTTTGTTATCAGTTGTTAAAGTCCCAGTCCTAAACACTTTCATCTGGCAAAATTCAAATTGGAATTTTATGGAGAGTACAAATTTTACTTTTACGGAAATACAAATAATTTGTCACACAATTCAGAAAAGTAGATGACACTCATGCCATATTTTTTACGGTGTTGCCGTAGCGATGACCAGAACGTCCCATTTTATTCTGATGGAAAAATTGTAAACTCCATAATTCAGCGATAACCCTAAGTAAAAGGCAAAAATATGCTTCGGTTTGCAGATATAGTGTGATACAAATTCATACTAATTTTTCTCTGTATAATGAAGCCTAAGTGTTAATTCAACCTGGTAGAATAACTTCACCAACCTCCAGCCAATGATTGTTTCCGAGAGGGCCACACCTCCACCTCAGCCATCAGTGTAAGAGCCGCACCTCCGTAGCAGCCAATCATCGCCATCGGTCCCGCTTTTAAGCCCCAGCAATCATGGTCTGTTCGCTTCCCAGCTGCGCTGCGACCCGCCTCCACCCCATCTCCGCCTCTTCCGTCCACGGCTTCTACCTGCTGCATCTTCACGGGTCCTCCAGACCACCACCAGTGTCCAGGCTCCGGGCGAAGACATCCCTAACTCCAAGCTGTTCATCTACACTGACTATACATCAATGTCACCGCCGGGGTCTGATCGCCAAAACTAATACACATGTCAATATATCTTCCTAATCGCTGCTTTTGTCTGTTTGAGTCTATCCAGGTTGAAATGTCAAAATTGAGCGCGGAGTGCTCAGCATTGTCAAAAAGACAATGCTGAGAAAAAACTTTGTCAGATCCCAAGAGGGCGCGGTAGCGCATTCCAAAAATCCTAAAACTTAGACCCTAGGGAAAAAGTTAAAAACAAACATACAGTAGCAATACCGTAATTTTAGATTGAGGGAGACGAAAGAGGGCGAAGCGCCCCCTTGCTTTGGGCAGGGCAGTCGGCGAGGGCCGATAATCGCCGCTTTGCGGCTATATTTAAAGTTGTTTTTGCACTACTGCTCTGGTCACAAGAGAAGGAAGTGCACCTTCTGTTGGCGTGTTGTATAACTCCATTTGATACATCTTAAAACCGAGAGGTACGTTTTTTTAAGTCATTCATATACAGAGGCTATTAAGTTGTTGTAAAAGCCAGAATAAAGGATAACAGGACATTTAAAAGCTCAACTGAGTCAAGTAAGAAAAAATATTATATCTTGAAAATTAATATATTCCCATTTAATTATATTTGACACTATTGGAACTGTTGGGACAGTTTTATTTAGAGTTAGTATCACCAAAACTAGTCGCAGCAATGCACAAACTATCGTCTAGTGGCCTGCTAGTCCTTTAATCAAACTGCTGGAGAGTGAATCACACCACAGGTCTCCTGTCCCCTTTTAACAAAGGCCTTTCCTGTCTGTCTCCAATGGATTTGCATATGGCGCCGGTTAATGATCTGCATATACACACCAAACTGTATCCTGTTGTCCTGCTGTGTGTGGTCTATAGTGAGGGAAATGTGAGATATATGTGAGAGGGCTTGCTCCCTAGAACTTACCATGGAGTGACTCTGTCTGGGTTCTCCGCATGCGTAATAAACCTTACACTTGATTAAACAATACTTCTTCAGTTTTTACTTTAGATTGGTAGGAAAATCCTCGACAGAACCATTACCTTAACGTGGTAGAGGGGCTTGAGCACCCGGATTATACTGGGGCTATGTTGTCGGGGGCTTCGTGCCCCTGGTAGGGTCTCCCATGGCAAACAGGTCCTAGTTGACAGGTCAGACAAATTGTGGTTGAGAAGCCTGTTATCAAAGACCAACAGGCCCGGTTGAAACCATGAGGCCGTCCTTCCGGTGGAATGGGATTTAGGCAAATCGAACAACTCGGCAACGGACAAGTGGAAGAAAATGGATGGATGACCCTACTGGACTATTTTTGACTTGGCACTTGTTTCAAGTAAATTTAGATGTGTCTAAAATGTGCAAAATATTTCCACTGGTAGATTATATTTTTACATACCTATATTCAAATCAAGGGCAAGTATAGGCTACTAATTCAAGAGAATCTGACTTATTTCTAGATATATTTGCAGCAATGTCCTTTAATTTGTAAACTCGAGGGATTCACATTTCTGCCTCATTACCTGATATCTCGCCTGTTAACCTTCTCCCTCTTGAAATCATGTGCGTTGAGTGGTCCAGACAGTGGAGTGCTGGATGGTTTTTGGCTCTTTGTGTTGATGGCTCATTTTGGCAGTGGTTCTCGCCTGTGCACAGAGGCACAGCTGGCGATCAGTGCGTGCACATTCACACAATGGTATACACATAACTCATAAATGCCAGTTTTTTTCCGCGGCGGCTTAATCTAGGCCACAGCTGAAGTGACCACAGCATGCTTCTCATTGTCTTCAAGTACACAGTTTACGCGGATGTTTTCTTCCTTTGAAACATTTTGAAATTCGAAACTTCACCCGTTCCTATCGCGCATTTATCTCCTGGAGCCCAAGATGATTTTGAGAAATATCCGAAAATTGATCAAAACATTTCTTAAAGCATTCCAAAATATTGCCAATTTGGGGGCGAGATAATATCTCTATAGGCATAGTGCATCAACAGGCTCTTTCTCCTTTCGACATTCGGAAAACACACCAAGTCTCACTTTACACTTTACACACTCCCTCTCTCCTTCTCTCTCCAGATGATGTTTTAATTGTCACTTCTGGTTAAAGCCGCTGTGACATTGGTGCAGAGGGGGACAGAGGAGCAGCAGTTGGCGTCAGGAAGATGGAGGTGCGGAGAGAAGAGAGAGATGTCATGGCAGCCGTTCAGTGCCGTGGAGTGGTATTTGGCTCCAAGCAATAGCTCTCACCCCGCCGGGCCATGATATGATTTGACAAGCGCAGCGCTGTCATCTTGAGTTTGTCCAATTTGAAATTCTAATTAATGAACTCGACGCCACTTTGGGTTTTTGCCGCTCGTGTTGTCGTCGTTGTTGTTGTTATTGTCTTAGGCCACTTTCCCCCCCCCAACCCCATTTGTCTTGTCTGTAACATTTTAGAATAACTCACCACTTTTTTGCGCAGTTATAAAGGCATAATCATGCGTAGAGTAGAGGCTATACCCACCACCAATATTCTATATACATCCGCATATTCTGTCAATGAGACTTGTTTTTATTATCTCGTCTGCACAATTTCAGCAAGCATCAAAGCAACATTTTAGAACCAGAACACATCATTCACACACGCTGCCGGGGACGTGTGTGTGTGTGGCCGTTACATGGGTCAGCGCTGGTGCTCTGGGAGTTCAGGTTTAGTGGAGTGTAACTTCTTCCTCTGGAAAACAAATGGATCGACTCCGGCACTTTATCCCAAGTGCACAGGTTTATGTCTCACGAACTCTAGATCCCAGCTCAGTAGGGCTGAACGATTAATTGCATTTGCAATTTTATCGCGATATTACACAACGCGATTTCGTAATCGCAGGGCACGCGATTTGGGAAGTAAATGGAGCAACGAGATATGGCAGCAAAGTCCGCTCCGTCGCGTGCTTTTGTTTACGTCTCAGTCTAGTTAAGGTGCGCGGTAGATTGTGGATGTACAGTGAAAATATCAGCGTTTATCATGCAGCCACCGCGAAGGAATATTGCTTTTCTCCGTTAGCATTGCGTTAGCCGCAGCGCTAATCACGCCATTCCGTCGCCGCTACTACACGCTCTGGTGACACAGAAACTCCCTCACCTCCGGATTCACACGCCTCTGCCTCCACAGACATATATAGGTGAGTCTGTGCTGATTGTAAAAAGTAAAGAGTCGTTTGTGGCTCAGTTTAGGGGGCTTATGTTTGGGAATGTTGTGGATAAAGAACTTATCTCAAAAGCATAATGACGTTTCATGACCATTAAGTATCCGCGAAGTGCCATGTGCCTTTATTTACCTTTGCGTCTACCGCATATCCGCTCCGTAGGTCGTACAGACGCTAGATATAAACACTAAACTGCAGTATGAAAAGGGTTGGTAACTAGGATCCGAGGCAGGAGTCCGTGTCATGTCTTATTTTGCTGAGGAAATGTGCTGTTTAAGCTGAAATGTCACTAAATGGCTGCGAGTCAAAGATACGTGTCTGTGTCTGGCACCTCATGTCCCGTCTCCTTGTGTCAGTGTTCTTTTCTTTCTTCATATTGTCCAAAGTTACATCCCAAAACCAAAATGCTGCTCTTAATTCCACTGTGTTTTGGCGTGTGCTCCATCTGGCCTCTCCGTGTCCTTCAATAACTCGCATCTGAAGCAACTACGAGTCGCAGCTCAGACTGGGATTTGATTGGCCGAAATAATAAAGTACTATTTAATAAATTAAATAGCTTATTTTGTATTAATTGGGAGTTTGATTTCCTAAAACTTTTCCAACTAGTTAAAGCAGACGTTTGTTCTTACTTTCCTGCACTTTAGTCTGGGTGATGTTACTGACTGGATCAGTGAGTTATTTTTTTTCATATCTATATAATTTAGCATTTATTTATAGACTGTACTGTTAAGTTCAGACAGTTTAAGAAGTGCAGTCCACACACATTTTGAATAGGTCAAGCAACAATTTTGTTGCAATTTTCACTTCAAATATTGTTTATTATGAAACAGGCTGATTTATTGCTTGTGTTAGGTGAAAAATACATGAGAAGAGGACCTTGCAACAATAATCGCATATTTAATCGCAATCGCAATGTTGAAGAAAAAAAATCGCAATTAGATTATTTCTCAAAATCGTTCAGCCCTACAGCTCAGTAAACAAGTTGAGTAACATTGATCAAAATGATTGTCATTCAAAAATAATGCATAGGTTTTACTGCCCTTTTCCTCTTGTCATTTTATGCAACATGTCAATTGCCTAATGTATGATTTGTGCCCTCACAATGTTTACGTCGCCTTTTAACTCGCATTGATTCATTGTCTTCTGTTGTATTCGTGCTGTTCGTATGCTTCAATTATTGCTCTGATTTAATTTTTGCAATCTTTTTGTACCAGTTAGTTGTGTTGTTGTTTTTAGGATGTGTGGACTGCACTTTGGTCAGTGCATTATAAATAAAGCTGGATTGGACACAAATAAACTTGCCTTGCTACAACACGCTACAACAAACGACTTCAGGAAATATGGTTCCCGATCCCTGCAAACTGCCTCTCCGACCACCATCAATAAATCACACCCTTTAATTCTGCATCGTCAGTCTGCATGGACTGAGCTGGGACTGAACCGGCATTGAGATGACTCGGGAGATATTATCTCCCGAGTCACTTTCGCCGAGAGGTTTCATTGATACCAAAATCTCACACAGCATCTTATTATTATTATTATATATCTTTTTTGAGTGGGACCCTCATTTTCCAAGCTGATGGAAATTTAAATTTCTCTGGCCAATCCTGTTTCCTGTAAACCATTGCAACACGTGTGTATTACATTCTGGAGCGTGCCTTTGCATTTAAATAGCCTAGATGAACAACGAAGAGAAAAACGTCTAAAGCTTTTAACATGAGCATCTCCTCGATCTATTTTGTTGCTCCGGTACTGACCAGTAGGGGGTGCACGCCGCCTACAAACCCCTCCTCTGTCCTCCACTTGTTTCCGAGCCCTCAGCGCTGAGCCTGAGGAGGGACTGGGACCGCGTGGAGTGAGTTTTGGAGAGCGGCCAATCGTTACCAACAAACCACTGCAGAACTAATCTTTTTCCACGGGACGTCCTATAATCCAGCAATCACTTAATCACAAAACCATGCACTAGATCCACTACTGTTACTCTATCCCCCAACGCTTTAATAAAAAATGTGTTTCGCAAATATGACTCTGTGATTAAAGACAGATTAGCGCAAACGGACAGAGGAGAGATGATGGTTTTGTTAACACTGGCGTCAACTCCCTCTGATGCTATTCTGGCTTATGCAGTTTTAGGGGACTTTTGCTTAACCGCTTAGTTAAAATGAAGGATAGATGGATGCGCGAGTGATCACGTACCGCTCGCATACGCGCAGATAAGTGTCACTCAAAACGCCGATTTGCTTTGGGTTGAAAAGCGGTTTTAGATCTCGGTGAGAAATCACGCTTGGATGTCACGCTTATGTTTTGTGCCGCATGAAACAAAAGCAGAAAAAAGAACAACAATCGACAATTTTGCTGTAATGTTTCTCGCGTTGTTATTTCTTTTATTTGCTTTTTTGGGGAAAATGTCGAAAAAAGATGAGTGTATTCAAACGGTCAGACATCCTCACCTCGCTAAAATTGTTTAAAGAAAAATATTTTTTTCTTCTTTTTTTTCTATAAATAAACAGTACCTCTCCTGGAACCGCCAACGTGGTGGAGAAGTTCGAGCGCCCGAATGATCCTGGGAGCTCTGTTGTCGGGGGCTTCGTGCCCCTGGTGGGGTCTCCCATGACAAACAGGTCCTAGGTGACGGGTCAGACAAAGAGCGGTTCAGAAGCCCCTTATGAGAGACCAACAGGCCCGGTTAGAATCCGTCCTTCTGTGGACCCACCACCTGCAGGAGGAGCCATAGGGGCTGGTGCAACCCGGCAACGGACAAGTGGAAGAAGATGGATGGATGGATAAAGAGTAGTTGTTAAGTAGTCAGTCTACATTTAAAACAACGCTGCTACATAAAAAAAAACAAAACGTTTTATGTAACCTGTGTTCATTTAAAAAAAAAAGTGACTCTGCTATAATATTGAATTACTCAATTTTTTTTTTTTTTAATTTTCTCTTCTCTTTTGTCTGCTGCCCAAACTGAAATTGACATGAGAGGAAGCTGATATTGTTTTTCATCGTTTTAGGTTCCAAACAAGTCATCTGGCATGTTTCCAGAGTTGGACATAAAGATTACTTCTTAAAATTATGTAGGCTTTGCTTTTACAAGTGCACGGGTATACGAAATGAAATGCACCAAACTAAAATTAAGTTGCGTTCAAATGAACATTTATTCTCTCAATGATAATAATAATAAAAACAAACAAACAAACATGTACCTTCTGACAATTGGGCGAAATATCAAGCTCAGGCACATTTCAAATCCCTTCCAAAGCCGAACATTGTTTTGTTTGTTCAATACATCAGTCGAACAGATTTCTATATTAGACATATGACTCACAGCATTAAATACATTACTGCCTATGCCAATGCGCCTGCCAAACGCTCTGTTCCCGATCACTATAGACATATCTCTCTTATGTTACAATGCAAACTTAAACCCTATTTCTAAAAATTCCTATACACATACTTTCAATGCAGACACTCTCTCTGAGTTGCCAGCGCTCGCATGTTGTTCCCAAGTGGGCACACTTCGTCTTGGATTGCAGGACACATACTTATTATTATTCAGTGACTATTTGAATGTGTGTGCGTGCATCAAAAGGAGACAGTGATGGTGACTAATGTTCTGCATTGGCCCGTGTTGTCGCCTGCAGGTGGGACTGACTCACACATAGAGACCACCTTGTGCCAACTGGCCAATAAACAACTGTCTGTCGCGGTGCGCTCGAGCAGAGCAGTGTGCACACATAGCTCCACAGCGGCAGGAAGATGTTAATTCCCTGCATCAGCTTGTGAGAGAATTGTTTAAAAAAAAAGCCAGGTTACAAAAGTGATTTATTTTAGTGATGTTAAAACTGTTGCCCTTTAAAACATAGCAGCAAAAGAATGGATATGATGACAATTGGGATGACAAGGCTTGATGCATTTTGCAGACCTGTTTTCATATTGTTACCAAGAAAATATTAAGGTTCCTGTCAAGTTAATTAGTTTCTATGCTTGGTTTAGGTTAGGATTAGTCATATTACCATGAAATTAATGTTAATTTTATTCAGTTACCATAACTACCATATTACATTCATAGGCACTACACTACCCCATCCTATCACCATGCTTTTACAGTGGCGTAAAGTAAAGTGCTCCCACCGTTTGAAACCTACAATGTACAAGGACAAGTCGTGTCAAAACCAAAATGAACCCAATTTTTGTTATAGCATATTTTTTTTCCTATTAAAAAAAACATGAAACAAATAAAGCAGATCTGATAGCTTTCAATACTTTCAAGAGCCCAGACCTTAACATTATTGGGTTAAACAGGGTTTAATAACAGTTCTTATACTGCCTTTGTGCTTTAGTTACTATTTATAATTATTTATTTTATTACTAATATAATGCAGGAATCCCTGCTTTCCCCAAACAAGTACGATTGCACATTATTTTCCCTCGTGTGCAGAGAGGCTTTGACACATCAGACAGCATCATTTGCTGCATTAGGAGCATGTGTGCCAGTGTCTGCACACGTCCATCAGGGTTTGAGGAGCGGACGATGTGACAGGCGTAGAGGAGATCTGTGAGTTATGATAATCATGGAGGTGGAGATGTATGGTTCCTTTAAGCACAGATAAAATACTTCAACACTGTAATTGCTGTTTACTCTCAGCTGTGCTCCTGCTAACATGGGACGCCCCATGCTGGATGCACATTCATTAAAATAAATAAATAATGATTTCACTTTAGTTTGTATTTGTGTCTAAGGACATATATAGGCTAGAATTACTATGGGGAGCTGGGGCGTTGATGTTGATACATGCGCGTGTGTAGTGACTGCTTGGTCTCTCCTATGTACAAGTCTCTCCTCACTGCACTGGGCTGCATACACAACGTTACTGCGGAGGCGTTTTGGAGTGTTGTCTTTAGGATGAACCAACCGCAGTCGGAGTGTGGACAAAATATACAGGGATTCCATGCTTCGAGAGGATCCTTCTAAAGTTTTCGGACACCCCAGAAACATATGGGATAACCAAATGCTTCCTTCTTATTTTATTGTCCGGTTTCTGTTTTGTATCCTTAGTTTTTAGTAGTTTACTTTTGGTCTTGGTGAAGGCCCACAGTGGGTAATCACAACGTTTCAGACAATGCTCAATGTGCATATGTTCCTTTTGTCTCCCTGCGGCTTGTGTGGGGATCATGTCTGTTCGATGTTGTAATGTGCAAATTACCCCCAGTTTTTGTTCTAAGAGGTGGTGGAAATCAAACATCAGATACTGATCTGTGTGAGTGGGTTTTCGGAAGACATTTTCCCCATTTTCTACATAGACTAAATTTAGACCTAGATAGCCCTTTAGCTAGTTAACAAGCTATCAGCTAACTATAAAATAATGAAGCAAACCGTTTTAAAAGAAAGAAAACAACTTTAACTTGAATGTATTACTTTCTTTGTTATAATATCACTAAATACATTTTTTTTTTTAAATCTCTGAAATTTGGGATAAAATGTCTATTTAGATCCAAAAATGAGTCTGTTCTATTAATTGAAGTATATACAGGCCGGAATGTCAACGTTCCAAAGAGGTGGCATGAGATTGGTTGGTTTAATAATATTCTATGTTGTGCTTGGTTCATGCCGATAGAACCTTATAACACCAAGTTAAGTGCTAAAATTGCAGCTATATAACCTTCTGTTTTTGCTCATAAAAGCCTAAATAATGCACCAAACTCAACAAAAATGCATGTAGTGTACAGAAAGGGTCCAGGAAAAAGAACATGTAAATAACTACATTTCGACAAAATCGTCACATAGAACTTTGACCTTCTTATTCTAAGGGAGACACATTCTTTGACAATGAATACTGTAGACTATACTTACATGTATTTTGTAGATGTAATCTACCAAAGCAGCAACCAGTGTGTGCGTGTGTCTGGAGGACTCTGGTCTGGAGGTGTGCTTGCTGGTGTGTAAAGTAAGCACATATAACTTCTCGAGCAGGTCACTGAAACAACAGACGCCTGCCAACTCCCACTGCCTGTGAATGGGCATAAATTACCCATTGTGAAACGGTGTGAGTGTGTGAGCAAGCTTTTTCCTCTGTGCAAAACATCATATTCCTACTACGTATTACTGGGGTATTGAGTGTAGGCTAGTCTATGGGTTTTATTGTGATTAAATAATTACTGGGCGATATTCTCTGAAAAAAAAAAAAGCTTCACAAAGAGCCCATTGATAAAGCAGAGTGAGGATGTATGTGTGTAGATTTACGAGGCGGAGTGAAGGGGTAGCATTTTGGACCCTCTGAACTCCACTCAGCTGTGACCCATTGAGCCCACAACGCCTTGTATGTGTAAAGAAAGCCTTGCCAACATTTGAAAGAGGGTGCTGTGTTCTGATTAGATGTGATGAAGCTGAGTTTAAGTTGATATTGTAAATCCACTGCCCGCCATAGACAATCACGGGTTATGTGAACATGTTGAATTTTCATTTGATATATAGGCAATATAGAATGGTAGAACATATTTAAAGTAAACATAACTAAAGACATTTACAATAGGCCAGAATGAATGAGAGTGTCTTTATGAGTGTGCGAGAACGTGACAACAGATGGAAATTAGTCCAATGATACAATCCAATGTGCCGTGTTTATGTGCTTGAATCTCATGTGCATTCATTAGCATGCACTGTATTCCACCCCCCAAAAACATATAAAACAATAAGTAATTTGATACAGTAGACACTGGCTTTTCTCACTCTGGACATGGGCTGTTTGCTCCACTCTCCTCAAGCCAGAGGGGGTGGAATGACCGTATCGTAGTGCTTGTTCATTCGGACTAGTAACACCAGCCTTTTTCCCTTATCCTATTTTACCACCAGCTCGCTCACATTGCTTTGTTCATTAAGTATAATTTGCTTCAAGTATTTTTTTTTTCATACCATACCATGTTCTATTTTATTGTCTTACTTTATATATGTATATATAAATAACTGTTGCTAATTTATGCTTTATGCTTCGTAAATAAAAAAAAATCACATTTGTGAACCTTGTAAAACAAAGACAATGGCAATAAACATTATTTTGATTCTGCTTCAGGAAGATTGAAGCCTTGTCCGTTTCAGAAGTAGATCTGCAGCCATCTCATTTTCTTCCCCGTGTATTATGAAGTCAGTGTGTGGCCAATTCCAGCAGATCACCTCTCACAACTTTTGCAGTTGTGTTGTGCTGTTTTGTGTCGTAATTTGGTGACAACAAACTCTTTAGGACCAAACGCTAGAACTTTGTTTGAAGAGTACAATGTACAAATAACATGGCAGAAGAAAGATACGGGGTACCGCCACATGCGGTCAGGCCCACAGGGGGATTATTTGGGGAAATTCTAGGGACATTTGCAGAAAAAGTGTAGTCACTGCATGGAAGCATCAATCTGTCAACAAAACCCTAGTTTATGGGTCAAGAGGCTTTCAACTTGGCACCAAAGGAGACAGAAGACAACAAGAGGTTCACGCTTCTCCGATGATAAAAGATGAAAGAGAAAATTGTTACTATTACCTTGGCATGGCAACAAAAAATAGTACAAGCATAAAAAATAAAAAAACACACCGAAAATCTGTAGGCCTATGCAAAGAAATAATCACGATGGTTATTTTTCCGGCGGATACTGCTGCTCCCTTGCATTATCAAAATTGATCGTGCCTATAATTTCATGAGGGCCGACAGTGGCAGAGAAAGAGCTGGCACGGGCCCATTGTAAAAGCGCACATCTCAAACACTGTGATATTGTGGCAGTTAAGTGGCAATTTTGTTTGGAGCAAAGATTTCTGGTATTTTTGTGCCTTAAGTGGGAGAAAGGCAGTTTGAACCTTTGCTTGTGTGCATATGCAAATTATTTTTCTATCGAAGACACCAGAGCATCGTGTTACATGATATTTGATTGAAGTTTAGTAGTAGTTTAGGTAGTGTACATAAACATATACAGTAGGGCTATAAAATAAATACCCTATTGACCGTGTGTTTGCTAAAAAACTAAATAAAACGAAAAACAACAAAAAATTTAATAAATTGGAATGGTAGCAGTGGGGCAGGGTCCTTTGAGTCACCCTCTTTATTGCCGTGAGAGGTGCAACAGGAATTATTGAGGAAATATTGAGGTTGTGATACGGAGTGATCTCGCTTCCACAGCTATTAGTCTTTTAGAATTTTTTGACCAGCTCTCGCCCCTTGATTCTAGGCCAAAACATGACTCTGCCCCCTCCTTGTTGATGTCACAGCCTTGTTGGGACATGTGTGGCCATTCACCAACCATCTACTACTCCAGTGGTCGGCAAAGTCCGGCCCGGGGGACACCTTTGGCCCGTTGCCAATATTTTTTGGCCTGCCAGAGGATATTAAAAAAATAAAAAAATAAAAAAAAGCCTAACAGAGACTTCTTTATCCGCAAATGTTTTGCCCCTAATCTTTGCCTGTGTTTGGCACAACACCATTCCACTGTTGCATTTTAACTCTAAAGGTGCGCACACACTACACAATATTATAGAACGTCTGAGAATCGTAAGAGCGAACACACTACACGATTCTGACAAACATGATGTTTGATAACACAGCACGTCTGTCCTCTCTACCGCTTCATTTCTCCTCCAGCTTCAAAAACTGACCCAAAATTTGCAAAGATAGGACGTGTTTGTGAGCGTGCGAAAACAAGTGCGTGTCAACAGTGTCACAGCAGTGCAAGGCTCCTACTGCTACGAAGCCTTTAACTTGGCTATAGTTCTGTCAAATGGAGATAAAAGTTGGCTGTCGTGGGACGAAGAAGCGGGACGTATTTCAGTGGATTTAATAAGAAAAGGACACGGGCCTCCGCTCCACGATGGAGGAGACGGAGGAGACAGCGGAGAGAGGCGAGCGGAGAAAGCGGAGAGAGGCGAGCCGCTAGCGGCGAGGTGAAGCTGAACAGTCCGTCTCCAAACTCAGTGAGTGCCGCTAAACTCTGTTCGCGGTTGAAATGTAGCTTGAAAAGGTGGTTCTCGTGAACGTTTGGTGATATAAAGTTGTGCCTTTTCGTGTGGGGCTGTGGCCATGAAATGAGCTGTTTGTGCCGCTGTTTTCACGGAGAAATGAAAATGAGGCGCGGCTGTGTTTTTCTGCTTTCTGTGTGTTCACTTTGGGGACAGTGAAATCACCCACGTTTGTCATGCGCGTCCAAAATTGGGCTTAAAAATCAAACATGTTTGATTTCCTGCGACTGTAGTCCAGTTGCGTCTGACTGCTGCCCATACTACACGATTCGAACGTGAGTCCAGTCGTGCCCCAAGTAATTGTTAAGAGACAGTCCTAGAAACCTTACTGTCATTGTTTCATCTGTGCGCGGTAAGAGGGGGTGCATTTTTCAGTGGTCATGCAGTTTTCGGCGTAACACCGGGCCAAAATCCAGGACGCTTTAAGCGAGGCACTGGATACCTTTTCCTGTGTGGTCAGGCCTCGAACTAGGACCCTGCTGCTCCGGATATAAGATTCAAGAATCAATATTGTTTTTTTTGTCAAATCATGTGACTGATTTGAAATTATATTTCTCTCATCCTTGATTGTGGAGCGGGAGGTGGGGGAAGAGGGGTGGGAGGGAGGGCAGGGAGTTCAGCTTCCCGATGGCCCTGTGTACGAAACTGTTCTTAAGGCGACTCGACCTGGCCCGTAGATTCCGCAGTCTCCTCCCAGAAGGCATTACTCTGAAGAGACTGTGTGATGGGTGCGTAGGGTCCCTGGTGATTCTGACGGCTTTGCGGGTGAGACGGGTGGAGTACATGTCCTTTATGAGAGGAGTGAGGAGCTCCACAGATCTTCTCCGCTGCTCTCACAATGCGCTGGAGGCTCCTTCGGCAGGAGGCAGTGCTGGCGCCGTGCCACACAGTGATGGAGCTGGTCAGGATGCTCTCTATAGTCCCTCTGTAGAAGTTGCACATAACAGAGGCTGGGACTCTAGCTCTTCTTAACTTGTGGAGAAAGTAGAGACGCTGATTACTTTTCTTGACCAGAGATGTAGTGTGCATGGTCCAGGAAAGGTTCTCTGTGGTGTGCACACCCAGGAACTTAGTGCTGGTCACCCTCTCCACTGCAGCACCATTGATTGTTAGAGGAGCATGCTGGACCCGTGCTCTACGAAAGTCCACAACAATCTCTTTTGTCTTCTCCACATTTAGAGAGAGGTTGTTCTGTGTGCACCACATGGCCAGACTGCTCACCTCACTCCTGTAGTTTGACTCGTCTCTGTTGTTGATGAGACCCACCACTGTTGTGTCGTCTGCAAACTTGATGAAGAGGTTTGAGTCGTACTATGGAGCACAGTCATGGGTCAGCAGAGTGAACAGGAGGGGGCTCAGCACACAGCCTTGGGGAGCTCCCGTGTTCAGTGTGATGGTTCTGGAGGACTTTCCGCCGACACGTACAGCCTGTGGTCTCCCCGTCAGAAAGTCCAGCAGCCAGTTGCACAGTGATGTGTTGATCCCCAGGTGGAGCAGTTTGTGTATTAGCTGCTGTGGGATTATAGTGTTGAATATATATAACTGTCATAAAGAGCATCGATTTTGAGACGCATTTACTAAGATTGAAGTGGAAAGGACGCACTGAATGACCCATGTTTTGTTTCGTGATGTTGCCGAATATTGTACTCTTTGCCAACGGAGATTACCTCGGTGCAGATGAGGCAGAGAGGTTTGGCATTAATATCCATCCTACCTGGATATTATCCAGGTAGGATGAAACCATATGTGTGTCGCCTTTCCTCCCTGAAACTCCTGTTTTCACTGTCAACTTTTCTTTTTTGTCCTTTGGAAAGCGACACGTTTGTGATGCTGGTTTATTTTTTGCTAGTGCTGTGTAACCCACGAACATCCGACAGACTCAGGGACAGTATTGTTTCAAACAATATTTTATTTTTAAACAAAACATATGTATAGTTTGGGGTTGTCTAGTATTGAATATACATGCATGAATAAATCTATTTTTTTAAATCAATTGACCGGCTGGCCCACCATCTATCAGCGTAAAAAAACATTGGCCCGAAGCCACGCCAACTTGCCGACCCCTGCCATAGGGGCTGGTGCAGTGTGATTTGGGCAGCTCCAACAGCTGCCCCCACGACCCGGCAACGGACAAGTGGAAGAAAATAAATGGATGGATGGATGATTTAAAATGTACAAATATATATGACTCAGAATGTTGGGTTCCATCAGGAGCATGATCGTGAACAAAACTGGAGATGTTTTTGTTCGTAAGAGTCCTCCTGACTGTTCTCAGGATTTGTTCTTACAGGGGAACGTTTTCAGCTAAGAACAAATTTTGTGAATGCCAAAAACCTTCCTAAGAAAACATTTTATGCATAAGAACATGTCATGAATGGGGCCCAGTGTTCTGAATGAGTCATAGAGTATCTGCAGTGAGCTCACACAAGTGCTTTCATCATATTACTCCTGCAACAAGTGGAAAGTTGTACAATGCCACCATTACCACACCAGATACCATTCACTTTTAGCCAGTGGCATTATGTAAAATAAGGTAATCTGACTGTTGCCAGTAAATTAGTTGATAGATGTTATTTCCCTTGATGAAAAAATAAACAAAACAGTTTTATTATAGCTTTTATTTAGGCCAGGGGTGTCAAACTCATTTTGGGTGGTGGGCCGCCTGGGATTGCAGGGGGTCCCAGAGCTTTGGTGCCAAGGCAAATACTAGAGGAAAGAAGCAGCTAAAAGACAACTATGAAGGTAAGCTACATGCTAATGTTATGCTAACACCAACTGAAGTAGTGCTAACAGAGGCTAAAAGCTATCATTGGCAAAATTACACTATCAACAGCTGTTTGATGTTGTGAAATATGAAATATGTATGACCTATTTATTTCAGGGGCTGACTGTCCTCTCTCCTCTGGCCAATCAGAGGCCACAGGATGGTCCCAAAACTTGTACCTGGTCAGCCCAGATTGGCTCTGGGTGTGCTGATAATGAACTGGGGACTGGGCACTAGAGTTAAAACCCAAGAAACACAAAAATCTTTCATGACAGTTTAGTGGCAGGCAAAATTATTTTAAATCAGCTAACAATATCCAGTGACTTTCAAATTGTACCAAGACAGATAAGGAAAGCTCAGCAGAGTTGTGTTAGCATAGCTTCTCCATCCAGACGGTTAATCACCTGTTGGATTCCTTGGTGGAGAGTTCCTTTGAAGAGTCAGTAGGTGAATGCAGATGATATACAACTCTCTCATGTCATGAGACGATGCAAAGTGTGGTGACAGCAGTGGATCGGTATGTAATTTTGATTTCCTATATACTATTATGTTTATTAATTACGCAATAAGCAGACTTTCTAGAGACAAAGGCGAGAGTAGCATGTGTAGTGATCATTCATCAGCTGAAGCCAGAGGCCCAGTGCCCACAGACATAATAGAGTATAACCTGTCTCCCTTACCTTCTGTTAGCCCCATCCTCCAGGGTCTAACGTAGACGTCCAACAAAACTGAATGATTTTTTATGTAGACTATCTCTTGGCCCACAGTCCCATCTGTACAGAGCAGCTGCTGTCAGGATGCTTTCGGGGATTAAAAAGCCCTCATACAATCTGCTGCTCCCACCACCTTTGAATACACAGCGATACTTCTCCTACACGTCCTTATAAACCTCCATACGAGGCGCGTCTTTATATCTGTGCCAACCGTCACGGGTTTTAGGGCTTGAGCTGAACTTTGAAGTATGCAGTGGTACATCATCTGATTCCATTATTGAGCTTGGGGAAATCACAAATATTGCCATGAATAAACCAATTTTACTATTTAAAATACTGGCGTTTTCGTGCACATACTAAGCATTTGGACACTACGCATGTGTTAAACTAATTTACCAATAGGGACTTACCAGCTTAACAGAGTTAACAGAAATGTTATGCTAACACCATGTTGTGCTAACAGCGGGTAGGGCTGTCCACTCTCTCATTTTGTCAATCAGATGCCAGCGTTTGTTCACATCACGTTAGACATGGGTCAGCGCACTTTGGCCACATCCAGAGGTCGGTGCCAAAACGTATACCTGGTCAGACCGGTTTGGCTCTGGCCTCGGCAGTCGAAAAGCTTGCCCAACTGGGTTGACCAGGAACTGGGCTGTGTATTGTCTGCCAGTGGAAAGGCCCCTTAAGACAGGTAAAAAGCAGTGATCAGTTGAGAGTAGGTTTATTGATACCTCACAACAAAGGCTGTTTACCAACAGGTTAAGAGTAGCCTTTGAATAAATAGGAGGGGACAAGGACAACCCCTACCAGTCGTCTATTTGTAGTCTGTCTGTGAGCTGAAAGCCTGATGGCCTATTCATACTCCACAAAACAAACAAGGAATTACAGAAATGAAACTAGCCATTTGAGCTCAAACTAATATAAAATGTATCAATCGCGGTATTGCAAACAGTTTGAAGATTGACTTCATGTTAATCATGTTTAGCACAGATTTCTCACACATCTCCCGCTGGTATATTAGCTTAGATTAGGTTAAACTTTAAAAGCTTACCTCCGTTTCACTTGGTAAAGTCATGTTGGTTGACATTTCCCTGTGTTCAATGAAGGGTCTAACCACTGCAGGGATGTATACAGGCTTTCTGTCCTCGAGCTTGACCTCTTTTTTAATCACTCGCTTTTTTGCCTTAGCAAATTTGTCAAGCAGATAACGTCAGGCTTTTCTGCATTCCTCTTCGTCCTTGCCCAAAATGTCTGCAATTTCTCTGCAAGAATTTTTCGCCATCGGTGTGTCCTTGAAATCTTTTATACTGCCAAAACATCTCCACCAGCTTAACCCACACCGACAAGGAAGTAAACATCGGAACCTCGCTAACCGGTTCCGGCAAATTAACCCCGCCCACTAAAAAACAGCGAATCACAGCGAAGTGCTCTCGAAGCCCTGCGAAAAAATTCTGCTCAGCTGAGGTGTCAAGAACAACCGACAAGAACATACCATACCAACTTTATTTATAAAGCACTTTAAAAACTGTACAGTTCGCCAAAGTGCCGCATACGAAAACCAATACAAAAAAAAGTACAGTAAAAGTGTAAGAAACAAGTGCAAACAACAGACAACACAAGAGTGAAACCAACCTATTAATTACCAATTATTTGATTAATAAATCCAAATACACGAGGATGACTGTTTGATTATTTGTTGTTGATTTTTATAGAGAGGTGAGGGGGATGTAACTGTTACCATTGAGATCATTTTTAAATGTAATTCTTTCAGGAAGGGCATTTAAGACATATTCCAAGAAACAGGCTATAAACTGGAGCAAATCAGAATAATAATAATGAATCGAAAAATAATATTTTTGCTTATTTTATAGAAGCTGAACGGCAGATACATGACAGATTCTTTCTATAAAAAAGTGTTCTTGTAAGTGCGTGTCTTCTTGCTGCTGGGTAGTGAGTTTTATCCCTCTGTCAGATGAAGTATATCAGATTTGGGACTCCCTTTGTTCGTTGTCGCCTCTCCCCCTGTCTCTACATCTGTCCTCTCTCTCGTGTGTTCGCCCGCCGTCGCTGTCGGCTTTACTTATTAGTCACCAGCCCTTGTCGAGAGGCGCCCTTTTTCACCACAGTTTTGAAGACGTAAATCCATAAGCAGACAGATGTAAGCCGGCGACCAAATACAGACATATATTAGGCATCTCTGCAGCAGCTTTGACGAGACGTAAATGCTATCATATCCTTTCTCACAAATCCCTCAGAGCCGCTTCATTCTCCTGATGGGCCATTAGGAAACATATGGTGCTGCTCTGTACTTCTTCCAATGTTTGCCTTATATTTTTTGGCGCCATTTCCTCTCAAAGTGCTGATAAGAGGTATGGGATCGGGATAGAGACCGTTTTGTGGTACCTAGCTTTTTGCGTGGGCCGCAGCGCTGGACCAATGGAAAAGGAAACATGACTTAAAAAGGAATCTTTGTAAGTATATTTATAGGAATAGGTGAATGAAGCAACATTTTGAGATTTCAACATGCATGTTATTTTTCCATTAAAGCAATTCTGTTGCTAAAACATATGGTTTCCTCCATTTCATCAGTATTTTTTTTTTATTCATCAGACTAAGCTGCAGCAATGGGGCAGTCAGGTTGGTAGAGGCATTCCCACTAACCCAAAGGTTGACAGGCCAATTTCTTGAAGGTGTGATGACAACATATGAATGGGCCTGGATCTCACAATTCAATTTAAAACTTAACAGAGAAGAAAAGTTGTTTTCAAAGTGAACTGCTTTAGATTATTATAATTTTTTTTCATTTACAAGCAAGCACAGCATTCTGTGTGTGAGAATGAGAACAAATCCACATTTTCATTTGTCCTGTCAGTTCAAATGAAAACCTGTGGAACTGTGGCGTTCCTATTACATTAATTGACTTTGAGAACAACACCAAATGTTGCAGATTATGAGTCCATTATGATATGTGTAATCTTGGGACAGATGCTGCTGTTGTGCTGGTCCTGCTAATAAACCTAATCCAAACTGGACATCTGACAATGGGCCTGTAATAACCAGCAATGGATTTCATAATTTGCTAAATATACTTGCAATATGCTACACTTGCCTGGACAAGTCAACCATACTTTAGCAAAGAATATGAATTCCACAAAATAATAGTAATCCATGAATTAAATGCATTCCATCTGTTGTAGCCTGGCCAACCAGACTATGGTTGTCAATCAATATTTATAGATATCACAATCGTGTTATCTATAAATATTATAGATATCCCCCCCCCCCCCCCCCCCTCATGCGCACACACAACAGAATAACAATTTACATAAGGCTGGGTACAGATGAACAAGGTGAGGAAACCCCATCATGGGAGCAGCAGATCAGCCGCAGTAGATTGGTGCCCGAAGGCCCATCTCCACGAAGACCTGGAAATGGGTCTTCTGGGTCTTACTTTTTAATGGTATAGGGGAAACCGGAGTACCCAGAGGAAACCTAGGCAGACACGGGGATAAACATCAAAACTCCTCACACCGAAAAACCCCATAAGATCGAACCAGGGACCTTATAGCTATGAAGCACAAGCGCCTTTAAAAAAAAAAAAAAAGGATGTGCAAGTTCTCAAGGGTGTAATTAACCAATCAGAGCGACTTACCGGAGAGTGAGTATGTATGTATAAAAAGAAATTACTCTCTCACCCTCCACGGGTGGTCCCTTTTTTCCTCCAAGCTCGAGTTCTCTACCGGAGGCCTGGGAGCTTGAGGGTTCTGTGCAGTATCTTTGCTGTTCCTAGAACTGCACTTTTCTGAACCGAGATGTCTAATGTATATCCTGGGATCTGGTGTAGCCCCTCCTCCAGTTTGGGGGTCACTGCTTCGAGTGCCCCAACGACCACGGGCACCACTGATGCCTTCTACCTCCAGACCTTCGCCAGCTCTTCTCTGAGCCCCTGGTATTTCTCTAGTTTCTCGTGTTCTTTTTTCCTCATGTTGTCAACCACAACGGCTTTCCTCTGCTCTTTGTCCACCACTACAATATCCGGTTGTTTCGCTATTACCATTCTGTACGTCTGTATCAAGTCCAACAGGATCTTGGCTCGGTCATTCTCTACCACCTTAGGAGGTGTTTCCCCACTTTTACCTTGGGGTTTCCAGCCCATACTCTACACAGATGTTCCTGTACACTATACCATCCACTTGGTTATGGCGCTCCATGTATTCCTACCAGAATCTTACACCCTGCAGTTATTTGCTGGATTGTCTCATATGCCTCTTTGCACAGTCTACACCTGGGGTCTTGTCTGGTGTGATAGATCTAGGTCTCTATTGCTGTGATGTTGTCACCGGACCCAGTGGGGGGCAGGAGCCAGATTTTCCTATGAACTGCATTACACATTCACAAGTCGTATCTAAATAGAAAATGTATGAATTACAAAAATGATCATTAATATCAGTCACTGGGTCCATGATCTCTCTGTACAAGACCAAAATGTTCTTCATAAACAAAATAATTTTACCTCTATATAATATTATAGGCCTTTGGAACACTGTGACGTCACCTGCGACCCAGCAATTGCACTGGTGCTCAAGGCCTGCTCCTGTCCAGCCATGATGAGTGCCTCTGTGCTGTCCTTTAGTCCAGCTTTGTCTAGCCATTGGTAGGATTTCTTGATAACCGCCACCTCAGTTACATTTTGCCTCGTCAGAGTAATCCAAACGTCCTCATGCAGCGCGTATTCATTCTTTCTTCGTGCAAAAAAGAGGCATCAAAGCGAGAATAGTTCACCAGAGGTCGGCCGCATTCACACCACAACCGCTCCGACGCAGAGAGCGAGATGCGCCGCTCTGAGACCACCTGTTTCAGCCGCAGTCGGAGCAGCTGTTTAGACCGTTGTAAAGTGCTGCGGTTAGATTCACACTGACCCTAAAGTGCCGCTCTCGGGCCGAAAGTCCCATTAAGTCGACCTAGCCCGTGGGAAAACACCCTTAGAGTCCTGTTGATGTTGTATAGCTCCAAGCATTCAATGATCCAATTCATACATACATATATATTTATATTTACATTTACATTAAAAAAATCACTCTCTGGTAAGTCACTCTGATTACCATTTTGATGTAGTAAAATTGTTCTATGAAGTCTTGAATTTATAACATTTGTGACACACACATATATCATACAAAAAAGACCACATCATACAAAGCACAAACCATATCTCTCTGTCAGTCCAAGTCAGCTGCAAAAGAAGCTTGCCTGCCAAGTCCATAGTCCAAAATAATTATATTGTATATAATATTTATTTTGATGATGATGATGATGATGATGATTATATGCATACAATCTTTGAAATTGTTCTCCCTCTCTCTCTCATGAGTGTGGAACAGGAAGTACTGCCTTGACACACCTGCTTTCTCTATTCCACCCTGTTTATGTTCCAACAACTTCCTGCATAGAATAAGCCAGTGTCATCACAGACCAGTGTATCATGACATATTTGTCTGTGTTCGAGTAGAGATTGGAGTGTATATTAGAAGAAAAGACAGCTTTCCGATTGGAAGTGAGAAACACCCAGAGGTGCAGTTTCAGACCTGGGACACTAGAGGGTGGATAAGTCAGTTAACATCTACAACTGCAGGCAGGATACCAATTTGAAATGAGTTCAAATGGAGGCACTCGCAAGTAATGTCATGTTGAAATGGAATGATAATAGTAACAACAATCTATACAAAATGTGCCCTTTTTTTGTATAATCCAAATTTCTACCACTCATGTGTTATAACCCTAAACATTGAAACAATAATTGCAAGACTTTTGCTTTGACCACAAATTTAATAGTGAAATACTAAAATAAGTAATACGTTTATTATTAATAATAATAGCATAAAATAACACCTCATAACACTCACTGCATTAATCTTGTGGCTTACAATTTGTTAGAACATTTATAATAGCTAAGCAATTTTAAGCTTAAGACTAAACGCAAAAAAATATATTTTTTATCTAAACTTATACAGTTTAGATAACTGTCAAAGTTTATAGCTAAGTTTGCACATATAGAATGAGACAAATTCATACCAAACGTTTTTCTGTATAAGGTCAACTACAGGCGGTGCCTTTCTGTGTGGAGTTTGCATGTTCTCCCCGTGTCTGCGTAGGTTTCCTCCGGGTACTCTGGTTTCCCCTACCACTGTACAACATGTACAATAGGTTCCCTTCTGGGGCCAGGACTCCCCTGGAAAAAGTATATTAGTATCAGTGGGACTTTCCTGGTTAAATAAAGGTAAAATAATACAAATAAATAAATATAACTAACTTTATATTTATAAGAAAAAGAAAAAACTTAAACACTGATGTTTAAATAATATGTATTTCTATCTCTATTTAATTTATTAAAAATATGTCTGTGTCTCATTTCAAAATTGAGGACTCTCTTCATTGGTGTGACTTAATAACACATACAAAACAGGTATAACTTGATAAACAGAACTCATCAGGTCAATTGCTCTTCTATAATATTTACTCCAACACTCAGAACGCAGAGAAAATTTAACTATTATTCAGAATGTTCAAGTGTTTTTTTGAAAAACCGTGCTCTTCTTGACATCTTTTATGTAAATATCTCAGTAACTTTGTACACAGCACGATCAACAATATCATTATATTAGGATTAAGTGAAGGACATTTCCGACAGTGCACAAAGTTGAAGCTGAAGAGTTTAAAGTCAGGCCACTTGAAGTATGAGTGTCTTTACACTACTAAAGAGCTGATGTTCCCAATGAGCTCAGTTTTGTTTTAAGGTATCCACGTAACGAGAGGTTGTTTAACCCAAGGTGAAGTGTTAATGTGAGTCAAAACTTGCAGCACTTGCATTGCCATGAACTATATGGTCTTGAATACAGTTTCGAGCGCTGTGTGTTTCTACATTTGATGCTTACCCTTACTTAGGCTACAGGGCTTTGGAAAAACTGTTTAGTATCATCTTGCAATGTTTTTTACTGGCCCTCAGCAAAATCACCTTACAGAAATCATATTTCCAAATGATTAAGTTGGTCCATTTTACTGTTTCTAATACAACTAAATTATTTGAGTATGTGAATGATCACAGTCTTTTTATTGCATGCCTTCCATACTTTGTGATTAAAAATTATGACAGAGAGACGGCACGTTTTTTCCAATTTGGGGCCAACCATAAACTCATTAGGCCACTTCTGACAGAATGTCTGAAGCGCGGCACGACATTCATTATTAGTTTATTTTCCAAATATACAAAGCATAAAGCAGAGTTTAAAAGTCAATAGAGTCAATAGATTTGCTTTATTGTTTTACTGTCTTCATAGCTTCACATCTGTCAGAACAAAAACCCAGACTGCTCTATTGTTTTGGAGCCATACTGTCTTTGCTCTGCCTGATCCCATCAGATCTCGGAGGCTAAACAGGGAAGGGCCTGGTTGGTACTAGGAACACCAGGAAGCCTGGGCGAATGTAGTGTGTGAGTGAGTAAGTGGTTGGTGGTGGTCAGAGATGGCCTCGCTTCCGTCAGTCTACCCCAGGGGAGCTGTGGCTACAATAGTGGCTTACCACCACCAAGTATGGAGTGAATGAATAATGCAATGTGAAGCGTCTTCTCCAGAAAAGTGCTATATAAAGCCAATGCATAATAATAATAATAATAATACGTATTATTATTATTATTTTTATGAAATAAACCACCTGTTTTGTTATCTTTAATGCACTTTAATGTCATTTTATAGTACTTTTTATAAGAATACAAATGAACACTGGCATTACCTTAACATCCAAAGTGGGACTTTTGTCGCTGACGAAGCCTTTTGGATGAGAGGCGAAACGTTTGAAGACTTCAACTACTGAGTACAGAAGATGAATCAAGTACCTTCAATGAAGATGGACAACTCCTGTACGACTGAGAACTTACAGACATTACCGTAACATGTTTTTATTATTATTATTATTATTATTTATTTGTCATTTTTGAAAGGATCAGTGAAAAAAACAGCATCTAAACCAGGTTTAAATGGGAATTTCCTTTCACTTTATTGCAAATGCATCCGTATATCACCTAGAAATAAATTAGACAAACTCCTCACTGTCTTAATCCACCAGAGCAGCAGGTTACAATATGAACAGTCTCTGTGTGTTTCAATTCTACCTATGGCTGCTAAACAGAGAGGATAAGAGGCATTTGTGCACCGTCTACGAACATATGTGTAGTAAAAGCCTCGCTGATGGGATCTCTGTCTGTCTGCCTGTCTGTATGTGTCAGTGATGAGCTAACCCAACTGAATAACAAAATTGACCTATGCGCTTACTCTCTTGTTTGACACACCCTACTTCTTCTATTGAAAAAAAGGCCCACACATGAGCTAACATTAGAAATCACAGTCTCTTTGTCTTAAGTGTACAGTAGTTGTTGAACTGTAAAGGTAACGTGGACAGGGATTGAGCTTATAATATAGTTTTGACGGCCTTTGAAGCGCATCCACAGTGCCCTCATGTGTCTGCTGATTGCCCCCGAGCCCTGCTGTGGCATTTACAAGGTACAGTGGGCAGCAAAACGCACATTAGTGGATACGCAAACAAGGATAAAGGGTAAGATAGCGCGAGGCGGTGAATGATTCATTTAGTTTTGGCTGGAAAAAAAATTGCCAGTTTGAAATACAGGGGTAGCAAACAATGAGAGATATGCAAAGTCAAACAATGAATGCATTGTGAATTATTGCAATTATTAATTGGTACTAATTGGTATTAATTGGATAATACTTGACTGACACATAATGCTTTTGACACATGAACATTTCTCATAATATGAGAAATGTCCATGTGTCCATGTTTTTATTTCAACTGAATTGGTGAGTTCAACTGAATTGGTGAATCTAAACTACTGATTTTCATTTGCAGCTTTTCAAATTTTTCCTCAGGACAACTTTACAGGAAGTGATCTAGACCGAGACCAACTGTAGTTCATTGTATCACTTGGACTTCTTCAGATGGGCCTCGAGGTCATCTGCAATTTTATGCTTGATTTGTTTCAGTTAGAGATAATTTTATTTCCGTCGACGCCCAGGTGCCCTGACCTGACGGAGCAGACACAACTGTGCAGAGCTGTCAGCTAAATACCACCAAGCCATAGCAGCCAGCTCCGACATAACAGCAACCTGTTTACACAGAGAGTAATGATCAAGTAATGAGCATCAAATATTAAAAGAATGGTCCTTCAATGCATTTCCAAGCAGAGTAAAAGACTGCACTGCCAAACATGAATCCAGGCACTTTTGTGTAATCTTCCCCAGTTTAAAAGTCTGATTAACCCTCAATTTCTTCCCAAATTAGAATATAAATTAAACTATTTTTACAAGGGTTGCAAAATGTATTGTACAAACGTAAGCGCTCAGACTGGCGGAGCTGACCAATGTATTAATAGTCTGGCTTGAACAGCTAAATTCTGCAGAGATGAGATTAACCAGACTTTATACGATGCTCCTAAATTATGTCCATTTGGTGACATTTAATATTTTTGAAATATTAATCGTATACGTTGTATAGAGCAGTGGTTCTCAACTTGGTGTCGCAACCCCCATGGGAATTGCAGGATCATTTCAGGGGGAGGGCATAATTTCTGTGTAGTTTAAATGGAAAACATGTATTGCAGGGGTTGCAAAACACCAACAGTTGTTATAGGGGGGAAAAAAAACAGTGGTATAGAGGTCAAAATTATCATATCGTATTATCTGGAAACCCTGCTTGGAATGTTTCTTGGATTTGTATAAAGTGCAAAGGGTACAAGCTTTCCCCCCTATAAACTAAACACATTATCGAGCGAGTGCATGAAATCAAATTCCTTGGTGTGATTATTGATGACAGAATTACTTAGAAATCTCATATTAAATATATATCTACGAAAATTTCTAGAAGCATTTCAGTAATTGCAAAAGCAAAGCACATTTAAAAACATCAACGCTCTACATACCTTATACTGTTCTCTGATTTTGTCCTATTAATATTATTGCACTGTGGTTTGGGGTAGTACTTATAAAAACACAGTTAAACCAATAGTATTGTTGCAAAAAAGAGCTATCCGAGTAATTCATAAAGTTGGGTTTTTGGATCACACAAACTCATTATTTTTAAATTCAAAGATCATGAAGTTTTGTGACATTGTTGAGTTCCAAACTGTACAGATGTTATTCAAAGCAAAGTATAAATTGTTACCAATACAAATACAAAGAAGGTTCCAAGAACGTACTGGTTGTTATGAATTACGTGATGAATTAAACTTTAGGATTCAGAAACATAGAACAACTTGAAAAGTTTTAGTCCAACAGTTAATGGTGTACAATTGTGGAATAAACTGGAGATGGAATTGAAACGATGTCCAAACATCAACCTGTTCAAATATAAATACAAACTAAAGACTTTTGAAATATATAGAGAGGAAGAAATGTGTTGCCACTAGGGGGAGCAGTGGGATCGATTATGTGTATTGTTTCCTCTTTAATCAAGGAAGAGTGTTGCTGTTTGGAACGGTTGTCATTCTATTGCTCAAATTTACAAATGGAGAATTAGGGTTGGCAGGTTATGGATCTGTTGAGAGGAATCCTCCCAACGGGCTTAAAACCTCGTCCTTTAATGCACCACTCAGCATAGGAACATCATCTACCAAATCAGCTGTTCGGGCAGCTGTGTGGGGGTTTGTTGATGGGGAGCTACTGCCCTCTTCAACTGGCCCGCTCTACACTCTGGCTTTTTAACGCCAGAGTGTATGCAAGGATACATCATACTTCACATTTAACTCAATTAAATAAATATATATTAATAAATTAAACCCAAATTAAAATTATACTGAGGATGGTAATGACAACAGGGATGTAGCAAGATCTTGGAGTATAATATCTATTAATGTACCTTTATAACATAAAAGTAACTCTCGGTAATCACGGGTAACAATCTGAAATAAATAAATTAAGGATCACATTTTTTACTTGCTTTGTATTAGACATCGTACATGAAACGAGATCGTTGTTGTAGTTGTGCTTTGTTTCAATTAATTTTATATATTTTTTGTAAGTTTGTAAGTTGGTCTGTGCAAATGTAGCTGCTTGAAATGTTTTGAAATGTTCTTTTTTTTTATTGCACTTGGGGGTGGGCGCTCATAAGCTTTTTGCTTCAGCCCACTCCTTTTGAGCACAATGTATACTGCTCAAATAAAAAACTAAACTAAACTAAACATTACTGGGATGGCTGATTGTGTTGTTAGCTTGAATAAATAAATACAAACAATTACAATTGCTTGTATGCGTTGGATCTGTTGAGAGAATCTATGAGTCTTGGAACAGGTTGAAGCCATCAGTCAATCAATCAATCAATCAATCTTTATTTGTATAGTGCTTTTCATACATTTCATGTAACACAAGTGCTTTACAGATTTAAAACATTCTCCTCCACCTTTCCAGAGACACACCACACACACTCAAGGTAAAACAATGGACGCAATGGACATAAGGCTGAGATATGGCTGGGTACAGATAAACCAGGTAAGGAAACACTATCCAAGGAGCCGTCTGCATCGGAAGCAGCACCTCGACTGCAGCCACAAGGCACCAACACAGGGCGCCCGGAGGAGGCGCGGGAGAAACACCACACCTCCATCCAGACACCCACAGGACAGCACCCCAGCAGCCACAGCCAATGACCGCTCCCGAGGCAGAGGGCTCCTCCAGAGGAAACTGGGAGAGCATAAAAATTGTTAAAATAAGTAAAAAGTAAAAGTAAGAATATTAGGACCACTAAAATAAGACAGAGAATTGAAATTTAAAAAATAAGATATAAAATAAAAATAATCCTATATATACACATATATATATATATATATATATACACATATATACAAATATATATATATATACACATACACACATACATATTAATAACAAATAAATAAATAGGCCTCGCAAGAATAAATATCAGTTACAAGCTAAACTAAAAAGGTGGGTCTTGATCCTGCTCTTAAATACATGAACGTTCTCTGCGGTCCTGAGCTCCTCCTCAGGTCGTTCCAGAGGCGAGGGCCGTAATATTGGAAAGACGCCTCACCGTGAGTCTTTCGGTTGACTTTAGGAATAACTAGGAGACCCCTGCCAGAGGAGCGAAGGGGCCGTGAAAGTTCATAAGGTAAAAGCAGTTCTATGCTGTATACAGTGCCTTGCGAAAGTATTCGGCCCCCTTGAACTTTTTGACCTTTTGTCACATTTCAGGCTTCAAACATAAAGATATAAAACTGTAATTTTTTGTGAAGAACCAACAACAAGTGGGATACAATCATGAAGTGAAACGAAATTTATTGGATATTTCAAACATTTTTAACAAATGAAAAACTGAAAAATTGGGCGTGCAAAATTATTCAGCCCCTTTACTTTCAGTGCAGCAAACTCTCTCCAGAAGTTCAGTGAGGATCTCTGAATGATCCAATGTTGACCTAAATGACTAATGATGATAAATAGAATCCACCTGTGTGTAAACAAGTCTCCGTATAAATGCACCTGCTCTGTGATAGTCTCAGAGGTCAGTTTAGAGCGTAGAGAGCATCATGAAGAACAAGGAACACACCAGGCAGGTCCGAGATACTGTTGTGGAGAAGTTTAAAGTCGGATTAGGATACAAAAAGATTTCCCAAGCTTTAAACATCCCAAGGAGCACTGTGCAAGCGATAATATTGAAATGGAAGGAGTATCAGACCACTGCAAATCTACAAAGACCCGGCCGTCCCACTAAACTTTCAGCTCATACAAGGAGAAAACTGATCAGAGATGCTGCCAAGAGGCCCATGATCACTCTGGATGAACTGCAGAAATGTACAGCTGAGGTGGGAGACTCTGTCCATAGGACAACAATCAGTCGTATACTGCACAACTCTGGCCTTTATGGAAGAGTGGCAAGAAGAAAGCCATTTCTTAAAGATATCCATAAAAAGTGTCGTTTAAAGTTTTCCACAAGCCACCTGGGAGACACACCAAACATGTGGAAGAAGGTGCTCTGGTCAGATGAAACCAAAATGAAATCCAACTTTTTGGCAACAATGCAAAACGTTATGTTTGGCGTAAAAGCAACACAGCTCATCACCCTGAACACACCATCCCCACTGTCAAACATGGTGGTGGCAGCATCATGGTTTGGGCCTGCTTTTCCTCAGCAGGGACAGGGAAGATGGTTAAAATTGATGGGAAGATGGATGGAGCCAAATACAGGACCATTCTGGAAGAAAACCTGATGGAGTCTGCAAAAGACCTGAGACTGGGACGGAGATTTGTCTTCCAACAAGACAATGATCCAAAACATAAAACAAAATCTACAATAGAGTAGTTCACAAATAAACATATCCAGGTGTTAGAATGGCCATGTCAAAGTCCAGACCTGAATCTAATGGAGAATCTGTTGAAAGAACTGAAAACCGCTGTTCACAAATGCTGTCCATCCAACTTCACTGAGCTCGAGCTGTTTTGCAAGGAGGAATGGGCAAACATTTCAGTCTCTCAATGTGCAAAACTGATAGACATACCCCAAGCGACTTACAGCAGTAATCGCAGCAAAAGGTGGCGCTACAAAGTATTAACTTAAGGGGGCTGAATAATAAATTTTATTTGTTAAAAATGTTTGAAATATCCAATACATTTCGTTTCACTTCATGATTGTGTCCCACTTGTTGTTGGTTCTTCGCAAAAAATTACAGTTTTATATCTTTATGTTTGAAGCCTGAAATGTGGCAAAAGGTCGAAAAGTTCAAGGGGGCCGAATACTTTCACAAGGCACTGTATATGACCCTGTCTTTTGCTAACAAACACCACATACATACATCAAAGCAATAGGGAACTCTGGAACAATGGCAGTAGTTGTAAAACTAACACATTTATTTGCCCAAGTGTTTTTCAGTCATTGCTGGCACCCTGAATGTAGGGTGAGCCCTTGGCAGGAGAGCACAGCTTTGACTGCAGAGACTGGCTTTGAGGTCAAATTATTATGTACCTGTTGTTTAGTATTCAGCCCTGCTGGTTTGTATAAGCTCAAGAGTAGAGAAATGCAAATGTTCAATTCAATTGAAATATCGCTATTATGCAAGAAATAATCCAACAATAAAGCCTAATCTGTTTTTCCATTAGCGTTCATGTTTTATTAAGTGAAAGAAAGGAAGAATGTCTTTATCCAACCGCAACAGTAGCACGTAACCTTGTAATGAACCAATGGTCTATTCATGCATACAGATTCTTTTTCATCAGGTTGCTGCGGGCACGATTCCCGCCCACTGATGACTACAGTAGGGCTGTAACAACTCGACAACTAATCGATTATTGAAATAGTCAACAACTATTTTAGTAATCGATTAATCGTTTTCTGGTTCACACAAAACTTAGTTTTTATAATTAGTGTATGTAGTGTTTTGTACATTATACATTTTATGAATATCTGTCTCTTCCAATCAGAAAGCAGATTTAGCGCTAAGAGCCTCCAACAGACATTTACTTTGAGTTTACTCCATCAACACGTCCTCAAGCAGCGCCACTTTAGCTTTGTGTGATAACATTTTCCTACACCCACCATTTACAGCCAAGCGATTAATCGATTAATTGTAAAAAAAAAACGATTACAAAATAATCCTCAGTTGCAGCCCTAGACTACAGTATATCTGAAATCTCCTCAAACAATCTTTGTCCTTTCATTTAGCCATTTACTTTAAACGTTTATTGTCCTATTTATATTTTGTTCATGTTTAAATGAATATTTTAGGTATAGCCTTCCCCAGAAAAGTTTGGGAAATAACCTGCATTTGCACTGAACAATTGCTAATTACAGCATACATCTGTATGCACATTTAACTATGCCTACACTATATAATTACTTCCTCTTACACATCCTTTGCCATTCATGTGGCTTTAAAGACCCAAGTGGTAAATTAAACTAGAGCTTTTCTATTGGTGCCATTAATAACTATAATATGATAATGATCATATCATTTGTTTCGGGCTCGGGCCTAAAATTCTAGTTAATTGGTCGGTCTTGGGTCGGACTTCATGCCACCGGGCCCAAGTTGGGTTAGGCTGGATTTTTTTGGCCCGATTTAAGCTCTACTGAGGATGCCTCAGTCTTCCGCCGAAGGAGCTGCTCATTTAGCTGACTTGCAGTTTTACTCCATACCCCTGAAGTGCCCTTTTCTTTCCATACCTTTTATTTATTTATTTATTTGTGTCGTTTACCGCTGCATCCTCGTGACATATATTTGTTGCAATATTTCAGCCAGTGGTGTGCCGTGAGGTTTCAGTCAGGGCCTTCAGTTGCAACCTGAGTTCACTCACTCTAACGCATATTAATTGATCGACAATAGAAAGACTTATGGATTAAACAGCTCAATCACCTGTCTCCACCTATCAGACCTATCTCAAATAAGTAAGTAAGTAAGTAAGTGCTTTATTGTCATTGTACAAGCGTACAACAAAATAGTGTTCAGGTGTTAGTCCTGAGCCGCGCTGCCACTGTGTGTCAACCTGACCCGCATGACCTTGGAGGTCGGGGAAACTGTAGCACTCGGAGGAAACCTGGCTGGCTGCCCTCAGTCTCCTCTGATCCTCTGAAATGGTGCAGCGCCTCCTGGGTTTGTCCCTGTTTCTGAGCGTGGTGTCCTGCACTGGTCAGCTCCACCTCCTCCTCCTGCAGCTACCTCCGCTTCACAACAGTCTTTCACCATCTCTCATTTGTCCTTTTTTGTTTCCTGTAGCACCTCTTGTGACGCCTCGACTGTGCTGCAGCTGTGGGGACTCTTGGTGCCTCTTCAGTGTCTCAGAAGAAGACATTTGTAGGTCTCAAATGGGTTTAGTTGATAAGCTAGCTTTTTGTTTACCTTTAAAAAGCTGCTTTCTTCAGGACAAATAAAAGTGCTGCTCACCTGACCCTCAGTCCAGCTAGGCCTTAGCAGTGCAGCTTGCCTTTGATTCGGACATAATAACCATGTTTTATTTATTTGAATTGTTAATTTGTTAGTTGGATTTTTATTTAATTTAATGAGACACATGTAAATAAGCCACGTTGGAGACCCTTGCATGTTAATAATTAATGTTGGAAAACACCCATGAGGTCATTTCTATCCATTGGCCCACATTCTCATCTCATACTATTTTACAGTGATTTTAGTTTAAGCAATATTCTCTGTGCCCTGACGAAGACCACACTAGTGGTCGAAACGCGTCGGTTAAGTGATGTCCCGGTAATAATAAAGGATTTTTATTTAAGTCCTCGGATTGCCTTCTTCTTCTTCTAAGCAATATTCTCTATTTACTCACAAAACTTCAAATCCTCTTAAAAATGCATGTCCAAACCTACTTTTCTTCCTCACATTGTCTTAGAACCGTGAGCCAGCCCAATATGAATGCCGCCCTGTGGTTCACTACAGCCAGCCACCTAATTATTTATAATCTTTTGTCAGCACCTCTCTGCGCATTTTGAATGAGGTGACAGCACAGTGGCAAGACGTGTATGAATTATTAGACTAATGGGCTTAAGTGGCTTGGACCAACAGTGCCCCTACCCGACTCTAACACATTTTCAGGCTTACACCCCCCCCCCCCCCCATTGTCTCATTTTTTGAAGTCGAGATTAAAATTCATCAGACTTTGCCCATTTCCTCTCCCCTCTCTCTTCGTCCAGCACTGTTTTGCGACCACTAAGTGATCCATTGTTATTAAATAGAGAAATGTGTACTATGCTTTTAATCTTGGTGGAGGCTTTTAGAGCGTGAGACGTTGGAAAATGTGACTTTAAAAGATTGAAAATTATATCCAGAGTGGAGAATAGAGACGTGGTTTATGAATAGGGCAGAACAACGGAAGGATGGAGGGTCACAGTGGGACAGTCTTCATCAACTCACAATGGACTTGATCTCAGGGCACAACTTGCATGATTCTTTTCCTGACAATTTCAAAAGAAACAAGACCAACATTAGAAGAAAAAGAGCACTTTTCAACTTGGGAGACTATAGCAAACATTACTACTTATCGAACTTGCCTTTGAATTCAATTAACTAGCTTTGTACAATGACTCAACTCATGTCAAGTTTTTCTTTCTTTTTGTTTAATTGAAAAATACCAAGCACACAACCACATCCATTTCTAAATCTAATATCTAATTTTTCCGCATTTTATTCGTTGTCGGTTTGGGCCCCTCATATTAGAGCCCTGCACGGGCCTGATTTCTGGGCCCGAGCCCGGCCCGGGCCCGTGAGGTTCGGGCCCGAGCCCGGCCCGGCCCGACAGACTTTCAGAATTATCAGGCCCGAGCCCGGCCCGCGGCCCGGCTCTTCCCTCTCACTCTCTCTCTCTCTCGCGCTCCCTTTCCAATATTTTCCAAATGCGTGATTAAACAGCGCTGCAACAGTTGACCTGTATTGTATGAATAAATAAACACTTCTATCTAAACGTAACATAAAGCACAGTGTTTATTTTTTATTGTTGGGAGGAACACGCATGCATTTGTTTCCCGCGAACACATACCGTCGATAGAAGCACTCCGCACGCGAACCGCTCCGTCCTCTCTCCATACCGCTTTGCAGAGGTTTGCCCACGCGAGGAAACCCCCCACGCCACAGCCCACATGGACGGCAGGTACATGTTTGTGGCAAGAGGTGGCGGGTCAAGACCATGGATGTATTATAATTAACGACGGGGCGAGAGGACATCGATAGAAGCACATCCGCACGCGAACCGCCCGGTCCTCTCTCTCAATACGACCGCTTTGCAGAGCTTTACGCACGGCGAGGAAAACTCCCACGCCACGGTCCACGGGGAAGGCAGGTACATGTTTGTGTTGAGTTGGCGGGTCAAGACAGGTGGGCAGGGAGAGAGGAGAGCGGGTGCTGCATTTAATGTCGCCATTTAAGTTGGTTAAAAAATAGCAGCACAACGCATTGGCAGGGGAGAAAAAACCAAGCCCGAGCCCGGCCCGTGTCCGACGCAATGATGCGGTAATGGGCCCGAAGCCCGGCCCGCGGGCCGTCGGGCCCCTCGGGCCTCGGGCTCAAATGCAGGGCTCTACCTCATATCCAATTATGTTTATCGATTTCCAATTTTCTCAACACATTAATCAGACCAGCAATACATGTGGTCCTAGGAAGAAGACACAAAAATGGGCTAGTAAAAAGGCCAATCCATGATCCCATGTCTTTCTTATTACAAAAATAGATAATTGTTTTATATGGGATCGTGGCCAACTAACTTCTCCTTTTCAAACAAACACAATTGTACAATACATCTGGTCATTGACCGCGAGGCATACTGTAGACGGTGGGTGTCCAGACCGAGTTCAATGTCTGCATGTCTGCAGTTTTTCTGTTTCTCCGTCAACTCACACAACATGGCCGTCTGCCATGGAGATGGCTGGCCACTGCTTGCCTTAACAGTTTATGCCAGAGGACTTCATTAGGTGAGTATATCAATAATATACTTCAACGTATGTATATGAATGATCATATCCCAAACATTGTATTATCAATGTTTACTTTTTTTTTTTTTTGCCTGTCTGGGTGTACACACTGTATAACACAGTGCATAATACCCCCGTGTCAAACATCAACTTCAATCAGAGGATGAATTGGCTCCCAAAGAAACACAAGAACCTACAAAAAGCTGTCCTCCCAAGAGGCCGCTTTAATGAACCAAAGTCCAAGTTGGACATAGGACGCCCTTTTTCCAACTTTTTTTGTGTGTGTGTTCCTTTATGCATCAAACTCTTCAAAAACATAACAAGACTCTTTCATGGATCAAAAGCAAGCGGCAGTGCTCATTGTGCCAACATGGGGCTAAAATACATGGAGTGAGAGAGAAATACCTTATTATTGTTATCAAAGTAAAGCCAGCTCCTCTCCTGCTGCTCTTGTGGGACCTTGGAGTGCTGACAGACCCAAGGGGGATCTAAACATGACCCGTATTCAAACACACACACTACGCGTTGTCGATTTCTTTGTAAAATTAGTCCATTCTCTCTGACCCCGTCTTTTCATCCTCCGCAGCGGTGCATATTTTAAGTCCCTATTCCTGCGCTTGTTCTGCTAATTGGTGGCTATACTTTGCCCAACACTGATATCCTTTGATCAGCGCAGATCATTACGTTTACCTCATTAATTTTGTACAATGTTGCTATTACAACCCCCAAAAATATTTAGGCAATTTTTTTTAAATTAATAATAGATCACATTATGTCTAGACAAAGTGTGGCAGCTACTGTGACTTTTTTTAAAATAATTATGTAAAATGTTATTTGCCTTATTATTATGTGTTATAGCGCTTTTGTTTACCTTTATGATTCAATACAATTTTTTTCCCTCCTTTCAATTCGATACTTGTGTGGCGGGTGGAGCTAAGTAATGTTAGATGACAAAATAAAGTTTATTGTCTGGTGTCAACAACACCAGTATGGGATAACATACAAATATGATAAGGTCACACAGGTTTGTTTAAACATTTTTACATTAGTTAATATTAATATTGCGAGATTAACATTCTTTGTGACCTAGTGAACTTGTAGTTTTTAATAAGCTGTGGCCTAGTAATGCGCCCGTCAGCTTTTATTCTGATCCGTCCTTTATAGGCTCACAACAAAAAGTAGATTGAAATACCTCTGGGCTCCAAACAACCTGCTGCAAGACAAGAATCATTGTTCAAAGTTTTTAATCAATCAACGTTTATTTCTAAAGCACTTTACAACAACACTTGGAAGACCAACGTGCTGCATGAAATGACACAAAATACAAAAACACCAGCACACAAAACATTGTTAGCAGGCTACCTGCAAACTGGACATAGCCGCAACTGTAATGGAGCTGGAAAACCAAAACCCAGAGCCTGACATTTTTAGTAGACGGCTAGCCTGGGAACCAGACTCACCACTGTACCACCGCTGCGTCGATTCCATTTCCCACAGCCGTACATACGCAAGCAAACAGGAAGTGGTGTAAACCAATCAGTGAAGGGCGGGCGTCTGCCGTTGATGTGGTGTTTTTAGGTGAATATTTGCGCAGGATTATGAATGTCGATGTGTTTTTGGTCATTTACCGTCGATTGGAGACACGCTCTTTCTCTCTCTCGTAAGCCGTTCGTAGATTGTTATTGAGGGAACTTCTGCGTCCTGTGAGTGACGCTGCTCGTGAACAACACGTGACGCAAATAAATGAATCTGATTGCACGGGATCGGTTTGATTTTGCGGATACCGCCAACGGGGCCGGGGAGTCCAGACTGATCCCCCTCTGTATTAAAAAAAATATATAGAGGGGAATCATTCTGGTCTCACCAGGCTACTAGACGGCGAGTCAGACTGGACAAAAACTGGACATGGACAGCCAACCACAGCAGTGAGAGACTGGGATCAGCATCTGACGTGCTCTATAGAGGCACTGAGAGCGGAGTTATGTGCACACGAACCGGAACTATTTAAGGTCCAGGAACGCACGACAGGAGGGGATGCAACAGGCATGCTACACACATGCACTATCAGATACCAGATACTCATGCTGAACAAGTGCATCCATTTACACTATAATCGTACTTGTCTAGATGTGTACAGTGTATACAGTGTTTGAACATACATGAAATACACACTGCACCTCTGTAAACAGACTCTATTTACACTTCCACTCTGCAAGACTTGTCATTACTCCAGTCCGTCTGTGTTACACGCCTTTTCATCACAGGCTCCTTTAAAGAGTTTCTGCCTGACAATGGGCTGTTGTCTGTGTTGTTGTCTTCATTGTCAGCGCGTCCAGATTGTGTTGCATATAAAGACGTGGATCTGTGTTTTCCTCTCTCTTTCCTCCCGGTTGTTTAGATTACATCTTAGACAAGTCTCTCTGCAGGCACCGCTCCTATTGTGTTGTCAGTGTGAGCTTTGCGCCCTTCCATTATCATATAGATAAGTGAATGTTTGTGCGGCGCCGTGACAGGGAAGTGCGCCTCTAATGTACTCTATTGTGTATGTTGTTCAAATTGGCCCCTGTCGCCTCTGTCTCCTGTCTCCCACAGGCTGCTCTTTATCACAGGGAGAAACACAATAGATCAAAAAGGGACTTTTCTGACTGTTTCTATGTCTTTGACAAAATATATTTTTCTTCTCAGCTGGAGATTTTTTGGGCCTTTACTAAGCCTGGTGCTAAATTGCGAGTAGTACCTAAAATTAGCCATCGCTAATGGGTGGGCGTGTTGCACCTGATTTACCATTAGAAACTATGTGCAGTTTTAGTGCCGCAAATGTGATATTTAAAGAGACAAGATGCAAGCTCGTGCATGACGGCACTTCGGAATTTTCGGACCCGAATTAACACCTTTTTGAGTGACAGTGTAGGATTTTAGAGGCAGTTGTGGTAAACAGGTCTGGGCTGTTCTTCTACACATTAGGACATTACTGGAACATGTAGGGGGATAAAAATACTTATATTTTTAAACTCCATATAGTGTCACGCTTCTAGACTGAACCCAAGAGCAGAACACAACAGGTAAGTAGTAATGATTTATTTTACAAGAAATGGTTTGACTGAAGGTAATTGGTGAGTATCGCAGCTGGGCAGAGGTGTAGGCAGGTTGGCTGAGTAGCAGGCAGAGGAGCAGACTAGCAGATGAGCGGGCGGGCAGGCAGACAGGCAGGCAGGCCGATGAACAGGCAGGCAGGCAGGTGTATAGTGAGTGTCGAAAGACAAACTGGCGAGGAGTAGCTGGAGAGCAGCTCCTCTTGTATGGAGGTTGATTGAAGATTGATGCCAGGTGAGCTCCGAAGATGCCACGCCCAGGTAGGAGGGAACAGACAGACACACAAGGGGAGGGGGAACACCAGGAGAGGCTGCCATGACATATAGTCCCTTTAAGGATGTGTAAACTGCTGCTTCTCTTTGCACGCCTGAGCGCCACATATACAAATAATAATGGATAATGGACTAATGGCCATTGATAATTATTATGACTTCATTTAAAAAGTAATACTAGCTATTATAACAAATACATTTTCTTATCAGAATCTTTGGCTTTAAAGAAATAGCCCAGTGCTTGTGGGGCTATTCCAAATATTGTATCCATACTTACTGTACACTGCGCTGATAGTTTATGTTTAGACGCAGAGGAAAAACAAAACCTACCCTCATGCCCTCTGCGTACATCCAGCTGGAGAAACGGTTATTGGATCAAGGGGCGTCTCAGGTGCTGCACAGGCCATGACCATCGACACATCGAAAAACTGCAGTAAACAGAAACAACCGTTGCTGTGGGACCAAAGGATTGTGAGGTTGCTGACGAAAGGAAAATATTTGGTTTGGGCAATCCTGTTCTCGTCCAAATTGGTGAGAGATTCGACTTTCCATTGGTCAGGTAACCGGACTGAGCAGAGGTCTATTAGAATAGGAGTTTGACAACTGAAGTGGATTGTGCAAGTGGTGTAAAATACTTGGCAACAATCTTTATTTAACTTGGAAAATTACACTCAGAAATACAAATCACTAATAATTAAGGGAAGTTTTGGCTCTAGAGGAAACCCTATGGTTTCAAAGCATCTGATAAAAAATCCATACAAAAAGCTGCTCGATCTGAGAGCCATACCCAGAATTAAGTAAGTTCTCTGGCTAACCCCAGCAGGTTTTCCTCCAAAATGTCTCTGTATTTGGCTCCATCCATCTTCCCAACTATTCTTACAATCTTCCCAGTCCCCGCTGAGGAAAAGCAGCCCCATAGCATGATGCTCCCCCCACCATATTTGACACTGGGGATGGTGCACTTAGGACGATGAGCAGTGTTAGGTTTGTGCCATACATAACGTTTTGCATATCTGACCAAAGGACCTTCTTCCACACGGTAGCTGTGTCCTCCATATGACTTCTAGCAAACTTCAAACGGGATTTCTTATGGCCTCCTTTCAATAATGGCTTTCTTCTTGCCACTCGTCCATGAAGGCCAGATTTGTGTAGAGTACAACTCATGTCCCATGTACAGATTCCCCCAGCTCAGCGGCAGTACGTCGCAGCTCCTCCAGAGTTATCTTGTGGCACTTGCATTTCTGACCAGTGCTCTCCTTGTTCGGTCTGTTAGTTTAGGTGGACGGCAGTGTCTTGGTAAGTTGGCAGTGGTGCTATACTCTTTCCGTTTCCGAATGATAGATTGAACAGTGCTCTGTGAGATGTTCAAATCTTGGAAAATCTTTGTATAACTTAACACTGTTTTAAACTTCTCCACAACTTTATCCCTGACCTCTCTGGCCCTCACAGAACCTACTGAGAGTAGATTACGCACACACGGCCTCTATTTAATGGTTAGGGCAAGGTGTGAAAATTCTGCAGTCATTAGGAATGTTATAAAGGCAATTTAATGCACTCAGAAAATGCTTTATGAATACTTATGCACGCCCCACTTTTCACTTTTCTATTAAAAAAAAAAAAAAAAAAACAGAATCATGTATCATTTTGCTTTCCCTTCACAGTTGTCTGTTACTTGTGTGTGAACTTTCAGTAAATAATTCAAAATATTATCTTTATGTTTAGGGTTGTAAACATGAAAAAATTTGCAAAAGTTTGAGGTGTATTAGTACTTTTGCAAGGCACTGTAAGTAAGTAAGTAAGTGCTTTATTGACATTGTACAAGTGTACAACAAAATAGTGGTCAGGTGTTAGTCCTGAGCTGCTGCGGCTAAGCCACGCTGCCACTGTGTGTCAACCTGACCCGCATGACCATGAACTGTAGCACTCGGAAGAAACCTGGCTGCCTCTGATCCTCTGAAACGGTGCACGGCGCCCCCTTGGTTGGTCCCTGTTTCAGAGCGTGGTGTCCTGCACTGGTCAGCTCCTCCTCTTCCTCCTGCAGCTCCCTCCTCCAGTCTTTCACCATCTCCGCGTTTGTCCCTTACTTGTTTTCTGTAGCTCCTCTTGTGACGCCTCGACTGTGCTGCAGCTGTGGGGGCTCTTGGTGCCTCTTCAGTGTCTCAGAAGAAGAAATTTGTAGGTCTCAAATGGGTTTAGCTGAAAAGCTAGCATTTTGTTTACCTTTAAAAAGCTGCTTTCTTCAGGACCATTTTGGACTGTCAAAGTAAACAAATCCACCAAACCTCCACAAAAACTCGGCAAAGACGTACAAAAGTATCCAGAATAACTATGTGGAACACAGAAACCACAAATGCAGGTCGCAGAAAAAGGTGAAAAGTTAAGTTGTACCAGGAGGGAGGTTTCAATCATCTCTCTGTAGGGAGAGCGCGTAAATGCTGCGCCACTGTGCCACCCGATTCCAGTATGTACAGTATTGGCTGTTTCATAGCTAGATGGTACAATAGCTCATGAAATACGTGTGTGTGTGTGTGTGTGTAATTGGCATTAAAGAAAGAAAAAGGGTCAGATTAGTCAGATAATTTAGTTTTTTACCCACAGCTTGTCTGCAGAATTTGACATGTTGTTGCCTGTTGTTGAAAGACTATTGTATAATAGTTAAATCATATGTTCAATACCTCAGCGATTTTCTCCTAAAAGAGTGTGTTGTGACTTGAAAAAGACATTGTGGTACTGTAGGTGGTAGAGGTGCAGTATTGACAATATGGCCCTGTGTAGAATTGCTTGTTTTGTTTATGCAGCTTATTGTTCAAACATGACACATGCCATGTATGACAGGTGGATTTAACTTGTTGCAGACAGTTGTGAACTATCAGAAGAATGCAATTTAAAGTCACTATGTCTATGAGAACCAAGTTGAAACTGAAATCATGGCAAAGTCCCACCCCTTATTGGTCACAAAGAGAGTCGTGTAGGTTTCTGTCATTTTTGACTATAACATTATAAAGGCGTTTGATTTGCTCTTGTAATTCCTCCCACCTCCAAGCCTTCTTCTACTTTCAACATCCTCCTCTTTCTTATGGAAAAGAGCCAATTAGACTTGTATCTGTTTGTTTTACACAAAATAGCTTTTAATTAGCGCGATCAAAAAGGCTTCGTTCTGCAGGCCCCAGGACCACTTTGTAGTTTCCCTCCCGATCGCGCAGTGGTTTGATGCCACCTGATAGGACGCCAGGACAATCAGAGCACTTATAATGAATGCACGCTCACTCAGTCCTCTAACTGTGTCTTTTGTTGTATTGTTTTGCACCAGTCTGTGCCTAATTCTGCCTTTCGTCTCCTCTGTCCCCTCGGTTTCTGATCTCAGGGCTTTTAACGATGGTCAGTGCAGGGCACAGCTGGACACTGCTGTTTGTTGTTAAACTGTGACAACATGCGATTCAGAATTAGGATTTTTTTTGTTGTTGTTGCAAAAAGCACAAATTAAACAATTGTTTTATACAATGCAATATATGCATCGAAAACACACCTCCATGGGTGCTATTTTCATTCATGGTTCAGCAATCATGCATATTCAGGCCCAGTTGATATGGAGTCAAGCTCAGGACTGAAGGCAAAAATACGGTATCTGGCCACTCCGCAACTTTTCCTAAAATGATGACATCACCATTTTTATTTTACATACGGTTACATTAGTCACACTTACGTGACATCTAAATATTACAATTTTAGGGGTTGCATAATTGGCAAGTCTGTGACAGCCACGTCGTAGTAATACAATATGACTTTGAAAACACACACTGAAAATCGTTTTGAGCACGTATGTTTCTTTGTCTTCGCATGTCAGCTGATGTCCCTTGGCTGCAGGGAATGATCATGTGACCCGCGCTGTTCTAATTGAGTTGAGTTTGTGTCTGAGGCCGGACTGACAGCTGTCATCCTGCTGCATTCACTCAGCTTTGGACTGTCACACACTCCAACAGGCTCACTCAACAACGCTCATTTATTCATATGGAGATCACTGGATGCCTCTATTTCTGCACCAGAAATGGCCAAGACAAGTTGCAAATAAAATGTGCACCTTCAGATTAATTTAGAATCATTGGATTTTGATGTTAATGTTCAAAGTGTGTAGATTAGTACACGAACATAAATAAACAATAAAATATATTTGGTTTGTTTTTTGTTATTATCTAGGCACAAGTTCATAATTTTTTTTAACAGTAAACAAACAAACAACAGCAAATACAATACAAGTGTGCCTATATTCGTCTCCTATCACTAGATTGCCCCCCTGCATATCCAAATGAATCTGTCTTCTCTGCCCATCTCCAAATTATCTTGCATCCAAAACATCTGACCTGAACCGTCTCGAACCCTGTTCATCCTTGTCACCCCAGACAAAACACAAAACTGAATCGTCTTTTCTTCTTGCCATCCCTCTGCTCTCTCCCAGTACACGCCTGAAAATTTAGAGCCGTATGGTTTCCCTTTATTTCCATATAATTTGATTTTGTGTAAAAAAGCTACTTTCAGCGCAATGATTAAGTGTCAGAGAAGAGAAGAGGAGAGCAGACACGCATCAGAGGGACAGAAGGGGTCAAGGCCCTACGAGGAAGACAGCTTTCTCTCTCTATGGTCACGTGTCCTGGTAATAATGTTCCATATTGTGTACAGGGCGACATTGGCCTTGTTCTATGATTAAATTTTCAGTCTTTTGTTGAGTCGGACAGAGCGAGAGGGTGTTTTTTGCACTGCCATCTATTGTCTATGTCTTAATATACAGTATGTCTGACCCGGGTGTTAGACAGAGCCTGCCCTATATAAGAGCAAAACTATTCCACTTCACTCAATACAGTGTGCTGTGCCAATTAAGTCTGCCCTTGGACTGCAATATTATTCTCCAAGAAGCAAATGCCATGTTGAACGTAGTATTTTCATAATAGCTCTCAAATGTAAAATTTAATGACATTTGGCAAAGCAAAAAGAAGTCCCGGATTCAAGCATGTAGTAGTGGTAAACTCCAAAAAACATGCTTAAACCTCTAACAGAGCACATTTTCTCCAGTTTGGCTTCACCCAAATCTAAAAGCTTCCTGCCTTTAGAGCGTACAAGCTATAGACCAGTGTAATGCCTCATTTGAAAGCTAAGACCTACAACAGCGTTTATTTTATTTTTTTTGCGTCGTGTTTTTGCCCCCTTTTTGACGCTCGCTTTCTGGTTTATTTTTTGTGTGGCTTTTTGTCACTCTAGTCGTGTGTTTTCGTCGCCTTTTTTGTTGTGTTACTGTTGCTTTTTCCCGGTACGTTTTTTTTGTGTCACTCTTTTGTCACGTTATTGTGACAATAGCAAAGTATTTTTTTGTGTTTTCGTCTTTTTCACTCGCTTGTTTGTCGTTTTTTGTTTTCATCGAAATTTCAACACTTTTTTCCTGGCTTTCAGTTGCTTTTTCATCGCTCTTTAGTCGTGTGTGTCTGTTGCTGTTTTTCATTGTGCTATCGTTGCTTTTGCTACTTTTTTTTAGATTTGGGTAATGCCGAACTGGAGAAAAAGTGCTCGGTCAGGGTTAAGGGGTTAAATACTGTGGCACTAAAATAAATAAAATAAACAATATGGAGGCTTGCAACTATCCGGGGACAATTACAATGAGGAACTGTTCAGATCTCCCTGCTGTCCCTCTGCCTGCTGCTTGAACCACGTTTATGGAGAACAGACAGGATTGGACTTGGCACAGGCGCGGCGCTGCTTCAAGCCCCAGCTGATTTCAGATAACAATCGTCTCCATGCTCACAACTGTACGGCTCTGCTCGCGGTGCTAAGTGCTAATTAGCAGAACAAAGCATCTGTTGTTCTTTAAACACACGACAGTTAAATATTTCATCTATCGCCTGTCTCCTCAGATCCGCGTCTCACTGGTGGAGAGGAGCCGAGATGACAGCACACTCGTACCAGAGGAAAACATGCTCACGTACAAAAACAAAAAAAAAGCCTGTGTAGCACTGACAAAAGCGAATCTCTTCACTTCACAACTACAGGGTTTCATTTGTAAAATTCATACGCTGAAATGAACAGGAGGCAGATGTACAAAACAAGTGACAAACGGCAAACACTTTGGCTTTTATCTTTACAAGTGGTACAGATTTCAAGACAAGAATTATAAAATATTATTCTTAATAATTTTATTGTTAAACAAAGTCTTAAGTTTTTATGCAGAGAAGTTTTAAAACCTTCTTTACGCTGAGTTATAAGCTAAAACCGTGACATCAAATGGCAAACCTCTCCTGGCCCCACATACTGATCATATTTCTACGATAGAATCAATATGGAACACTAACTAATCTAAATGCCCGTGCTGAACATCACCTTGCCTGTGCATGAATGTGGTGCGCGAGTAAATGATTGGTGGGGCATCAAAGGCACCACCATCAAGTGTGAAAAGTGTAATGCATTTTTTTAAGCACAAAGGCACAAACTGTACATCTGTTAACTTTTTTTATTTTATACCAAAAATCTGAATGTCAGTTAATAGCGGTGAAATGGTTCAGCTATTTCATGGTTCGGTTCACAGCGCAGGACCCATGGTTCGGAGCATTACAGTGCAAGTGCGATATGAATAATACATTGTTTTTTAAATAAAATAGCCTAAATCTTTATAGGCAGTATAATAAAATGTGACCCTGGGCTGACAATGCAAAACAAAATAAAAAAACAAAAACGTTGAGTACATAAGTAAGCAAAAGTAAACAGGCAGCACAACTGTTCGATATGGCTATCCCAGATGACAAAAACGTCAGAAACAGGCAGAGAAAATCCAAGTATCGAGATCTGGAGATTGAAATAAAGTGCATTTGTTTGTTTGTATACTTTATTGTCCTTTATTGTATTAGGGAAATTTGTCCTCTGCATTTGACCCATCCTTCGATGCCGCTGTGGAAACCCGTAAGGAGCAGTGTGCGAATGATAATAATATAATCATCATAATAATGGTGATAATTTAGTTTAGTTTAGTTTATTTGTTTATTTGAGCAGTATATATTCTGCTCAAAAAGAGTGGGCTGAAGCAAAAAGCTTATGAGCGCCCCCACCCCCAAGTGCAATAAATAAAAAAAGTACATTTCACACAATGGTACCGAAGGAACAAAACATCAAAGAGACCTCATCCAAAGAGAATTTGAAACATTTCAGCAGCTACATTAGCACAGACCAACTTACAAACTTTAAAAAAAAATAATATATGAACTGTTTAAATAATTAATTGAAACAAAGCACAACTACAACAACGATCTCGTTTCATGTACGATGTCTAGTACAAAGCAAGTAAAAAAATGTGATCCTTAATATATTTCTTTCAGATTGTTACCCGTGCCAAACATTACCGAGAGTTACTTTTATGTTATAAAGGTATATTAATAGATATTATACTCCGAGATCTTGATACTTCCCAGTTGTCATTACCATCCTCAGTATAATTTTAATTTGGGTTTATTTATCATCATCATTATTATTATCATTATTATTATTATTATTACCCCTCCTGGAACCGCCACCTTAACCTTAACGGAATTTTGTAACGGAATTCATTCATGCCATACCCAGTGGTGGTAAGGTGCATGTTGCCATAGTATAGCTGCCACAGTTGCCCAGGGCTAGACTGACAGAGTGAGGCTCCCAATCTATGCCATCTGAGCACCGCTCACGCACTCACTCACTCAGTCACTCACTCACTCAGTCACTCACCCGGGGTACCTCATATTCCATACCTCGTCTTCCATCCAGATACTAACGAGGCTCGACGAGGCTCGAGATCTGACAGCATTCTCAGGGTGATATGACCTATTAACACACATACGATCATTTATTGAAGTTGACCTTTTTAATATCTCAACTGGAAAGTCAACTTGTGGAGCACTCATGTTATATCACTTGCCACATAATAGTGTAAACAGCTGACATGGTAAACCATTGTCATCCTGATTTATCTAGAGCAGTGGTTCTCAAACTGTTCATATCAGGTACCACTTCATACAAAATACTGTAAATTGAAATCAATCAATCAATTATTGTAATCGTCCACCACCAGGTCAAGATCATGTCAGGACTAAAATGGGTCTAAAGATACATCTAAATTAATATATTTCTAATTAAAACAAATAATGCCTAAAATGACCCTTAGTACAAACTCTGCCTTCCCAAGGCATAGTTTATGACTAGTAAAATCAAAGCCCAGTCTCATTAATATATACACAAACCTTTGTCATAGGAAGAAGCTCTCTCTTTAGAGTGAATATTATTAATTAAAACCTTGTTTTTGACATGTATTAAGTGCCGTGCTTTCTGCAGTCACGCTTTGCCACTATAGGGGGGTGGTATCGCAGTGATGTCAGCACCCTGCCATGACAGCCATGAAGTAGTGCAGCCCTCCCACATTGGTACCACCTGAAGAAGCCAAAGAACTGTTAGACAATACAATTAAATCGCTACTTATCGTAGCCTTGACTGTGGTGCTCAGGCGCCTACCCTCAGCCACTGAATGTTTTGCTTGCGTATCAGTTTGATGCTCGACAGAGGGTATTTATCCCTCTCTCTGTGGAAGCACAGGCAGACTTGAAAGTAAGACTAGCGCAATGTCTCGAGTTCATGTCTATGGGTCCCACACCGATGGTAAATAAACTTCACCTGCATAACACATCCAGACGCCTTTTCGTCATCTATCCTCCAGAACACCATTGTTTTTTCACTAACAAGAACCACCAGATGTACACCCACCAATAAGCAGCTCTTCTCGCATGAGCCTCCTTGGATCGATGTGAACGGGCATGTTTGTACATGGGCTACTTTGAACAGTGAACAACTCCAAGACACAAGCACTTTACACATACAGAGAGACACACGTGGAAGAGCTCTAATGTGGCCTGACAGTAGCATCAGAATAACGCCCCACATTAAAGTGAACAGGACCTTTACTATAAGCACGGTTCCCCGGAGGAGACGAGGCCCTGTGGCTAAGTGCTTATTAGCCTGCCCGGGCTGACACCACCAAACACACACTTTGTTCTGCCCTGCGCCCACCGAGAGACACAGATCACCACCTGCTCACAAAGGGAAGGTTAAGTGAGTCCAATGACGGGAGATAGGAAAAAGACATACTATCTATCTGCCCTCTTCCATTTGTGGCTCTAAGGAGGCGGAGTGTGGCAGCCGAATGCTCTTGTCTTGTTAAACGCCTGGCAGATGACAGAAAAATTAGAGACATTTTGCTCCTGACAGGTTGTTGTGTATGCGTCTCTTTCTTCTTCCCCCACTTTTTTTTTTTTTCTGCTTCAAATGTTTTTTGTCAGTTTGTTTTCAGTCAAGCTGTCTTCTCTCTCCGGCAAAGTCACAATGCAAGTGCACATACAAAGACACGCGTTTGAGAAATCTCACCGGAGACAGATCTGATTTTGTATTCTCTTGATTGGTAGCGCTGGGAGAAGGGAGAAAAGACATGCTTGCTCACAAAGATGTCTTCCCCTCCACTAATTATGGAGACAGCCTTTGATTGCCTGTTTGGAAACACTTTTCAAACAGCTGTAATGACGATGATTAGGAGACGCAGAGGGAAGCGCATGGCTGTGGCGGAAGAGTCCAAATGCTTCGCCCTCCTCCTCTGTTTACCTGCATGATTTCACATGCTATTTTTCTATCCCCCCCCCCCCCCCGCATTATGTCGCATTCTTCTTGATGCCCTTTCCGGTGTCTAGTATGTGATAATACGGCAACATAAACGCTCCCTCCGACATGAACCATTACCTTTAAACACTTTGTGGGGTACAAACTGTGCATCTTCAGACTTTTGTTTTTTTTTTCTTTTTGAGAGAGAGGGAATGAAAATGGTTCAAAGTATATGTTATTGAGAATTTGCATTGAAACATTATTAATGTCCTTTTCTACATGTTTGGTTCCCCCCCGTTCAAAATAAAGTGATTAAGAAACACACCGAGTAATCAGTTTCGAGATTGTTAGTCAAGTGAAGTCTCATCCGGATTGGTTTGTGCATGCACTCAAAAAACGGACTCAGGCCACTCTTAAAACGCACACATTAAATATGAATTCCCTGGATAATACTAAGTTAATTATAACCCAAACCTAAAAAGAACTATGAACTGTAAAGTAAATTGTTTTTGTTTGTTAAACCAATCTTTGAGGTGACACATTTATATTTTATTTGCCTGAAGAATATACATTTATTTTGGCAGCATCCAAAAAAGTGTATTCAATGTAACCTAAAATATTTTAATTGAATGAGCCCCTCTTAGAAGCAAACACATTAATAATTAATTTGCTTAAAGAAAAAATATGATTTTGTTAATAATCAAATATTGTTAATCCGTGTAACCAAAACGTTTTTCATTATCAATCAAGCTAAACACATTCACCCATAGTTTGCCTAACAAACATAAAATACTTTTTATCAAAACCTAAATACGTTAAATAATTCTAACCTAAACTGTTTTCATATGTGATTCTTTGGACATGCCCCAACACATTTAAAACAGATTGGGCGAGGGCGGGATTTGAATTTTCACTGCAAGAGACCAGCGGCCATTTTGACAACGTGTGTCGTTGGACTTTGAAGGGCAGGCAAGGCCAGATGTCCAAATGGTAAGTTTTCTTTTTTTGCGAACGAATTTGAAAATGTATTTAGCATTATGAAAACTCATACACGTCGTTGTACAAGATGTAGTAATTGTTTTGCTGGCGGTAAGACGTTTTCTGTTGATAATTTAACTCAGGCTGCATGTCATACAAACTTTTCAAACAGCAAGGCAAGGTAATCATTCCAGATTTTGTATTGTAAGCCAGGACGAGGTAAGTCTTGAAGATGTATATCAGGGCAGGCCACACGTTTGGACAGACGCTCTGCTCACTTTCTCAAACTCAAGTTTCAGTAAAGTGAGTCAAAGTCAAAGAAATTCGTCGTTTTTACCATTCACATGAATCGTGAAGCTCTGCAATAAAAAATAAATTAAGGGGAGGGGGGTATATGGCGTGTAACGCCTAAATAAACTATGCACTGGCTGAGGCTTGTAAAAGTTCACTGGTGCTGTTACGACAAATATGCCATTTCCCCGTGGCTGCAGCCGTAGGAGCCTCCAGCCTGAGTGAGCCCCGCTGCCCCGCGCTCGCTCACTTCACCTGGGCAGCGTAAGAGCCGCCCGCATCCACCGGCTGTCTGCTCGCTAACCCCGCTCAAACAGACGCACCACTGAGGGCGATGAACAGTATGAGACATCGCGCCGACGCTGAGGTGAAAGTTATACCGCTGTATACATGGACACGTTTACTGCTTTTCACCGAGTAGCTAGCGGTAGCTGTTAGTGCATCAGCAACAACAACTGTGCACCAAACTAATCCAAGTTTTGGTAATGACTAGTTTTCATATTTATTTGACAATAGCCGCGTGAAATGTGACAGCATATACAAGCTAAAACCTACAAAGCGGATTGCTACATTTACTATTGAGGCTAAATCATGTGGCTAAATTGACCGGGCAAGTGCCCGTGGTTCTGTGCGCGCTCTGCGCTAGTTTGATGCGCGATTGCGGGCATTGAAGAGAGGGCTGACTTCTCCCGGTGGACCGTCTGCTCATTGGGTGCTCACACATGACGGTTCTCACATAGTTTCTGCTGATCAGAGATGTTAACGTTGTCAAGTTTACTAAAACTGAACCTGTCCAAAGAGACTTGCAACTATATGCCAAACCATTTGTAAGCTTTTAGTAGCCTACTGTAGCCGGAAAAAAAATGAATACCATTTTATATTGTATGGTATATGGTGGCATATTCTGAAGTGTATGCTACATTCTTCTAAATAGTCAATAAAAGATATATAATCTCAAATAGCAGACGGTATCTTCTGGTGTCTAGAAGCTGATTTGGAATTTCACATTATGTACAAATCCTTTAATTTGTTCTCTCAGTGATGAAACTAAAGCCATTACAGTTCTAAAACGAAATGAAAGTTTAGTGTTGAATTAATATATTTGTCCATCATATGCACTACAAAAAAGTGGATTTTCAAGTTCATTAATCATAAAATCTACATGTTCAGTTTAAAAAATTCCTGCAAACCGCGCTTTCCGCCACGGCCCTCCGTGAAGTGTCACCTTTTTCACTATGTATGTGTTTCCATGTCTGTTAAATACATTTCATATTACCTTTCTTTGCCATTTTTCTGTATGTTCTGCATGAGCTAAAAGAGGGTTTTTGTTTTGCAGGTCTCTTCTGCATGCAGGTACAAAGCTCATTCCAGTAAAATCTCTATAAAGGTAAGTCATGATTTGTGTTTGGCAGATGCATCACACCTTTCTCTACATTAACGTTTGAACAATGTTAATTTCAGTTCAATAACAAATTGAAATTATTCCTGGACAAATTGTGCCAAAATTAAGGCCACAAACGCCATTTAAAGGATTAATGTTTAAACAAAGATACCCAGATATGACTGAGATAAGAATGGCAAAACATGTGCATTGCAGTGGTATCCACTATAGTGAAGGGATGCACATTGTTCATGGCACTGCAGATGGTCTGCCTAAATTTCACAAGAGCCTTAAACTATGCATTCTTAACAGCCAGTTATGTTTTCTTGTGGAAGCTGAGTGTGTCTGGTATAGGGAACATTTTGGTGCATTTCAACTTACTTCCACAACCACATCAGAGGTTGGCTTCATTGAGCTTGGTAACTTGGTTGACCCATATCCTCTATGTGACTATATGGTTGGGAGCATGCGCATGTTGATGTTGAAAAGATTCGTCATAGTCGAAGGTTGGTCCTTTTTTTAAAATAGGGCTTAGAAAACATTGCAATTTTCTCAGTGGGGTATGAAATGTGATCTACCTTAAAGGAATAGGCCACTGTTTTTACATACTGAGATATGTTCTTACATTAACTTAGAGTTCATTTGTACCTGTCTGGTCTTCACGCCTGCCCCTCCTCACCTAAACACAGCACAGACGGTGTTAGCATTTAGCCTCTCCTCTATAGCTCCAAACGAGGTGAAGATAGAAGCTACCAAGCTCTTCCACATTTTCCCTATTTAAATATGGTTACATGAAGTGTTACACCATAAAGTATAATTACACAAAATTAAACAATGTGGATTTTCTAAGCTGATAAAAAGGGGAACTATATTGTAAGGCGTAATAATACCATGAGTAATTCCTTCAAACGCGCAGTGATATCTTCACATTACTGTGCAGATGTCAAACTACTCCTGGTAATTCCAAAGTACAGGGTTGTACTTGGCAATTACAAATGAAACTTGGAAAAGCGCTTACAGTGACTAAAAAGGCCTAATCACCCCAGTGTTTGGACTTCTAGCCAAAGCTTATTTATTGACCTCAAAACTGATTTTGTGACATCTCCTGAAAAGCATTTTTGTTTGTGGTGTAAATTCCAAAATCCATATCATTGTTTTTAATTGAATATATGAATGTACAATCATGTATATTTGCAGGAGGACATCGATGTAAAGCGCGAGTGCATACTTAAAAGGCTGATGGTCTACTTGAATGAGGATCCCAAGTCAGCGTTCAAGGATTATGGGGTTAGTGTCTCAGTGCACACTCACCAGTGTTCCTCTGTGTTCTGTTTCAGCTGTGTTTGTGTCCAATTGGAGCCAAAAGGCATCCATAATTTAGGTTAGCTGACATAAAAAAATACTATACTTGGTTTAACAGGTAACTGGATATGCAAAATTATTAGATATGCAATCTATCAGATTTAAAAACACTTTATAAAGTGTATAAGTTTCCAGTGAAATCATAAACTATAGTTTTAAATATTTTATTATTTTTTTGTCTAAAGACCCATTATAGACTTTTATTAAAGTCAATCAATTATGGTGGGAGAGATGTAAATATGTATATTTTTGTTTTATTTCAGATTGATGAGGTGGAGGATGCTGAAAACGATGTTGCGACCACCATGATGGCCATCTTTGTCTTCAGGAGGGCCCAGCAGGGGTTTGCTGAGGATGTCTGGATCATTGTTGAAGGTGTCAAGGTCATCAGTCGGGCCGGAAGTGTCATCATGGCATTCATCATCTTGTTTGGACTGATCTATGCCCTTGATCTAAGCTACCCAGGCAATCTCCAACACACATTTGAGTTTTTTCAGAAAGTTATCATGAACATGGATGGACACAGGCTGAACAGCAAAATTCAGCAACTCAAAATGAAAATGTTCCAGTAATGAAGGTCCACTATTATTTGTGTTTTAAGACTTTGTTTAGTCGTTTTTTTGATGACATTACCGTCAGTTTGATTGAAAATCTGAGTACTTTGACAGATTTATTTAGTTAATGTTAATTACTTTGAAAATCTCAAATGCACAAACCTATCTTGTTGTGATGGCATGAGGATGGCATTTTTATCAGGATAGCTCAGAACTAGTATGAATACCCAAGTCACACTCTCAACCTCAGAGTTGTTATATACTTGATTATTAACAACATTGCTCATGTCCAATTCCATTTAACAATCGAGTTAACCAGTACTGCAAGACTTCTGGTCACATGTTGGGATCCAGAAAAAATAAAATAAAAATAACGTTTTAGACTTAAACATTAGAATTTTAGAAAAGTTAATGTGAAATACACTCAACAAAAATATAAACGCAACACCTTTGTTTCTGCTCCATTTTTCATGAGTTGGACTTAAAGATCTAAAATTCATTCCAGATACACAATATTACCATTTCTCTCAAACATTGTTCACAAATCAGTCCAAATGTGTGATAGTGAGCACTTCTGCTTTGCTGAGATAATCCATCCCACCTCACAGGTGTGCCACATCAAGATGCTGATCTGACATCATGATTAGTGCACAAGTGTACCTTATACTGCCCACAACAAAAGGCCACCCTGAAATGTGCAGTTTGTTGCTTTATTGGGGGTCTGGGGACTCACAACCAGTCAGTATCTGGTGTGACCACCATGTGCCTCATGCAGTGCAACACATCTTCGTATAGAGTTTTTCAGATTGTCAATTGTGGCCTGTGGAATGTTGCTCCACTCTTCAATGGCTGCGACGTTGCTGGATATTAGTGGGAACTGGTACACGCTGTCGTATTCTGCTGCTGCTTGACCGGCGAATACGACAGCGTGTACCAGTTCCCACTAATATCCAGCAACTTGGCACAGCCATTGAAGAGGAGTGGACCAACATTCCACAGGCCACCATTGACAATCTGATCAACTCTATGTGAAGAAGATGTGTTGCACTGCATGAGGCAAATGGTGGTCACACCAGATACTGACTGGTTCTGAGTCCCCAGACCCCCAATAAAGCAAAAAACTGCACATTTCAGGGTGGCCTTTTATTGTGGGCAGTATAAGGTACACCTGTGAGCTAGTCATGATGTCAGATCAGCATCTTGATGTGGCACACCTGTGAGGTGGGATGGATTATCTCAGCAGAGCAGAAGTGCTCACTATCACACATTTGGACTGATTTGTGAGCAATGTTTGAGAGAAATGGTAATATTGTGAATCTGGAATGAATTTTAGATCTTTAAGTCCATCTCATGAAAAATGGAGCAGAAACAAGTGTTGCGTTTATATTTTTGTTGAGTATAAGAATCAGATGTTTTCTTTCCGGACCCCACCATGTGACCAGAAGTGGGTGGGACTGTTGAGCTCTATAATCACTGTAAAATCCATTATTAACAGGTAACATTTTGAATGGTTGCAAATGAATTACAATATCTTTTTCAAACAAAATATGTCGCCATCAACATGGGATCTTGTGTATAAAATCTTATTAGCTTATATTCTAAATTTCCACAAATTGTAAATTATCCCTTACATTCTTACTGCTCTCTAACAAGTATAAAATGGGCAAAATTAACGAAATATTTAAAAACGACAAATTGCGGATTCTCTCTCCATTTAACGCTGACTGTTAAGAATTACCAGCTTTTTCAGAATACAGTTTTATTAAATTAGCAATTCATATTAGTGTAGAAGTGTAAACTTGACTTTTTGGAAGAAAATATTTTTTTAGAAACTGTTCAGAGTAAAGTTTTAAATTGTTAAAAGAAATAAATCTTTTACAACAAATATTGTAGTCCGGATCAAATTTGTATGTTTTATTTAGACTGAAAACTTTTGAGTTGAACAACCACAAATTATAATAATACATTTAGAATATAACAATAGCTTTAGATACAATTATTAAAAATGGCTTGACCCAACTCATTTATATTTCTTTACATAAAAACCTTTAAGTTGAGCTATTAATTGTTAAAAATTGATTGCCCAAACCCATTTCATTTTCTTTACTTGAAAGCCTTTCTTTTTAGTCAGGCAAATGAAGGAATATAGTTCTGGACAAACTAGACTATATTAACGTAAATAGAAAAACTTGTTTTGAGTTGAGTTTAAATATATTATTTGGATGGAACTTCTGCCCACAATTAAATTGAGTTAGTCCAATGAATCATTTTTTTGAGTGTGCGAGATATGGGTATTGTTAAATCCTGACTATTTGCAGAATGTTTCCTTGCAAAGAGTAAGCTTAATAAACTTGAGATACTTCTACTGAGCTATAATGAATGACTAAGTTTTCCATCACACAAAATACCCATATTTTAGGTTTCTGCTAAATTAGAACAAAATGTGTGCCTTTAAAGCCATATATGATATACAGTCCTATAATATTGATACACCTCAACTAATGTACACTCTATGTGCTGAAATATCTTCTTGGTCAATTTTCATTATCCTCTTGATTTTTACTGTTCGCTCGACATAACTTTATACACTTTTGATTAAAGTGGAGCAGAGTCCTTGGGCATTGTTGCTGTGATCTTTCTATCCTTTAAAAGTTATATCCACAGTCTTATCAGCGTTAGTTCTGTTCATTCAAAGCTTTGTGTGTCTGTGTGCCTGGCTTTTCTCTTTCCTCTCTGATGATGGCTATGATCCACCTTTTATTCTTTGCAAATTAAAAGATGGGCTCAAATAAATCATCAATCAAAATAAGATATTTAAAAAAAAAATTGGTTTGAGGACTTCTATACTTCTTGATGCAGGTTTAAAATAAAAAAATGTGAGCTATGCAGTTAAAATTCCTAGTATTTTGTTCCATGAAAACCGTGATACCAGTAATAATACCTAGTTGTTAAGGAAATGGGCGCTGCTTTGAATGCTTTGATCATGCTGCAATAGGACTAAGAGACTTGGACTTGAAAAACTGCTTGATTCTAACAAGGCTACATAAATCTAACATTTTGAGGCATCTCATGTTATAATTTTTAACAGAGATATTCACTTTATTCCGTCCCGCCCACTTTTGCCTCTTTTTGCCACGGATAGCCACTTCCCTTGTCATGACATTTCCGGCGAAGTCCATTCACTAAGTGGAGAACGAGGGAAAATGTTTGCAGCTAAAATAATCCTCAAACTATCCCTTTAGTGTCCACTCTTGAGGTGGTTCATGCGTACACATACCATGGTATTTTTGCTTGACTCCCTAACTTTCAAGGCAAGGCAAGTTTATTTGTATAACACATTTCATGTACAAGACAACTTAATGTGCCTCCCAGCAACACCAAACACAATAAAAAAATTTATTTCAAAATGAATGTTGTTTTTCTTTTGAGGCAAGAAAGCGCCTTGTCACATTTTTCTGTATAACTGATTTTCTCTTGACGTCTGCAGTCCTGTGTAAACTAATACGAGAGAAGGGGCGGGCACATTGAATGGCAGCACCCATGGAAACTTCCAGAATAAGGTGAATAGGTATGTCTGTGTAGGCTCTCAGTCGTGTACGACGGAAGAACCTTCATCTGCAATGAAGGTTCTTGAGTTATCTTCTGTACTCTGTAGTTGAAGTGTCGAATGTTTCACCTCTAATCCAAAAGGCTTTGTCAGTCCATAAGGTGAATAGGTATGTTACTTGTTGCCAGGCTTAACAATTAGGAGCCAAAAAACTCCCCAATTCAAGAATCAAACACAGAACCTTCTTGCTGTGATTTTTAATAGGGATGTCCTTATCAATTGATGTTGAGTCTCTGCAGCAGCTTCGGCTTGCAGATTCACAACTGCGCTGCGGAGCCACTGCAGATTCAGGACCACAGATTAATGGCCGTCTTTTGGAGGATCCGATCCAGTTTTTAAATCCAATCCGATACCTTCCAATTGCCAGGATCGGCTACTGATACGGAATATCGGCTCGGGACATCCCTAATTTTTTATGTATGAGTTTTATCTGTCTTGCATTGCCACTGTAACAGTCTATTGACATATCAGCTATAATAGTAGGCTCAATTTGTGTTCTAGTATTAGCCTGATCTATGAGCGATCAGACACTGCCCCCCAATACCAACCCCCATCCAGAACAACGTCCCTTTAATGTGGGCAGTAATCCTCTTGTGGAATTAATCAGCTTTGTACCAACACTGGGAACCAGCCAGCAGTACTGTTCCCCTCAATCTGCTTTTAACGGTTATTAAACATATTGATACAAAAGTAACAATCTGACCTTTTTCTGTGTGATCAACTTTCACACGGTCCAACATTGTCAAATGAAGAATGTAAACATCAGCCCAATGTGCACATCTGGTCCAATGTCGTAATGGAAAAACAAACAAAAAAAACAACATATTTTTACAAGTCAATTTCACATTTGTTCAGATAAAACAACGCCAAGAGTTAGTTAGTTAGTTATTTATTTAAAAGGACAACGGACAGGTACATTAAAAAGATGGCTGCCCCAGATTTAGCACAATGCTAATTTCCATCTGCAGTCCTTATACAAGAGTTACAAGTATAGACAAAAATAATAGTTTGGTTGAATTTTCTAGTTGTACTTTAGCTCTACAAAGGGAACAAAACAGATATGTGTTGTATGACCTCTCCTGCGCTGTACTCGAGTCCTGAGTTTAGTCCTGAGTGTTTAAATTGAGACAATTTGGTTTATTTGATAGTGACAAGTATATAACCAATAAAATATTACTGATTTAGAATAAAGTAGGTACATAGTATGTTCTGATCACATTACATTTTTTTAGCAACTCGCAAAAGAAATGCATATTTTTATCATTTATATTTGGGAGAAATATATGGGCCCAATACAAATGTCAGAAGGTGCTGCATAACTAGTTTTTATTTGTGCATAGAGTGCTAAAAAGTGCTACTACTTCGCAAATCTTGGAATTAAAATTAAAAAGAGTGGTGATTAAAAGTTCAGCTGGTGGAAAAACAGGTGAACTGCGCTCATTGACCTTGTGTGTTTTTTAAGGAAAAGACCTAATTTAGAGTGACTAGACATCTGAAGTGAAGAAAGTTATGTCTTCAATAAATTCATCTCGCCTCTTTAGAGGACTGCAACCAACAGAAAAAGTGCTAATGCTATAAAGCCCCCTCAAACCAGTAAATCACATTGAACTCCCCCTTAACATCACGCTGAAAAACCTTGATGCGCTCTTTTATCCACGCTGCTACAATTAGCGATTGACGCGGACTGTGCAGATGAATCAGCCGTATTGAACCTGGTGAAGTGACCTCCTCCTACAAGCGTCCTGGGACAGGGGGGAGCTGTCCCAAACAGGAAGTAGAGGAGATCAAACGCACCAGTCAGATTGCGGTGTGGAGCGAGAGACTAAACATCATCACCACACAGGAAGGAAGTAGCTGTGTCTGACTTAGGGCAGAATGAGAAGGCAGAATGAGGGAGAATATACACAATCGGCCTGAACAGCAACAGTGTCTTTGTTTGTTTGTCATTGACCGTACAAGATTCCAAGCATGAATTGAATGTTCTATTATTTATTTTTATTATGTACTGACAAAGATGCTTAATTTCCTGCACACCCAAATATTTCAAACTAAACTAAGTAACTTGTTTACCTTAATACATCTTTTTTGTGGTCCCTCTGCAAGTGTTAATGGGATGATTGGGGGGTCTTTCATCTCCCCCGGTGTCTCTGGCCAGAAAACCACACTTGCAGCTTTCCCTGCTCCGACCCAGAGGTGCAATACACACAAATGGAAAACATCTCCCTCACTGCTCTCAGTGGTCTACAAAATCACTTTAGGCTCGCATTTCTGAAGTTTATGACATGGTACAGGTAAATCCTGACTGTATTCTGTCAACAGCTTTTGTTTCGTTGATGAACATTTTGCAAAACGTTGTTCCTTCGTTTATCCCGAAAAGCTAACAGGCTAACGGGCAAAGCTAACAGGGCTAGCGCCACTTTAGCAGTGTTTTCAGCCAAGTTTGAGCAGAAAAAATATCTCCATTGTGTAATTAGGTTTGGGGCACAATGTACAATATCCCTCTCTCCTTTTGTCTTTTCTGTCAGCGTAGTATTTACTCTCACGGACAATTAATGAGTTAAAAAAAAATAAATAACGCAACATGCTACGGCACCTGCAGTGGTGCTTGTAGCCTCTAGGGGCATGAGTTACTTAGTTCTCCTTTAAAGGTCCTATATCATGCGAAATCGACTTTTTGGAGCTTTTAACCATGTTGTTATGCTATTTCCTTATCAAAAACGCCCCCAGAGTGGTTTTTGGATTCATTCACGCAGTTCTCAGTAATCCTCCTGAATCCTGCTCTCTGAGCAGCTGCTCCGCCCTCTCCTGGAAAACGACTGGCATGTTCAGTTGTGTCGTCACAGCGGAACGGAAGTGCTCGACGTCTGTAATCTAATGCCTGATTTTTCATTATTTCTGTGGTTAAAAAAAAAAAAAAAAAAAAAAGTGAAGTGCCTGACGCGTCCGTGCTGCCCCTGCAGAGAAATCAAACGCTCCCCCTGAGCGTCTGAGCAGATGTCATGTTTGCACCGAAAGCTGTGAAGGAGCTCTTTCGAACCTACTCTGGAGTCTGGACACCTGTTCTTTTTTCTAACGATAATGTCACGGAGAAAAGCGCGTTTGGCCACGAGGACAGGACTTTATTCAACCTTCCTAAAGAAGGCAACCACTCGCCAGAAGTTGGATTTTCTCTCCGGGATTCAGCGACTAGCAGCCAAAATAGTGTTTGTCTGTGACCGTCACTGATGGATGTTTGGTGAACCTTGGCCAGAATCAAAGTGGATTAACTTTTATAACCAACATAATGAAATCATCAGAGCGGTGAGTCAATCAAAATGCGTGTTAGCGTGTGTGTTAGCCATTATATATATTTCTACTACTGCTAAAGTTGTATGAGCGGCGAGAGGGGGCGGAGTTAACTGAATCCAAGCGTTTTGTCTTCCGGGTTGGAAAAATACCTCCAGAAAATACTTATATTTATCACAAAAATTAGTGCTCCGTAGTGGTAAGGGTACAATATATCATATAAATGCCTATACTTTACTTTGGAATGGCTAAAATAGCATGATACAGGTCCTTTAATATTAGTTGCGGTAAATGTTCTCAACCAAAGTCATACCTCCTCAGGGCAATACAATCATGCCATGTCTGAAAAAGCAGTACCAATGGCAATGGGTTTGATTTGGATACTTTATCACCTAAGTGCATGAAGGGGTTGAAACAGCGATGCTACAAGACCACCTCGGTGAACAATGGCCCTTTCATTTCAGTGGAGCGTTTGACTGGCCTCTGTGTCTGCCACACAGGAAACACACGCACACTCACGCACGAAACGTCACATAAACAGAGAGCACTAATTGGAGCACTCTTTGGGGGGATCTATTCAAGTCTCAGTTTTCACATGCGCGACATAAGTGTGCGTGTGTGTTTGAGTGAGTGAAGTTTGTAGTATAGGTAATTTGGCTCCTGGTCGGCAGCCTCAGACACTCAGGAATGTGCCGTTTGGCCCTTTAGGACTGAGGGGGAGTACAAAAGGGGAACAATGCCATAAGACCATATCACTTTGAGCATAATGAAATTAGTTTATTTTAAAATATCAAATATTTACAGGAAGTCAAATAAGCTAGTCATTTGCTGCATGAAGTCAAAATGCATTAATTGGCCTCTGAGCTTTGGAGATGTAAATGTACTTTGAGTGTTTAGAAATGCAGTATACAATTATTTAATATTATTAATATATAGCCAATAGACCTATATGCTTACAATACGATTATTATTATTATATTTTTTTAACATTCTACATAACCGATAAAATAAGCTAAAATCTAGCATTCATTTAAAGGGTGTTGTTTAAGTGCCGTTTCAAAAACAATCATGACACATACAGGAAGAAACCTAAAACAATACTCCCAGTTCTCCCTATAAAAGGCCATGAGCCACCGACTGTACCACTAAAATAGTTATTACCCTACATATTATCATATAGGCAATAAGTTTGGGAAAAAAATTGTAAGCCGTTTAGAGTGGTTACGGTAAGTTGAAAAAAAAGCTGAGGTCTCAAATCTCAAATTATCTCACCTGCCATTAATTCATCTCTGCAGCAGTTGGCAGCACTTTCCCCAGCATATGGAAAAATGTACCAAAAGTGACAGGATTAAAAAAATAAATAAAAATATACGCAAATAACGTGATGTGAAGAAAGAACCTTGCTTTAAGGGCTGCTACAGTTTAGATTGTACATTCTTTTGTAAACTTAGACTGGGGAGTGTGTTAATTGAAATCTCTTATGAATACTTTTATACAGCTTAAATTAATTACAGTTTTGTAAACACACACACACACACACACACACACACACACACACACACACACACATACACGTAACATTACAGCATTGTTTTCTTAATTTAAGTTGGAATTTCAACAGGGTGTAGCTGTAGGGTGGTTAAACCTGTCTGTGCGTCACTCGTACCAGCTGCCTCTACCCTGATCCTCTTCTTGATTGCATTGAGCCCTGAATGACCAGATGTTTCATCACTATTCTGGCATTAGTGGTGCTCAATAGACAGATGTGTGTCTCTATGGGCCGATTGTTGTCCTGATAGGGGATGGTGTGATTACCTTTTCTGATTAGGCCAATGGGCTGCTAATCCTCCATGAGATCTCTGTCTGTACAGGGACTACTGCTCGCACAATGGGAGCAACAAACCTCAAGGTAACAAGCAAGCCGTAAGGTGGCGGTATTGGTGATGGGAGAGTATGACCATAGCGCATAGCCTTCTCCAGCACATCCCAAACATTCTCAATGGGGTTAAGACTGGACAAAATTGTGGCCAAAATGTTTGAAAATGCTTATGCTTTCTGAACCACTCTTTCACAATGTGAACCCAACGAATCCTGGCATTGTCGTCTTGGAATATGCCTTTGTCATCAGAGAAGAAGAAATCCATTGATTGATTAACCAGTTAACTGCCACCTTAGGGTTAGGGTTTGGGTTAAGGATTAGGGTTAACAATTATTTACATCCAAGTCTCAAAGCGTATTGACTGGAGAGTTTACAGTCTATATGCCAGTGTGATACCTAATTTGAAAGCCAAGACCTTCTAGTTTCTAAAAATATGTGTGAGATCTGTCTGAGTGAAACACAACTTACGTTACATTTGCTGTTCTTAACCATAATTATATCCTGATTAGAGTTAACTAACCCTAACCCTAACCCTAGCCCCCTGATCAGGGGAGACAACAGTTAAGGGGTTAACCTGGTCATCAGGATGTTCAGGTCGTCAGCTGATCTCATTCGTTGGCCACATAGTGCTGCTGAATCTAGACCTGACCAACTGCAGCCACCCCAGAACAATTAGACCAAGAAGGTCCCGGGTTCAATTCCCACCTGGACAGGGCCTTTCTGTGTGGAGTTTGCATCTTGCCTGCGTAGGTTTCCTGCAGGTACTCCATTTTCCCCTACCACTAAAAACATGTACAACAGGCCAGGATAAATGATGTGTGTGCCTGCGTGATTATACGATTATAAGAGGCCCTTCACCAGCCCTGATGTTGCTCGGGTCTAATTACAAATACAACTAGGATTCAACTGTTCAGTTGAGTTGTTGGAAATCACATGTAACCCAGTGGGTTACAACTTTGAGTTGTGTTTGTTAGAAAATATAATTTATACATTAAAAAAAGCCTTGTGACAGATTAAGATGTAATATTTTCCACCTATTTCTACATTTTATTTAGATGATTATACTTCCGTCACATGCAGAAAACATAATGCCCTTTACAGTGGCAAATCGGGTCACACAGGTTGAACCCACTCTCATTGTGACACAGGGCTCAGAGTTTATAACACGATCTTGGCGGCTCATCCCAAATGTCATGTTTATCTGATCCCTATTAAAGCCCCTTTGACAATGGAGCAGATGGGGTAGCCTTTTGTTCTGGCGGTATACAGACGCACACAGCGTCTACTCAGTGTGTGTGCGTGCGTGTGCATGTGTGTGGTTTTGCGTGTGTGTCTCAGCGGGCCATGTAACAGTGCAGGCTGAGGTTGTGATTGTGTGTAGCAGAGCAGAGTGATTGTGCTCTACAGGGAAGCCAGCCTCCTCACACCACGCCAGACGGACAACACTCACTCGAACCAACTAACAGACACATTTTAAAGAAAATTAAATAGATACATAGGGAGAAAGTCAGGTTAGAGAGAAACTCGGATTGAATTTGGCATTGTGTGCTTGTGTACACACATTTTAAGTCTTTAACCTAAAAACAAACATATGAAGTAATTTGTACATATCTTTTAAGTTGTATTTAGACATATCTTTAAGACCAATTTTGTATTTGTGACCAAGCAGAAGTCAGTTAGCTGGCATGGGCTTCTTGCAAGCTGTTGTTAAAGGAGACACATGGCATTTTTCTGGCATTTTGTGATTATCTTTTTACACACATACAACATTATTCAATACTTTAAACACGGCAAGAGGCAATATACCTAAATCAACGTGAAAATGGAAACGAGTCATCCATTTCTGGTACAAAGCCCGCGGAATGGACCCAGCTCTGCCCCTCAGCAAACGTCACTCACCAAAACACAGCGTCAAGGTGAAGATGTCTCACAATCCAAGCCATCAAAAAACTGTCATACAACCAGTCGCCGTGAATGTAAAACATGAAGAAAGCATATGATGGTAAATAAAGCATGCGCTGCTCTGCAATATTTCCAAATTGAATCGGTTCTCCTATGGCAGGAACTAAACATTCATTTACAGAAGACAAAAAAATCCACATATTGACACATAACAACAACGTTACAAGTTACTGTCACAGAGCTCAACTACATGGACAGACACATGTGAGCTAACAAGTCCAAGATAAATTGATAATCTGCCTCTCAGCGCAAGATTTATTGATTTATTTTCAATAAAGGTGGAGTGATTCCCACAGTTCCTGACCTCAGCTGGCAGTGAGTTCCATGACTGACAATAGTTTCACAAGTTTTACTCTTAAAACATTGCTTGATACTCATATGTAATCAAGACTTTTCATGAGTGAATGAATGAATGAATGAATGAAAGCTTATTTCAGTCACAAACATGCAATAAATTATAGACAGCATATTCTTTGCAAAAAGTAGGTTAACCGAAAAGGTATAAGTTGAGACTTATTATGCATACCCTAGTTGCAGCACAGCATCTACCCATCAAAAATGAAACTATTCTACTTAAGTTCGAGCAGCATGACTTGATCTAGCAATAAAGCAAAAGAGCCAAAGTGATACTGCTCAGTGCTTGCCTTGCCCTCAAGCAATTTTGCCTTACTCTTCTGTCTAATTACAGCCTCTTGTGCAGTCAAATCAACGTAATTTTCACAAATCGACCCAAGAGTATTGTAAAATCTTATGCTAGTGGATCTTTCGGACCATAATCTGATTTTGGTGGCCAGGAAGCTGTCTAAAGAGAGGTTCCGTTTGTCTGGAAGAGGGAGTGAAGTCGAAAGAATACCCCAAAATAAGGCGGAATTTTTTAAAAATGAAGTGCAGCAGATTGACTGGGATTGGGAACTATTGGGAAATTGTGAAATGGACAGTGACATTTTTATAACAATACTGGAGCGAACAATGAAAAACATTAGCTCTAAAATCAGAAACAAGCGCAATAAAAATGTATGAATGTATACCTTGGATGAACTCTGACATTGTAAAACTAATGAAGGAAAGGGATCTTGTGTTAAAAAATGCCTTAAAAAGTAATTTAGTTTAATTGAGAATGCAAAAGGGAACTCTAAAATTATCTGGAATTACCTGAGAAAACTTGTAGGACATGATGTAAAAAGCAGGAAACTCTTGTAAATTGAGATAATGTCCAGTCATTTTCTTCAAGTGTCATTAAAATCTCTCACCAAACTTCAGAGCCAGCTTTCAGAATAGACAGTCTCTCAAATCATCCAGAACGAAAGATGTATTCGGTGTAGATACATTTACACTGAAAGAACTTAGCACTACATTAGTCTCTCCAATAACCAAAATCCTAAATCAGTCCATTTCAGAAGCGTTTTATCCTCAGGTTTGGAAATCAGCTGCTGTCATCCCAATCCTTAAGAATGGAGATAGTTTATCAGTCTGCAATCAGCATCGTACCTACAGTGTCTAAGGTGGCAGAGAAACCTGTTGCACAACAAATAATCATACATCTGAACACCACTCCATTCACACTTCGGGCGAACCATTCCACAGAGACAGCTAATTGCTTTTTTATTGAGAATATAAAACAACAATTGGACAAAGGTGGTGTGGTTGGGGCAGTTTTTCTTGATTTAAATAAAGCTTTCGACACTGTCAACCATCGAACACTCCTCACAAAACTGATCAATTTCAATTTCTCTTCAGATGCAATAAAATGGATTGAATCCTATTTGACAAATCATGGACTACAACTCTCCTCCACTCCCATTAAAAACAGGTGTTCCGCAAGGTTCCAATCGGGGTCCATTGCTATTCTCCCTCTACATGAAGGACCTTCCCTCAGTCTGTTCTAGTGTTTCCATTCAGATGTATGCTGACGACACAGTCATTTTAGCCTGGCTAACGCCAGACTAAAATCACAAGTAATATTAGTCTGGGGACCACCAATTAATTTTCTCGTAGGAGAGGTGCGGTTTAGGGTTGTCCATAGCCGTTTATTGGGCGCTATGTCTATCATGGGTCTGCATGTAGCCATAGCCAATCGTATCAGATGACGTATGATGTACCCACTGTAAACTTTCGAGCTAAACTATTTAAAACACGGTCTGAAGCTTGATTGAAAGATGGCGTCGCGTCTGCTGCTGTCATGTTGGATCTGTAAATATATATATATATATTTTTTCCTCCGTAAACAAAGTACAGTATTCGCACTATTCGACATACAAGTATGTCGAATAGTGCGTCATCGTCTTGCCATCCCTCCTTGTTCTGTGATTGGTCCCCAAATCCATGTGAAGATTTCGGCCATGGTCCCCAGGCTGCTGTGCATTTCGAAAGGATTCGAGCGCACACAGCGCTACAGTTAGCCAGGCTACAGTCATTTATGTACATGGCAAGAATTCATCACAAGTGGCAGAAAAACTCACACAGTCATTGGCTCATGTTGCAGAATGGTTAAATCGGTCATGTTTAAAACTCAACGTCAGTAAAACAGTTTCAATGTTCTTATCCAAGTCCAATATTGCAGATCAATTGGCAGATGTTTTTATTGCAGGGGAAAAGTTGCAAGCTGTGTCAGAGTACAAATATCTGGGTATCACAATAGACTCAAATCTCACATTCAAAATACAAGTAAATAAGGTCTATAAGCAAGTCAAATTCAATCTCTCAAATTTCTGGTTCATCAGATCGCAACTATCTCTGCAGGCAGCGGAAATGTTTATGCACTCAATGGTCCTATCTCACATTACTTAATGTTTAACAACTTGGTCACAGGAAAATAAAACGACACTAAAACCAATAGAATCACTGTACAAACAGACAATAAAAGTGCTGGACAAAAAAACAAAACTTACGGTATCATCACTGCAATATTCTTCAAAAGCACACACTCTTAAACTGGGAGAATCTCATCAAGTATTCAAACCTTTGTTTAATATACAAAATAATCTATAATCAGTCATCTCCTCCGCTCAGTCAATTTGTTAACAGTAGAAACACCACTCGCTCTCAGCGGGTAACCAGAGGGGCAGCGCGTGGGGTCTGCCTGGTTCCTCTGAGACGAAGTACCTTCAGTCAGAGCTTCCAGGGCTTCCTTCTCAGTAACAGCAGCTAGAGACTGGAACACCATCCCAGCAAACCTAAGAGATCTGTCAACCTACATACTGTTCAAAAAACATCTGAAAAACTGGTTATTAACACGACAGATATGTAACCATTAGTGTAGGTCTCTGCCCTGTCTGAGCCCGCAGCCACTCCTGTCCATCTGTATATGTTTGTGATTGTGTTTAAAATGTTCTTATAGTATGTGAACTGTGATATAACTGTGCAACGTTTGTGCTCTTGCTGTGCCCTATTTTATGTTTTACTGCATTTTATAACTGGAAACATGTTTTTAGGGAGACTATGTACACCTGTCCAGGGACAACAGATGAAAAAAAGCCCCCTTGGCTAATTCTGGTGCATTTACAGAAATGCTCAATAATGTGCAATGTCCCTGTCAAATAAACTAATAAAATATAATACATAAAATAATCAGGTAACTGTTATTGAAATGAACAGTTTAAATACATCTTTCTCCTTCTGTCACAAAAAGAACAACCAAGTAGAGCAGCAGTTGAGTGACAAACAGTTGGCATTAACATGTATGTATGCCTGAATGTATGTATGTGGAGTGGCTCCTGCTGGGTAATCTCTGCTCCAGAGCTGATTTTGTAGCAACATCTCTGCACACTCCTCATCACTGTCACTGGCTGTTGACATGTGTTTCACTTCATACTTGTGTTGAAATGACTGCATATCCTCATTTGTCACCAGCTTCATGTCCTGGTGTTGAGCTGCTGTGCCTATAAGTGCTCAATTGTTCGCTCACAGTCCCACTGAAGAAGCGAGCCACCAGTCCAGCCGCGGTAGCCCACTCGGCATGCACCTGGCATCCCATCACACCACCATTATTATTTGCTAATACATATTTATGCAGCACAAATTTGCCATTTGTTTGTGCATAAAATTATCAATGGAGCAGGGGGTTTAGCCAGAGAAAACGTTGACCTGTATTTAGCGCGGTAAATAGAGTTGATGTGTGTGCGGTTTGTGTAGTAGTAAGTATTATGTTGAACTAAGAGGTGATTGGCAAAGCAAGTACCCGTCAAAAGTTTGGAAATTCTTTTTTTATATACAGTGAGAACCAGATGTTTACACTTCATAAAAAGCATTTTTTTCTCACTGTCAAGCATGATTTTTCTAACCTCTTTGTCAATTTCCAAAAGAATGAGAGATAGAATTTTCTATACCATTTTTTTATTACTTTTTACAAAACCAAAAGTTTACATACATTTCATTAATATTTGGCAGAATTGCCTTTAAACTGTATATTATGGGTCAAACATTTTGGATATCCTTCCACAAGCTTCTCACAATAGTTGGCAGGAGTTTTGGTCCATTCCTCCAAACAGAACTGGTGTAACTGAGCCAAATTTGTAGGACACTTTGCGTCCACATGCCGTTTCAGCTCTGCCCATACATTTTGACTTGCCACTTTGTATTGGCCATATGCTTTGGGAATTGTGTGTTTGGAAGACCCATCTGCGCCGAAGCTTTAACTTCCTGGCGGATGTCTTGAGATGTTGCTCCAATATTTCCACAGTGTTCTTTCTTCATGATGTCATCTATTTTGTTAAGTGCACCAGTCTCTCCCGCAGCAAAACAACCCCACAGCATGATGCTGCCACCCCCGTATTTCACAGTTGGGATGGTGTTCTCAGGCTTGCAAGATTCTCCCTTTTTCCTCCAAACGTGATGATAGTTATTAAGGCCAACATTTTTCAAATGTTTCCCGTCAGACCACAGGATATGTCTCCTTTATTTAAAATGATTTTATTTGCAAACACCAAGCTGGCTTTTTTCTGTTTCTTTTGGAGTAAGGGCTTCTTCCTGGCAGAGTACCCTCTCAGCCCATGTCGGTACAGTACTTGTTTCACTCTGGATAATGACAAAATAATGATAAAACTCTTACCAAGTTCAGCATCTTCACCAGGTCTTTTGCATTTGTTCTTGGGTTGATATTTACATTTCAGACCACAGCACACTGGCTGTCATTTATCAACATTGCGTAAGAAAATGGTGTATGCGTAGGTGTACTTGCGATATACGCCAGAGGGCGCGTGACATTTATGAACCTGTGCTTTCCACTCAGATCTTATCGTAGGCAAGAGCATCTAATGGTAAATGCCACGGAGAAATCCTAGCGTCATTTGAATGAAACGCCCCAAAAAATTCATGTATGAGGAGGCCTCACCCACGGATTTTACGGCACGCACGAAACACGGCAAAAAAAGAAAATTTCTCCAACCAGGAGATGATGAATAGTTGTTTTTAACACAAATATCTTTGCGCATGAGGAAGAAAATATGTCAGTAACCCACATAGGGCTGGGCGATATGGACCAAAAGTCATATCCCGATATATTTATGTTGAATATCGATATACGATATATATCCCGATATTTTTTCCACACAGTGAGAGCTGTGAAATGAAATGTTAAGTCAAAGTCACTGCCAAATAGGAGTGTTTTAATATTTAATATTGCGATTTTTATTGTATTTATTTTTCTTCTACCCCATTTGCTGTTAATAACTTTATGTTGCGTATAACTAAACTAAAGCCTAAACTGAGACAATGAAATATGACTTATTAAAGTATTACTTACTTTTTAGTCCTTAATAATCATGAAATATAATAAATAAATAAATAGCCCAAATAATTTCTTGATATTTGCTCTTGATTTAACTGTGTTTTAGTCAGTGGTTTTGAGATAAGTTCTTATCGTTATCCAAAGCATTCCCAAACATAAGCTCCTAAACTGAGCCACAAACGACTCTTTACTCTTTACAAGCAGCACAGGCTCAGCATCTCTGCTCATCATCAGAGCGGGTATCTGCGAGGGACTGGAGTGATTAGCGTTGCGGCTAACGCAATGCTAACGGGGAAAAAGCAATAGTCCTTGGCGGTGGCAGCATTACAAACGCTGATATTTTCACAGTACATCCACGATCTACCGCAAACCTTAACTAGACTGAGAAGTAAACAAAAGCACATGGCGCAGCGCACGTCGCCACCATATCTCGCCGCTACATTCACTTCTGTCCAAACCATCTCCAAATGATTGAGCCGCTGGTTTTTGTTTTAACAACCAAGGGGCTCTCCTCCGCGCGCTTCACAGACATTGTTGCTTTCTTCATGTTTGTTGAAGAGTGCCGGCGGAGTGTCTGTTCCTGTTCCTGCCCCATCTCCCCCCTCTCCCTCTATGCATGCAAAGACGAGGGGCGGGGCCGGGGCGCTGGGAGCAGTGCAGAGCTCCGCTCAGCGGGTTGCCTGAAGCAAGTATCAGCGCAAATTTGGACTATACCGATATATACGATATGGTCTGATTCCATATCTCTTTTTAAAATATATCGATATATCTTAAATATCGATATATCGCCCAGCCCTAAACCCACATTAACCTTTTAGCTGAAATCGGTGCATGATGTACACCACCTCCTGACTTGGTGTAGGATTTGATAAATCCCAAAACAGGCGGGGATTTTTCGTACAGTCCCCACATACACTCTGATTTCACCGTACGCATGTTTGATAAATGAGGGCCACTGTACCTGGCACCTTTAAGTGTCTTGAAATTGCACCCAAGGATGAACCAGACTTGTGCTTCCAAAAACATGACATCATCATCTGGGCTTTCCCAGTTGTTTAAAGGTATTGTAATCTTAGTGTATGTAAACATCTGACTTTGTAAAAAGTTATTAAAAATGGTGTAGAAAATTCCATTTCTAATTCTTCTGGAATTTGACAAATAGAAATAGATATATATTTTTAAAATTCTAATTGACCGTAGAAAAATAAAAGTTAATTCTGGTTGCATATCAGACAGTGAGAAAAAAATGCAAATGTGTCTTTTTATGAAGTGTATGTAAACATATAGTTCTATTACTGCTTTGCATACTTTTGACATTTACTCAACGAGCTTCGCAATGTAGTTACCAGAAATGGTGTTCACTTCACAGGACTGTTGAAAACCATTTAGGGACTACCTTATGAAGCTCAATGAGAAAATGCCAAGAATAAAGGGTGGCAGTGTCACAGGTTTGAGGTTATTGAGATATTGACTACAGAAGAAGAGGGAGCAGCAACGTGCACAGACATTTTGAGGGGCAGGTGTTCAACCATGAAAAAAGCCCCCCCACACACACACACCCCGTCAGCGCTCAGTCACGCAAATGTTGTTAGCATTTAGCCTCCACCAGCATAGGTATAGTGCCAAACTGGGGTGAAGTCAGAAGCTACCAAGCTGCTCTAAGTTTTCCCTATTTAAATACAATTATGTGAGCCTTTACACGTTCCAAGTTTAGTTGCACAAAATTAAACATGTAGATTTTCTAAGCGAATAAAAAGGGGCGGAGGTGTAAGTGTCCTTCACGTTAGCATAGAGTAAGTCCAGCGTCTTATTGTTCCTTTTGTGACACTTTACATACTGTGTAAAGGACGGAGAAATTAATGGTCACATGTGTGTTGCTGTGGGGATTCCCCGACGCAGATTGCAAAAGTGCCGAAAACAGTAGGAATCCGAATAAAAGTGACAAAAGTAGGCTTCCCATATACACAATTATACAATGTCTTGGCTTCTTTAAAATAAATTTAGAAACATATCTAAAAATAATAGAAACACGCATAAGTTGGAAGAGAGAGTTGGAAGTAACCAGCTGCTGAACGATCAGTGCTAGGGATTGGCTAACACCGTCATATGGCCGGGTAATTGTGGCAACAAGATTGGATAAAACAAAAGGTTTAACAAACAAAGCTAACAAATAGCTAAAACCTTTAAAAAAAATCAAATCCAAACTTGCATGAATTAACATAAAGAGCAGCATTAACCAATGTCATCATCAAATATTGAAGACAAGGCCATTGTTTTTCTAATACGAAATACAAAAGACATGTTTATGCCAGATTCATCTTCTAATGAAGCTTTCAACAAAAGGTGAAAATGGGCATGTCCTTCTGATGAAAACAGCCTGCTTCTGTCTTTGGATTCATTTAGCTTCCATTGTTTCCACAGCAGTCTCTTATTGTCTTTTCCTCAGTTTCTGCAGTAATATTGCAATTGGTTAACTATAAGTTTTTATTAAATGTTACAAAGACCTTTGATCAGATTATGGTAACAATAAAGTATGTTGTTTCAGGAATAACATCAGTTAGGTCCACTTCTGTTCTGTACCATTTCAGTTCAATTTGTTAGCATACTGACAAATTATTTTTATTATCGTGTTGTTGGAGCATAGTATTTACACAGAGATGCATGCATGAACAACTAATTGCGTGAAACCGCTGCGATATTCACAGTGTTCATGCTCTGATCACACTTGGCCTTATTCATAAATGTTCATGTATCAAGTATCACTTCAAGACGTTTCTGGAGAATTGTAGGTCTGATTCACAAAGCCTTATTAAACCAAATATTTTCTTAATAGAGAGATTTGGCTGTACTGCCCCCTCTTTCCACCATGAGTAAACCTGTAGGTGACAAAACCTTCATGGGAAATTGTATTGATTCCAATTTTTGGGGGGAATATCAGAATGTTCAGGTTATTAAAAATATAAATCAGATTTAATTTAATAATTTCTATTTTTCTAAATTGTATATTATTATTATTATTATTATTTTTCTAAGTACTTGGATGGGAGATTTTTGGGAACACCAGGAAGCCTGCGTGAATGTGGTGCGCATGCGTTAGAGTTTCCGTTTCCAGCTCAGACGTGCTCTTACACAAACGTGGTTTTAGCTGATTTTTACAAAACGTTTTCTTAAGCCTCGGGGTTCCCATTCGTTATTAACATCGCTTTCACCTGGATCTATACTTTCACAACTTTTAAACACATTCTAGCCTCAGCGCGGACTTGTGCTAACCGGCAGCGCGGACGTGTGCTAACCGGCGGCTAGCTAATGGCTACACGACTCACCTCCACACCCAGTTGCGGGGACTATGCTGGTCTTAGCCAAAGATTTGCTGATCCGGAGCAAAGGACTTCCATGCTGTTCAAAATCCAGGAGGAAAAGGACTCCGAGATAATCGTGGGTAAAACTCAAACCAGTCCCACAAGTGCGCAGCTCGCTGACACGGAGCATTCTTCCGGAAACGTCTCATCACACTCCAATGCTACCTGTCCACGTCATCAGGCCGATGTTGTCCCTCGCAGCGAAAACTACTGGCTCCAAATCGGCGCTAAGCTCAAAGGTCCGACTAGTTTGACTCCACGGAGGAAGTCAGAAAAATGGATAGTTGTGCCAGCTAGCAAAGCTCCCCGTAAGCGTGGCTCCCGTCACGCCGATAGCATAACGCTGGCAAATAGATTCAACATCCTGGACAACGAGAGTTTTCCCCCTCTGCCCAGTCTTACTCAATCCGGGACGCCCCCTCCAGGACTCTCGGCCTCCAGCGAGCCCACAGCTTCGGTCAAACACAGCGGTAGTGTGCACTACACCCCAGCTCCTGGATACAAGAATAGATCAATACCTCCTATTGGCAAACTGCATGAGAGTTAGTTTCCGGAATTTGGCTGCCTGCAAAGACCCCATTTCTGCCGAGTTTTTAAATGTTCTTAATTATATGGATTTCACCCAACACGTCACGCAGCCAACTCATGAGAAGGGGCACAGTCTGGACCTGGTCATCACGTATGGCCGGTCCACTACTGTGTCCTCTGTTATCGACCTGGCCGTCTCTGACCATTACTGTGTGTTTTTTAATGTCACCCGTTTTATCCAGCGAGAATCCTCTGAAAAAACTGTGAGGAAATGTAATCTCACCCCTGAAGTGGCTGCAAAATTAATTCCTCCTGTGATTTTATCTGCTAACTGCGATTTTATTGTCGACAATTTTTACAATAAACTACTCATCGCCCTCGATGCAGTTGCACCATTCAAACTTAAAAAGATTAATCCCAAACCCCTTCCCCCCTGGAGAAACGAGCAACTCAAGAGAAATTGCAAGGAGGCCGAGAGGAGATGGAGGAAATTCAAAATAACAATAAATGATCAAATATTCCATGCTCAACAAAAGACCTACAATACCGCAATAAGAAATGGAAGAAATACATTATTTTCCACAATAAATCACCAACCACAAAAATAATCCAAAAGTCCTTTTCTCAACAATACAAAATGTTTTAAATCCTGATTTTAACAGACCTCCTTTAAACCCCACAGACGCTCTGTGAGGCGTTTGCAGACCACTTCAGGGGAAAGATGGACACTATCCGATGTAATATTTTATCTAACCAAAGTAACACGGCTTTAAATACATCTGGTTGTCTACTTTTTCCAAAAGAAACACTGCACAGTTTTTTCCGGGTTAATGCTGAGATGCTTGATAAAGTTTTCTCTTCAGTAAGGCCACATGTCTTTTAGACCCGATCTCAACCCCGTTTTTTAAAACATTGTATGAATCCTTTAAAGATGAACTTTTACACATGATGAATTGCTCTCTTCAGACGTGGGTCTTCCCTGCTGCCTTTAAGGGGGCGGTGGTGAGGCCCCTGCTGAAGAAGAGCAATTTGGACTGTAATAATTTTAACAACTTTAGACCAGTATCCAAATTACCATTTTTAAGCAATATCTTAGAAAAACTTGTCTTTATCCAACTTAATGATTAATGATTACTGCGCATAACGTCCTTGAGAAAGTCCACTCTGGCTTTAGGGTAAACCACAGCACAGAGACGGCCCTTTTAAAGATCTTAAATGATAAATTAAATTATGACTCACAGAAGGTCACAGTGTTGGTTCTACTGGATCTGAACGCCACTTTTGATACAGTCGACCATATTATTATTCTTTTAACTCGTTTAAAACACATTGGCCTCTCTGGTGCTGTCCACACATGGTTTACATCCTATCTCAAAGACAGAACATTCATGGTAAGTGTGGATACCTGCTCCTCTAAGATCCATAACATTACATGTGGTGTGCCCCAGGGTTCGATTTTAGGCCCAGTGCTTTTTAACCTATATATGCTCCCTCTTGGTGATGTCATCAGGAGACATGGAGTCAACTTTCATAGTTACGCTGATGATACACAGTTGTACATCTCCATGTCACCTGATGACACCAGGCCAATGGATGCACTTTTTAACTGCATTTTAGATATTAAATCCTGGATGGCAGAAAACTTTCTCCAACTTAACCAGGACAAAACAAAAGTTTTAGTCATCGGTCCTGAGGCCCAGAGAGAGAAACTTTTACCCAAACTAAGTAAGTAAGTGCTTTATTGTCATTGTACAAGCGTACAACGAAATAGTGTAACTACAGTCATTGTCTTTTAATCCTTCCTCACAGGTGAAGAACCTGGGTGTGATTTTTGACTCTGAGCTGACTTATTATTAGACTTAGTATTTCAGGTTTACAACTTTTACAAAATTCAGCAGCTCGTGTCCTGACGAAGACCAGGAGGCGGGACCACATTACACCGGTTTTAGAGTCGCTGCATTGGCTCCCCGTGTGTTTCAGGATCGATTTTAAAGTTATTTTAATGGTTTTTAAATATCTTAATGGTCTTGGTCCTTCTTATCTTTCAGAACTGCTTTTACCATATGAACCTTCACGGTCCCTTCGCCCCTCCGGCAGGGGTCTCCTAGTTATTCCTAAAGTCAACAGAAAGACTGAAGAGCTCAGGACCGCAGAGAACGTTCATGTTTTTAAGAGCAGGCTCAAGACCCACCTTTTTAGCTTAGCTTTTAACTGACATTTTATTTATTTAGTCCTGATATATTTTGTGTGTGTGTGTGCGCGTGCACATGCACTTGTTTGTCTGTTTGTTATCTGTAAAGCACGTTGTGATACCTTTCGGTATGAAAAGCGCTTTATAAATAAAGTTTGATTTGATTTGATTTGGTGTGTGAGTGGTTGGTGGTGGACAGATTGGCAGCCTCGCTTCTGTCAGTTTACCCCAGGGCAACTGTTGCTAGTAGCTTACCAACCCTTAAGTATGGTGCGGGTGAATCTTGCGTATAGGGCTGTGTCTGGTTTCCCAATTGTGCTAAAAATAGCTTGACAGACGGCAAATGCGTGCTTATATCTCATTATATTCAAACAAACACTCTGTCCGACTCCATTGATTTCCACTTTGCTCGCTAATGTCAACATTTTTGTGTCATTTTCACCCAAACCACAGAAAAAAACTGACAACAAAGCACTGCAGCTATGTATTGTATCAGAGTGATTCAAGATACTCTGATAAGGACTAAATGAAAGGAGTTTCTTCCCATTTGTGAAACCAAAGTGCGACATCTTGACATGAGCGCCTCTTGTCCATTTAGGCTAATATCACATTCACCCGCTGTAGAGCTGTATCGCATTGCTCGTGCAGGCAATTGCCTGATCAGCAGTGTTGCCACAGATTACTTGAAAAAGTAATCCAACTACTGTTTACTTCTTTCAAAAGTAACTTAGTTACTGTACTGATTACTTGGTTTTGAAAGTAACTAAGTTAGATTACTCATTACTTTATTATAGCGAGTTTAGTGTGGTATTTATAGTATTTTATTTACTCACAAAATCTACGGTAGTTTGGGTATCTGACCACCAGAGGCACTATACATTACTGCAATTGTTCACCTTGTTCATGTTTGTGCCTTGGTGCTCATGCTGAAAACGTGACTTGTCACATAGGTTACGTGACTCCTCGCGATGCAAGTAGAAAGCTAATATATATTTTTTACAATGGAAAATGACACAATATTAACACACTGGGACCTGGAAAAGTAACTTTAATCTGATTACTGGTTAGGAAATAGTAATGCGTTGTTACTGAAAAAAGTAGTCAGATTAAAGAAGCACGCTACTAAATAGCATGATATTTTAATCCAGCCAGCCAGACGCTTCTCCTTTCTGTTCAAGAACCATCTGGACAGCTGTTCACAGCCAATCATTTCCTGATTTTACCACTATCGGTCCACTCACGAGCCAAGATGCGGGAGTTCATCGCACCAAGAGACGGAAGTGGTCAGCACACTGACTGATACAGCGTTTTTTTTCTGCTCTTTCATCTGTTTAAAAAAATAAACACAGTTGTATGGCACACATGCCATCCCTTCCTTGTTAAATGTTTACTAAAAAGGCTTCCTGCAGCTTGTTCCGGGATTATATCTGGTGTTTCTTTAATTCGTTGATGCTGTCTCTCAATATCCACCAGGATATCGCTGAGATCACTCTCGCTCTAAGGCTGCATAGCTTTGAAAATGTATCTTTGAAAAAGCATGTAGTATGGCTGGCCAGGCAAAAATATTTGCACATGTGCACCTTCACATTGACAATACACAGAAATCACCTGCGCGAGAAGTGTTTGGTCTGAATACCTTTAGTCCCACCAAACCAGACACTGTATGGACTAAGTCAGGTTGATTTGCCAGCCTAGATCATAATGTTTCCATCCATCTACCTCAAGGCTGCTGTTGCTGAATAAAATATGAACAAGCTCAGTGCAGTCTAATTATATTTTTTTTGCTTATCAGAAGTGGGCCACTGGGAGGTGGGAGAGAAAAAAATTAAATAGTGTGTGGTGACAGAACATATGGACAGTGGGGAGACTGGGATTGTTTGTTTGTATGAAGCGGGACGATGGACAGCTGAGACAAAGGAGGCATATGGAGCCTCTCTTCTTACAGAATAAAAAAATACTCGTGCTGCCTAAAGGTTTGTCTGGAGAGCCCAGTGATGTTTTTAGAATAAGAAAATCTAATTACAATCAATTTAAATGCTTTGACATTATCAACTATAACCAAACCACTGCAATGTGAGCAAAAATGCACTGGGAGAGTAAAAATAAATACATTTGCACCCAGCAGGCCAGAAAGTATTTACAGTTGAAAGCCATAAGGAATTCAAAAGCTTGGAAACACATTGAGGGGAGTCAGGTCAGTGCAGATCGGACATATGACTCCTGCCATAGAGACCATGCACAGAGGGAAAAAATAAAAGAGAGGCATCCATATGCCATCTGGACACTGCTGGACAGGGTAGAGGTGTGTGTGTGTGTGTGTGTGTGTGTGTGTGTGTGTGTGTGTGTGTGTGTGTGTGTGTGTGTGTGTGTGTGTTTGTGTGTGTGTGTGTGTGTGTGTGTGTGTCCAAGAGAACTGGGCAAATGTATCCTAGAAACAATGCCAGGCCAGCTGAGCACGTCGATCGTCCATACAGTCTGCTGGGGCACGCACAATGGAAATGTTATTGCATACTCTACTGTGCAAGAGTTCAAAGGACATATGTCATGCAAAATCTACTTTAAAAAAAAAAAATATTTCATGTTATAACATTGTTCCCTCGTTAGAAACATGGCAAGAGTTTGGTGAGACTCTAGTTGAGAGAAGACTTGTTTATTATAGCAACTCTCACTTTTTATTGCTGCTATACTTCTGTGTTAGTGTTTCCCTGTGAGCCCCACAGCTCCTATGCTGCCTGTGTCAGCTCCGCCCGTGTACCTTCTCTGTCTGTGAAGCTGCATCTCACACTCAATTGTGGAGAGGAGACACGGGCTCCAGACAACACTAACGCCAAAACCTTTACCAGGATTCCTTACCTTTTCAGAATCAGAATCAGAATAGGTTTTATTGCCATTGTTATGAACAGGTTCACAACTAGGAAGTTTACTCAGCACGTTTGCGCAGATGCGCCAAACGTACCAGGGCGGCCGGTAAATGGCGCCCGTTTTGATTGCTTTTTTTAACAGAATGTTAGAGGAAATACAGTAATGTGTGGAAAAAGTTCAACATTGCGACGTAACGCCGTACCGTGTGTGAACGCTATGTTACTTTTTGCTTCTAAAATGCATCCTAAATCAATGTGTTAAATTAAATATAAGGCTGATTGTTTCCAAACAAAAAGTGGCCCAAAATTTGATAAGAATATACACCTTTTATTGGGTTAGTTAGAATTTTTTTTTAAAGGTCCACAAAGCTGAGACAGAGGAAGGTACATTTTAAGAATTTATTTACAAGAGGCTGAAGAGGCTGGCTGGAAACAAATGGCACCAGGACGCAGCAGAGAGGTGCCCTAGTGCTGCAGACGGTAAAGCCCCGTTTCCACTGACAGGCCTTACTCAGCCCAGTGCCTGGTCTACCCAGTCCGGGGAGCGGCCCACAGCACAGGCCAGAGCCAACGTGGGCTGACCAGGCGCACGTTTTGTGACTGGTGACTGACCTCTGGCCGTGGCGCTGAAACAATACAAACGTGACATGTACAGACTGAATAGAAGCGTGCTATATGGAACTGCAGCCATTCAACCACATCTCCGTAAAACAAATGAGGCCGCTCTCCCAGGATGCCCTCTGATGACGGGTCTGCGCAGCCAGCTCCTCGGGCCTTGTTAGTGTAGCCTGGCATCCATGATACCCCTCTGTGTATTTACATGCGGGAAATCAGTCTGGAAATACCTTCCTTGTTGGCTGATCGGCCGAGCTCAAACAGAACCGTGCAATCAAATTTTTTTATTTGCAGTCACGTGTTGTTCGCGAGCTGCGTCACACACGGGACGCGGAAGTCCCCTCAATAACGATTCACAGGCGGCGCAGAGCTTTTTTCTAATCAGCGGTAAACAACCACAAACACACATCGGCGCTAGGTGAGTTTTCTCCGCCTCTTCAAGGTAAAATTAATTGCTAGATAAAAGTGTCAGAGGTCATCTAAACTATCAGAATGATTTAGATTTTTCTTATTTTTGAGGGGTCATTTTGTGAGCACTCATAGTCTCGGTCTTCATTTATCTGTATATGGGCCATTTTGAAACACACGCATTATAGTGATGCATATATTGAACATGACTGCAGTAAACATATGAGTAAACAAACATATAGAGAGTGATACACTTTCTTCATCATGCAACACATTTATCCAGAAGAGTGGTGCTTAAAACAGAGATCAGTGATCAGTGGATTTGAGTTCACATGGAGATAGTGGTGTTATGCTTCAAAGGACATTATATTGTCCAACATATGGCTTTTGCTCCTCTACTCTGTCCAGAAAACGGGGCCAAATGTGGCAGCCCCAAAATGAAGCCCGATTTGTATTTAATCCCGTTGTCTTCATGTGCGTTTAGTGGGATTGACTGTGCAATAACAGTCAACAGGTAGATCTAGGTCCAGTTAAACAATGTGACATGGTTTTAATTGTATGGTCTGTTCCAGTTTTATTGGATTAACATAAATGAAATCGGTCAAAAATAACAACACATCTCGGTTGTGGATGGTGCCGATATTAACCTATCAACACACACGACTTATATTGCGTGGTATCGGCTAATGAAGGCACCCTCCTCAATGGAGATGCGTTTTCTTTTTGACCGAAGGTACGAGTCTTTAAGAAACATTTTCTTTCTCTTTTGTATACTTTATTTTATGTGCTGTTAGGGCTATTAAAACAATAACAGGATCTCACTGGGTGCCTGGCTCCTACATGGAGGTTGGACTGCCAGGGTGCGTGCGTGTTTACAGGCAAGGCTCTGAGCTTTTTGTTTGAGTGTAAGAAACAATCTTTGCTGATCTCTCACAACAAGGATGTGTGGACAGACACACACCACCAGCCCATTCATCTCTTTGTAATAACTGTGCAATAACGTCTATGCAAAACCACGTGCAATAACCTCTGTATTAGTGTAACTTTATCCACCACTGAGACTGTACATGTACAGCAAGTTATTTAAGGCCTTTCCACGTTTTTTTGTTTTTTTTAAATCATTTTAGTCTAAATTTTTTTTTTTTTAAATTGGCTGTGTTGCCCTGTGACAATTGGTTTACCTGCATCTCTTTGGGGGAAACTCTATTAGTTGTCCAGTTATTTTTTTAGGAAGAGCAATCAGCCACAATTATGGTTTAGGTTGACTGACTAAGAGCGATGAAGGTAATGCTGCAAACATACATACATCACACAATACACACACTATTTCTCATGCATTGCTCAAGGACACTCCAGTAGTGCCAGGATAAACTCTGTATCAAAGCAGAAAAATCTGAAACCTTTGACAATGTGGCTGGAACAAAGCCATTGTTACTGTGGCAATCTACCCCCATGCGGTCAGCCATCATGCGCACAAGCTCACACTCATACACAATCGCAAACAGACACACACGGACACATGTAGGCTTTTATGGGAGCAGTGGGAGAACATCATCTGTCACCCAGGGCTCGAGCTGAGGGGCGACAGATTGTCCTCGTGGTGCACCTTCAGGTCTCGCTGTTCCAGACTCTCTCTCTCTCTCTCTCTCTGCACGCACATACACATTATATGAGTTCTTGAACATAAAAACTCTCAGCAACTTCAACAGATTTATTAAATTAGAATATGATAGAAAATTCCTTTCATTTATAAGCATGATGAAATAACCAAGTACATTGCTGTCCTAGACACAATGCATGGAACACAAGCAGAAAGAACATAATCCTACGTGTATTTATCAGGCAAATAAAAAGTACAAAGACTCACTAGCTGCATGACAGATGGATTGTCTTCAGTCCACAAACACTTTGTACTGTGTACCACTTCATGTCTTTGAACATGTTTGAATAATGTGACACAAGTGAAAGAGTTCAACAATAGAGATCTGAAAGCAGAATGGCAAGGAACAAATTACTGTGAAAAGTGAAACTTGTCAGTTTTATGTCCGATCAACAAACAAAAGCCCAATAATAACATTGGGCTTTTGTGATCCCCCTCATTGTCTGGGGATCACATCTTATTTCTATGGCATTTATAGTATGTATTTTATTTATAGTAACGCATAGTTTCAACCTTTCCCCGCAAAGCAAGACTGTAGCAGAAACTATGTGAATGTCTCTTTTTTTATTTGATTAATGATTGATGATTAAATGTTGGCTTGACTGTAGAGAAGGGGTGGGCAATTCCTTTTTACGAGGGGCCACATGAGAAACTGGAATTGAGTCAGAGGGCAGCACCAATGATAACTTGAACTTAATTCTGCTCAATTTCTCTGATTATAAATTACACAATTTATGGAATGGAAGCTTATTTGTATAGCGCTTTTCACATGACAGAAGTCACCCAAAGCGCTTCACATAATGTCAGAGATTTGTTCTTCATTCGGTGGTGGTAAGCTACGTATATATTTTGATATAATAGATACCGGTAAATGGTAAAACTACAATAATATGTAAATATTTAGCTATAACAAGTATAAACTAGGACTAAACCACATGTAAACCAAGAGTCAAGACAAAGACTAAACCAGGACCAGGTCTAAATCCAGACTAAACCACATTTAAACCTGTCCAAACCCAATAGCTACGGACTCATGGATGTAATCTGCTCTGTTGCACTGTGTGTTGTTTCCACACTTAGATCTGCTGCTATCACTTTATCACTTTACACACCTACACATGTTCTATGTCAAATTGTTGTCATCTTACCATTATTTTACTTTGTACTTTTTATTTTAATATTCTTTATGCATGCCCTTATAGCCGTATATTTTATAGTTTTATAGCTTATTTTTATCTAGATTCTGTGTTATATGTTTTATGTTGCACGTCTGCACCGAGGAAAATGCGTAGTTTGTGAACCTGTTCTCAAACAATGGCAATAAACGCAGTGAGGAGAGACCTGATAACCTGAGCAGCGGCGTCGGAAGCGTTTGGAAAGTGGGGGGGACACATTTAAAAAATGGAGGGATCGACTTCTTAACATTAAGAACTACAGTGGGACAAGGTCAGGACAATAACAGAGCAATGTTATTGCTTTAGCTGGACTACATCCAAATTGGGCGTTACTTCAAGAATACGTGAGAGACTCGATTAGCTCAGCAGCGCACCTCTTCGCAGCTGGGTGGACATATAGGGCGGATAACCAAACACTTGTGGAGCCGCTGTTCTGTCCAGCCCTGGCTTTATGACGCTTTGTGAAAAAACTCTGTGAATTAAGCTCTTATGAGACGGCGTGCTCGTGTTTGTATCCACATTTATTTAGCTTCAGCCACACCCGTTAACTCCTGCCATCGCAAAGAAACATCTCAACGCTTGAATCTTCACATTTTCCACAAACACAGATAAAATTGAGTCAAGGGGTAAAGAAAGCAAACATTTATCCGTCAAATGTCTAATTCAGATGTTATTTGGTTAAGTTAGAGCCCAGACAGTGAGGTTTAACGGGCGTATTGACACTCGTGCTACCCCGGTGCAGTTTCCCCAAACTCACGCTACATCAGTTTCATCACTCGCTTTAAAAACACGTCCAAAACTGATGTTCCTTACCTTAAAGTTACTGGTCAGGCCCTTTGTACCGATGAAGACCGGGAAACACGCTGTCCACCTGCCGAGGACCGCGAAAAGTCCTGCTCCTCCATGTGATAATCTGTGAGAAACTCAGAAGACACGATGCACGAGTCCTTGTGCTTCGGTTTGGTCAAATCTGTCAGTCCGTCCAACGATAATCCTCCAGTATTTTCAGCCGCTCTGAGGTGATGGTGGCGGAGCTGCATAAACACAGCTACGCAAAGAGGAGCGTATGCGCTACGGAGCGACGCGAGACTGGCGCGGATAATGCCAAAAAATATTCGTAAAAATGTATGGAAAATAAGGTCATATTTAATTGTTTCCTCGGGGAGCCTATTGAAAAGGTCCAGTCTAAACTAGTAAATGTAAAGTCAATGAAAATTCACGTTGTGAAAGTGGGGGGGACCAAACAACCGCTTTTCAAAAGTGGGGGGTACACGTCCCCCTCACAATGATTGGTTCCGACGCCCATGAACCTGAAAAAGAACAAAAAAGTGACTTATGCTGAAGTGGTTAAACAGAGAGAAGTGTGTGATGAACCCAAAGAGGAATGACAATTTCATTATGATTGACTTGAAAAGCTTTTCGGCGCTCATGGTTATGGTTTTCAATTGTGCAACAGAATTACGGAGTAAAACGGACTGTATGGACAAGGCCAAGAGGTTCATGAATATGGATGGAATCCCTGAGGAGAAGTAGATTAAAACTCTGAAGGAAGGGTGCCCAGAAGGGTCGGAATAACGGACATTGTTGGGTTGCAAGAGTGCAAGGGGACTGTTGCACCCCTTAGTTTTAGTTACTACACAAAGAGAAACACCAATCCAGTAGGTAGCGTCAAATGCAACATTCGAATTTCAGCCACCATTAAAACTCAAAAAGAAGCAGAGGAGCCTTGTGCAAGGCAAGGCATATGACTTTGTCATAGGAGGAACACACAAAGCTTTGATGAAAAAGGTTTTGAGGTCCAAGTCTAAATGAATCTTAGAAGTCAATTTGGAGTTTACTGAAATCTCTGTAGTTCTTGCAGTGAATCTCCTGTTGTTCCCTTTTTCCATTTATAGGCCACTGCATGAGGTCCTAGTTACGCGCCACAGGTCGGTAATTTACAATAATCCATTTACTGGTTTAGTTTGGTTAAAGGCTCATGTCATTATCTGATCAGGTAGAGAAGTCAATGGGGTTATGCTATCATTCCCAGGGTTTCATCAGGTCTACATTTCCAACATCACAGAAGCCCTCAATTCAACAAAAGTAAAGAGATATTTATTTTTAAAGGAACAGGAACAATGTAAAAATCATAATGTTTGAGGATGATAATCATGTGGTACTGTTTACTATATTGTGGAGACTGCTGAGGTAAGGCGAGACACTGCAGGTGAATAGGGATTTTTTTTTGAGATATCGATTTGAAACCTTTGCTGTAGATTACAGACATAAATTAATCAATGCTTAATATCTCAAAGTTTTATTTTACATCACTGTTCTGCTCCACACCACTGAACAATTGTGTCATCCTCTGTCATCTTACAGTCAGCCAAGCAAATCTATATTGAAACATCAATGCACACACAATAAGTGGGTGAAAAGTCAAGCTTCTTGATTATTGTCTTGACTGTTGGGATTCATTTGTTTGCTAATTATCCTAAAGCTCCTGAATTACCTGGACTGCATTACCACATACAGCTTTAGACGAACGGTTTTCCTTCACTCAAATCGGCCACCACCCTCCAGACACCACCATGACCTGATAATAGTTTGTCCAATCTCACTCCCTGTGTGTAAAATGAGAGGCACGTCAACGGTAAACAAAGCCCCACGCCAGGCCCTAATTAAATAGATGAGCGGTATTAACATAACCTGAAAGCCCTAGCCAATTGTAACCCCCACCACTTCCCTTTTATTCCCCTCCCGCCATTTTTTTTTATCCTCCCTTGTTGTGATCCGAGCAGTGAGCGCCAATTGTGGGTTGTGTAATTACCATTAGGACAGAAAGGCCTAGCATGTCTTTGATATGGTAATGCGGCTTCATGTACACCCCCCTACCATAACGGTACACACATCACACTCTTTCCAAATAATCAGAGCAATGAATATCAAGTAGGCCGACACCTGATAGTGACAGAAAGAGGAGGTCTGCGAGGAACAGGGCAGGACAGGGGTAGCAGCGTTTTGGTGAAAGTATAAGTGGTGAAATTACACTGAAAAAAGGAAGTGAAAAGGCAGGCAACAAAATTGTGACAAATGAGAGGACGAGGTGAAAGGGCAGAGCAGGTGGGGACATCTTCACTGTGAACACAATTATTACACAAGTGACCACATTGTTGTAACTCCAAACTGTGTAAAACTGAAAGGCTATTGGATTTCAGTGTCCCAGGTGATAGTCATGTAATGAGAGGAAGTGTGGCCAAAGCAGGTCCACACTGTGAAACAGGTGTGCAGAAATAGTATGCAGATAATTTTTCTCACACAAAATGGGAAAGAAAAGACACCTGAAAAGCCCCCTTAATCTTGCTGCCCCCTCTGATCAGACCAGTGGTTAGGGTTATGATTAGTGTTAGAAACGGCAAATGTGATGTAAGTTCTCAAAGGTCTTGGCTTTCAAATGAGGTATCACAGTGGCATATAGGCCATAAGCTCTCCAGTCAATATGCTTTCAGATTTGAATATTTGTAATTGCTAACCCCTTTTTTCATTTGACGACCATTTTGTTGTTGATGCAGCTCAAGACATGGATTTCTGCAGAAAATGTTCTTTCTAGCCACATTTTTAGAATATTTGTTCTCTCTCGTGTCTATTATATTGTTGATATGCATTTTTGCACCCTTCTGAGACACAAATGTACACATTCATATTTTTTGCATAAATCCCTTTGCCTACTTCCTATCATATACATTTAAAGGGTTAGGATGCCCTAAGCAAGATTGAACTCCCCCCCAATAAAAAGATAAAATAATAATAATAATAATAATATATATTTTTGTATTTTTTATTTTGAAGAAATTGAACAAAATGTAAAGAAAAAAATCATATTCACGGAAGCGTCCTGGTCTCACTTGCCTAGGTGTTATTTGTTGCTGGTTATTTTAAGATCATTTCATGTTTGTATTATATATGGATCACATTATTTCATGATATGAAATTATCACGTTATTTCGTGATACCAACTTATTATGAAATAATGTGATATTTATCAGGTTATCATACCATTACCAACCCAGGTAGCAGTCGTGTCTGAGCCAGTTCTGGCTTTCTTATGGCACAAAGTGGACACACGGTGTCTGCCCTACAACAATCACAACTGGTGCGGGCCACCGTGCATATTAACTAATTAATTTCAATTTATATTTCTGTGTGTTTCCCTAGTGCAGTGTTTCCCAAAGTGGGGGTCAAGACCCCTCGGGCGAGGCCTCGGGTGGGGATCCCCAGATGATTTCAGGATGGTAAACATTTTTTTGAATGTTTTTAATATATTTTTAAGTGTAACACACAATGCAGCATGTGAAATCCAAAACAGTTTAAACACATATTAACTTCATTTTAAAATGTATTTCTTCCCTAAAGTAGTATAAGAAACAATGCGTTATACAATGGAGGTCCCGAGTTATTTACGTGTACATTTTTGGGGTCCCAGCCAATAAAGTTTGGGAACCCCTGCTCTAGAGTTGCCTGGCCTGCCAAACAACATGCCTTTTCATAGCTATTTCAAAGACATATAGTCTGGGAGAAAGCATGGTCTCAACAATTTCCCGGTGGGCGTGGTTGACAGACGGCATCAACCAATTAGAGCAACGCTAGATATACGTTGCAGTAACAAGCGGCATAAAAAGCCTTTCCAAAAACGTCCTTTTTTACAAGGAACGCTTCGAACGCTGTTTCTTGCTCCGGTTTTAGGGATTTCATATTTTCTAAATGATTTAAAACAGACGAAAGAGCAGAAGAAAACAGTGTATCAGCCGCCATCTTTAATGTTTTGGAAGAGTGCGTGGTAGTGACAGGTGATGGCTTCCGTCTCTTGGTGCGTGATTGGACCGATGTGGGTAAAATCGTGAAATGATTGGCTGCGAGCAGCTGCCCAGAAGGTTTTGAACAGAAAGGAGTGTCTGGCAGGCCAGGCAAGCTCTAGAGCACATGCACAAAGACTTTTTTCTGAATTTTCTTGTCCCAAATAGCATTCTATAGTTTTTTTTACAATCCTTTTGAACACACTTTGGATTTGGAAAAGGATACAGTACCTGACTAAAAGCCGCGCAAGCTAATTTTGCAGCCTTGTGCACATACAGGCCGCACTGCAATACAAGCCACTGGTTTTCATAGTGCCGTGCATCCGCTCAGAGCGGCCCATGGCGCAGAAGAGTAGGAAGAAACGCCTCATCCCGGAGAAAGGCGCAGTTGCGGGCAAAGGGAGGGCGGCAGGGACGGCAGTGGTAAATGCGTAAAAAAGGCAGAAATGGCCAGTGTAGCCGACCTCAATGTGGAAGTGTAGAGGCCAAGCAAACCAGAACGCCTAAAGTGAGCCTTCATCATTTTAAAAGTTACTTATCTACCGTTCCTCAGCCAGCAGATTAGAAGTCCCGGCTCACTTTTGCGTTTACTGCTAGAGAGTCCCTCTAGTGCCTGTTGGCGGCTATATATTGGCCGCACCATCATGTTGGCCGCAGGGTTCAAAGAGTGGGAAAAAAGTAGCAGCGTATTGGCCGGAAATTACGGTACTTTTATTTTATTTTATCATGATCATTGTTAAATGTTATTATAATTATCTATTCATTAATAAAATCGGAACATGTGCATCATGAAACATGCACACAACAGTTGTTTTGGAGGAGGAACCTTTACACATGTTCACCGCGATGTGACACAGCTCACCTGAGGCGTAGAGGGACCAGGTCGTTTGAAAGTTTGAAATATAGTTTCCAACACAAAAAGACCGCAAGTCTCTATCACCTTCTGTTCCAAAGTTATGTTCGAAAAATGTTGTAGATGGAGGGAGCATGGGGTTAAAAAAATTAAAGAGCAATCCGGTGCCCCCTCCATCAGACAGCAACCTGGGTCGCCTAGGCCCTAGTTAAGTACATACAATTATTGAATGTTTGGCATTTTCAGAAAGACATCAAGTATTTTAAGAGATTTATGCAAAAACAAGTACAAACACTATTTAGTTTATTTTATTTTAATTGTTTATTTGAGCAGCAAACACTGCTCAAAAGGAGTAGGCCGAAGCAAGAGCTTAAAAGCGCCCACCCTCAAAATCAATATAATTAAAACCATAATTTCACAAGAACAACAAAAGAACAAAATAGCAACAAGGAAACAAAGGCCCAATCCCAATTCTCCCCCTTAGCCCTCCGTTTAGCCCTTTCCCTTCGTTTTGCGCGTTCACGAGAGACGAAGGGGTGTCCCAATTGTATTTTGCAGCGAGGGGTAGGGGTGAGGGAGAGGGCCACATAGCCCTTCAAGCGAGGGTTTTTCAGATGCACACTTCAGACGAAGGGGTAGGAGGAGTTTGACAAAACACGGAAATAAGCTGCGAAATGAATTCACGAACATCATCAATAAGCTCTCTTACAACATTTATAAAGTTTCAGAACGCGTCGTTCATGACTTTATTCGCTTTGTGCAACAATTAGAACAGTCCATTGCTTTATTTCTTTCCAAACTTTCGATACGTTGCTAATGTCATAACACACGGGGTTCATCGCTGCTGCACCTGCGGTCTGTCTCCCCGCGCCGCTGTGCTCTGAGCCCGGGTCCGAGGCTGTCTCTCTGCCCGCACCGCTGTGCTCTGAGCCCGGGTCCGAGGCTGTCTGTCTCCCCGCACCGCTGTGCTCTGAGCCCGGGTCCGAGGCTGACTGTCCCCGTTCTGAGCGCAGCCTCCGCTCAGGCCCGGGGCTCAGAGCGGAGGCTGCAGAAATTGATGACAATCTGTAGGGTTTGGGCTGAGTTTAGGTGCTTGTTTAGGTGTTACAAAACAGCATCAATCAAGTGATGAACTGGTTTTGTAGAAACATGCTATAGAGACAAGTAGGCTTGCTTTTTATTTACATAACCTGATTATATATTATATATATTATATATTTATTCTCAGCCTCTGTTGTTCTATTGTTTATACATTTTTTATAAAGTTATTATTTTTTATTTATTTTGCATGCATTTAACAATCCCTTAGACATCCATGGGTTTTCTATACACTTTCAATTTTTACAGTATTTTTTCACTGGGCATTTTTTTATCAAAGATTTTTTGAAATACTTGTACAAATTCATAATATGCCTTGTTAGTAACATTCTCTCTGTATATGAAACTCCATCCTTGCGTTAATAGCTCCTTTTTAAATGCATCCATAGTTGTCCCTGTTTTTACTCTTGGTAGTACAAAAACTGGAAGATGATCACTAATATCATTTATCAATAATCCGCTAACTGTAGTACTTTCTATTTCATTGGAAAAAAATATTATCAATCAAAGTAACACTATGGGATGTAATTCTACTCGGTTTGGTTATTAAAGGAAACAAAACTATGCTGAAAATGTTTGTTTGGGTTTAACAGATCAATGTTAAAATCATCCCCCACAAACAGAGTTTCTGATTTGAGTTTAAAACGTGCTCCTCCATCCAATTTGAAAAAAACATCAATATTAGACCCATGTATTCTATAAATACAGCTTACAATACATTTTTTCTTTTTACCCTTGCAATTTCAATTGTAAGACATTCAAGTATGTCGTCCACCACCCCAGTCATATTTCCAATCACTTTATAACCGTAACTTGAGTCAACAAACATAGCTACGCCCCCACCATGCTTATTTCTTCTGTTTTGACTGATAAACTCATAACCTTCGATACTGAAGTCCATTTCTCTGTCATTGTGAATCCATGTTTCTGTTATTAGGATCACACTGAATGGATTTAAAGACTGTTGTAAGAAACTTTTGATGTGGTCAAAGTTAGCATGAAGGCTTCTACTGTTAAGGTGTATTAAGGAGAATGCATTAACGTTATTGAGATTACTGTTGCAAAGATCCTCAGTATAATATTGGCAGTCATTAATAGCTTCTGCAAAGAAGTTATTTTCAGGGCCAATATCAATCTCTTCATTCTGTAAATCATATTGTAAGTATGTAAAGTCCAAGTCGCTTCTTCCAGTGGTTCTCCTCAGTGAGGGTTCAAAAGTACCTGATTGGTGCTGTACGTTGGTCATTGATGCTGTAGGTTGATCATTGGTCTTTGTAAGTTGATCATTCATCATCGCTGAATATAGTTGCTATGGAATCGTCGCGTGGATGACGTCATTCACTGTGCGCCGCTGTATCACCTATGGTGGTATGATGGTCGCCACCACCGCCTGTCAGCCAATACGTAATACTAGCATTCCTATACAGAATCCCATTAATGTATAGTTTGTCGACAATGAGGCGAGTTTTATTGCCATGATTTTTTGCGTCTTTCATGGTCGGATACAACAGGCGTCTCCGGTGGAAACTGGTCACTTATGGAGAAAGTCATTTCCTTGAGTTCTCTTCCATGCTCCTTGACAGTGGATTTGCCTTTTGAATCAAGAAACTGTGCCACAATTGGACGGGACTGTCTTCCTCGTTTGTGTTGGTTCTTAATGTCGCCAATGCGGTGAACTCGTCCCATGCCGATGTTCTGCACAGCCGACTCTTCCAATTTCAGGTTAGAAATCATAAAAGTTTTGACCAACTCCTCAGTATTTTTGTAATTCTCGCCACGTTCTTCTGGAACACCGTGTAAAATAACGTTGTTCCGCATGCTCCTACATTGCAGATCAAGAATGTCTTGTGTATTTTTGATACTCGTGTTATGGAGCTCAGCGGCATGTTGTTTAAGAGTATTCACTTCTGCGCGTAAAGCTGCGTTATCCTTCTGTAGCACCTCAACCAGGGCAGTTTAATGGTCAATAGATTTCTTGAGGTCACTATTAATGCATGCTTTTATGCAGTTTTTAGCCGTGTACATTTTTCTACACAAAGATACAGACCAGAAGAAAAAGAAATTACAGGAACTTAAATGTATTTCCTCACCTGTAAATTGACCAACACCCCACCTGTCTTGAGTTTGGCAGAAACATCATGCAGCTTGTCCTCTGTTTTGTTGCTCATATTGTTTTGCTAATGGCTTCGACTATTGCAATGGTGCATGACACTGTGTTTTTTTTACTGGCATTGAATAGATGCTTCACAACTCATCTAAATCTTTGGTGCAGAGCTATTTGTGGCATGACACAGTATTAATTTGTCTGTGTAAGCGCTCAGTCGTACAGGAGTTGTCCATCTTCAATGAAGGTACTTGAAACATCTTCTGTCCTCAGTGGTTGAAGTCTTCTACTACTGAGGACAGAAGATGACTAAAGCACAGTATTAATTGCACAAAATCACTAATTTAATGGCACTAATCTCTTTTTATTTATTTTTTCAATGTATTGGGTGGTGGGGGGTAGAGGGCTGGTTTTGACCCAAACAAAAAAGATTCTGCCAGTCCAGCCCTGCCACCTACTACCTCGGTTGTTCTCGCAGTCTCTTTCTGTCTCCCCCTCCTCTGCTCCTCTCTGTCCTGCCCTGGCCTCTGTCCCGCTCGTGGAACAGGAACAAACCACTCGCCCCGCTCCCTGTCTCTCATCCCGACTACACACGCCATTCCTCCCACTGCGCTGTCCGTCCAAATCCCAGTGCTTTTCCCCTCATCACACGTTTTTGGCCAACTGTACTGAATAGCCAAGGACCTGGATCCCCTGTCAGGCAAAGAATGACAAACCTCAGGAGTATACAATGGACATACAGGGGCGAGCCTTTTTGCTGCTTACCCTCTTGCTTTTGGCTGTGCTTCGTGCAGTCATTGCCAGCTGAAGGGAAATATTTGGACCTCACGCGAAAATAACCCAATTAAACTTCAAACACTGCTACAGTATGCACAACATGTAATTGCATCTGAACTTGACTCAAAGACATTCCATTAATTATCTATGGGACAGTTGCTACATGTGCAGTGAAGGTGGATCCTGACACACAGCCGACGATAGAGACTCATATGCAACATTTTAAGTTCACAACAACAATATGCATGTCTAGGCAAAAATGGGGAAGGGTCATAAAAAGATATTCGAGTTTCTGAGACTATCAATCAACAGTGTGCTGGGCCTCGGGCAGCACAGAGCGGGACAAGAACAGACTGAACAAGCTGGTCAGGTGGGCCAGATCTGTCCTGGGCTGCCTCCTGGACTCTGTGGAGGAGGTGAGGGACAGGAGGGTGTTAGCCAAGTTCACCTCCTGCTACCGCAGGTCCTTTATCCCCACTGCTGTCAGACTGTACAACACTACTGTAACATGTCACTTCATCAACCTATGACTGTAAACCTTGCACTGCCAGTGCTGACATTTTTTTAAATATAATCTGTTGTATTTATTTTTTGTTTGTTTATACGTTTTGCCCCCTGTTTTTGTAGTCATTGTATATAAGATACCTTTATTTACTATTTAATTGTATGCATTTCCTGTCTATTTTGCATACCCTGAGTGTTTCTTGAGAGCTGAATAATTGTCACCAAGATGACATTTCAAAGAAAAATACTTTTTCCTTATACTTTATACTACTGTATATTGACCCACATGTTTGTAGATTGTGCTCATAATGCTCAGAACATAAAGAAAATGCATCAAACATGTGAGTCATCAAGTGTAAGTGGAAACGTAGAAGTGTTGCTACCTGGGCTGGAAAGCTACTGGTTGGAGATCCCTGCTCTACCACCTTTGGAGTTGTTTCCCACTTTGACCCTGGGATTTCCAGTCCATACTCTGAGCTGAAGGATAGCTCGAAGTTCTACAGCTGCACAGGAGCAACAATGTTAATAAAATGAATAAAATAAATAATAGCAGTAGGCCTTCCCCAAATTACATTTTTGAAACTCCTCTTACTTTACTCTTTACTCTGTCTTGCACAGTAGCTGGGTGCTGGGGGGGGGATCTTGAAGTAATAATGTAAATATAAAATATAAATAATAAAAATAATATATTGACTTTTCTAAATATTTGTGACTTGCTAATTTGAATTAAATTGCATTCAAATTGCAAATGTTTTGGTATTGTGCTAGATTAAGGTGGGATTTACGACCCGTCCTGCCTCTTCCCAGTAGGCCACGTCGAGCAGAGAGAGCCCCGGCCGATCGGAGGGGGGCCCAGATGGACTGACACACACACACACACTTCTTAGTCCGTCACATGTCATATGTTATCCCATCTGCAGCGTCACCAAGCTGCCCATGTAACCCCCAGGCCACACGTGCACACGTGCACACACACAAACATGCACACACCCACACACACACAAATAAACAAACAAACAGAGAGAAAGTCCACAGACACAAATTAGAAATGATCCCAGGCCACTGTGCTTTTGGAGGTGGTTTTATCTGCAACCTTGGTGCGCTCCAGTGGGTTGGCTTCCTGTCAGAGTAAAACCTTAACTGAAAGAGGGCAGATTTTATATAAGCCAAAGAGAGGGAGCTGTAGAATGTAACATTGTCCAGTATACCTAGCTATCATCTAATTTAAATCTGTTGATCAGAGATGTAGTGGTCATCGGGAAACACAGAAGAGTTCCTGGTCAGGCCAGTGTCAGGTATCAAATGGTACACAGCGAGACTCCGTGCAGACATAGCTCCACCTCCTTCCTCAACCCAGGGCTGAATGAGCAGCGCAAAGAGTCATTGTAGGCAATAGTTCTGTGACCCACACGCAAAAAACGGATAAATAAACAACTATATATTTTACCAGCATAACGAGGTCTGCTGTGGGTGTGTTAGCAGCCATTACGAACACCGGCATGCTGCATATTTGTACATGACTGGCAACCCTTTTTTGTTTTGTTTTTGGTGGGCCAGTAGTGTTACAGATGTCCCGATGGATTTCAACCCACCTACCACAAATGATGTTGTCCGTCGATTCACTTTCTTCTTATCCTGGGAAAGGTCATGAAGGAACTGATGTCAACCAAGAACTACATGAGCACCAGAGAAGTACGTCCTCGTATATAGCCCACTCTCCGCTCACACACAACATCCTAGAGTGTGAATCCAAGAATGCTAGCAACACTGTTAAAGTTTGGCTTGATTATCAGGTTACATGCCTATGGGGACTCAAAAACTTGATAGAATGGCAACAAGTGTATGAGTTATATACACTTTATACCACTATTGTGTACCCAAATTCCTCACCTGCTGGAGGACTCGGCCTTGCGATTTGGGTTCAACCGGTCCAGGTAGATATTTCAAGTTCATACTTATTCTTATACTTTTTGTGTTGCCTGGCTCTGCCATACTATGCCCTGTCCATTCCACGCAGGGAAGTTAGTCTGGTCACAGAGCAATTGGAGCAGTCTGAACGGGCGGGCCTAACGCGCACAGATTGTCAGTGAAATAAACCAATTAGCAATTAGCGGACGGGACGACAGCTGTTAGTCCAAATCACAAAATATGACCTGAATATAAACTCACGAGAACGCAGAGGGAAAATCCTCGACTACTTCATCCATGATAAGTTTTGGCTAATGTTAATGTTAATTGAACTAACCACATAGTGGTGCAGCGAGTGACGTAACCTTGTCAATTCTCGTGATTGGTTCGGCCTTAGCCGCCAATCAGCAACTTGTTTACAGTGTATGTCAAGACCCACCTTCTTTCGCGCAGAAAAGAAAAGGGTGTGCTTTATCAGGCTATATAGTTGCAGGTAGTTGAGTGCCTCAACGCACAACCCAATGGTGTCCATTGCTCCACACGAGGTGGGTTGTGTGCCGGGTGTGTTGGCCCGAAACACACCTGAAACGTGTGCCGGCTTCCGCCCAAGCCGATGGGAGCTAGATGTGGGCGTCCCTAGGAAATATTCTCTAAACTGACCTTTTATTTACATTTACAGGTGGACCTGGTCACTTAATGCTACTATCTTTTTTTTGTTATTTCCTGAATTTATGTTTTAAACTATCAAACAAGAACTAATGGACATCGTGTGAGCTATTGTGAATAAACTGACGTTACAACTGAAAGCTAATGTGTACATGTTATTTTAAAACTAAAACCGAACTACTGTGTACTTAAATGTCTACTAAAATATGAAATCAGAACTGAAAGCTAAAAGTGCAAAATAGAAATAAATTTATTGTAATGGAACATTCTACCTTCTTCCCTTGGTCAAACCTGTGTCAATCACCCAATCAATCAATTTGTATCGCCCAATATCACAACAGGAACATTAAAGCAATGAAACAAAACAATAAAAATGAAAATTTAAAGTTCAGGCAAACAAAATGTCCAAATAAGCATTGGCAGCAGGTGGTGATGGGCCGCGTGAGTGTCCCCTGTCCTTAGACTCTCCTTCATGGCAAGGAAACACTCAAAAACCCAGTGGGAGAAAAAAGATATCTTGGGGAGAACCACAGAGGGAGAAATCCACTCCCATGGATGGACAGGCTATAGAGACCCAGGGCCGATGGGAGTCCCTCAGCAGACGCAAAATCGCACAATGTTCAGTCCTTGTTTGAGCTTCAGCTCTTGTCGAATCTCTGTAGGCAGGTGTTCCTCCGTGGATATGGCTGAAGACTGCGACAACAACAACCCACCATCTGAAACGGGGCACTCCCAAGAGGGAGTGGGACAGGGGACACCATGTAAATAGTGATGAACAACTTCAGAAAAAAGAAATACGGTATCATAATTAACCTTTCGCCAAGCCCCGCCCCCCTTAGTTACAGTTGATACGCCCGACAAACAAATGGTCAAATGCAAGCAGCGCAACAGATTGCCATGGACGTCAGTGACCTTTTTTGGAGCAATACCACCGCGATATCCTCCAGATTGAGGCAAAAGGGGTTACAGTATGCAGTGGAGGGATATATTCGAGATATTAAACTATCCAACGAAGGATAAAGGACAACTATTGGCACTAAAGCTACAACACGGCCTTGTGTACCAGTCGTGCACTTGCACTGTCCGGTAAGCACCCTCTTATTATTATTTTTTTATATTTCTAAAAATAGGAACATTTGTCCGGTGTATTTCTCCGGTGCGCTAAAGTTAGCTAACGCTAGTGTAGCACCCGTGTAATAGAACCTACAAAAGGGTACAAGACTAATACCTGACTTGACTATGCAATGTAGGTAACACAGAAAGGTTAAATGTTAATGTAGGCTAGCGACCAGAAGGTTTAGGTTTCGGCTCAAAGGAGGGAGTAGACAGGAAGCAAGATTTAAATTAAGAGGTACCATATATTTAGAAAATGTAGTAAAGGCAACAATAGTGCAACATATATACAGTGAACCAATAGTATAGATTCTATGAATGGCCATTCAATAACAAGCACTTCAATCAATATTCAGTTCAAATCAATAGCAACAATCACATTCATGCACAATTTACAAAGTACATTCAAAGTAACATCGTGATCAAGAGTCCACGACCCCACGTTGTGAAAATCCCCAAAGTCAGGCAAACCACCCAAACTACCAACCCCTCCACAAGTCCCGCAGAAACCCACGTCTGGGTTGAGTGTAACAGTCCAGGGAAAATGTCTGAGGGGATTTGGGAATAGTGTGTGTGTGGCAGTGACAGGTGAGTTGAGTGGGGAGAGTTTGTGGGCTACAAGGAGCCCCCTACCAGCCTGGCAGGAGCGCTGCGATTAGATTCTTCAGCAGTTGCCAACTGTAGGCTTTAGGCCTGCTCCATCAGCTCGCCATCAGATTAGAACCTGGCCGGTTTTGCGATTTAGCTCTACACAAAAGCACTTTTCCTCGCGGTTTGGGTCACGGTAGAAGACTCCTGTAGCACGACTCTGATCTGGCTTGACCCACTGCATCTCCAGACTGATGCGCAGCGCCATATTAGAACACTACCCCACGTGACTCGATGACGTCACCGAAAGCAAGCGCAGCAACTGGCCAACAGCCGTGGGAAAAATTAATGAATGGGAAAAGTAGAAACGGCTGGCACAGGTTTTATTACCTGGGTTACACTAGCTAAACCTACAGGTGCCACAATGACAATCAGCTACAGCCAGTTATCTGGATCGTGACAAAATACACAGTATACTTTTATCATAAAGGGAGACATAAAAAACGTGAGACTGTAGGCTTGTAAAAGTTCACCGCCGCAGTTAAAGTTACAGCCCCAGTGCCAGTTTGTGTAACGCTATGTAACTGTCAGTAGCTAGATGTTAGCATGCTAAGGTGTTAGCCTAGCAGCTAGGCCCTAGCCTTACCTTAGAGCAGACGTATGCTTGTTTATTTTGGAGACATTTAGCTGGGCGTAGGCCGTCCACATTGTTTGATCCATTGTAGGCGGTGCTCCAGTTTTGTTTTCTCATTGGGAAGGGAAATAACTGGACTCCCCCTGACACACTCTTGTGGTACCTAGTGTCCGATTTTTTTGCTTCTTCTTCTTTGTCTGGTTGGTTTTTGGTGGTTAGCAGTAAAAAAAAAGTGCATCTACTCAGTGCTCATTGCTGTTATGTCCCATTGTTTTGCATTGGAGGTCTGCGGCATGACGGACCTGGCTTCATAGCAACGGTTGCTAGGATGTCTGATTGGACAATTACCATTTTGGGGCGTGGTTTTGCAAAAGGACAATTAAGACAAAGTATGCAGAAAGAAGAGCTAGAGGATAGTGTACCGTACTTCTTATAACAGTGTTCCTCCAAAATCAGATTTGATTTAGGCTGTGGGTTAGAGCTTTACCTATCTGACCTGATCATAAGCTAATTCGTATGAGGTAGGTTTTGAGCCAGGTCTTAAATTTAGAGACCGTGTCTGCTTCTTTAACATGAGCTGGGAGTTTATTCCATAAAACTGGAGCTTGGTAAAGGCTCCGGTTTTACAGTGATTTTGGGAACGCGATGAATCACAAGTGTTACAAATGAAAGCACTGAACGGAAATGTCTACTATCAACTAAAGTATGAAATGCGAATAGAAAGATAAACATGCTACATAGAAATAAACTATATGTTAAAGGAAGATGCTGCCTCTGTCCTCTTGGTTGAACCTGTGTACCTTTAAAGGACGTTTTCCAGTTTTGGATGGCGTTGTCCTGGCTTTTATTCACTTATATAATTTAGAAAATACCACTACCACTCGTATTGCCACACTAGCTTTTTAACAGTGTGTTGTAATGGTTTCTCTTACTGGTGCACAGACATGCACTTCAAATACAATCACTGCTTGTTATTCATGCATTAAAAGTTCCAAAGACACATCAGAAGTTCTATTACATTTTGTTCTAGATCTAAAGTGTTCTAGATCTAGAACAAAACATGTGTTGGCACACAGGCCTTTGTCTAACAGAATGAGAGCAGTAATCTTTCCTCCACTTATCCTGGACGCGTCAACTAAATGGGAAGTGAAAAGTCAAATATGAGATGTCACATTGAGTTTAGCTTCCTGCCCACTCGATGCTGCCTCCCCCAAACCCTTCGTCTTAACTGCGCTGGGTTCGGTAGTCTTTATTTGATTGCATCTCGGTTCTCCTTGACATGACATGCACACAATGCACCTGTTTATCGGCATGTTGAGTTAATGGATTTTACACAGAGCACAGTGCGTTTAATCTACTGTGTGGAGTATCGGGGACTTATGGGACTGGCAATAATAAAGACAGAGTGAAGAGGAAGCAGGAAATGAGAGAGGAGACAACAGTAGCAGAGTATTGTTTGTGATATAATCCTTTGAGCAATTCAGGATTACTGGAATTGTTCAAGAAAGGAATGTGGATGGTATTTGTGGACCAAGGCAAAACGCATTAAACCATATAGTGAAGGATGATTTCATGTGCATATAACTGTTTTTGTAGCGATGCTGCCTTTCAATAGTTAAGGAATATTTGAGGTCCCCTAAAATGCATCCTTCTAGCACGACATAGCAGGGCACTTTGAAGACCTTTTGTCCATCCATCCATCCATCCATCCATTTTCTTCCGCTTTATCTGGGGCCGGGTCGCGGGGGCAGCGGTCTCAGCATAGATGCCCAGACTTCCCAGACACCTCCTCCATATGGGGGGACCCCGAGGCGACACCAGGCCAGCTCGGAGACATAGTCCCACCAGCATGTCCTGGGCCTTCCACGAGGCCTCCTTCCAATAGTACATGCCTGGAGCACCTCCCGAGGGAGGCGACCTGGAGGCATCTGAAACAGATGCCCTAGCCACCTCAGCTGGCTCCTTTCGACGTGAAGGCCCTGGGTCTCTATAGCCTGTCCGTCCATGGGAGTGGATCTCTCCTTCTGTGGTTCTCCTCAAGGTTTCTCGTTTCTTTTTTTTTGAGTTTTTCCTTGCCGTCCTGGAGAGTCTAAGGACAGGGGACACCCGAGCTGCTCGTCGCCACCCACTGCTGACGCTTATTTGGACATTATGTTTGCCTGGATATTTGATTCACCGGAACTTTACATTGTCTTATTTACTGTTCTGTTTTATTGCCTTAATGTTTGTTACAGCCCTATGAGGCAACTCCTGTTGTGATATTGGGCTATACAAAACCATTGATTGATTGACTGATTGATTGAAGGAGCAGCCACCCTGCGAAGGAAACTCATTTCGGCCGCTTGTATTCGGGATCTAATGACCATAGGTGGGGGTGGGAACGTAGATCGATCGGTAAATCGAGAGCTTTGCCCCCTGACTCAGCTCCCTCTTCACCACAACGGTCCGATACAGCGACCGCATCACTGCTGACGCCGCACCGATCCGTCTATCGATCTCACGCTCCATCCGTCCCTCACTCGTGAACACGACCCCGAGATACTTGAACTCCTCCACTTGAGGCAAGGACACCCCACCGACCTGAAGCGGGGAAGCCACCTTTTTCCGGTGGAGAACCATGGCCTCAGATTTGGAGGTGCTGATCCTCATCCCGGCCGCTTCACACTCGGCTGCAAACCGCCCCAGTGCGCGCTGGAGGTCCTGATTTGAGGAAGCCAACAGAACAACATCATCTGCAAACAGCAGAGATGAGATTCTGAGGTTCCCAAACCGGACACCCTCCGGCCCCTGGCTGCGCCTAGAAATTCTGTCCATAAAAGTAATGAACAGAACCGGTGACAGAGGGCAGCCCTGGCGGAGCCCAACACACACCGGGAACAGGTCTGACTTACTGCCGGCAATGCGAACCAAGCTCCTGCTACGGTCATACAGGGAACGGACAGCCCTTAGTAGAGGGCCCCGTACCCCATACTCCCGGAGCACCCCCCACAGGGCACCACGAGGGACACGGTCGAACGCTTTCTCCAGGTCCACAAAGCACATGTGGACTGGTTGGGCGAACTCCCACAAACCCTCGAGCACCCGATGAAGGGTATAGAGCTGGTCCAGTGTTCCACGACCAGGACGAAAACCGCATTGTTCCTCCTGAATCCGAGGTTCGACTATTGGCCGGATCCTCCTCTCCAGCACCCTGGAATAGACCTTACCAGGGAGGCTGAGAAGTGTGATCCCTCTGTAATTGGAGCACACTCTCCGATCCCCCTTCTTGAAGAGGGGGACCACCACCCCGGTCTGCCAATCCAGAGGCACTGTCCCCAACCGCCACGCGATGTTGCAGAGACGTGTCAGCCAAGACAGCCCTACAACATCCAGAGACTTAAGGTACCCGGGACGAATCTCATCCACCCCTGGGGCCTTGCCACCGAGGAGCTTTCTAACCACCTCGGTGACTTCAGCCTGGGTGATGGACGAGCCCCCCTCCGGGTCCCCAGCCTCTGCCTCCTCATCGGGAGACGTGACGGTGGGATTGAGGAGATCCTCGAAGTACTCCTTCCACCGCCCGACCACCTCCCCAGTCGAGGTCAGCAGCCCCCCACCCGCACTGTAAACAGTGTTGGTGAAGCACTGCTTCCCCCTCCTGAGGCGCCGGATGGTTTGCCAGAATCTCTTCGAGGCCGACCGATAGTCCTCCTCCATGGCTTCTCCAAACTCCTCCCAGACCCGAGTTTTTGCCTCTGCGACTGCACGAGCTGCAGCACGCTTGGCCTGCCGGTACCTCTCAGCTGCCTCCGGAGTCCCACAAGCCAACAAGGCCAGATAGGACTCCTTCTTCAGCTTGACGGCATCCCTTACTTCCGGGCGCCACCACCGGGTTCGGGGGTTGCCGCCGCGACAGGCACCAGAGACGTTACGGCCACAACTACGAGCAGCCGCATCGACAATGGAGGAGGAGAACATGGTCCACTCGGACTCCATGTCCCCTACCTCCCTCGGAATCTGGGTGAAGCTCTTCCGGAGGTGGGAGTTAAAGACCCTACTGACAGAGGGATCCACCAGACGTTCCCAACAGACCCTCACAACACGTTTGGCCCTGCCAGGTCTGACCGGCTTCTTCCCCTGCCAGCGGATCCAGCTCACCACCAGGTGGTGATCGGTTGACAGCTCAGCCCCTCTCTTCACCCGAGTGTCCGAGACACGCGGCCGGAGATCAGATGACACAACTACAAAGTCGATCATCGACCTCCTGCCTAGGGTGTCCTGGTGCCACGTGCACTTATGGACATCCTTGTGCTCGAACATGGTGTTCGTTATGGACAAACCGTAACTAGCACAGAAGTCCAATAACAGAACACCACTCGGGTTCCGATCGGGGAGGCCGTTCTTCCCCATCACCCCCACCCAGGTCTCACTGTCGTTACCCACGTGGGCGTTGAAGTCCCCCAGTAGAACAATGGAGTCCCCAGCCGGAGCACTATCTAGTACCCCCCCCCCAGGGACTCCAAGAAGGCCGGGTACTCTGCACCGATGTTGGGCCCGTAGGCCGAGACAACGGTGAGAGACCTGTCCCCGACCCGAAGGCGTAGGGACGCGACCCTCTCGTTCACCGGGGTGAACTCCAACACGTGACGGCTGAGCTGGGGGGCTATGAGCAAACCCACCCCAGCCCGCCGCCTCTCCCCGCGGGCAACTCCAGAAAAATGGAGCGTCCAGCCCCTCTCCAGGAGTTGGGATCCGGAACCCAGGCTGTGCGTGGAGGTGAGCCCGACTATATCTAGCCGGTATCTCTCTACCTCCCGCACAAGCTCAGGCTCCTTCCCCCCCAGCGAAGTGACGTTCCATGTCCCGAACGCCAGAAGCTGCGCACGCGGACCAGGTCGTCGAGGCCCCTGCCTTCGACTGCCACCCAGTCCTCTCTGCACCCGACCCCTACGGATCCCTCTGCGGGTGGTGGGTCCACAGGAAGGCGGGCCCACGTCGTCCGTTCGGGCTGTGCCCGGCCGAGCCCCGTGGGCAGAGGCCCGACCACCAGACGCTCGCATTCGAGCCCCAACCCCAGGCCTGGCTCCAGGGTGGGGCCCCGGCTGCGCCATACCGGGCGACGTCACGGTCCTTGTTAGTATACTGTCCATAGAAGTCTTTGAACTGCTCTTCGTTAACCACACTAACGTGGAATATTTTGTTGAGGGCTCTTCTTAAATGGCTTAAACGACCAGCAATGAACCAGACCTTGGTCTGATTGGCTGTGGACTAGACTTTGCCGCTGGCGGGAGGCGCCCTATGGAATCTTCATACCTGACGCAGTAGTGGGCTAGACAGACACCCATGGCTCAAGCTTTTTCTTCCTATCACTATCAGACTTTAATATTTTCCGGGGAGGTGGATGGTGTGCAGGGCACGTGCTGGTGTTTTGATCTCATTTCCGAGGAGTGCAGATTGCCCAGCGCTCTTCAATACCAGTGCAAGAGCGGGACCAATGGGACAAAAAGGATACAACCTAAAGGCAGTGTTGGGAATAATGGCGCTTAAGTATAACGAAGCTACTAACAGCGCTACATTTTTGGTAACGGACTCAAGGTGTTGCTGCAGTGTTGACCAGAACGTCCCATTTTATACTAATGGGAACATTTTCAAATACTTTTTCTGTCTCCTCTAGGGAAAACCTCATAAAAATGATCTAGAGAAGTGAGGAATCAAAAGTTATCCAAAGTACTTGAATAACCTTTATGGATGTTTTGCTGCACAGTCGCAACTCTAAGTAGGCAAGGCAAGGCAAGGCAAGTTTATTTGTAGAGCACAATTCATACACAAGGCAATTCAAAGTGCTTCACAGTTGCATAAAATTACAAGAAAACAGATCAATTCATTCATTAAAACATTCAACATAAAAATTAATCAATTACAGTAAAAGGCAAGAGTGCAGATAAAAAACTTTCAGTTTTCATATGCTCGGGTAAAAAGAGCTGTTTTCAGCCTGTATTTGAACATTGTCAGAGTTGAGGCCTGTCTCACATCCTCATGAAGACTGTTCCAGATTTTAGCTGCATGAAACTGAAACGCAGCCTCACCGTGTTTAGTCCTGACTCTGGGAACCACCAGGAGACCCCTAAGTAAAATGTATATAGTTTAACAAACTGAAATATGCTTCAGTTTGCAGATGTTCGAGTGATACAAATTCATATACATTTTTCTCTGTATGAGGTCAATTAAAACTGAGCATGGAGCATGGTCAAAAAACATCTTTTCACATTGTCAGGTACCAAGAGTGCCCCCCTGATAAAAGATTAACTTAATCAAAAACTAATTTACTGCAATTGCCATAATGTTGCATTCCAATATCCAATACTGTGATCTAAGATTGAGGGACACAAAAGGGCGTGAAGCGCCCCCTTGCTTTGGGGGCCAGGGCGATCGGCGAGGGCCTATAATTGCTGTTTTGTGGCTATATTTCATTGTATTTGTTGCCTTTGGGATCAATCTTGAGAAATACAATGTTGCTTTCCACTGCTTTGCGGACGACATCTACCTAAACTGATGGTTTTGAAACATTGCAGAAATGTCTGAAAGAAGTACAGAACTGGATGGCACTGAACTATTTAAATCTAAATGACAATGAAAGATTGAAATTGTTATATTTTGGGAACCTTGTTGTCCGAGCAGTGAAATCTCTCCTTATTGTCGTCATGTTGTGAAAAGTTGTGGTGTCTTTATTGACAATAATTTTAAGTTGGAGGCACAAATTATCTCAGTTAAGCTTTTTCCTGCTGAGACTTTTAAGCAAGGTTAAGCCATACCTGCCCCCAAATCAACTGAAACAAGAACCTCTCCCTTGATCAGTCTTCGATTCGTCGGTTACAGTTGGTCCAAAATGCAGCTGCATGTCTTCTTACAGGGACCAGACGCAGAGATCACATCACCCTAGTGCTTTCCTCTCTGCACTGGTAACCTGCTTTTAGAAGTTTTTAAATCTCTTAAAGCTGGGGTACTTGATTTTTCTGGTTTAAAAAAATGTAATGTTTATTATTTATAGCTGTCACCAGTGGCGGCTGGTGATGTGAAAACCAGGGGGGGCTGATGCCTCTACCTACCTTCAATTATATTTTAAAAGATACTTATAAACATTGTTTTTAACTTCAAAAAGAAAGTTATCTTTGGGGCATTTAATATTATTATTTTACGCAGAATATAATCAAAACTAAACTTAGTTTTATTAAACTACAAAATAAAGAAGCATGGAATGAATTTATGCTTTTGGAAAATCTTGTGTAAAGATAGTCACTATACATATTTTTGTTTTGCACCACTGATTTGTGTTTTGTACCAACAGAACAAAGGCAGGAGGTGTTTCCTCTTTGATTTCATGTACAGTATTAGTCCCAGACCTGCTATGGTTCCATTATGAGCCTCAGAGCCACAGGTTTAAACCTGTATAAACTGTCAGACAAATGATTACAAAAGCTTTACACTGATATTGGCATGTTATGCTGGAGAGAGGACGGCCAGCATCACAACGCTTTTTGTTTCGTGTTAATTGGTGAAATATTTAAGGAGATATTCACATTTTCGGGTTGCCACTGCCCTACAGCAGGTTTATGGAGCTTATTTACGTTCGACGCATTTACGTGAAAACACGCGATGTCTGTAGTTTGATTTGATCAAAAGGTTTTACTCAAAAACGATCAGAAAAGAGTTGTTTGGCTCTTTCCATTACTTAGTTTTATTGAGAAGTCAAGTGTGAGAGGAGAGCGGCGAGTTCCTTCCATAGACTGTAAGCGCAGCAGTGAGGGGAGGAGAGACAGACCTTGTACCAACCAATTGGGACGTGGAGAAAAAGCGTTTTGTGGAGTGTCCCCACCAACATTGACACCAAACCTACGCCCTTGTCAGAAATAACTGTGTGACTTACGTGTTTAGTTGAGAGTCCTCCTCCGTAGCACCTGGAGCTCCACCTCTGTTTCACTCAATAAATGAATGAATGAGTTCCCCTCTTCTGTTCGCTCCTCATGGTCCTGAATCTTCTCTCCATCAAATGTCCACGTCCTGGGACATAACTGTCAGCGAGGGTTGTCCCAAAGTGTCAAATAAACAAGCAGTAGCTAAAGCAGACGAGCTAGTTAGCATCGTAATGCTACCTCCAGTAAAGTCCGTTTAGACGTCACTTCTGACTGAAGAAAGTTGTCAAAGTCCATAAGTTGGACAAAATCCTTTCACCTCCTCTCAGGAAACAACACGAAGATTCTCCGGTCTCTCAAATGAGAAGTTTTTCCTCCGATCGTCCGTGAGCTCAGAGCTGCTCCCAACAACAAGCTACTCGCGCTTGTTTACAGTAGACGCTTCTTCGGTTTTCACATGTTAAATCTCCCATGGGCTCTCGGCCTCAGCGCCCATCGGAGATTTAACATTGCGCGTCTCTGATTGGTTGAATTAATGATATGTAGTGACGTTTTTAGACCCTATCAGAGCGCCATTGGTTAGATTGCGGGGGCGCTGATCCTCGCCGCCCCAGGCATAATGCCCAGGCATTAAACTACACATTTATGATGCTGTTACGGCACACAATGAAGCTGGCAGACAAAATTACACACTCCTTCTGCTCCGCTCCCCCTTCCTCCAGTGTAAAACACATGTACAGAAGAAAGTCATGATTTTGCTAAACTTAATTTTTTTTTTTTTTTGCAAAAATTGATAGGAGGGGCGGCGCCCCACCGCCCATAATGGACCGGCCACCACTGGCTGTCACAATCCCGCCTGCACACTCAAATTGTTCAAGCATTTGGCAATCAAACAAAGTTATTTGATTTTATTTGGCTTTTGATTTTCATTTCAATAAGTTTTTGCTGTTCCCTGTCAAGAGTGGAGTGCAAAATACTGAAGAATAAGCAGCAGGCAGATGTGGTGGCCGTTTCCTGTTTTTTCAGTTCATCACTCGCTCCGTTCCGAAGACTCCAGACGTGCTGTCAATAAACCACTCGCATTTTTAATATTGTGTCTGGTTGTGTTGGGGGCTTCCCTGGTTGAAGCTTCATAATCCTCACATTGACTGGGAGGCCAATAAGATAATCAGCGGGAGTGTTTTCTGTCATCCACATTGTCTTCAGTCTGCCATTGGCCACAGTAAGTCCAGTTCTTTCACCCCCCAGTCCTCCTGATCTAACGTCGGTTCCTTCAGTTTACCATGACCTTGCCGAGGTGTTCAGCAAAGAGAAAGCTCTATCCCTTCCTCCTCATCGCCCTTATGACTGTGCTATTGAGTTACTCCCTGGTGCCCCCGTGCCCACCACCCGACTGTACAAACGTTCTCGTCCCGAAAGAGAGGCCATGGAACTGTATATCAGGGAATTTCTAGCAGCAGGGTTGATTAGGCCCTCTTCTTCTCCAGTAGGGGCAGGGTTTTTCTTTGACAAGAAAGATTGAACCTTGCGCCCCTGTATTGATTACCGCGGTCTTAATGACGTAACAATCAAAAATAAATACCCTCTGCCACTCATTGATTCAGATTTGACCCCCTCCATCAAGCCACTATTTTCACAAAACTAGACCTTAGGAACGCTTATCACCTCGTTCGCATTCGCCAAGGGGATGAATGGAAGACTGCCTGTAACACACTCTTAGACCATTTTGAATATAAGTGATGCCCTTCGGATAAATGAACGCTCCGGCTATTTTCCAAAACCTTGTAAATCATGTTCTAAGAGACATGTTGAAGAAGTTTTTGAATGGAGGCACTGGCTGGAGGGAGCAGAGCCCCCTTTCATAGTTTGGACAGACCACAAAAACCTGTCTTACCTGCGTTCAGCCAAAAGGTTAAATTCACGACAGGCCAGGTGGGCTCTTTCCCTCGGGACATTCAACTTTACTCTTACTTACTGTCCGGGATCCCGGAACACCAAGCCCGATGCCCTGTCCCGCCAAACGTTTTCTGACGAGCCAGAACATGAGCCAGGTCTTATTCTTCCACTCATCTGTGTTGTAGAGAATCCAAGTCCTGACATCAACTGTTCCCCAACCTCACATGTCTTGGGGGCAGTTCAGTGGGAGATTGAAAAGATTGTTCAAAAGGCTCAACATACACAGCCAGATCTAGTTAACTGCCCAGCCAACTGTTTGTTTGTCCCTGATTCTGTTAGATCGCAGGTGCTTCAATGGGGGCACTCCTCAAAGCTTTCATGTCATCCTGGTTTCTACAGAACTTACTCTTTTGTTAAGCAAAGGTTCTGGTGGCCCTCCATGCGCAAATACATGTGATTTTGTCACTTCCTGTTCTATTTGTGCCCGTAGCAAGGCTGGTCACCAGCCCCCTGCTGGACTGCTCCATCCTGTCGATCCCCAGGAGGCCATGGTCCCACATCGCAGTAGATTTTGTCACCGGACTTCCAATATCAGAAGGTAATGACACGATTCTTACTATTGTGGACCGATTCTCCAAAGCTGTGCAATATGTTCCCTTCCCCAAATTGCCTTACCCCTGGCTCACACTGAATCCGGTTAACGCCAGGTACGGCGTCCGCCAACTTAGAAAGTCATTAAAACCAATGTAGCAGACTCACACCGCTCCGCGAAGTCCGGCTCCGGCTACCGAGGCCATCCGGCGGCCTTCCGGCGGCAACGGAAAGAATCCGCAAGAAGTCTATCTTTGCCGGATACCGGAGCCCCCAACGCATCAAGCTGACGAAAAACACGCGCCAAACAGGAAGTCAGGTCTCGTGGGAGAGGAAGATCCGGTGTATTTCAAAATAAAATCTGTCCGCTTACTACTTATTTGGTCTCGTTTACGACCTGTAAACGCGTGTAACGTAGTAAATGTAAACATTTCTCCATTACCAGTGACACAGGGGCATTAGCGTGTTGCAAAGCATCCACTTCACTGGGGAGAGTCGTTGTACTGGCAAATACGGCTTTTGTTGACAAAAACTATATATGTAAAAACCCCAATTTAAAAATCTCATAAAATTTGAACATTTTAAAAATGGACTGTAAGCCATAATAAAAAATTATAACAAAGGCTTGACATGTCACTTTGCATGTAATGAGTCTATATCATATATTTTCACATTTTAAGTTGTAAATGGCCAATTGCAAAATTTTACTTACAGAAATAAATGAACTTTTTCATATTCTAATCATGACGAGCAAATGTATACAATTTCAAGAGCCCCTTCGCCAGACCTGATGGCGCTCGGGCCTAATAATATTAAAGTATTACAATCCATCTCTGCTTCTGATAGAAATAGTATTAAGCTTCACACAGCTTTTTAGCTGGAACTTCCCCCTATTTTTAACTGATTGTCTCCAAGTTAATTACATAACAGGGCTGTTTGTAGGTGTAAAACTCGCTTTAGTGCATTGCGAGGGCTCTCAGGAGACAAACCTCAAACGGGAAATTGCGGTAAAGAATTTAATTGTAAAATTTAGATCTCCAGGAGGTATGAATTCTTTCAGCAGCACTCAGGAGAGCCCTTTCTTTGTTCCTGACGATGCGAGACCTAACAATTCCTCCCACTGTTAACTACCTGCCTGCCTGCTGACCGCGTTTTGTTGTGCTTCCCTGTGTTTTGTTGTTGCTAATAGGCCTAATTGGCCATAACCCAGGCACACGGAGAGGGAGGGAGAGTAGTTAGAATAATACTACCTGCCTGGGAGTTGCTTCTCTGTCTGTCTGCTTTACAGAGGAATATACCAAGAAAGAGAGAGCATTAGCCCCAATGGCACAGTTTCAAAGCAGGTCTCTTGACTGCACTTTTCAGACCTTAAGACTGAGGTAAATTTGAATATTTCCTATCATAGAAGTTAAGCAAGAATATTACAGTTTAGCTGTATCTTAACTAATAAGACACTGTTCCTTACACATAGCACACTTCCCCAAACACTTGTCTGGAAATCAGACTCACCGCTGTACCAGTGATTGAGTCTGATAATCGTGGCATCAACTCAATTTCCAAGCAAACAGGAAGTGGAGGAAAACAATGAGCGACGGAAGGGTGTCTACTGTTGATGCTGTTTTTTTTAGCAGTTCTTTAACATTCGCACATGATTATGAATCACGAAACGAACCTACGGTTGATGTGTTTTTAGTAATTTACCGCAGATTAGAAAAAAGCGATCAGCTCCCCTGTGTGGCATCTGTATAGATTGTTATTAGGTCCCATGAGTGACACACACTGAACAACACATGACCGCAAATAATCAAATCTGATTGCTGCCAAAAAGGGCATGGGGCCCAGACTGATATCCTTCTGTATAAAAAATACAAAGGGGTATCATTCTGGTCTCGCCAGGCTAGCCAGACAATGCACAGTATTTTCTTTGGGCCTGATTCACAGTACTGCATTTTTAGTTCAAAAGGGCACTTTCAAGTAAAATGAAAAACTGCATTTTCGTACAAAATGAAAAAACTGCACACAAAGAGCAGATAAACATTAACCATATCAATCAATGTGTTTCCATATAAAACTGCAATCACAAATAAAATGGGTGCACTTTTTTGCATCATGTGCATTGAATGATAAAATATGACTTAGGTTTTGGGAACTCAATGTGTTTAAGGTTTTGAACAAATTGGTTCAATCAGTTGGTGGCTTGGTGCAGTCAATGGCATTTAGTGTTTTAGCAAAAACTATACATAAAAGTGTAATTTTCATAACTATCGGTGATTCGGTACCTTGATGTGCCAACATAAACTGTATCCTGTGGCAGTACATTTTACAGTATAACAATATGTCAGCTCTCTGAGATACGGTCGAACACGTAATGTAACCCCTTTGTGGTGGGGAAATTCTTGCTCAAAAGAAAGCCTTCTGTATCTTCAATCTGGGAACACTAGCATCTCAACGGCTTAATGAAGACTTTCCTAACGTGCATTCTTCTTTGTGTCTCCAATATATGAGATAGGCAAGACTAGGTAAGTGTATTTGTAGAGCACAATTCATACACAAGGCAATTCAAAGTGCTTCACAGTTGCATAAAATTACGAGAAAACAGATCAAATCAATCAATAAAATATCAACATAAAGTTAATCAATTACAGTAAAAGGGAAGAGTGCAGATAAAATACTTTCAGTTTTCATATGCTCGGGTAAAAAGAGCTGTTTTCAGCCTAGATTTGAACATTGTCAGAGTTGAGGCCTGTCTCAAATCCTCATGAAGACTGTTTCAGATTTTAGAATAGATAGATGTTGACATCACTCCAGAGAGTTCTGTGCACATTTCTGTAGTACCAAAATCTGTCGTTGGTAAAGTTACACACTTTAAAACCTATGTGTTTGTGTATGATGTAAATGCATTGTACAGTGGGAGGAGAAAGTAAGTTAACATTTCTGCCTAAATTGCTCATAAAATGTGTTCTGATCTTTATTAAAATCACAAGAATGAGTATACACATATCTGCCTAAACTAATACCACCCAAACATTTAAATTTTATCATATTTTTATTGGCCTTAAAAAAATAGGCCAATGTTTTTGCATACTGAGATATGTTCTCACCTTAGCTTAGATGAGATGATGCGTAACTGTCTGTGCTTTGTGTGTGCGCTCAGTCACGCAAATGTTGTTAGCATTTTGCCTCTCCCAATAGCTCCAAACTGGGGTGAAGTTAGAAGCTACCAAGCTGTTCCACGTTTTCCCTATTTAAATGAAGCCTAGGCGTTAATTCAGCCTGGTAGACAAACTTCAGCATCAACCTCCAGCCAATGATCGCTCCTGAAGGGTCCACACCTCCACATCAGCGTCAGAGCCGCACCTCCATAGCAGCCAATCATCGCCATCGGTCCCGCTATTAAGCCCCAGCAATCATGATCCGTTCGCTTCCCAGCTGCGCTGCGACCCGCCTCCACCCCATCTCCGCCTCTTCCGTCCACGGCTTCTACCCGCGCATTCTCCTATACCACCACCATTGTGTCCAGGCTCCGGGGGAAGACATCCTTAACTCCAAGTGTTTACCTACACTGACTTGTACATCGATGTCTGCCGCCGGGGTCTGATCGCCAAAACTAATACACATGTCAATAAATCTCCCTAATCACTGCTTTCGTCTGTTTGAGTCTATCCAGGTTGAAATACAGTTACATGAAAAGTTACACGATCCAAGTCTAGTTACACAAAATTAAACATGTCAATTTTTTAAGCAGAGAAAATACTATATTGTAAGGCGTAATAACATAGGAGCACTTTGACATCCGCGCAGTAATCTCACTTTACTGCGCGGACGTCGAAGTGCTCCTAAGGTATTATTACGCCATATAGTACCCCAAGTCATTGGGTAATTGTGTGGATTTTTGTTTTGCTTTTTTATATCTTGCACTAATATTGTAAAAGTAATTTGTGTGAATAACAAATAAACCATAAAGGGAACAGGAATATTCCAGTAACCATTACTAAGAATAATAGTACAGGTTAAGACCATATTTAAGTAACAAAAGTAATCAGTACTAGGAATTCCCAGTTGCCTGTACTAACTTAATACTCAGTACAAGTATTCAGAACTTGTATTATAAGCAATGAATACTGTGAAATCCCTCTTAATCATACTAGCGTTACTAGTGATCATTGCTTAACATTGGGATTAAGTACTATGCATCGGGTTTACAACTTATTCCAAGTAAGTGCAATGAGTTGGAATTTACAATGTGCAATCATCAATGGAAAACATTTACCAAGATAAGAGATAATCCTTTATTGATCTTACTTTGGATCTCACAATGTAACAACGTGTTACATTCGGCTCTCAAGAAACACTCATGGTGTGCAAAATAGACAGGAAATGTGCAAACACATTAAATGGTAAATAGAGATATCTTATATACAATTATACAAAATTAAAACAGACTATAAAATGTCAGCATTGGCAGTGCAAAGTTTACAGTTATAGTGCAGGTGGTTGATAAGTGACACAGATAAAGCTGATAAAGATTATTACTTTACAGTAGTGTTGTACAGTCTGACAGCAGTGGGGATGAAGGACCTGCGGTAGTTCTCCTTCTTGCACTGAGGGTGTCTCAGTCTTCCACTGAAAGAGCTGCTCAGATCCTCTACAGTCTAGTGCAGTGGGTGGGAGGTGTTGTCCATGATTGAGGTGAGCTTGGCTAATACCCTCCTGTCCCTCACCTCCTCCACAGAGTCCAGGGGTCAGCCCAGGATGGAGCTGGCCCTCCTGACCAGCTTGTTCAGTCTATTCTTGTCCCGCTCTGTGCTGCCCGGGGCCCAGCACACGGTAGCGTAGTGGATAGCAGAGGCTACCACAGAGTCATAAAAAGTGGGTGTAAGCTTCCTTCACGTTTGCATTGAGTAAGTCCAGCGTCTTACTGTCCCTTGTGTGGCACTTTACATACTGTGAAAATATCGGGAAAGTGGCGGCGGAGGAAGCGTGATTGAAGTCGCCGGTGATGAGCAGGAGTGCACGGGGATGACGTGTCTGATTCTGGGTCTAAAGGTGCGTGCACACCTAATGCGGATCACACGGCGGGGGCAGTTGATTACTGTGTATTGCCAATGTAAATGCGCTCACATGTGCGGGTGATGAGTGTGCGTGGCGGCAGGTGCATTAGAGCGGTGTCAATCAGCGTCAATGAATGCGCCGTGAGGATGCAGGAGGGGTCCTAACACACATTCTGGAATAATTTATTGATTATCTGAATTTGGAGCAACATAACCACCTCTTCACTTGTGTCATAAAGACACAAGCGAAGTATTCATGACGTTCAGCAGCTGTGGTTTGAAATGCCTTTCCCAAGCCCAGGCATTCGGATCAGAGGAATCATATGCTTCAATAATCTTATGGACACACGGGCGCATTAAACAAGGCGCCCATGTTTAAAAGGGGATTTCATCATGACATGATCGCTGGACAGACAGGTACTACACACTTAAACCCACACATATTGAAATAATATTTGGGAGAGGGAGAGAAGCGAGATTTGCAAAGTGTCAAAAAAATGTAGGCTAGTTAAACTATTCCACTGTCAACAAAGCACAAACAAAGAATTGGGAAACCGTTTTCATTTCTATCTTAATGCTTAGCAGCAACTGCGCAGAGTTTTTTTCTTCTACAGCATCGCGCAGCAATGGCGCCGCCTGAAGTGAACACATACGAGTGTCTGATTACAAGCCTTTCAAGCGTCCAAATAGAAGCAACAGCGCGGTCCGTACGGTTTGGTGTGTGGCAGCAGCGGCGGTATCAGCCGAGGGAGGAATGTACACAAAGCACTACTATGTGCAAAAGCTCCCTCGGGAGGTAGTATGGTCTCATGCTCAAGACTACCATCTCCAGGTCCCCTTACTCCCCTGGCCTCCACACGTGAGTCCAAGGAAACCACAGAATCCGATATATGTTCATTTAACCACGTCTCCCTAAAACACATGAGTCCACACTGCTGATAAGCCCTATGATGACTGTTTAGCGCGGCCAGCCACTCGGCCTTGTTAGAGATGGAGCGGACGTTTCCCATGATATTGAGGGCAGAAAAGGTCTTCTCCGTTTCATATGTCCACCTCTGCAGCCTCTGCATTTCTTCCATATCTCGGCGGGGATCACCGGCTTCTCTGCATGCAGAAAAGCAGAGTCACTTAGTCCGAGGAGCTGTTCCCGGTTGTAAACAATGGGACTTCTCGAGTGATAGGGATTCCCCCACACAGATTCCAAAAGTGCCTGAAAACAGTGGGAATCCAAATAAAAGCGCTTCCCATGTGCACAATTGCACCGTGTATTGCTTACTTTAAAAGAAAATTTTAAAACACATCTACAAATAATAGAAAGAAGCAAAAGCAAGAAAATAGAGGACTCAGCCGACTGGCTCCATACAAAGGCAACATAATTGCAAAATTTTATTTATTATTGCAAATTATGTCAAAATCTCGTGTCGTTCTAGTTTACGCAATCTCGTGTCTTGTCTCTTCTTGTGGGATTTGTATCTCAGCCCACCCCTAGTAATAATATACACCTATTGCTGGGTTGCAGGTTCTAGAATGTGATGATGTCACCGGACTCATTGGGGGGCAGGAGCCAGTTTTTTCTACAGCATTACACTTTCACAAGTCATAGCTCAAAAGAAAATGTATGAATTACAAAAATGATCATTAATATCAGTCACTGGGTCCATGATCTCTCTGTACAAGACCAAACATCTCCTCAAAAACTAAATATTTTTTCCTCCATATAATAGTATTGGCCTTTAGAATGCTGTGATGTCACCTGCAACCCAGCAATATGGACCTGATCTTCTCCCTGGCACAATGTGAAGTCTTGCGTACAACATTGTGCTAGTGGTTTCACCGGTCTACTGAGGGCATTGCTGAGGGGAAAAAGGGGATAGACTGAGGCTATTTTAGGTGAACCAAACTCATTCTCTCCTTGTTGAGATGCTGGGATGATGATCTATTAACATACATATCTATATTGGTAGTCTTTCTCAGTGAAATATAGCAGGTGAGGAATAGTACTAGTGAGGTGAAGACCCAATTGTCTGATAAGGAACAAAAGGTAACAGTTAATGTTTATGGATGATGATCTTTAAAGTCATTGTTAAGCAAGCACCACTTTGATAGTAAAAAGTGTGTGATTATCGGGCCTATAGCATGCATGCTCTGATGTTTAATTGATGTGGCTGTTATGTGACGGTTAAGTATTTCACGCTGGCTGTTTTGATCTCCGGACTATGCCATATCATATAACTGCACAAAGCCATTGATGTGGGAGTCTTTGTTGTGTGCCTCAAGTAGTGTTTCCTCTATTTGATGTGTACACACGTGCTTAATCTTCTGCCACAACAGTGGGTTCAGCTTCTGTCTGTGTCAAACGCTTTCACTCATCGCTGTCAAATTCCATTTTCTGAACAAAGCACAACATCAAGTGTCCATTGTATCTGAGAGCTTCCACTGGAGCAAAATGAAAACCATTTATGTACAGTTTGAAAGCTTTTAAGATTTTCATATGGCCATTGAGCCCGAAATTATGTTTAAGCATTGTTAGACAAGATCTATTTTAATTTATTTATTTCCTGCAAATACGTGTAGGGTGGAGTGTTGAGAAAGGTAGGAGCATACTGTAAACACATTAAAACAAAGCACTATGTGTGCACTGTTGAATTGTAATTTTCTACTGTATAGGCCAACGCATACTGACCCGCTTTGACGTGCAGCAAAAAAAAAAAATTGCATATATTGCAGTGACACAGGCTTTTGCACTTCTGCAGATAGGTCGCTGGCCTGTGACAGACAGGGAGACCGCTGTAAACTGTGTTTGGAAGAACGAGAGTAACAGCAAAAAAAGTCAGTCTGAGCAGGTCAACTCGTGTCTGTCACCAACTCGCTATTAACCTACAAAAAAGAGCCACATTTGCTCCCTCTCTTGCAACACATACGTGTCTTATTTTATTTGACAAATGGCAAGTGACGTGACGTGCCACTCTCCAGTGTGTGTGGACATGTCACAGCACGCTGTGTTCTGGTGCGCTGGCCAGACCAGATCCAGACTACTCTCATCATCAGTGAAAAAGAAAAAAGGTTATTTCCAAAAATTACGATGGATTAGCAAGTGCAACTGGGTTACGACAATCACTTTATGGTAGTCTACTGTAAACCAAACCTCGCTACCTCTCTCATCAAAGGAAAAAAACAAAACAGAAACAGCAGTCGCATCCTCACTGAGAACAGAAAATTAGCTCAGGGGCGATCAAATGTCCATCCAGGAAATCAGCTACTCGCGCTGTCTTAAGGAAGTTGAAATGTCACCAAAACCGTACGCATGTCCCTTACGCAACAGAATACTAAAGAAAGCTTGACCTTGACCTCGAAATTGAAGAGGATTGAGCCCGTAAAACAACCATGGTGAAATGGCTCACCCCATTGTGTCCTAGGGATGGGACGATAACCAGTTTCAAGGTATACCGTGGTATTAAAATGCTAGGGTATTACTACCGTGAGGATTCCCTGTCTGACGGTATTAAAAATGATTGTTTTATTTGCTATTCTTGTCAAAAAAAGTTGTGCTCCGTGCAAACCTCTGCTCTTCCCTTCTCCTCTGCTGCTCCTCAACTGACCCCGTGGCGCAGTCCCTCTCCCTCACGGCCGTCAGCCTGTTGAACACGGCCCGTAGCAGCAGAGTAAAAAGTCAATGTCCTCCGTGAACATGAACGCTGCCGCTGAGATGAAGCTTTGTTTGGATCTGTCGCGTTAAAAGATGCCACGTGCGGCCGAGAAGCAGCTGTTTAGCGCTTTAGCTCTTTAGCTCGCGTTACGCTAACCTGTTAGCTTTGTGGTTTGGATTGTTCATCATCCAGTCCATCGTTTATCAGACGCGCTCTAGACTACACTGTTTTACGTGTTATTTTTTTTTTGAAGACGCTCAGCCTTCCTTTGCCTAATGCTCATCAAAGGCGGAACATTTTTCATTTAGCTACAAACTCCGCTCGTTGTCACACGCCGCGAGGGCTAGCACTACTAGCCATTACGTGATGTAAACAAACCTACACGCTACTCGCATAGGCAGATAACGTGATTGTTCTTTACCCTCTTGACGTCACTGCAGAATAAGGGTTAGACATAGGTGGAACCTTTACCTGATGCAGTCAATTATTAGACAAGCACTCATGTTTGTTGACTGCTCGATGCAACACTTTTTGTATACTATTAGGATTATTTTTTTATATGAAGTTGAATGCACAGACTACTTTGGTAAGCAATCAAGCAGCAAATTATAATAGCAAGGCTGCCTTTGGAAGCTTTTGGGCAGACATCGAACAAACAGTGATTAGCATCAGCGTGTTTAGTCTGCTCCGTCTGTGAGTAAAGGGATTAAGGTAAAAATATTCATTTGTTCAAAGTGTTATTTTGGATAATAAGTCATAATAGTACACTTTATTGATCCTTAGCAGCATGTAAAGACATAACCAATTACAAATGTACCATAAACAAACCCTGTTTGTTGAATGTGAACCCTGTTTTTACTTTTTAAATATAAAACACGCAATTTCACGGTATACTGTGATATCGTGGTATTTTTTGTCACGGTTATCATACCGTGGAAATCTCATACCGTCCCATCCCTATAGTGGCCACAGCCAGACTTTTGTTATCTATTCTGGCAAAGCAGAATTTTACCAACTATACATGTGAATCAAACTTACGTATTTCAAATAAACAAACAATCAAATCAATATTTTTGAAGTGGTCATGCTTTGTCAAATATCTATTTTGAAGTATAGATATTTTGAAAAGTGATCAATACAATCCTTGACAGAATGCGAAGTCACACTGTCTTTTTGATACTGGTGTTTGTGACTTTATCTCAGTCCGTGTTTGCTTCAAAGACATGATCTCGGGGACTGATATTTTGCATGCAATTTGCCTATGTATATGAGTATTTCTGCCCGAGTGGTCACGGCTCTGTCAACTCTTTGTAATGAGAATGTTTTTGAGGCCTTTGAATACTTGTGGTGTGCATCTGTATCCACTTTTAAAGAGGGCTGGTGATAGCATTGTAATAGAAGCCATTTTGCTGTGCTCTCAAGGGAAAGCAAGCAGCAAAATGAGAGAAAAATGGAGGTGGAATGAGCATTTGACTTCTTGCAAGTGTTCATATCTGTACAGCACAATTCATATAGTTGTTAGATGCATGTTAGACAAGGAGTTGATGATTCAATAGCAACTTAAAATATAAAAAAAGAAGAAAACTTTTTTTTTTTACTACCATCTCTTTACACTTCATTAGAAACAAGGTCAGTCTAAGTGTTAGTTCAATAACATCACCTGAAAGCTTTAAGATTTCAAAATCACTGACATTTCCGGAGGTCCAAGTCAGGGACAGTTCAGATGCTTTTTTTCTCTTCAAAATGCCTTTACAGAAAGAAATAGCTGGAGAAACTCCCTTGCTTCCAATTGGTTTTGAAAGCACATACGTTCGCTGAACGAAAGGACGTTTTCTGTTCCTTCTTTTTTGCTTACTATTTACTCAAAAACCCTTGTTGCTATCATCATCAAGGACCGCCAAGAGAGCGTCTTTGAAAACCACTTGCCTCCCGATTGGGGGTGGATGGTGGGTGCCCAAGTTAGCTGAAGATGCCTCTCGACGGGACTGCTTGATATATGTGTGTAAGTGTGTATTTTCTTTCTCTAGTGAAAATCTTTGAAGGGTGTGAGTCGGAGGAGCAAATACACCAAGCAGATAAAGAGAGAGGCAATTGTTGAGGGAGAAGATGGTTTTTGTGCTTTTGAAAAATACTGAGTGCATGTTTCTGTGGTACAATAACAAACCACAATAGCCCAACTGCTTAACCAGCCAGTTCATAGCTTCTCTTGGATGTAACAAGTTCTTCTAAGGCAAATAGTAATCCATCTTTAATTTCTGTACAATTGACAAACATGAAAAAAAGAGAATATGGATGGCTTACCATAAGGACATGTTTTGGGGCTTAATATTCTGATAAAGGAAAGAATGTAATAATCTCCCTACTGAATAAAACGAAATTAAACAAACTACGCTACTTTTACCTGTGAGCTAAAAAAGTGGCTGTTGAGTGGTCAGATCTTTCAGCACTGACATCGGGATGTTTTCCTGTTTCAGTAAATGTATTATCTACTGGAAATGGTTTGATATGGACAATAATGGCCTTTAGGGGCCAGTCTTCTTAATGGAAATTAAACAAAAGTGGAAACACAAAATCATTAGTGGAAACGCAAAAACAAAAGTGGAAACGCAAAAACATTAGTAGAAACGCAAAAACAAAAGTGGAAACACACAAAGAAAAGTGGAAACGCAAAAACAAATTCTGAAGCACTCAAACAAATCCTGAAGCACGCAAACAACTTCCAAAACCCGAAAGCAAGCAACCATTACGGACAGGATATATAGTTACTTCCTGTTTTACTTACTGCTTAATGATTTTGCGTTTCCACTTTTGTTTGTGCGTTTCCACTTTTGTTTTGGTTTTGCGTTTCCACTTTTGTTTTTGCGTTTCCACTTTTGTTTGTGTGTTTCCACTTTTGTTTGTGTGTTTCCACTTTCAGAAGCCCCTTAGAAGCCCCCGGTTAGAACCATGAGGCCGTCCTTCTGTGGACCCAACACCTGCAGGAGGAACCATAGGGGCTGGTGCAATGTGATTTGGGCAGCTCCAACGGCTGCCCCCACGACCCGGCAACGGACAAGTGGAAGAAAATGGATGGATGGATGTTTCCACTTTTGGTTTTGCGTTTTCACTATTGTTTGTGTGTTTTCACTAATGTTGGTGCGTTTCCACTTTTGTTTGTGCGTTTTAGTGCTGTGTTTGTGACTTGCACTTCAGGGCCGCTGTAAAGAAGGGACCCATGCAAAGCGAAATGCAGTAAAGGGGTGAGTAGAGCTGGGTATCGTTATTATTTTCTTCGATACCACTACTTTAACGATACCTGCTTTTCGATAGCGGTGCCTTAATGGTACATTTTTCGACACCTATCGTGGGTATAAAAAAGTAGCATTCAGGATGTCCTAAAATAGCAATAAAAAGCAACACAAGTCTGCAACTTCATGTTTGGAGCAGAAAAGTTTCTGCTCAAAACTTAATGTTTCTGCTCAAATACACATAACAGAGGCTGGGACTCTGGCTCTTCTCAGCTTGCAGAGAAAGTAGAGACGCTGATCACTTTTCTTGACCAGTGATCAGTGTTGGGTGTAATGAGTTACAAAGAAAAGCGTTACTCGTTAGTGTAACGCGTTTCTTTAGCTACCGACAATTTAGTACCATAATGCCCTTTATTTTTCGATCCGTCACATCATTTTTGTTTACCATGGGCAGATGTGACAGTGACAGTCAGAACAGTTTTTTCCTATACGCAGACTAAAGTTGCGTACGCCCCCTGCAGCCGCAAAGGCCCCGCATCTCATGCTTGTGAATCAACACGTTGTTACCGCGTGACAGGCTCTCTGACAGCGCTCACTCACTCTTCGCCTGCTTTGTCACATATAACACCAAAACGGAGCAATCTGGTAAACTGGATGAGCAGGAGAGACCTTCCGCCTTTCCCCCTGTCTGTCTCCCGGTGTTCGCCTACCCTCGTGGGCGGCTCCCGCGCATGCCTCCCGTCTCCCGGACGCTGCTCTCGTGTTTTCTCTGCGCGGACTCGGGGCTGCATCGGCCACACACTCATTTAAACTACCTTCTTATTGTCTCTAGCGGAGAATCAGGACAGTAGTTTGGTGAATAGACGAGAGTAAAGCCGTTGTATTTGTCTCAGAGGGGAGTTGAATCCACACGGTTCTCATGAGCACAGTTACTTTCAGTAACTCCTGTCAGGCTTATTCTCAGTGGTAAGACAGAAATAACCAGTCAGGCGCAGGTTTCAGTTAGTTTTAAATCAGCGGTTCCCAAACTGTGGGTCAGGGACCAGAGGTGAGAGAATGTGATCATTTTGCCATTTACCATTATAAAAAGTGGGGAATATAGACTAATAGTAGTCCTAAAGTCCAGTCTGACAGTGGCTAAGTGGTTAGTGGTTCTCACACAGAGGGGCAGTGCCTGAACTGAGGTCATTATGTTCCACTTCTGCCCTGCTCTACTGCACAGTGGAACTGTTTTTGACGAGTTTTTTAAACGAGTTTGCTCTTCGTCGAATAGCCATGGGATGTGTAGGTACTGAAGGGCCCCTGTGTGGATTTTTGCTTGGGGCCCCAGAAAGGCCACCACAAAGCTCTTCAGAAAGGGACTGCAACCTGTGACATTTTATGTTACAAAAGTAACGTAAAAGTAACAAGTAACGTAATAAGTTACTTTCTTTAGAGAGTAACTAAGTTACTTTTTAAAAGAAGTAATGAGAAAAGTTCCTTTTTAAACATAACTTCCCTAACACTGCCAGTGATGTAGTGTGCATGGTCCAGGAAAGGTTCTCTGTGATGCGCACACCCAGGAACTTAGTGCTGGTCACCCTCTCCACTGCAGCACCATTGATTGTTAGAGGAGCATGCTGGACCCGTGCTCTTCGAAAGTCCATAACTCTTTTGTCTTCTCCACATTTAGAGAGATTGTTCTGTGTGCACCACATGGCCAGACTGCTCACTCCTGTAGTTTGACTTGTCTCATGAGACCCACCACTGTTGTCTCGTCTGCAAACTTAATGAAGAGGTGTGAGTTTTATTCAGTCCTGATTTAGCCATGGTGGATTTATTTTGTGTCCAGGGACAGTGGATGCAAACTAGCTATTTAGCTATAATCTGGTGCAGTACATCTCTGTCCCTATGTGCTTAATGTCTCTGTACATTGTCTCTTCAATAAAGAGTAAACTAAACTAAACACAGGGATATCAGTGTGGGCCCCCTGAATAACAATCTATGGATATTAGTTTGGAACCGCTAATAACGTCGCAACAATGACACACGTCCACCCTTCGCTGATTGGTAATGCTTCCTGCTTGCTCACGTGTGCTTCACCTCAGAATGCAGTTGATGCCACGGTCACCAGACTCAATTGCTGGTACAGCGGTGAGTTCCACTCTAGTTCCAACGCCAGTCAAGCCATCAGAACCAATCAAATGGTGAGCAGAAGTGTGTAGGCTCTCATGTCCAAGTGTTTTGTAGCTGTCCTTAAAATAAACCAAATAAATCCATAATGGCTGAGGACTGCAGAGCGCATGTTCTCTGTTCAACAGGGCGGTAATATGCAAAAAAAGAAAAAGGCAACATAGAGCAGTCTTCAATGAAGGTACTTGATTCATCTTCTGTACTCGGTAGTACAGAAGATGAATCAAGTACCTTCATTGAAGATGGACAACGATGGACAACCCCTGTACGACTGAGAACTTACACAGACAACTTAGAGCAGTGTTTCTCAACTGGTGGGTCGGGACCCAACAGTGGGGCGCAGAAGCATTTTCAGTGGGTCGTGAGCCGGTCCCAGGGAACATTTCTTTCAATATTTATCTACCAGAGTCTGTTCAAATGACACTGCTGTGTTGTTTTGATCATGATTTCAAATGTATTGGCCATTTAATGCTTATTTAACAACGCCCACTGCCTTAAGGTGCATTCAGACCTAATGCGGCTCCCGCGGCAGGTGCGGGTGATTTCTGTGTATTGTTGATGTGATCGGCGCACGCACTTACGTACTTACTGCGCGGGACGGTGTGGACAGTGCACTGCGCACGTCAGCTGTTTAGAGCGGGTGAATGCGGCGACGGGAGGAAGTGGAGTCCAACCCTCTTTTGGGAAAAGGACACAGGAGTTTATCTGTCTGAATTTGGAACAACATAACCTCACCTCTACTACATCACAAAGACACAAGTGAAACGGAAACAGAAGGAAAAGCTTTATTGACAACGCAGAAGCACATGAGTGACTGATTGCAATTGTTTCAAGCGACCAAATAGAAGCGGTAACGCATTTCGACCTGTTACGTGTGTACGGACCTTAAAGAATGTGGCCACGGAAAAGAAAAGCAGTTAGCGGATTCCTCCTCACAGATTAAAAAACCTCTTGAACATCGTCGTATGATGAATTCGAGTTTATGATGATGAATTGGTCATGTACAATAATGTAAGCTTCCACATTGTAATGCCAGCTTATTTGCAAATGCAATAGAGGAGCTTCTTTCCACTTCCTACATTCCTACACAGCTTCTTATCTAGGCAAAGCTCAGTGTTTCTGAATTTAGCCATGAAGCCTCCCTTTCTCCACCCCTGCTCCCCTCTTCTGATCATCACCCTTTTGTATCTACAGCAAACATGCTTTCTTCCCCAATATTAACAATCATAATAGGTTGCGTTCACGATTTAGAATTCCATTTCAGTTGGAGGGCAGGTGTCAATACAACTCTATGGGAGAGAAACAGTTTTTGAAAGAAATTTCCAAAAAGAAAATGTCCAAATGTTTTCTCTGATCATCAGTTGATAGTGATTGGATTCACAAACCTGACATGTGAATTTCATGGCTGAAAGTCCTTTCTACTGGCCAACATCAAGCACATGTTTTTGAATATTGTCTCCACTTTTGGACGCCTTTGTGAAGAAATAATTAGACATATGTTCATATCTGCTGGAAGATATGACTTTGAACTTTGTGTCAGCTTTTGTTTCATGTGAATTGGCCCAGTAATTACAGAGATATTAGCAATGATTTAAGACTATAAATCTGCATTTTGAGCGTTACTATGGTTACGGCCGTGGAATTTTCAGTTGCCCTCCACCTCAATGTTAAACTATAGGCTCTTTAGAATGTTGTGATGTCACGTGAACGCTACCTATTGACTGTGCCCATGTGAGGGAAAAAGTTAAAAGCCAAGCCATGCAGTGGGGCCCACACGGAGCAATGGCTGTGGTGAAAGTCCTGGCTTTAGCTTACTCTGTTTGGCTGACTAAGTCAAATAGAGAAACGTCAAATACTGTCCAGGAGCATTTGAATTTTTTCACCACTTTTGGGACTGGTGCAAATATGTCTGTCCAGTACTTTTCAATGTTCAACAGAAAAAAGGAAAAAAAGGTTCCACCTTTAGACAGTAAAGTGCTATTCCTTAGGGTTAAGATGTGACGGACACATGAGATGTAAAAATCAGATTCATTTCATAATAATCCTATCATTACGGTAGGCGTGTGTTAGTCTGACGAAAGAATACGGTTGTAAATGATGTTTGATGTAAATGAGAGTAATTTCCAGCTATTTCATACTTACATTTTGATACAGTATAATGATACTGAGCAGTATTGTATATAGCCTACTTGCATGACAGCGAGAGCCAGAAAAAGAGGATTGTGCTGGAGGAGAGAAAAGAGAGAGGAGCAAGCGGGAACGGCCCACATGCTTCACACTGTTTTTAATAAGAGTGGAGAGCGACCCTAGGCCTCCACGACATCCACGCAACGGCTGTGCAATGTCTGCTCAGCGTCTGTGCCACACACCGGGCTCAGGGCCAAAAGTCAGAGCCTGCTGCTCTGTCTGTCAGCTCCAGGCCGCCACTGCTGCCACCTCTGACCCGTGGTCACAGTAGTTATCAAGGAGATGTACAGCACTGTGCACATTACCCCATGTTTGAACGCTCCTTCTTTACCATCAGACTTTAGTGGGGCTCAATAGCATCAGCCACCTCAAAACTCCAGTAAAAAAATAAAATATATATATTATTCTGAACTATATCATTATTATTATTATTATTATTAATAATATTATTATTATTATTATTATTATTATTATTATTATTATTATTATTATTATTATTATTATTAAGGTTAAGGTATACTTTATTAATCCCCGTAGGGAAATTCGTTCTCTTCATTTCAACCTCAACACCGCTGAGGCAACCTGTTGAAGCAGTGGGCAGCCAGCGTAGGCGGCCGGGCACACATCATATGTGAAGTCTGGCTACTGGTCAGAAACACCTGGCAGGGAGATTAACCTATTGTACATGTTTGTAGTCGTAGAGGAAACTGGAGTACCCTACGCAGATACGGGAAGAACATGCAAACTCTACACAGAGAGGCCCCGTGGGACCTTCTAGCTGGGAAGCATGGGTGCCAACTGCTGCGCCACCGTGCAGCCCATTATTATTATTATTGTAACAAGGCGGTTAAAATGTGTTGTTTTTTCCTACTAGTAAACACCACTTGAACACACCGTCCCCGTCTCTCAGACGCTTTCTTAGCCACGCCCTCCAATTAGCAGAATCACAAGCAGGTGTGCACGCCGTCGCGTCTGCGAGTTCGGGGCTTCAGCTGCTCAGTAAGCTCTCAATTCGTCCTGATGGTGTCCAGAATACGAGGGAAATGTGTCATGATACGCTCTCAGCTTACAACATATTTCCCTTAGACAAAGCACAATGGCGCTTTAGCCGAATAAGGTGGGGTTTAGCTTAGTTTGATTTTTGGTTGATTTACTAAGCTTAAGTTTCTTAATTTGTTTTGGAGCATTTTCACATTGTATGGTAATGTTATATTGGTGTTTAATTTTTTTTAATTTAGTGCCAAGCTTTTAAAGATCTCATTAATATAAGTAGTGTGTGTGTGTATACATACATACATACATTATATATATATATATATATATATATATATATATATATATATATATATATATATATAGTGCCTTGCGAAAGTACTAATACACCTTGAACTTTTGCACATTTTGTCATGTTTACAACCCTTAACAGAAAGATTTTATTTAGATTTTTTTACTGAAAGTTCACGCACAAGTAACAGACAACTGTGAAGTGAAAGCAAAATGATACATGATTCTGTTATTTTTCAAAAAATGGAAAACCGAAAAGTCGGCCGTGCGTAAGTATTCATACAGCATGACATAATACTTTGTGGAACCCCTTTTGCTGCAATAACAGCAGCAAGTCTTCTGGGGTTTGACTCTACAAGATTTGCACATCTAGAGACTGACATTTTAGCCCATTCCTCTTTACAAAACAACTCAAGAGCTCTGTCAAATTAGAAGGAGAGCGTTTGTGAACAGCAGTTTTCAGGTCTTTCCACAGATTTTCAATAGGATTTAGGTCAGGACTTTGACTGGGCCATTCTAACACATTAATATGTTTGTTTTTAAACCATTCCATTGTAGATTTAGCTTTGTGTTTAGGGTCATTGTCCTGCTGGAAGGTGAATCTCCGCCCCAGCCTCAATTCTCTTACTGACTCCGGCAGGTTTTCCTCCAAAATGTCTCTGTATTTGGCTCCATCCATCTTCCCAACTATTCTTACAATCTTCCCAGTCCCCGCTGAGGAAAAGCAGCCCCATAGCATGAAGCTCCCCTCACCATATTTGACACTGGGGATGGTGCACTCAGGACGATGAGCAGTGTTAGGTTTGCTCCATACATAACGTTATACATTTGGGCCAAAAAGTTACATTTTTGTCTCATCTGACCAAAGCACCTTCTTCCACATGGTAGCTGTGTTCTCCATATGACTTCTAGCAAACTTCAAACGGGATTTCTTGTGGCCTCCTTTCAATAACTTATAGTTGTCCCATGTACAGATTCCCCCAGCTCAGCGGCAGTACGTCGCAGCTGCTCCAGAGTTATCTTAGGGCACTTGGTTACTTGGTTCCAAATAAAATCTTTGTTTATGGTTGTAAACATGACAAAATGTGCAAAAGTTCAAGGTGTATTAATACTTTCGCGAGGCACTGAATATATATAAATCCATCTATTTTCTTCTACTTGTCTGTTGCCGAGGTGGTGGGGGCGGCTGTTGGTGTTGCCCAAATCACATTGCACCAGCCCACTATGGCTCCTCTGGCAGGACGACCTCATGGTTCTAACCAGGCCTGTTGGTCTCTCTTAAGGGGCTTCTGTACCACTCTTTGTCTGACCCGTGAACTAGGACCTGTTTGCCATGGGAGACCCTACCAGGGGCACAAAGCCCCCAACAACAGAGCTCCCAGGATAATTCGGGTGCCCTCTACCACATTAAGGTGGTGGCGGTTCCAGGAGATACACACTCCTGCCTCCGTTCTCAGTTCATATTTATTGCCAGGCTTGCCTATAGCAAGTTTAAATTGAACACATCATAAAATAAACCTCTGCCTTCTTGACAGGTTAAATTTGTATTATTATGAATGCATTATTACATTATTAATATGAATGTCTATTATAATATTCTATTAGACATACATGGTCATGGTCAATGTGACCTTTGGGGTGTTCTCCACCCCAGAGGTAACACTGACCAAGAATTCTGTCATTTACTGAATTTTCTTCACTTTGATGGTGCCAGATGATCATGGCAGCCTCGATGGTTTTCACACGACACACAGGAACTGAGGGCATTGGCATTAATAATAATTAATAAAAAAACACATAATGCCAGAGAGGTGTGGTACAGTGGTAAAAGGACATGGACCATACCAGACGTACTGTTTAGTGCAGGCTTCAAAGAAGCATGATGCATAAAGTTGCATATTGCCCCATTTTTCCATAGTGTTCTTGAAGATAAGGTTACAATTGAGGAGATGCATATAAGCTTTAACCCTAAAATATGAGCCTTAATATTGATAACACATGCAGCGGATGGCTCTGCGTGGTCATCCTTTGAGACTTTTCAGCAAAGGTTTTAACACATTTGTTTCTACAAAATTAATCTGCTAAAGTCCAACTTATAACCTCATAAGCAAAATACTTGAGTACTACAAAGGCACATACACAAGACATAAAGAGACAAATAAGATCTGTGTGTCCTGTTACATGCAGACTGTGCCTTTTCTTAATGAATACTTATGTAGAATTACTTAATCATATAAACGAATACAGGGGGATTATAGTTATAGCCTAGTTAGCGTTAAGCATTACATTAAAATTAAGGAAAAAGTAAAAAAAATCAACACACTATTAAAAAATAGCAAGCATACAAATCCCATCAAGAAAGGTCATAGAGCCTGAACCACTTTATTTTCTTATCAAGTCCCTTTCCTTTTCTTGTACATGTACAGAATATAAGTGTGCAATCACAAGACCACGTCAGTTGAAGCTAAATCAACTTTCCTGAACATACATCCCGGTTCATTCATTGTGCACATCTATTTCACGTAAGCTCTCTCTTCAGGGTTTTGGTTAAAGTGCAGAAGTGGCCGGCTCCTGAAAGGAACCTATTGACTGCACTGCAAGTCCTCAGAGCCTCACATGACAGTGCTATGACTTACCCAGGGTCCAGCAGTAGGAGGCGTCCTCAGCTCAGCCCTGACCTCTCACTCCCCCGCCGATTCCTTCACCCCCCTCTTCCCTCTCATCCTCCCCCTTATTGCTTGCTTCTTTTTCATCACTTTTCTTTCTCCGAGCCTGACAGTATATCAAGTGCATCATACTCGCACCTCACTTTGCCCTCGAGAAACACACATGCATCGTACATACTTATATACACACACACACACACACACCCTGACACTTGTATGGGCATGCACAACACCACCTCACAAGTGAGATAAGGAACCGGCAACACCAAAGGGTCCGGCTTCTGTCACCCTGCTACCTCGCCTTGAACACATGGCCTTGGGTGAGAGAACGCACCGAGGAGTGGGAACAAGAGTGGGAGGGGAAACCGAGACGAGGGAGCTTATAGGAGCAGGAAAAAAACACGAATGTGATAAAGACTTAGAGGAGATGAAAGGAGGAAGTGGGACAGATGGGGCCAGAGAGAGAAGAAGTTAGAGACATAAAGCTGCCAGCACAGAGTTTGCAGCGTTTGGTGCGTGTCGTCGCTTGGCTCCGTCCCAGTGCAACATGAGGCAGATGCAGAGACGGGGAGTGCTTGGTAATTATGGTGGAGCACCTCCCTCGGAGCACATGTGCTTGTGCAAGACTGCCTCATAACATTTTACCCTGGACTAAAACAACACAAATGAACGACGGGACACATTTGTGGCTTACATCTGAAACAAAGAAGCACACTGGAACTCCTGACTTTTCTCTGCAGAGCACTGTTACCGTCTTTTATCTGTCAGACTTCAGTTTCCCCTCTGTGTAGTTCCAACAGGTGATTTTGTGGACCGCTCCTGCAGACTCATGATAAGGGTGTTCTCTACCTCGTCTACATCACAGGCGCTGAGCAATTTTACAGAGCCCTTTTTTCGTTTTTTTCTCTTCATTTTGCCTAACTGTAATTTTTTAATCTCAAGATCATCAAGGACATAGTCAACTGAATGTAAAACTGAATGTAAAATTAATATTAGGCGCATTTCATGAACTACTACAACCTGTTGTTATATTTATGATCACCTATCAAATCTTGATGCAGCTGTTCAAAATGAGACTTAAATGTATACATGAATATAATAGTTATTATCATAATGCAGTACAGCATAATAGTTAATGTAAAAACATCATTTTAACTTTAAAAGTTGTTTAAATTATGATTGCTTACACAACACTCTATACTTTTTGGTATATATTGCTATACTATATTTTTGCACACTATAATTTTCTTTCTTATTCAACTTTTGATTTGAGAGCACGTAGTACGTTCACTGTCGCCTCTTATCATGCAGACTCCAGCGTCTCCCATGTTTCATTTCAACAGGTGTTTGTGTAGATTTGACAATCCACTCCTGCAAACTCGTGATAAGCATAAGTACATCACTGTAGTCTGTGATAGAATCTGCATATACCTGAAATTATATGCGACGGCCAAGTGACAGAAGTGCTCCCTTCTCACAACTTATCTCCATCCCTTGCGCCTCTGAACACTTTGAACATCCGCAGCCACTCTCCCTCATTGGTCAAGCTGCCCTATCTGCTCCTTATGCTGTAAATATTGTTTTTCTTTTTAAATACACTTGCCGGTGCATTTGCAAGATTAAAATGCAGCAATATCAGAACTAATGTAGGACCGTAAAAAGTGATTTACCACCAGTATTACATGCTACGACTTGTATGTATTGGAGTGGTAATCCGGGCCACATGACGGGACACTGGTGCAACATTATCAAGCTCCAGGGAGGTTTGGAAGATGGGAGGAATGTGATTTTTCTTGGTCAGGGCGGCTGCAAAACACGTAACGCAACTTGACTGTGCATAACATGTCCTCCTCACTGTACTGTATTGTACTGTACTGGACCACCAACAAAACAGCAACATGTAAAACTTGCACAGGGAAAATTGTCTGTGATATACAGTATACTATTGATATCCAAAGCAGGCTTAATGCCATCGGGGAGACAAGCGGCCGAAATAAGTTTCCTTCGGGTGAAGAGCTCAGTTACCCGGGAGGAGCTCGGAGTCGAGTCGCTGCTCCTTCACGTTGAAAGGAGCCAGCTGAGGTGGCTAGGGCATCTGTTTCGGATGCCTCCTGGTCGCCTCCCTCGGGAGGTGCTCCAGGCATATCCTATTGGAAGGAGGCCTCGTGGAAGGCCCAGGATACGCTGGTGGGACTATGTCTCCGAGCTGGCCTGGTGTCGCCTCGGGGTCCCCCCAGAACAGCTGGAGGAGGTGTGCGTGGATCGGGAAGTCTGGGCATCTCTGCTGAGACTGCTGCCCCCGCGACCCGGCCCCGGATAAAGCGGAAGAAAATGGATGGATGGATGGATGGGCTTAATGCCATAGAGTGTAGTGAAATTAATTGTCTTTTTTGTGCGTCAGTAATTGGTACCAGTAATGAACATTAACTAACAGCAAAGGCAAAAGCAATCTCACACATATGTACATAGATCATTTGTGAGGACTATTCTACCTGCAGTGATGCCACTGCCACGGGAAAATATTTTTTAGTTAATGATTTATTTGAACTGCTTCTTTCAGTTTATGGTAGTTTCCCAATTCAACCAAATAAGGCAGCATTTGTGGTTCATCATTTTAACAGCACAGCCCTTTTCTCACTCTCAGCACATCCGTCTGTTGTAGCCTGCCCCCTCAAAGCACCATGTAATCTTAACTACTGGACCAAAACCAAGTTGTTATACAGAGGTCACCGTTGGCTCTCTCCCTTGTTGTACTTGCAAACAAATCAGTGCAGTGTGCAGGCTTAATAATGTAATCACTGTTTTAAGCTGAAAAGACAAGTTGATCCAAGCAGCTACAAATATGGCAACTTTTTATTCATTACACGATGCCCCCTGGAAGTGTTGTTGTTGTTATGAGTGCACTAATTCCAAAATAGGTCAATCCCGAGAAGCTGTTCTGTAGTTTGAGTAGAAAAAACATGGGGATGAAACAGAAACATTAAGGAGAAAGCATGAGAATTAAATTATTACATTAGATTTCCACTTTATTAAGCTTTTTTCTTTTTAAAGCAGATCCCAAGCCTGGATAAATTAGGAGGATTGTGTTGGCAAAGGTCCCTACCCTGTAGCAATTATGAAAGTCAGAATATTTATTTGTTACTATTCAAAGGCGACTCTTACTTAGGTCAATTTTGTCTATTTAATTTGTGTTTATTTGGTCTGGACAGTGCATGTTAAAGGTGATCTATGCAAATTTTGAAGTCGAAGAAAAAAATCATTGTTTTTATCAGTTCAGAGGTTCATACCAGAAACTAGCCAGAAACCCCAAAACAATCGATTCTGGAGCATCATAGAGGCCACTATGACGGAAAGCAAAGGTGCCACTCTGCACCCATAAAGCCACTGAGTAACTAAAAGGTCAAATATGCACAAATATTAAGATTTTTTTCACTTAAAACGTTGCATAGTGCACCGATTGGTAGCCATGGGCAAATCTCTATCCGTCGTCCTCCACTCGCACACTCAAACACACTCTCGCCCATTCTGGCCTGTTGGTCATGTTTCTAGTCGTAGGGGAAACCGAAGTATACCTACGCAGACACGGGAGAACAGGCAAACTCCACCAAGAAAGGGCTCTTCCGGCCTGGGGTCAAACACGGGACCTTCTAGCTGCAAGAATAGTAGAAGGTCTTTGCTTGAATATTTGCAGAAATAGACACAACCTCACAAGTAGTGCCCTGTGTTTGCAGACCATGGATAGCACTGCAAATCAGGAAATGTTAAAGCGATTATGTGAAGCTAACGGAGCTAATAAATATACAGTCTAATGTGTGTTTGTTTTTTGGACTGCTGTCTTTTATGAGGCAATAGCAGCGACGTTTGTACAGAGAAACATGTATGCGCAGAGTCCAGCGGTGGAATTGCGACACAATTGCTGTTTTCCTTTCCGATCCGATATACCTAATCAGAACATTTCATAATGTATCATTGGCTTGTATATAAATGCAGCCTTTCCATTAAGAAATTGTTGTAACATGTTTCAAAAAGATTCTCCAGCATCTATACTCTTCAAACAAATGAAGTATGATCTGAAAACAAGTAGCTGTGTGTTTTGCCTGCTCTGTCTTTTTGCTGAGATATAATAGCAGTTTCACTAACAGGGGCCACGCCACAACACAGGGTCTGATTATTATAGAATGTATTAAAAGAGAACGTTCATGTTTTTAAGTGTGTGTGCGTGTGCGTGTGTGTGCGTGTGTGTGTGTGTGTGTGTGGGCGGAGTTTTCTGGGAGCACCTGCAACAGGTCTGCAATCAAACTGAGACAAAGGCCATGCTCTCCAGCAAGACTCTGCCAGATTGTGCCGTCCTGTTAGATGGTGATTTTTGTCAATCGGCTACGTTAAGATTTTCTAACTACTTACCTGCTTGAAGATTTGTTATTTACCTCAGTTTCCTGTTTTTTCAGTTCACCACCTGCTCCGTTCCGAAGACTTTTGACGTGCTGTCAATAAACCTGTTGCATTTTTCATCTTGTGTCTATTTTTGGGTCCTCCATTTTGAGCCGTAACAGTATTATCTGTAAAGCACTTTGTGATACCTTTGGGTATGAAAAGCGCTTTATAAAGAAAGTTTGCTTTGATTTGATAACAGTGAGTAATTGCTGTGGATGAGGGCTGTCTGTCCTAGGCACGGTGGTTACCCTGTTTTTCAGGACCTCGTCGGAGAAGAATCAGTGCCGAGGGGAGTGAGCTCTGCTGCTGTACAGTAAATAGGGAACATTCGACTTTTTTTCGTATGAACCTGAGCTTGGTAGATGGTCATGACAATGGGGATATCTGATGGTGGAGGTCTTCAGCCAGACCCCTCTCCAAATTGTTGTTGTTACTTGTTGTTAGAGTTTGATAACCTTTTGACAACACAATTTCCTCGAGTGCACAATGAGAGAGGCACAGTGGTGCAGCGGTTAGCGTTTGAGCCTCTCAGCAAGAAGGTCCCGGGTTTGTTTCCCACCTTGACGGGGCCGTTTGCATGTTCTCCCTGTGTCTTTCCCATACCACTAAAAACATGTACAATAGGCCTGTATGAATTATTCGGTCTGTCCATCAGCCTGTCTCCACATCATGGAGATGGGTCCCCGGGCGCGGGCGGCACTGCCGTCGACCACTGCTCCTTACAAATTGCCTCAGTGGCATCGAAGGATGGGTTAAATGCAGAAGACACATTTCCCTACGGGGACAATAAAGTAAAACAAAACAAACCCCAGGGTTAAACTGAAGTCTGTACATCTGTAGCTTACCACCACCGAGAATGGAGTGAATGTAAAATTGTCCTATAGTAAAGCGCTTTGTGACCATGTCTGTGAAAGGTGCTATAGAAATAAAGTCCTTTTTTTGAAAGCCACTTAATCAGTTTAACTGGAAAAATGTACCTTGAAATATTTGATAAAGCTCCATCTGTCTTTTAAGGCAAAGAGCTTTTCTTCTCTTTCAGACATCTGAGCATGATTGAAATTCTCAGGCTTGTGCGACATGAAAGAAAAGGTGTATTTTACATGTCACTCTAAGAAACAACAATTGGAATGTAGCGGTCTGAGCAGATAGCGCCATGTAGTTTTAAGTGACAAATGACTTTCTCCTCTTTCACCCATTTCATTAGCATTTGTAAATATGTACCTCAGCTACTTAAGATTTATGTTGTGTGAATTCAAAGCTTAAAGAAAATCACCTCCAACCTCAATCACATTTCTTTCTTTCTTTCTGAAATTCTGAATTTCTTAAGCATACTAGGTGCATTAAGTAGCCTTGTGTAGGAAATGCGCGATATAAATAAAGTTGCCTTGCCTACTTTTTATGGAGGACCGTGGCTGCCAAAACAATAAATACATAAATAAATAAAAGATACAATTTGCAAAGAAATTAATGCATTTTGTTGTGCTTCTGTATTTTATTTTATTTTGTATTTATTTTATTTATTTATTTATTTCTGTATTTCTCTTAATGTGTGCAAATCATGGGCTGGGTCTGGATGCCGCTGCTGTAAGGTCATTGGTTAATCTACATGCACACATGCCTTGTCCAGCGTAGACACTGCCCAACACGAGCTCTGCTTCAGTCTATTGACAGTGGCACAGAGCGGGTCATCTTGTGACTGGAGGACCGGCAGTTTGAATCCTGCAGGGGCACACTGTTGTGTCCTTGGGCAAGACACTTCACCTGCCTTGCCCCCAGTGTCTGCGTACACTGGTGTATGAAAGCGCGTGTGATTGTGGGTGGATACTTGCTGGAAAACGCTTTTGTGTGCCTAATGTAGGTGGAAAAGCGCTAGACTAAAGCAGAGTTCATGTTTGGCTGTGTCTATGCTGGAGGCGAATCAAACCCCTGACCTTCCGATCGTGAGACGACCAGCTCTACCAACTGCGCCACTGACGCCTTTCTACACTCTTTCCAGCATGAATCCACTCACCCATTCACACGCTCATTCATACACCAGTGTACGCAGACACTGGGGGCAAGGCAGGTGAAGTGTCTTGCCCAAGGACACAACGACAGTTGTGCCACTGTCAATAGACTGAAGCAGAGCTCGTGTTGGGCAGTGTCTATGCTGGACAAGGCATGTGTGCATGGAGAAAGATTAACCAATCACCTTACAGCAGCGGCATCCAGACCCACCCCATGATTTGCACACATTAAGAGAAATACAGAAGTAAATACAGAAATACAGAAGTAAATACAGAAATAAATGAATAAATACAGAAATAAATACAGGAATAAATAAATAAAAATAAAAATAAATAAATAAATACAGAAATAAATAAATAAATACAAAAATAAATACAGAAATAAATATACAAATAAATAAATGCACCAATACATGCATGCTTCTCTTTGCAAATTTTATCTTTATTTTATCAGAATCAGAATTCGTTTTATTGCCAAGGTTTGTGAACAAGGTTTACAAACTAGGAATTTTACTTGGTGCAAACGTGCGACATAAAACATATAACACAGAATTAAGATAAAAAATAAGCTAAGAACGTTAAACTATAAGGCTATAAGGGCATGCATAAAATAAAAAATATTAAATAAATAAAATAAAATAAAGTGACATATGTTAAGACAACAACAATTTGACAATGAACAACAGCGGGATTGTATATACAGATGTTTTGGCATTTAAAGTGGTATTAAGTGTTTAAAGTGATAAAGTGATAGCAGCGGGTCTAAGTGTGGACACACCGCACACTGCAAGTGCAGAAACATCCATGACTCTGTGACTAAGCTACAGAGACTTGTTTTTGTTCATGAGTCTGATGGCGGAGGGGAAAAAACTGTTCAAGTGGCGGGAGGTGTGGGTCTGGATAGACCATAGCCTCCTGCCTGAGGGGAGAGGGGTGAATAGTCCGTGTCCAGGGTGAGAAGGGTCAGCTGTGATCCGACCCACACGCCTCCGGGTCCTGGAGGTGAACAGGTCCTGGAGAGATGGGAGCACACAGCCAATCACCTTCTCTGCAGCACGCACAATGCGCTGCAGACGGTGCTTGTCCCGTTCTGTAGCGCCGGGGAACCACACGGTGATGGAGGAGGTGAGGATGGACTCGATGATGGCCGTGTAGAACTGCACCAGCATCTTGGTTGGCAGCTTGAGTTTCCTCAGCTGCCGCAGGAAGAACATCCTCTGCTGGGCCTTCTTGATGAGGGAGCTGATGGTTGGCTCCCATTTGAGGTCCTGGGTGATGGTGGTGCCCAGGAAACGGAAGGAGTCCACGATGGAAATGGGGGTGGAAGAGTCTGTCAGGGCAAGGGGGGACAGTGGGGCTGTGTCTTTCCTAAAGTCCACGATCATCTCCACTGTCTTCTGGGCGTTCAGCTCCAGGTTGTTGTGGCTGCACCAGGACGCCAGCCGTTCCACCTCTCTCCTGTAGGCGGACTCATCACCGTCCGAGATGAGCCCGATGAGGGTGGTGTCGTCCGCAAACTTGATCAGTTTAACGGTCTGGTGGCTGGAGGTGCAGCAGTTTGTATACAGGGAGAAGAGCCAGGGGGAAAGTACACAGCCCTGAGGAGTTCCAGTATTTGTAGTCCGAGTGTCCGAGACGATCTTCCCCAGCCGCACGTGCTGTCTCCGGTCCGTCAGGAAGTCGGTGATCCACCTGCAGAGGGAGTCGGGCACGCTGAGCTGGTAGAGCTTGTCTCGTAGCAGTTCAGGGAGGATGGTGTTGAAGGCAGAGCTGAAGTCCACAAACAGGATCCTGGCGTAGGTTCCTGGGGAGTCCAGATGCTCCAGGGTGAAGTGGAGGGCCAGATTGACTGCGTCGTCCACAGACCTGTTGGCTCTGTAGGCGAACTGCAGCGGGTCCAGGAGGGGGGCGGTGATGTCCTTGAGGTGGGGCAGGACCAAGCGCTCAAAAGTCTTCATGACCACAGACGTCAGCGCCACCGGCCTGTAGTCATTAAGTCCTGTGATGGTAGAGGTGATGATGGGGGGAGCAGGGGCAGCTGGAGTGTCTAGAGAGGTGTCAAAGGCTGATGGGCGTTCGTGGCGGCAGTAATGTGTGTTCAGACTCTGGGCGAGGCACAGGTCGTTCAGAGCCCTGGGGGCCTTGGGCTTGTAGTTAGTGATAGCCCTAAGACCCCGCCACACTGCTCCAGAGTCATTGGAGGAGAATTGATGTTGGAGACGGGCAGAGTATGCAGCTTTAGCTTTCTCCACTCCCCTGCTAAAGCTGTACCTTGCCTCCCTGTAATGGATTCTGTCTCCATTTTTGTGGGCCGTCTCTTTCTCCTTACGCAGCTGTCGGAGTTTGGGGGTGAACCAGGGCTTATCATTGTTGAACCAAACCCTAGTGCGCGTTGGTATGATGCGCTCCTCATTGAACTGGATGTATGAGGTCACAGTCTCCGTATATTCATCCAGATTGTTACCAGCCTTTAACGCTTCCCAGTCTGTTGTCTCCAAACATGAGCGCAGCTCCTCCACAGCCTCAGTGGTGAACTTCTTTATTGTGCTCATTACAGGTTTAGCGAGTTTCAGTCTTTGTCTGTATGAGGGGATTAAGTGGACCATCACGTGATCTATTTATTTATATATTTATTTATTGTTTTGGCAGCCACGGTTCTCCATAACTTTTGACGTACTTATGTCTCTGTAAAACTAGTTACAGTCATTTACTGTAACTAACCTGCTAGTTACAGTAAATAACTATTCATCTTGTTACTGACTGTTTGAAAGTATTACTTAATACCTGCAAATCCAGTCTTCAGAAATCGTCTAATCACGATTTCCACTCAGTGCTGGCCTCACTTTGCACGTCTTGCTTCTCCTAACTCTGCTGCTCGTTCGGTAATGATCCTCCCTCTGCAAAGACTGGAATCTTTTTGTGCTGTCTGACACGTTTTATGTTTGAAAGGAAACAGAGGCCGTTTTTACAATGGTCTTTTATGCCCTGTGAGAAATCTAGCAGTCTTTTGGTGCGCCTAATGAACGGCTTTTCATGTCCTCAACCAGTACAAGTGTATAGAGCATAGGCTCCCCAGGAGCACACTGTGTCAGCCCCTAGGTTTCCTTTTGCATATGGAACAGCACACAAAAAAAAGACTCAAAAGTGGAAAAGAAGAGAGAACAAAAGAACAATATAGTGTTTTTCTGCAATTGTATCGTTTTATGTTAGTTTTCAGTTTTACAAAAACGATTTATCTGTCTGTTCCTATAATAGGAAGAGCATTTAGGCAATTTACAGATGCTCCCCCTTAGCCTCTTTGACAAGTTCAGTGACTCTGAAACACTTAATGAAGGTACAGTAAGAGAAAAGTTATCCAGTTCTCTTGTGAATGATCCGACTGTGGCAATTCTAAATGTATAGGTTCCAAATAGTGAAACTCAGAAAATTTAGAATATTGTGAAAAACTATATATGATATGTTGTGCAGAAAACCATAGGGAAAGGAGGGAAAGCCTCAAAAGGTCATAGCAAAAGAAGTTGGATGTTCTCAAAGTGCTATATCAAAGCACATTAATAGAAAGTTAATTGGAAGGAAAAGTGTGGAGAAAAAAGGTGTACAAGCCGCAGTCTGGAGAGGATTGTCAGGAAAAGGCCATTCAAAAGTGTGGGGGACCTTCCAAGGAGTGGACTGAGGCCCAAACCAAATACTAAGGACTACATATGCATGATTATAGTTTTCAGAAGGTCGGCCTTTCTCTGTTTGTGAGATTTTGAATTTGGGGTTTTAACAAGCTATGAGCCAAAATCATCCAAATTAAAACAAACAAAGGCTTGACAAATGTCACTTTGCTTGTCATGAGTCTATAATTAGGTTCACATTTAAAGTTGAATTACAGAAATAAATGAACTTTTTCCGAGTTTTTTCCGAGTTTTACCTTTATCTTAATTGTTATTCTAGTATTTTAGATGCGATCATGTCAAAAAAGGAGGGACAACTATGATTTTAGATAAAGGCCTACCTATTAGACAGAGTGCGTAAGACGCGGTGTAGCCTGTAGTGCATTGTGGGAACCAACAGCAGCACAGAACATAGACAAAAGCACCAGTTTTTTTTGTTTTTTTTCATTCCATGACATTGGTTAAGTATAGTGTGTTGAACTCGCACTGAAATGCAAAACTCTGAGCTCGACAGAACCACGGTCATTATCAAGGTGACCATTACTCCCTCGTGTTGCAAAAGTAGTTATTATGGAGCAAGGAGAGAACCGTGACGTAGGATGGCGGACAGACATATTAGCGGAGACAGGAAGAGACAGTGGCGGAGAAGAGAGAGGGGGCGGAGGAGAGTGCGATGGAGAATTTTGATGAGCAAAAGGGTGATCCGGAGAGGAAAGATAGAAGTGAAATAATTACAGAAGCCAATTCACCAAGGGCACGGCGGACACACTTACACAATATATGGACGCAGACTGTTGAAAGCAGATGCCAGGTCTCGTTGGTTTCTTAATTCTGGGGGTCACGCCATGCTGCCGAAGGTCATCTCACTTTGGATTTATTGTCTTTTTATAATCAGATTAATTAGCAGATATGCGCATGCCATTCATTACGTATGTACAGTGTCTACATTTCAACAAACCCATTTACCTAGTGAATACTTCAAAAGCTCCTAAAGACACAGGAATAGAAGAGCTCTTAGGAGAGGAAGCCTGCTGTAAAGAAGAATGGATCTGATTTTGACAAATTAGTCAATAGAAGATGCACTGTTTCTTCTAGATTATTATTTTATTTTTTTGAGTGTTCATGATGTACAGGTCCAAATCTGACAGAACTTAAATGCACCGTTTGCTGCCCCTGGTTACCCTGCATCGCGCACCCCCTGAAGCTAAAGTATTCAGATGCATCCGATTGTTGCTTGTGGATGTGGAGATACATTCACAAGAGTCATTTGCACGGCCTGCCTGGTTTGAGGATGAATGCATTCGCCCGACAGCGGAGGACGGAATTATTCTAAGCGTTTAACATCTGAAGCCGCGGAACAAGGCCTGTGCGTGTTATACAAGAGCTGTGAGTTCAATGGTAAAACAAGAAAAGGGATTTTATTTTCTCTGTTCTTGAAGAGCGAGCAGGGGTAAATAATTCATTTCGTTTGGCTCAGGGCACGTCCTATTGTCAGGGGCCTAACAAGCGCAAGGGCAGCGGCTGGCAGGCCTCTTAACGCTGGTGAGGAGAGGAGACAGAGTGAAGGAGAGAAGGAGGCATGGTAATGTGCTCTTTGATCCTCCCTCGTTAGCTTCCTCTTCCCGCTCCTGCCACCGCCCGAGGAGCTGGTCACTGGCCCGGCGGCGCACTTGAGCATGTTTGTGTGTGTGTCGCAAGGACAGTAAAGACACTTCCTCTGCTAATGCGGCCCAGGTGGAGGTGAGGAATTCAAACACTTTAAAGCCGCTAGACTTGCGTCCTCGTACTTCTCTATCATAAGAGCCTGACAGCTTTTATTGGTTTATAAAGAATGTATGTTATGCATTATAGCCTATAGTGGTTAAGGCTGATTCACATATGGTGGGCACTTTGCAGTCACGGTGAGAGTTCACCTCTCAACTTGCTGAAAAACTCTTCACGAATAGAAAAAAGAATAAATACGATGACATCTACAAATTGATTTCTGTAAGGGTGAGGCTATTTCAATTGTATACATTTACATTACAACATACATGTAAAGGTGCAATATTGAACCGTTTATATTTTACATCCAGGGCTCCAGAGTGTTGCAAGGTCACACGGCACTCAAATATTCTCATGGGTGCAACTAAATAGACATGCCGTAAAGAATAAGGGCATTTGATCTCACCAGTGAGTTTTTTTTTTCTTTTTTGTATTTTCGAAAGAAAAATATCTATCCCTCCTCTAAAGAGCACCGCTCTTTTAACTATTTGGTTTTATCCTCTGCAGGTCCAGGAAGCCTTCCTCTTGTAGCTTTTTTGATCCCACCGGAGCACCCTGGTCCAATGGTCCTTGTCCAATCTTCAAGCAAAAGACACCACAGATCATATTAAATGAACACTCACTCAACCTCCACGGTGCAACAAAATCCTTACTTTTTAAAACATATCTATCAAAAGTATTTGTTCTAAAATGTCTTTATTACCCTGAAGCATGGGATACTTCTTTTGTGGTAAGCCTTGATTATGCCTTGGCCATTGTAAATGAAAAATCAACCCAAAATGTCTGAAGCCCTGCACTGTGTCGGGACTAAAATACCTTTTCTCCTTTTCAGGAAGATTATGTGTCTGCAATGTTTTTTTTCGGAAATATAGTTCCAGCTTTTGGCTTGACAACAATATTCTTCATTTTAATCAACTGCTGTGTTTCCTTGGTAAAAATTAAATGTGTACATTGTCCAAGCAGCTTTTACAGCAATTCTGTCTCTTCTTTAAAGCCAGCTCAATGCAGCCAAAGAAAAAAAAGTTGTTTGTACTTCCCTTTATAGTTCTTGAGGTCATGTATTATCTGTACGTGCATCCGTGCATATCTGTATCAAACCATCTTAGGGGAAGTGTGCAATGTGTCACAAATCATTCACACGCATGTCCCTGTTTGTGCACCTTCCTGCTGAAGGACAACAGCTAAATCTTTTGCACTTGATCCTCTTCTGTTGGACAAATTAAATTGTTCATCACAATCGGCATCTGGGAAAGGCTGAACAGATGTGGAGCTGAGCCGTTTAAACCGCTGCCTTGTCAGCACCTGCTCCCTGTGTTCACCATCTCTCCTTCTGTTTCAGTGGCTGGGTAATGGAATGAACGGGGCCATGATCAGAGCAAACTGTTGTTAAAGCAACTGTTGAGGCTTGTTATGTGTTGAAGAGGGGGATAAGGGATTTGAACAAGACACCTAAACTCAATTTACACATTTGAATTTGAATTTATTTATTTGAATTGGGACAGTGCACATTAATCAACATGTGTTTTTCAACATGTAAATGTACCGGAGTTAGCCATATAGGCTAATTTTCATCCGTAAATAAATACAATATTTGCTCAAGGTACAGTATATTCAGAAGTCCAGTGGTGAAATTCAGATTAGCATGTATGTGTGGGGTAATTGACTTTCCAATGATATGAAATAGTTCCTTTTAGTAAGACAATTTGAGAGAAAATGTGTCAATACAGGAATACTTATTGTACTGGTAGTTTTCCATGTTTCATCCTTTGTCTGACTCCTCCATGAAGTTGAGCAGTTTTTGTTTATGTCTTATTGTTGCTGTTGCTCTGTCATTGTTTGGGGGAGTGTGAGGAGGTCCACGCCTGCCAGGGGACAAGGTCTAGGCTAATGACAGGAAGTCTTTAAAGTTTGCAGCCGCTGCATTTCATCGAACACAGAGGGGCCCCGTGGTCACAGAACGGGGCTTTGATCCTCCCTCTTCTCTCCCTCAGCCCCTTTTTTCAGTGTTGTCTCCTCATTACTTCAGGGTGCCCTTAAGAGAAACATTTAATACGCTCAGTTCGGGAACAAATTAATGCAGAGAAACACATGCAAATGCCCAACAATAGAACTCTGGCACATTGTCTTCTGTCACTCCTGCAATAACACCCTACGCACACACAGACCTCCCAGACCAACTATCAGGCACAAGTGGCTCAATGGTTAGAACGTTCACCGAAAGCCAGACTGTAATCCCTAAACAAGAGGTTGGTTGGTTCCATTCCAGATTTAACCAAAGCTGTTACGCTGTCTCCTTTGGCAATAAGGAAAGAAATTATTAAGTGAATTGGAACCTTCTTTTTCTTCTAATTATTAGACCCAAGCTCCATTAGGGCTGGCAAAGGGGTTCTTCTAATTCCCCGCAAGTGCGCTCCTCTTGCCGCGCACGTCTCGTGAACATTGTAATGGTACTGCAGTGTGCAAAACCCCTTCATGACCCAGCACACCCCTTCATGACGTAGCTTTCTGAAATGCTACACCGGAGCTTTTCCCAGGAAACAAAAGAACATGCCGAGTACAATGTTCCATATGTTAATGATCTTTTTGAGGTATTTGGTTTATTTTAGTTGTCTTTTAAAATCATGACTACACACCTGTAGCAATTGTTATCAATTGAGATTGACAATAAAGAAACTATTACTGCGACGGTGTTGTCCATGATTAACTCTTCTTCGCAGTCAGCTACAGAAAGGGGCACCTTAATGGCCAGATTGTGATTGCATGGATGTGAATTGTTGGTGTCGTTGTGGCGGGGCGGGTGGAGTTAGGTAGCATTAGTGATGGAAAAACTAACTTTACAGTGTTAAGAGTGCTGCGACAACGCCACCGAGTGTCAGCCCGGAAAATTTTCCATGGTCTAATAAATATAGGTCTAATATATTTTATTTTGCCATTACTATAAAATGCAGCCACTTTGGTTGATACACTGCATGGTTTCAGTTTGTTCACGTTGTTCAACACTGATTTTTTACATTTAACATAAAGTCCCATCAGAGGTAAATCAGAAAGTCAACAAAGTATAGTTCAGAGCAACAGTCGGTAGTCTATGCCTCTGGGCTCCAAACAGCCGGGGAATACCTATGTATGAAAGTAGCAGGGTGTTAGCTTAGAGCCGGCTACTGGGCTTCGCTGCAACTGGAATTAGAGTGAGTGGCCGTGGACATACTGTTCCCTGCCTTGGTAGACCAGAGCTTGACGCTTTGAGGCTAGTCAGAGGCCCACATGGTGAGTCCGACAGGGAGAAACTGGACACGCGAGATCCCCGGCAGCCATGACAACCAACCGCACCACGGGCTAAAAACAAGCACCAAAATAGCGTCGGCCGGGCTAACAGCTGGAACCGAAACTTTTACCACTACAGCCTACTTTCACACACAGAGCGAGGGGAGCCAGCGTTTGAACGTGCTCTTACGGAGGCACTAAAAGAAGCCATGGATTAGTTCTACCATTTAAATGGTACATTAAAAACAGTTTGAATGGGCATACACGAGATTGGAGCAGTGATGTGCACAAAGCAAGAAGTGGTCAGGGAACAGGAAGCTAATCTGATGGGCCATTTATACCCACAGCGCCACCAGCCGGCTGGAGGAAACACAAAAAACTGCCATCTCACATTGGTGTGACATTAAACTCAACTTTGCAGTACGAACCCTGTACCTAAACCAACAATCGGGCCTCGTTGATACTTGGAAGGGAGACTGCTGGGGAACACCAGGAAGCCTTTTTGTACTGTATTAGTAATATTTTTTAATTAAACGTTCCTGACAAAATAATAATTAAATATGAATTATTTTAATCCTTGTTTTGAACTCTATTTGATTCTACCATCGACTTTTTAACCTGTGCATTTTAACCTTTGTCTGAAACCATTTTTAAATGATTTATATTTAATTTTTAACCTGTCAAACATATAGTTAGTGCCCCCCAGAACCTGAGTTTTTCGTCTCCGCCCGTGCAGCAATGCTTTAGCCCTCAGGTACGTCTACACTCCCTCTTTCCTTACTCAGCATTATAAGAATAGTGCAACTTTGCACATGTTCCGTGTGTTGGATATTGACCTTATTGGCACCAATGATAATGTTTGTGCTAAGATAAACTAGCGTTAAATTTTTTTTAGAAGGTTAACTCTGAGAAGTCTAAGGGTATTTCCTCTCGCCTGTATATTTTTCCACTTTAAGGATGCCTGGTGTTGAACCAAAAGTCAGGCAAACATTTTCACAGAGCCTGCATCGAATCAATGATATGATACGGGATTACAACCTGGTTTGGTAACCCAACAGTTAGCTAAAATAACAAATCTTAAACTTGAACCTTATGTCATACTGTGTACATTTCTTTACATTTTGCAAGATTTATTTTTTTTATTTTTTATTTGATGACATTTTTTCTAAAAAAGTTTTTTTTGCATTATTCTCTTGAACTACTTGAAACCTACTCTTTCTTTTTTACCAAACATTCAATAAAGGATTTTTACCCTTTAAATTCCAGTTTCTATATATAAAATTCGAAAAATGTTTAACAATATAATACAAAATATTGAATACTATATAAAAAAAAATAGCAGAGAGCTGGGGCTTTTTTAAAGCCTTGGATGTGTCGTTGATGTGGACCAGTTTATTTGACTGGTATTTAAAATCTACATTTTAAAATATTTCAATATGTAAAGCTGGAAAAAAAAAATTATAATGGAGCACAGCAGTTTAAAACTATGCATTTTACAATGTCAGCATTTCATTTGGAAGAAAAGGAGTGAAAATAAAATGTTTTATATAGTATTTGATCAGATTGGACCTCATTCTCATTATTGGCACTTGCATGTGCCAATAATGCATTATTTTTCCTATAGAATATAATGTAAATATGACATTTGCAATGGACTTTACCCCGAAAATGTCCATTTTTAAATCTCACTGAATTACAGCATAAAACCACTCAGTATGTGATATCAGCATTTTATTTTAAAGAACATTTGTGAAATTTTAAATTTTTACTGTATTTCATCAAATTAAAAACGTATTTCCGACAGTAGGCCATTTGTGCGTTGTTGCCATATTACAGTATACAGTTTGTGTAGGCCTACTATACAACTAGTATTTTTATGCAAACATAGTAATTAGCAGCTGAAAGTGCCCTCAACACACACAAAAACTTGGACCAAGACCTGCAGTCTGGATTTATTCACATGTTCCTCTCAGGTTTACAAACATGTGCCTCATTTTCAAAACAGAAACATTTCTGCTTCAAAACTAATGACTAAATAATGTGATGCTTTTTTGGTGTCTAAGATTTCTAAACTGTACAAATCTTCACACTAAACATTATTGTTGATAAATCACTTAATTTTAATTTAATTTTATAAAATTTATAAAATTAAATATATGTATACTTATAAAATTAAATTAATATAGAGCACACAAAGGCAAACAAATCATATTGTTTCCCCGATGGCCACAGCTTCACAATAAGCTGAATGATAATACATGCATCTGCCTACAATGTGAAACAAGTGGAAGATTGTGAACTGCAGTGAAAATGTCTAATTCAACTATTTTTCTTCAAAATGAAATGCTGTCATCACATATTCATGTTTTGCTCTGTTGCATTGAGATTTAAAATCTGAAGTTTTATGGAAGAAAGGTCCCAGGTTCTGCCATGACCCCATTATATTCCAATGGCAAAATACCACAATTTCATTCATCTGCTGACAATAGGAACAAGGTCCAAACTGAAAAAATACAGTAAAAATGTCAAATATGACTCATGTTCATAAATATATGACTTTTATATGGTGATAGGGAAGGAAAGAAGAATGTAAGTCATGAATGTGTTCATAATGGAAGTCAATGGGGCCAAGAACATTTTGACATAAAGAATCGTCCATTATAGAACTACAAATGAAGTCAAATTTGGTCTAATGTTTGACACATCCACGGCTCTAAACACAACCAAAGCCCCAGCCCTCTATATTATTTTTGGTAGGGCATTTTTACATACAAATCCTGACATTTAAAGGGCAAAAGAAATCTATAAAATGATTAAATGTTTGGAAGTTTTGGAAAGACATCAAGTTGTTTAAGAGATCTGTGCAAAAAGAAGTAGAAAAAAATATGAATGTAGAGGGCTTTTATGTCTGTTTTTAGGTGTGTACATTTGTCTACACCAGGGTGGCGAATGAGGTAACATTTAGCTCCTTGGGGAGCTCATTGGGTTGCTCTGACGAGTGAGTCAACAAATCCTCATGAAATATGTATTGTAATGGGAAAGTTTGGTCTGTTTTTTTTACTCTGACATTAAAACTAAGATGCCGAGAGAGAAAACTAGCTCAAAATCTTAACAGAGAGCACTGCGTGAACAAAATCAGTGCTTTCACTTGCCGTGCCTTGCCTTAAGCCTCACCTACTATGTCTGTGTTTAGATGCTGATGCACCAAATAGTGAGCAATTAACCAGCCTGCAGTTTGCCATTTGCTCCAGTTCTTTGGGCTAACAACTCTTTAATACCTCATTCAATAAAAGGCAGCACTCTAAGCGGAGAGGAGCATTTGATCTAACAGGGAGCCCTGCGGGTGACCCTTCTGCCTCTCTCTCCTCTATTTTCACTGAACCACTGCATGCACTGTATGTGTGTATGTCTGTGTAAGAGAGACAGTCATATTTGTGGAGAGGTATTAGCCTAATGGCAGCTGCATTCAAACACTTTTATTAGCTTTTCACGTGCCTCTGCTGGACTCCAGCCACTATTTCAGAGCCTTTTGGACACACACAAGCACACGCACCCCCACATGCGTTGCTCTGTCTCTGTTAAGCAGCACCCTCCCTCCACACACCCACAGTCACAGGTCCCTAAGTGAGCGTGGCCCTGAGTAATTTGCTGTAGTTGAGCGGAGTGGCACTAAAAGCCTGCTGGGTAATTGAGAGGCTAGGGGCCGAACTGAAGCCGCCTGCCCTCATGAATGTGTGTGTACTACAGTGGGTAGAGTGTCTGTCTCATTATGCTGCAGATCCTGCCTGTCACTGGCTGGACACAGCGCCCACAGAAGGCAGCAGTAATGCCTGGTGATGTGTGTACGGTACATATACGTGTGAGAGAGATATAGTGAAACGTAGGGAAGAACAAGCTCCTGTGTGGTCCACTCTGTCCAGTACAAAGAGGAAGAGTCTTGTGTTTGCTGAGGTTGTGACGTCCAGCAGCTGTTGGGCTGTGAGCTTACATTAGCAGCGTCCAGGCTCCTGAATCCTTTCCGGTGTTTGTTTGTGACAGAAGGTCTTTATCACCACACATTCGCAGTAACCACGCTTCACATGGGTCACACTGTAGGACATGGAATATAGCACCATATTTGGACTTAAGGCTTTGTGGATTCTTCTTATAAATGCATCAGGAACAGGAAATACTGTTTGAATTGTGAGTAAGCCACATTATGCTGGAAAGCATTCTCAGTGCTATCAGAGTTCATGAGCTTTCCTTCTGATGCTTTAATACAGTGCCTCCTCTCCTCAATACCTGTCACTCCCAATATTTTCTGGAGCTGTTTCCATTAGGCATGTATGAGATGTTGAACTTCTCTTGATTTATCGGCGTATTCTTTGACTTTATGGCTTTAGTTGGAGCTTCAAGGCCAAATTATAGTTTGTCCACTAAAAGTCCATCACCTGCAACTTTAATGATGTTATTGTGTGTGTTTTTATTGAATGAGTTGAAATAAGACAGATTGAAAGACACATTTCTGCTCTTTTGAGAAGACAATACATTTAATTTTATTATGAATACTGTATACTGCCTTTATAGCAGTTTAATGTTTTTGTTTTTGAAAGAAAAGTGCAGATGAAACAAGCACTCTCAATGCATCGAACAGATCAGTTCAGCGGATGTAAATCAATGTAAAGCAAACTTCTCCAGCTAACTCAGACAAGATAGAAATCATTTTTACTTTGAGCACAAATTGTGCTCAACAAATTCAATTGCCTTACATTGCCTCTGCACATGAGGTATGAGCTGGTGTACCACGTGTGACAATTCTTTTGTAAATATAGTATATTGACATATGGCAGAGCACTGTTCTGTCATAAGTGTTGTGTACTACAGTTTTTTTTATACTAAAAAAGAACAATCAATAAACGGATGATTTGTATTTTTATTGCACTGTAACTTTTCGCAAAAATAGTAATCACAATTTCATGGAACAACGGAACACATATAGGAGAATAGTTGTCAGCCCTATTGACAACACAACCTTTTGTGAATTGCTGCCCAGACTTCATTCGACAAGATAGTGCAGGGTCAACTGAGATGAAGAGTGGAACTCAAACCCATGACGCAATAGACAGAACATTGGGCCTCATTTAAGAACATTCACAACACGTTCTTACGTACACATTTGTTCGTAAGGCCTTCTTAGGAAGGTTTTTGGCATTCACAAAACTTGTTCTTAGCTGAAAACGTTCCTCTGTAAGAACAAATCCTAAGAACAGTCTGGAGGACTCTTACGCAAAAAAAAATCTCCAGTTCACAACCTGCTCCTGATGAAACACAACATTCTGAGTCATATATATTTGTACATATTAAATCATGTATTAATTAATTCCAGAATGTTAATATCTTAACATCATAAATTACCTGTAGTCTTGACAGCTTTATAGAAAGATATAATTTGCTCTCTGAAAATCAGTTTGGTTTTGGGAACAACCACTCAACCTCACAAGCGCTTTTTGATAGTATTGAAGAAATAACTAATGCTGTAGACAATAAGAAATATGCTATAGGATTGTTTATTGACTTGAGCAAAGCTTTCGACACAATAAATTATGACATATTGATCAATAAATTGGAACATTATGGGATAAGGGGGGTAGCTCTACAGTGGGTTACCAGTTATTTAAAAAATAGAAAACAATGCGTGAAAATTGGTAATTACCAGTCTAGTTGTCAGGAAATTGTCTGTGGTTTACCTCAAGGTTCCATTCTGGGTCCAAAATTGTTTAATATGTATATAAATGACATTTGTAAAACGTCTCAAGTACTTAACTTTATCTTGTTTGCTGACGATACAAATATTTTTGCATCAGGAGACGACATGCAACAGCTGTGTCAGATTGTTAACTGGGAACTCAAAAGTGTCAATAAGTGGTTCAAACAAAATAAAGTTTCTTTAAATTTAAGTAAAAGCAAAACGATGATATTTGGCAACTCTAATTCCAATGCTCAGGAAGCAATTCAGATAGAGGGCGTTGTCATAGAGCGGGTGCATGAAATCAAATTCCTTGGAGTTATTATAGACGGAAGAATTACTTGGAAATCTCACATTAAATACATATCTACTAAAATATCAAGAAGTATTTCAGTAATTGTGAAAGTAAAGCATATTTTAAACTTCAAAGCTCTACATACCTTATACTGTTCTCTGATTTTGCCCTATTTACATTATTGTACTGTGGTTTGGGGTAGCACTTATAAAAACACATTAAATCCAATAGTAATGTTGCAAAAAAGAGCTATCCAAGTAATTCATAAAGCTGGGTTTTTGGACCACACAAACTCATTATTTTTTAAAATCTAAGATCATGAAGTTTTGTGACATTGTTGAGTTCCAAACAGTGCAGATGTTATACAAAGCAAGTTACAAATGTTACCAAGCCAAATACAAAGAAGGTTCCAAGAACGTACTGGTCGTTATGAATTACGTGAAGAATTAAACTTTAGGATTCAGAAACATAGCTGAACACACTGAAAAGTTTTAGTCTGACAGTTAATGGGGTACAATTGTGAAATAAATTGGAGATGGAGTTGAAATGTTGTTCAAACATCAATCTGTTCAAATATAAATTCAAGCAAAAGATTTTAGCTAAGTATAGAGAAGAAATAATGAGTTGCCACTAGGGGGCGCAATAGGACCAAATGCTTTGTATTAATTAATTAAAGAGAAATGTTGTTGCTCTCAACGGTTAAAATTACTATTGCTCAAAATTACAAATAAAGAATTAGGGTAGGCGAGCTATGGATCTGTTGAGAGGGATCCTCCCAACGGGCTCGTAATCCTCGTCTTTTAATGCACCACTTGGCATAGGAACATATTCTACAAAATCAGCTAGTTAGGGCAGCTGCGTAGGGGTTTGTTGATGGGGAGCTATTGCCCTCTACAACTGGCCCACTCTACTCCTGGCTTTTTTAACGCACTACACTGTGTAGGGCTTACATAATAAATGCACATAATAAATATTCACGGAGTACAATATGTATATTAATCTGTCCCTTTAACATAAAACTAGTGCCCTTGGAAATGTAGCGATCGTTACTTGCTTTGTACTATACTTTGTACTTGAAACTAGACCATTGTTGTAATTGTGCTTCTTTTCTGTTGATGTACGATCACTTCAAACAGGGTTTTGTAAATAATAGTTCTTGTAAATAGTTGTAGGTTTGTGGCGTTATCATGGTTGTTTCGTAAATAATTGTTTCATAATTAGTTGTTGCGTGGTCAGTGTTGCTCCGTTTTGGGGTGTGGTCGATGCTGTGGGTGTGTAGGGTTTATTTTGTTTTGCTGTTTCCTTGTTGCTATTTTGTCCCTTGTTACACTATGTTTTTGTGAAATTATGATTTTAATTGTATTAATTTTTGGGGTGGGCGCTTATAAGCTCTTGCTTCAGCTCACTCCTTTTGAGCAGTGTTGCTGCTCAAATAAACAAATAAATAAAACAATTAATAGTCTACTTTTATTAATGTACCAATGTATTACTGCTAAAACTTTTGAATGCTGCCATTCATAAATAATGCAGCATTAAATGCGCTGCATAAATGTTAATGGTTAAAGACAAACTTGGGCCTCTATCCTGCAACCTTGTGCTCCCGAGGCGGGCTCTCTACTCGGTGAGCTAAGCGAACGTGCTATTGCATCACCGCTGCATCTATTTAACTGACCCGCGGGCAGAGAAGGAAAACCCCATTATGATATACAGGTTATAAATTCGCGTGCCCAAAGGTTGAGGAGGTCCTAGAGCGCCTGGCGCCGATTATTTGGGGGTTTTGGTGTTTATTATTAGTTTTGTGGTCATTCATTTCCTCCTTTGGCTGCCTTTTTCTCGCAGAACTTTTTTGTCCTTATATGGTGAATCAGAGGCAGTGACATATGTGACCCTCCGTGGTTTACAGGGACACAAGTCGGCAGAATCACCTTCTTACAAATGGAGAAACAAGCACATTTTCGCTTTTTTGCAGAATCGTTCAGATGAAGCCACAAAGAAGCCTCTCCATGTTTAAGCTAGCAGTTATGGTATACAGTGCCTTGCGAAAGTATTCGGCCCCCTTGAACTTTTCGACCTTTTGCCACATTTCAGGCTTCAAACATAAAGATATAAAACTGTATTTTTGTGTGAAGAACCAACAACAAGTGGGACACAATCATGAAGTGAAACGAAATTTATTGGATATTTCAAACATTTTTAACAAATAAACAACTGAAAAATTGAGCGTGCAAAATTATTCAGCCCCTTTACTTTCAGTGCAGCAAACTCTCTCCAGAAGTTCAGTGAGGATCTCTGAATGATCCAATGTTGACCTAAATGACTAATGATGATAAATAGAATCCACCTGTGTGTAAATAAGTCTCCGTATAAATGCACCTGCTCTGTGATAGTCTCAGAGGTCAGTTTAAAGCAGAGAGCATCATGAAGAACAAGGAACACACCAGGCAGGTCCGAGATATTGTTGTGGAGACGTTTAAAGCCGGATTTGGATAAAAAAAGATTTCCCAAGCTTTAAACATCCCAAGGAGCACTGTGTAAGCGATAATATTGAAATGGAAGGAGTATCAGACCACTGCAAATCTACAAAGACCCGGCCGTCCCTCTAAACTTTCAGCTCATACAAGGAGAAAACTGATCAGAGATGCTGCCAAGAGGCCCATGATCACTCTGGATGAACTGCAGAAATGTACAGCTGAGGTGGGAGACTCTGTCCATAGAGCAACAATCAGTCGTATACTGCACAACTCTGGCCTTTATGGAAGAGTGGCAAAAAGAAAGCCATTTCTTAAAGATATCCATAAAAAGTGTAGTTTAAAGTTTGCCACAAGCCACCTGGGAGACACACCAAACATGTGTAAGAAGGTGCTCTGGTCAGATGAAACCAAAATCGAACTTTTTGGCAACAATGCCAAACGTTATGTTTGGCGTAAAAGCAACACAGCTCATCACCCTGAACACACCATCCCCACTGTCAAACATGGTGGTGGCAGCATCATGGTCTGGGCCTGCTTTTCTTCAGCAGGGACAGGGAAGATGGTTAAAATTGATGGGAAGATGGATGGAGTCAAATACAGGACCATTCTCGAAGAAAACCTGATGGAGTCTGCAAAAGACTGGGACGGAGATTTGTTTTCCAACAAGACAATGATCCAAAACATAAAGCAAAATCTACAATAGAGTGGTTTACAAATAAACATATCCAGGTGTTAGAATGGCCAAGTCAAAGTCCAGACCTGAATCCAATCGAGAATCTGTGGAAAGAACTGAAAACTGCTGTTCACAAACGCTGTCCATCCAACTTCACTGAGCTCGAGCTGTTTTGCAAGGAGGAATGGGCAAATATTTCAGTCTCTCAATGTGCAAAACTGATAGACATACCCCAAGCGACTTACAGCAGTAATCACAGCAAAAGGTGGAGCTACAAAGTATTAACTTAAGGGGGCTGAATAATTTTGCACGCCCAATTTTCAGTTTTTTATTTGTTAAAAATGTTTGAAATATCCAATAAATTTCGTTTCACTTCATGATTGTGTCCCACTTGTTGTTGGTTCTTCACAAAAAATTACAGTTTTATATCTTTATGTTTGAAGCCTGAAATGTGGCAAAAGGTCGAAAAGTTCAAGGGGGCCGAATACTTTCGCAAGGACTTTTAGTTTCAAACCGGCTTGATTTGGGAGATTTCGGAGCGTGCAGTAGGGGCGTGACTTTGTCTGTGTGTATTTACATACTGGGTAAAAACCGCAGAGGAGGCACCGCGTTGTTGACAAATGCTTTAGCAAACAAAGCCTGAGCTTGTGTGGGAGGTTGAGAGATACCGGCTAGATATAGTCGGGCTCACCTCCACGCACAGCCTGGGTTCCGGATTCCAACTCCTGGAGAGGGGCTGGACGCATCGGTGCAGAGTACCCGGCCTTCTTGGAGTCCCTGGGAGGGGTACTAGATGGTGCTCCGGCTGGGGACTCCATTTTTCTACTGGGGGACTTCAACGCCCACGTGGGTAACGACAGTGAGACCTGGGTGGGGGTGATGGGGAAGAACGGCCTCCCCGATCGGAACCCGAGTGGTGTTCTGTTACTGGACTTATGTGCTAGTTACGGTTTGTGCATAACGAACACCATGTTCGAGCGCAAGGGTGTCCATAAGTGCACGTGGCACCAGGACACCCTAGGCAGGAGGTCGATGATCAACTTTGTAGTTGTCTGATCTGATCTCCGGCCGCGTGTCTCGGACACTCGGGTGAAGAGAGGGGCTGAGCTGTCAACCGATCACCACCTGGTGGTGAGCTGGATCTGCTGGCAGGGGAAGAAGCCGGTCAGACCTGGCAGGCCCAAACGTGTTGTGAGGGTCTGTTGGGAACGTCTGGTGGATCCCTCTGTCAGTAGGGTCTTTAACTCCCACCTCTGGAAGAGGATTCCGAGGGAGGTTGGGGACATGGAGTCCGAGTGGACCATGTTCTCCTCCTCCATTGTCCATGCGGCTGCTCATAGTTGTGGCCGTAAGGTCTCTGGTGCCTGTCGCGGCGGCAACCCCCGAACCCGGCGGTGGCGCCCGGAAGTAAGGGATGCCGTCAAGCTGAAGAAGGAGTCCTATCTGGCCTTGTTAGCTTGTGGGACTCTGGAGGCAGCTGAGAGGTATCGGCAGGCCAAGCGTGCTGGAGCTCGTGCGGTCAAAGAGGAAAAAACTCGGGTCTGGGAGGAGTTCGGAGAAGCCATGGAGGAGGACTATCGGTCGGCCTCGAAGAGATTCTGGCAAACCATCCAGCACCTCAGAAGGGGGAAGCAGTGCTTCACCAACACGGTTTACAGTGCGGGTGGGAAGCTGCTGACCTCGACTGGGGATGTGGTCGGGCGGTGGAAGGAGTACTTCGAGGATCTCCTCAATCCCACTGTCACGTCTTCCGATGAGGCAGAGGCTGGGGACTCGGAGGGGGGCTCGTCCATCACCCAGGCTGAAGTCACCGAGGTGGTTAGGAAGCTCCTCGGTGGCAAGGCCCCAGGGGTGGATGAGATTCGTCCCGAGTACCTTAAGTCTCTGGATGTTTTAGGGCTGTCTTGGCTGACACGTCTCTGCAACATTGCGTGGCGGTCGGGGACAGTGCCTCTGGATTGGCAGACCGGGGTGGTGGTCCCTCTCTTCAAGAAGGGGGATCGGAGAGTGTGCTCCAATTACAGAGGGATCACACTTCTCAGCCTCCCTGGTAAGGTCTACTCCAGGGTGCTGGAGAGGAGGATCCGGCCGATAGTCGAACCTCGGATTCAGGGGGAACAATGCGGTTTTCGTCCTGGTCGTGGAACACTGGACCAGCTCTATACCCTTCATCGGGTGCTCGAGTTTTGTGGGAGTTCGCCCAACCAGTCCACATGTGCTTTGTGGATCTGGAGAAAGCGTTCGACCGTGTCCCTCGTGGTGCCATGTGGGGGGTGCTCCGGGAGTATGGGGTCCGGGGCCCTCTACTAAGGGCTGTCCATTCCCTGTATGACCGCAGTAGGAGCTTGGTTTGCATTGCCGGCAGTAAGTCAGACCTGTTCCCGGTGCGTGTTGGGCTCTGCCAGGGCTGCCCTTTGTCACCGGTTCTGTTCATTACTTTTATGGACAGAATTTCTAGGCGCAGCCAGGGGCCGGAGGGTGTTCGGTTTGGGAACCTCAGAATCTCATCTCTGCTGTTTGCAGACGATGTTGTTCTGTTGGCTTCATCAAATCAGGACCTTCAGCGCGCACTGGGGCGGTTTGCAGCCGAGTGTGAAGCGGCCGGGATGAGGATTAGCACCTCCAAATCTGAGGCCATGGTTCTCCACCGAAAAAAGGTGGCTTCCCCACTTCAGGTCGGTGGGGAGTCCTTGCCTCAAGTGGAGGAGTTCAAGTATCTCGGGGTCGTGTTCACGAGTGAGGGACGGATGGAACGTGAGATCGATAGACGGATCAGTGCGGCGTCAGCAGTGATGCGGTCGCTGTATCGGACTGTTGTGGTGAAGAGGGAGCTGAGCCAAGCGGCAAAGCTCTCGATTTACCGATCGATCTACGTTCCCACCCTCACCTATGGTCGTGAGATTTGGGTAATGACCGAAAGGACAGGATCGCGAATACAAGCGGCCGAAATGAGCTTCCTTCGCAGGGTGGCTGGGCGCATCCTTCGAGATCGGGTGAGGAGCTCAGTTACCCGGGAGGAGCTTGGAGTCGAGTCGTTGCTCCTTCACGTCGAAAGGAGCCAGCTGAGGTGGCTAGGGCTTCTGTTTCGGATGCCTCCTGGTCGCCTCCCTCGGGAGGTGCTCCAGGCATGTCCTATTGGGAGGAGGCCTCGTGGAAGGCCCAGGACACACTGGTGGGACTATGTCTCCGAGCTGGCCTGGTGTCGCCTCGGGGTCCCCCCAGAACAGCTGGAGGAGGTGTGCGTGGATCGGGAAGTCTGGGCATCTCTGCTGAGTCTGCTGTCCCCGCGACCCGGCCCCGGATAAAGCGGAAGAAAATGGATGGATGGATGGACATTGAAAATGCGTCCAAAAAATAACTGATTGTCTTTTATCTATTTTTTATTTTTTTTTGGTGATCCATTTTTTATTATTCATATTTTGTTTTATGTTACAAGGGCAGAGGAGAAACCAAAACAAGCATCCCTAGAAGGATAATGAAGAAAGATGACAGGTTAAAAACAATAAAATAATACTAATAATTGTGCCATTTTACATGCTTTAAAAGCCTGTCATTTTAAGCTAACAGAAAGGGCTGAAGCACAGTGATGGGTACATGTAGTGAAACTAAAGCTTTAGTGCATAATCTTGATTCAACGTGGGACTATTTATGCAAATTAACTTGTGTCTGTAATTCGTCCTCTGCCTCTTGGCCAGGACACTCTTTAAAAATATATTTTTGTGGTTTTAATGGTTAAATAAAGGTTAATATGAAAAAAAAAATAACGCACCATCCTGTTTTACAATAGGCTTATGGTCTTGGAAAGAGATCTCCTCCGCACAATTTTACCACAAAAATGTTGAGGTTAAAATAACCTCAACATTTAACTTTAATGTGCAAAAGTGAAGAGGCACCAAGAGCCCCCCACACCTGCAGCACAGTGGAGGCGTCACAAGAGCAAATAAAGGAAGGGACAAGGAGAGAATGGTGAAAGACTGTTGTGGAGCGAAGGGAGCGGAAGGAGCTGATTAGTGACACCACGCGCTGAAACAGGGACAAACCCAGGAGGTGGTACACCATTTCAGTGGATCAGAGGAGCACTGAAGGAAGCCAGCCAGGTTTCCCTTACCTCCAAAAACATGCTGGTCAGGTTGGCCCACAGTGGTGGCGTGCTCAGGACTGAGGACTGACACCTGAACATAATTTTGTTGTACGGTTGTACAAATAAACATGAATGGCACTGGCATTTCTCTCCTCCTCTGTTTGGAGCAGACCAGTAGGCTGCTGAACCACCAGCATTATAGAGCTGATCCTAACCTTCTTGACATGTTTTATTTTCTTCAAAAAGGCCTACAGATTGACGGCTTGTTAAAATCTTAAAAGTGGGGAGGACAGTAATTATACTGTATCATGTGGGTAATTAGCAATCATGCAGCACCAATGCGTTCCGATTGATAGAAATAAAAGAGCAGTGGGCAGAGCTGAACCAGGACTAAACCGGGGCTCAGAGTGTAGTAGTAGTAACTAAAGAGGAGAAGTAGAGGGGGTTGTATTGGCAACATTGGGAGGATTTTGGTAGGCTGGTGGGACCAGAATGATTCCCCTCTGTATTTTTTTATCCAGCGGGGGATCAGTCTGGTCACCCAGTCCTCGTTCGCGGCTTCCGCAAAATCAATCCGTTCACGTGCAATCAGATTCGTTTAATGGCCGTGACGTGTTGTTAGCGAGCAACGTCACTCACGGGACGCGGAAGTCCCTCAATAACAACCTACGAACGATGCACGAAAGAGAGAAAGCGTGTCTCCAGTCGGCGGTAAATGACCAAAAAACACATCGACAGTAGGTGAGTTTCGTTATTCATAATCCTGCGCAAAACCGCTACTAACACCACATCAACAGCAGACGCCCGCCCTTCGCTGATTGGTTTACTCCGCTTCCTGTTTGCTTGCGTATCTACCGCTGTGGAAAATGGATTCGACGCAGGGGTGACCAGACTCACCGGCTGGTACAGCGGTGAGTCTGGATTTTTCCAGGCTAGGATTTTGGTGCTATTTGGAATAGAAATGCTATAATGCTATGATATGCTGCGTGGAAAATTAAATCAATTTAATGCAAAGTCAAATCTGTTGATCACCCTTTCACTGCCCCTGCACTTTTAACCTTGTCATGTGTCAAAGATATTGTGCAGTTGAACAGAAGTGATGTGTTCTTTACCTGAAGCACTGGCCTCGAAATGCACATGGCTACACTATAATGTTAATACAATATCAGTTGTATTCACTGGTACTGCTCGTTCCTTCTTTTTTACCTATATGTACAGTATATTGTTTCTATTTCCATTAGAAGATGCTCACCGCTCTCTGTCTCCGCACCCTCGTCTTCTCTCCTTGCTCTAACTCACGTTGACAAGGAATCAATAATTTCACTTTTTGTCCTTTTGTGCATTCTTCTGTGCTCAGGTATAGTCAGGCCAAAAGAGGACAATGAAAAGTGATGGAGTGTCACTATGCCTCGGAGAAAGCGGACGAAGCGTGAGAAAACATGAAGGAGCATCCAGAAAAGCTGCGTTTGTGCAAGTACAATGCCTCTTGAAAGTACTAATACACTTTTGTACATTTTGTCATGTTTACAACCATTAACATAAATATTTATGTTTTACTGAAAGTTCACACACAAGTAACAGACAACTGTGAAGTGAAAGCAAAATGATACATTTGTTATTTTTCAAAAAATAGAAAAGTGAAAAGTCGGGCGTGCACAAGTATTCATACAGCATTTTTCTGAGTTCATTAAATTGCCTTCATAACATTCCTAATGACTGCAGAATGTTCACACCTTGCCTTAACCACTAAATAGAGGCCACGTGTGCGTAATCTACTCTCAGTATAATTACAGCTGTTCTGTGAGGGCCTCAGAGTTATGGTCGGAGCGTATTGGTCACTAAACAACATCATAGAGGCCAAGGAGCTCACCAGAGAGGTCAGGGATAAAGCTGTGGAGAAGTTTAAAGCAGCGTTAAGTTATACAAAGATTTCCCAAGATTTGAACATCTCACGGAGCACTGTTCAATCCATAATTCGGAAATGGAAAGAGTATAGCACCACTGCGAACTTACCAAGACACGGCTGTCCACCTAAACTAACATACCGAACAAGGAGAGCACTGGACAAGTACCCCAAGATAAGCTTGGGGCACTTGCCGCTGAGCTGGGGAATCTGTACATGGAACAACTATAAGTCGTACTCTACACGAATCTGGCCTTCATGGACGAGTGGCAAGAAGAAAGCCATTATTGAAAGGAGGCCATAAGAAATCCTGTTTGAAGTTTGCTAGAAGTCATATTGAGGACACAGCTACCATGTGGAAGAAGGTGCTTTGGTCAGATGAGATAAAAATTGAACTTTTTGGCCGTTATGTATGGAGCAAACCTAACACTGCTCATCGTCCTTAGTGCACCATCCCCAGTGTCAAATATGGTGGGGGGAGCATCGAGAAGATTGTAAGAATAGTTGGGAAGATGGATGGAGCCAAATACAGGGACATTTTGGAGTAAAACCTGCTGGAGTCAGCAAGAGAATTGAGGCTGGTGGGGAGATTCACCTTCCAGCAGGACAATGACCCTAAACACAAAGCTAAATCTACAATGGAATGGTTTAATGGCCCAGTCAAAGTCCTGACCTAAATCCTATTGAAAATCTGTCGAAAGACCTGAAAACTGCTGTTCACAAACACTCTCCTTCTAATTTGAACAACTTGAGTTGTTTTGTAAAGAGGAATGGGCTAAAATGTCAGTCCCTAGATGTGCAAACCTTGTAGAGTCATACCCCAGAAGACTGCTGTTATTGCAGCAAAAGGGGGTTTCACAAAGTATTAATCCATGCTGTATGAATACTTGTGCGCGCCTGACTTTTCGGTTGGAGGAAAGTTGTTCTCTGCCACCCTTTGTCTCGTTTCTCATGTATATTCCCTGTGAGGAATACCAATTCCAACCCTTCCTTCCTTATACAGTGTCCCAGAAAATAGTTGTTGTTTTCAAATCTGCTTCAGGAGTTTTCTCTGTTGGCCGCTTCTCTGTAATACTGTATCATTGGTTGTGCGGCTTGTCTGGTGGATTCTCATTATGGGCCGTCGGAACGACATTGTTGTCGCTTGTAGTCGGTTTTCCATTTGATTTGAGATGGTCCAACTTTCACATCCGTAGTTCAGCACTGGTATCACATAACGCTTAAGGATCCGGAGTCTTGTCTTCATTGTAATTTTGATCTTGCAGAGTAAATTGCTCATCCTTGTGAAAGTTTCCTTTGCCTTTGAAATTCTCCTCAGAATTTCTTTGTCACATTTTCCATCTGAGGTTATTCGGCTTTCCAAGTAGCTGAAGCTGGGCACTTGCTTTGCTTTGTCCCCATTAATATCTATATTGCAGTCAGGAATATCCCTCTTTTATGTAACTGAGAGGCACTCTCTTTTTTGTTTTTTTATTGACACAAAAGTCCCCTTTTCTCACTTTCTGTCAACACTTTGTTGACTAATTGCTGTAGATCATTTTCAGAAGTGGCAATGAGGACTGTGTCATCTGCATACCTTAAGTTGTTTATTTTTGTACCACCTATCATCACCCCCGGGAAATCCTCCAGCTCCCTCACGAGCCACTCACTATATTTACAATAGATACAGGCATTATTTGTGAGCCATAGATCGACAAGATGTTTTCCGTATATACTACTAGATTCTCAAACGGCTTTCATTTGATTTTTTTTTTTTGTAAATCCATTTTGTATCAAATTAAAGAACTTGAGAAATTATTATATAACAATCTGTCTTTTCAGGATGCAGCCTACACTGTAGATTGACTTGCCCCTCTCGCTTAGTGTGATTGACTCAAGCAGCTCTTTTAGTAAGCTTTTAAATAACTTGGTACTTATATTGATTTGTCTTATTTATATTGTACTCACTGTTATATTTTGTGTCTGTAAAGAATAAAGCTGACTTACTTGTGTTTCTCATGACAGTTTGACTATATGGGCCACAAACAGAACCTTGTGTTGATCCCAGAACAGATTTTTTACCAGAAAAACAAAAATCCTGAGTTCACTTTCATAGTCTGTTGTCATAGACAGGTCAAAATTAGAGTTTTGATTTCTAATTGTTAATAACATATAATTTATTTTATTTTGAATTCATTTTTCTAGGCTATTGTCCATTGTTCTTTGCTTCTTCTTTTTTTAGGGGTGGGTGGCTTTATCAAATCAGGCTTACCATTTGAATAAATCTAACAAGTTCAACATTGCACAAAATAGATTCTCAAATGTAGACATCTCCTGAAAATATTATTCCACAAATTGCATTTCTTACAAGCCGTGTGCTGCTCTTTGTATTCTTGTGTGAAAATCCTCCTCCACATTCAAACTAATGGAAAACTGTTCAACAATGACAGATCACATTCTTGTCACACAGATAGGAAGTCGGACAAAAGACAGCACAAAAACACTGCTAAACTCAAAAGTGAAAAGCTGGCACACTTATGTTAATATAGGCTGCTTGAGACAAGGGCCAAAAGAGGAAGTCCATATCTGAGACATATATATTTATAGAGGCTAAACTCATGTGCATATAATAAAAACCTTTTTGTGGGTTATTTGTCAAGATCAGTTCTTTTTTTTATTTGCTTAGCATTACTAAATACATATAGGGATCTTTGTGTTGATACTAGTCACCATGCATAAATAGGTGACAAGATCATTCTTAATATATTTTCTTTCTATTGATAATTGCTTTTTTTCTCTTTTATTTTTGAAGCATTGCACCAGGCCTTAGATTGTATGTGCGTATTGTCACTGAAGTGTTAACAACGCCATGCTTCAGCCATACTTAAACATTTCCATCAACATACAGACAATGCCAGCTATTGACAGTGAGGAGACATTTTTATCATAACTGTTATTGTAAAGTGCTGTATCCTTATTGTATGAAGTGTTCACTTGTTTAGATGCATAACAATGAAGGCCATGCAGTTACTTCGACCTCGAGAGACCACTGTGTGAGAAATGCATGTGTTGAAATAATGCAGATCAAGACCTGCTCCAACAGATGACAAACAAACAAACAAATGTCTCAGACAATAGGGAACAGAAGATGAGGTGCTGGAGGTCCCGTCATGGGAGGAAAAGCCCCTACATGGGATGTAACACAGAAACTTAACTGAAGTGGCGGATATCAGGAAATCCTACCAATGGCTAGACAGAGCTGGACTGAAGTACAGCACTGAGGCACTCATCATGGCTGCACAGGAGCAGGCCTTGAGCACCAGAGCAATAGAGGCCCAGATCAACCACATCAGACAAGATCCCAGGTGTAGACTGTGCACAGAGGCCCTTGAGACAATCCAGCACATACTGTAACTGCAAGGTGTAAGATGCTGGCAGGTAAAGCTTACATGGAGCGCCATAACCAAGTGGCTGGTATAGTGTACAGGAACATATGTCCAGAGTATGGGCTGGAAACCCCAAAGTCAAAGTGGGAAACACCTCCAAAGTAGGTAGAGAATGACCGAGCCAAGATCCTGTGGGACTTCCAGATACAGACGGACAAAATGGTAATGGCGAACCAACCGGACATTGCGGTGGTGGACAAAGAGCAGAAGAAAGCCGTGGTGGTTGACATAGCAATACCAAGCGACTTCAACATCAGGAAAAAGGAACACCAGGGGCTCAGAGAAGAGCTAGAGAAGGCCTGCAGGGTGAGGGCAGTGGTGCACGTGGTCGTTGGGGCACTCGGGGCAGTGACCCCCAAACTGGAGTAGTGGCTCCAGTAGATCCCAGGAAATGCATCAGATCCAGAAAAGTGCAGTTCTAGGAACTGCAAAGATACTGCGCAGAACTAGGGGGGGGGGGGGGGGGGGCGATATGACAAAAATAGAATATCATGATTTTTGAATTATAAACTCCCGATTTCGATTTTATCACTATTTTCATAGTAACAAAAACTTAAATTACACACTTAAGAAGAAAAAGATTGAATTAATAACACAGCAACACAGCAAAAATAGACTTAGAACTTAGACTAGACTTAGAACTACAGCAAAGTAACTCTATACATTAAAAAACATTCCAGACAATAAAAGTAAAATAGTAACACTAAGTTTAGTAAAAGCTTGTTGTTGGTGTCATTTGCTGTTTGGCATCTTTTCTAAGATGTCTCTCTCATGACGTCAAGCTGCTGTGATACAGCGCTCTGTTGCTGTCTGACCCTTTCACAATAAGAGTCTTACTAAAGCGATAACATACTGTGTCTTTTATTGTGTAAAATGCTAACCGGAAGCAGATAGTTGCTATAAGTTAATACTTGACCAGGTAATTCACCAAAGTCTTATATTTTCAAAGACATGGATAAACACCGCATTTGTGAACACGCCCCGGATTTAAATTAAACAAATGAGAAGATGCGGCGCCCACAGAACTGAAAGGACAAAGGACACATTCGCTTCTTCGCACATGTGCCGCCACGTAAATACATAAACACACGCTAAGATCTACGCAGAGCAGCAGCGTTACAGGGGAAACACACTGACATAAACACCTCTGAAATAGAGACAGAACGCTGGGTTTAAAAGCTCCAGATTGAGGAGTCTGGTCATGTATGTGACTGTAGAGGAGCGGCTCGCTGCCAAACGCTAGCATTAGCGTCCGACATTGCGTAGCAGAAAGTGCGCGGCTTGGGTTTACATCACTGACGGTGAAAAGAGTCAACTGTGCAGAAGTGCTTAGAACCGTGATAAAATGATACCACAAAAATGACACATCGTCAGCTCTGGACGGTCTGTAAGACGGTCTTATATCGTCATATCGCCCACCCTTACGCAGAACCCTCAAGCTCCCAGGCATCTGGTAGAGGATGCAAGCTTGGAGGAAAAAGAGACAGCGGGTGAGGAATAATTATAATTATATATATATTATATAATTAGGACTAGATAAATAGATGTCAGTTAAAAGCTAAGCTAAAAAGGTGGGTCTTGAGCCTGCTCTTAAATACATGAACGTTCTCTGTGGTCCTGAGCTCCTCCGGCAGGTCGTTCCAGAGGCGAGGGCCATAATATTGGAAAGACGCCTCGCCGTGAGTCTTTCCGTTGACTTTAGGAATAACTAGGAGACCCCTGCCAGAGGAGCGAAGGGACCATGAAGGTTCCTACGGTAAAAGCAGTTCTGAAAGATAAGAAGGACCAAGACAATTAAGACATTTAAAAAACATTAAAATAACTTTAAAGATACTGCACAGAACCCTCAAGCTCCCAGGCCTCTGGTAGAGGACCCGAGCTTGGAGGGAAAAAAAACAGGAGTTGTCCATCTTCAATGAAGGTTCATGAGTCATCTTCTGTTTTCTGTAGTTGAAGTTAAAACGTTTCACATCTCATTCAAAAGGCTTCGTCAGCGCATTAAAGTTTCAGCCTGCAGACTATATATAGACCACTGGGAGGAGTTTAGCTTGGCTCAGTCCCTCCCCTTAATGGCTACCCTCACCTGTAGGTCTGTAGTCCTTGTAGTTCTAAGTCCTAACAACCTAAATCACACGGAACTTACACATTTAAAAAAAAATACTGCGATAATTACGAAAACTGTGATAATTTTGGTCACAATAACCGTGAGGTAAAATATTCATACCGTGACATCCCTAGTCCAGAGCTGAGTCTCATTAGCATGACAGCACTCTCCAGGACTGGGCTGCAGGAGGTTACTGTACAGTGGAGACAAATGAAATCAAAGTCTCCCATTCCTGTTCAGGGAGGAATTTAGTTTCTTCACAATACATACATATAACCATCATCAAGCGTAGGTCCATAGGCCCTCAGCCCTACAATTGTGATGAGACAATGACAAGCTGGCACAGACATCGTTTGGCCATACATCTACATGTACATATAGGTCTGCATCAGGTGCTGGGGAACCAGAACATCTTGATGAAGTTCCTAATCTGCAACAATAGTTTCAAAATGATATTATGATAATATCATTTGAATTAGTGGAAGCTAGGTTTGAACTGTAACTCTGAAATGAGTGAATCAACTGAGCTACTGCTGCTTTTATTTTGTCCCTGTTATGCAGTTATTAGCAGTAGTCGGACCTGTGGCCAAATCAGGTTCCCTAGTGCTCCCACGTCCCAAGGTCTGTAGTCGATCTTTACTTTTATAAAAGTCGTTTTGTTCTCTGCTATTGGACATAATTGATGATACACATGCTCTCATTTTATTTATAACAAGTTTCAAGCTAGCAGAAAATTGTTCTAGTATTTTACAATTTAAATTTTTACTTTATGACAGCTGTTGGCCCCCATAGTGTCAGTCAAGAACTTTTGTCCTCAGGGATATTAAATTGATGGCCATATGCATTGCTGTAGAGTAGTTGTTTTCAACTTTTTCTTTGTTGCAACCCGTGACTTGTGTTGTTCGAGACAGCCACACTCTACGTTTCAGATCAAAATACACCGAAAATGTGCATTCTATATGATCTAGCGACTCCCTGAATTGAATCTCGCATGTCCCAGGTTTGAGAACCACTGCCATAGAGAATACAGTATATGCTCTGCATTGAGAATATAGCTACAGTATCATTCAAGACAGCTGGGGCAACCTGTCATGTGGGTGACCCAAGTGCAGCAGCTGGGGTTCAGATTTTGAGCTACAGTAGATTCATGGTCAGGATTGCATAGCTGACATGTTAGTCAAAAATGTATGGACACAGGGGAGAACATGCAGCCATCTTTGACCAGATTGCATTTTTTTGTTTGGCTGATGAAACAAATGTGTTGACACGTTTTGTTCTTTCTCAAAGCCTTGTAATAGTGAGTTCAAGTATTTCTGTAGCACCAAGAATCTAATTTATAACATGTTTTTTGTTTCCTGATTAGCTTTCATATGTATTTGATAATGGATGATGCAAGTCTCTCCATAGGAACACTTCAAAGTTGGTAGAAAATAACAGTAGTACTAGGGAAAAGACTGGTCCGTGTATTAAATGTATTTGCTCAGACACAAAAGGTTCTGGTTAATTGCCCCTAAATCAATGCTATACTGATAAATAACACATTGAATAACACATTGGTGGAGGTCAATATAGTTAAGTACACAACAGCACAGCGCAAAACCTGCCTCCCTTGATACTCATATAAGTCAGCATGTCACAGACAATTAATGTATTGCTGCTGAGAAATATGCAGTGACACAAAGTAGTATCTGTTGGTCAGAAGGTCCGATTTTGGTGGAAATCAGGGAGGTGGCATATATCTGTGTAAGTTCTCAGTCGTACAGGGGTTGTCCATCCTCAATGAAGGTACTTGATTCATCTTCTGTACTCAGTAGTTGAAGTCTTCGAACGTTTCGCCTCTCATCCAAAAGGCTTCGTCAGCGACAGAGGTCACAATCTGCACGCAGCTGAATATATAGACCAACAGGGAGGAGTTAGGGTAGGCCAGTCTCCTCCCCTCTAATAAAGAGGGGAGGTGTGACACTGTAAGGTTTGATGTCAAAATCTCTGTCAGTTGCAAAAGAACATTCAGCAAGTAGTTTGAAAGAGGCAATTGGGAATGAAAAGTAGTTTAATTATGTGTGCGCAATAAACTGTACCATATTTAAAGAAAATATGCCACATACAGTAAATAGTTGTTTCTTGTGTTCATTCAATGTCACCTTCAATATCACGGCTAATTTTGATCCGTTGTCCCATGAGGTAAAAACATCTCTGTCCAGTGAGCTGATCTGTGATGCTGAATCACTGTCTAAACATGAATAAAGTCAGAGAAAAACTTCTATGAAATGTGAAACACTTAAGTGGCACCTGAACACAACATACATAAGCTCTGTCTTTTCGAGCAGCACACACCATGTAACCCGCATAAAAGACCTTCATCGTAACAGCCAATGGGCCTGCAGTATCCACAGAAATCGATGGACAAAGTGAGTCTTGGGACTAGGGACGTCTGTTTGAGTGTGTGTGCCACCGGTTGATCGAGGCAAGAGTCAGTGTGAAGTCCCCAGCGCCATGTAACATTACAGGCTAATTACAGCGTGTGTGCTTTGTTTAGGAGCTGCCTCATTATGCTGTTTGGGTTGTGCAGGGCCCTGGGGTGTCACTCTCTGCGCGCACCAGTGAGAGAGCGCTGACAAGACACTAATTGTGGAGGCGGTAATAATGGTACAACAACTGTCAAAGACTTGAAAAGACAGAGACAGAGGAGAGGCAATGAGGTCTTCAATTTTCTGCATCGTTCCATCCTGTGCGAGGACACTGTGTCATTTTTACTGCGATGTCAATGTAATGGGGAAAAAGACTTGTTGACTAATGTAAGAACATGTATTACGGCATATATGGGTGGTTATAGGAGACCTTTAGCTTGAATTGCATCAAATGCTGCCAATAAGTAGCATCCAATTGCTTGGTTTGTTATTAATATAGTTTTATAAGTAGCAGCAAGCTAAGGAATTATGTGCTTGTCTATCCAAAATAAGGCCAAGTTTATAGTGACAACATGTTAAGAATGTATATTCACAGACTACTCTTAGCAATGGGCAAGGCAAGTTTATTTGTAGAGCATTCATACACAAGGAAATTGCAGTTGCATACAATTACAAGAAAGCAGATTAAATCAATCTATAAAACATCAACATAAAAAAAAATAATTACAGTAAAATGCAAGTGATAAAATACTTTCAGTTTTCATATGCACTTGTAAAAAGTGCATATGAAAAGTGTTTTCAGCCTGGATTTGAACATTGTCAGAGTTGAGGCCTGTCTCACATCCTCATGAAGACTGTTCGCAGCCTCACCGTGTCTAGTCCTGACTCTGGGAACCACCAAGAGACCCCTCCCTGCAGTTCTCAGGGCCCGAGATGTACTTTGGTGCTAAACCATGAAAAAACGTGTACATAAGCAGAGCTGTTTTAAATTCTATTCTCTGAGTGACAGGAAGCCAGTGCAGAGACCGGAGCACTGGACTAATATGGTCCTATTTCCTGGTTCTTGTCAGGACTCTGGATGTACTGCAGCTGTTGGACAGCTTGTTTAGATAGGCCAGTGAGAAGTAGGGATGTAACGATTCACTCAAGCCCCGATTCGATTTCGATTTTTCACAATTTTTTAAAACTTTTTTTTTTTTTGTAGAAAGGAAGGACTCCTTCATACCAATGTTTCTTTTGTTTTAACATCTGTATTTTTGTCCTTGTAACAAATTGCATGAAAAGACATGAAAATGAACTATAATAATTTTGACAGAGGGCTTGTAAATGTACATGTTTTCAGCATAAGTAAACTATGTAGCAAAGCAAACATTTTGAGATTATATTTATTTTACCAAACCTTTATTTTTTAATGTTTGCAGTTTGAACATAATACTACCATTTAGAACTAATTTTACAGTGCAGTTTTTTTCACCCTTGAACGCCTCACTGCCTCCGGTGCAGCCTTTGTAAACATGAGGAGGAAAAATACATGACAGCTCCTGTAGGTATTGGATTATTTGACAAACGGACATTTGATGAGGATTTCAGCAGAATCAGAGCAGGTTGGTCAGATGTTTGTCAGTTTACGATCTTTGGTAAACTTCTGTCAAAATGCTAAACTCTGTGTTAGCCGCTGACGCTAATATCATAGCCGCTAACGTTAGCTGTGTCTGTTGCTTCGATTCCTGCACGTGCATGTGTTTACATGGAGTGGCGTGTGTTGGGGGTGAGGCAGGGAAGGTCTGGGGCTTGTCTTGAGAAAAGGTTAAAGTTGTTAGAAACAACGAGCTATGTTCCGGTCTATTTTGGTTGCGCAAAATGGAGTAGTTGAGGGTGGCTTTAAAATCGATTCTTTTATTTTTTACATCGATTCACATTTTACGCATTTTTAAATCGATTTTCGATGAATCGTTACATCCCTAGTGAGAAGCCATTACAGTAGTCTAACCTGCTGGAGACAAATGCATGTACTGTATGTACAAATTATTATTCGCATTTCTCTGTTTAGTCTTGTAAAGAATTTACAGAACAGTGTTTTATACTACATTGTACATATTTTAATGTTTTGTATTCTATGTACCAGGTGACAAAGAACACACCCATCTTTGACCAACCCACTTTGGACATGTGACCAATGCTGTAAGCTTATAGCTGTACAGAGGCAGCCATCTCGAGCTTGCCCTGAAGAAGGCCTAGAGCCGAAACGCGTTGGCAATGATTTTATTACATCTAGCCATGTATTAATAAAGGTTTTTTATTTTCTCTACTTTAGGAGTGCCTCAGTTTATTTGATTTTTTTTCACCTCACTCCTGTAGTTTGACTCGTCTCTGTTGCTGATGAGACCCACCACTGTTGTGTCTTCTGCAAACTTAATGAAGAGGTTTGAGTTGTACTTTGGAGTGCAGTTACTGTGGCAAACAGAACACAAGAGTTGTTTCTGCAATTAATCGCAGAGAAATACTCCTTTAATTATGTTGTAAGGTACCACCTTTTGTAACGTGTTGTGAGCGAAGGCGGGGTAACCCACTGGTCTAGTGACCATTCAATATTAACCAATTGAGGTAGCAGAGAGTTTCCCTAATGAAGTAGATGGCAAGTAGGTCTGGTAACAAAAGGAACAAACCAGAAAATAGTAGAAACAGTGTACAAATCTTTATTTAACAATAATCAATACAAATATCGTTTGGACTGAGTATTTAAAATAGACTAATCAGCTAAAGTAACATGGACTAAAGCAAAAACACTACACACCAAACAAAATAACTAAAGTTAATGGCAAACCAAACAACTGCTAATAAAGACACAAAATACTGCCACACACTAATGCTAGTGCATAGGTGCTATTTCCTGGGGGGCTTGAAAGTGATTAAATGTCCCCAAAAAGTGATCCGCGACGTATGTGGCTCGACGTGCGCAGCTTTTGTACATTACTAATCAAGTCGAAAGGAAGTAAACATGCAGGGGAGACACACCTCTCAGGTGGTGCGTTCATAGCCAGAACACCGTTGGAAAAACTACTACCGTGAGTAGTACACATCGACCCGGTTACAATGTATTCTTGTTATACTTTAAAAAACAACATTAAATCCCCTAACAATGTGTATTGTCCCCTAACCAACTACAACCTTATGGGACTGTCATCAAAATCAGAAATTATCAGTCTCATCTCACATGGCCTATTCTCTCAATACCAATAGTCATTTCACTCAGAATGCAATAGAAATATGTTTAATATTGCTCACAAGTTGAAAAAAGAAACTCTTCTTTCAGTAATTTAACAGAGAATTTCATAAAATATGTAACTGTCATTTGAGTTATCAAAGTCAATAAGGTTTTAGTACATTCCTGTTTAATAAAGAAATACGTGATTGTAAGAGCTTTGCAATCAGTGTAAGTTACATTTTGATGGCCCATGTGTTCTCATAGTTTATCTCAAGTATTGCTTTTCCTAATGTAAAGGTGTATCTAGCCAATGTTTGTTTTATTAAGTGCTTTTAGCAGGAAATTGATCAGGAGATTTCTCGTATTTCGCACAAAACCGTTCATGCTTGACATTAAGGAAGAAAACATTCCTCAAAGCAACAATAGAGTTGAAAGAGGAGATCATGCCTATACCTGTATTTGCATAGCAGTTTCTTTAGCAAAGGGAATCTGCAGTGTTTCTTGACAAAAATATTTCTGGATGAAGCTCTTTTTATGACTTTTACAACCATAACTTGTTTTTGAGCAATCTGAACTCCATGATAAAGTTGGACTTGGTTTGCTCATAAAGTGGCATCATGGGACATCATGTATTTCTGTTTTTATCACAATAGAGTAGTACATTTTGTTTGTTCGATTGTAAATATTGCTTAATATTTTAATGTCAAAACTTTTCCAGAGAATCAGTGATTTTTCTATTGACAAAGGTTTGTTGAATTGAGAAATCCCATTATATTCTATTGGTTTTTGTTTCAAGAACTCCAGAGAAAGCAATATGATGAATTTAGTTTGTCTCTCCTCCATTTGTTGCATGTTTGTTTTCAAGGTCACCACAAGGTCTCCCTGTGCTACATTTGGTGACCCTATTGATGCAACCTACCCATTCTACCATTATAATGGTGTCTCTGAAAGGGCCTCATGCTTTTCCTTGTTTGTATAATTCTAATTACCTAGTTCAATTTAGACTCAACAGAAAAGAAAAAGTAGTGTTTGCACATTTCAAAAGAATCTGCCCAGGTTTGCGTCGGCTCTGAGAAGGGGTCAAAGTGGCGAGATGTGTGTTCTTGCACCCTTTCAGAACAATGGCACATCCTGGTGTGGCTGATGTATATTTGTTAAAGCATATTAATTCCCTGCAGGTTATGGTTCATGAAAACATTTTGCCTACATATTATTTGTTAAATATAGACCATCCTCCATTTTACATAATGTGCTGCGGGGCAATCATTTGTCCATGCAACATAATGAAGTACACTTATAACATTATGCTTTACAGAATGCAGTATTATAGGTATAGCCCACTCTAAATGAAGAATGAAATCACTTTGTGTTGTGGTCAACGGCTCGACTGAATTGAATAGACAGAGACATGCAATATATGAATAATGCCAGCTCTTTACAACAGGGAATTATATGATTAGTAGTTGGCGTAATTCTTTATTTTCTACTCAGTGCATAATAAGTCAGTTGTAAATATGTCATGAGCAATAACATTAGTTAGGCTATTTTAGTTATATGCAACAAAAAGTTATTTTTTGCTAAATTAAAAAAAAAGTAAAGTCTAAATAAAATTGCAATATTGATTGAAAAAAAATCACAATATTGATTTTTGGCTAAATTGTTCAGTTCAACTCCTGGGGAATATTTTTTATCTGATTGATTGGTTGATTTATATCCTGTCTTGAGTATTTTTTAGAGAATGTTTGATGATTAAAGTTTGAATAACGTTATTCAATGTAATAACTTTCAGAGTTGCGTTATGTATACGTAGATACAACAAACTCAAGCAGCATCGCAAGCGAGACTCAACAGGGTGTATGTGTGTATAGCGAACAACAGTGGCAGACATTAAACAGGATATTAGCACCTCTTCCATGTACTGCATCTACAGAACCAAACCTAAAGCCACTACCAGTGACCAGTGTTCATTTCGTCAACTCAAATATTTCTTCATAATTTTAGTCTAAGCAAAATTGTTGCTGACCAAAATTAGACGAAAACTTAATAAAAACAAAAATGTCCATATATTTCCGTCTACTGTAATATGACTTTATAAAAAATGAAAAAAAGGTGACGAGGGTCTCCGTAGTTTAAAGTAGAACAGTTCAGTCTGGCTTTAGAGCCCATTGTTTTGTTGTCACTGCAGGAGCTGCTACAGAGACACATGAGCTCAATGACAGCTTATTAAGTTTGAAATTATTTTTTTCATTCAAATCTTTATTTAACCAGCAAAAGTCTCATTGAGATAAAACATTTCTTTACAAGAGTGCACTGGGACTTTGATGTCTCTGTTGTAATTCTGAGTTTTTCACAAAATTATAGCATTGCTATATTAAATTAAAGAAACAGGCCACCGTTTTTCTTTACTGAGATTGTGTTCTTACCTGAGCTTAGACGAGTGGATGCTTACCTGTCTGGTCTTTGTGCGTGCACTCAGTCACGCAAAAAGACCAAATATGTTGTTAGCATTTAGCCTCTCCATTCCTCTAAGGACACAAACTGCGCGGACGTCAAAGTGAGACAGAGTCCATGATCATTTAACAGTGCTGTTTATAAAGAGTTGTTTATCCAACAAATCATTTTGACATTTGTGCAAGAGCTCAGATTATATATGTCCGGTTGGTAATGTCTTTACATTAGTTTTAGCGCTGGAGGATATGGAACATATTTTGTGACATTGTGAGATTGATGTAGTTTTCCTAAATCAGCTTTTGGCAACGTAACTACCTGGTTGTTCTGACGGGCAGATGGAGCTGCTGAAGCTCCTGTTTCTTAACTGCAAAGGTACCTCATGGTCGGCATGACGTAGGCCTTTATGGTGAAGGTACAGGAGGAAGGAGCTATTTTGCCACTTTTTAGATGCCGCCAGGAACGTACATTTTTAGTGTTACTGCTTAGGAAAAGAAAGGAGGACGCTGTTTTGGAAAGAGCCAATGTCTCTTAAAATGTGATGGTGCTCATTCGTCTCCGTCTTCATTGTATCCTGTCTATAATCCAATCAGGACACTCACATTTGATCCAGTCAGATGCTTCCAGTTGGCCTGTGTAGAGGTCACTGTCTGCTGGGTTTTTGGCATTAGCTCGTTTTTATTTTTGCCCTGGCCTATGAGTCGCTTTGTGCTAGTACAGTGTGTGTGTGTATGTGTGTGTGTGCCCCTCCATCATCCCACTATCCCTCTCACTCAGCTTTATTAGTTGTGTGTGACTGTCTTTGCAGATTGCATGCAGATGCTTACAATTAGCCAGATAAATATTCCGCAAGTGACCACTTTATTTGTTCTACCTTTCCTCCAAACAGCAAGAAAATGGAGCACAGCTAACTGTATGCTAACAAAGTTTATAATACATTAACTCATGCTTGTTTGTGACTTTAGTGTAATTTATGTATGCATTTGAAGTATGTATGTGTGTGCCGGACGTTAGACAGTCTTGATCAGGGGTAGGACTGCACGATATATCGTATTTATCGTATATATCGAGATGTTTGTGCTGCACGATAGAGGATCAGACATTATCGTTAATAATGATATACGTGTTTCACTACCCACAGCCATTCCTCCCGGAAATTAGCCCACCCCTTCCCGCTCATTGCAGCAGCAAAACATAAACACAACAATAGCATCTGACTCGAGAGCTATGTGGAGCAGGAAAAAAGTATTCTGCAGACAATGCCGAAAACCCGTTCCGGCTAAATGTTCGAGCACGACTAATCTGTTTCACCATTTACAACAGTGACATAAAGTTGAATATGAAGAGTGCATTAAACTGCGTGCCGCAAGTCAGAAGATAAACTCAGACCAGTCTTCTAACCCGAAAACAAAACAAGTCACGCTGGAGAACACACTCGCTCGCCACTTTTGATAAAACTAGTAAGAAGTGACTTCACGAAAGCTATGCAAAGCTTGCAAACGAAGTGCTACCAAAAATGTATAAGGAAGTATGAGCCACCATGGACGCCCGTCTAACCAAAGTGTTGCATTTTGCACTGACACCTGATATGTGGTTCAGCAGGACCTACGAACCATACATGTGTGTATCGATACATTTTATGGAACATATAGCGGAGGCTCTGCAGGATGTCCTCTCAAGCTGGATGCTCAACCTGGAAAAATTGGTGGCCATAACTACTGACAACGGGGCAAATGTTGTCAAAGCGCTGCAACTCAACAAGAGGCTAAGGATGCAGTGTTTTGGTCACAGACTTCATCTGGCCATTGGTAAGTACAATACTGACGCCTTTGTGTGAAAGATGTGGGCGATTTCCGGTAAGACCGGGGCCGCTGTTTGTTTGCATGGAGACCGTTCGCTTGAATCCACTTTGTATGAGCTTTAGAGGCGCAGACTATGTGGAAACACGAGCTGTCACAGCTGAGACCAAACTACGAGCCGTGATTAACTGCTCACAATAAACTAATGACTGAACATCGCTCCGTCTAAGAGTTTTCTGACCTGTGGCCGTGTTGGCCAAGTTGTCTCCAATTAACCTCTGTGGATCTTCTAATTCTGCGATCTTTCACAAAGACTTTACTCAGATGTGGTACGTTAGGTTTAGAGAATGGATTGTCAACATAAAAACAGTCTTTTTGTTTCTTGTTGATTGGTCAAATATCCGTGGAGATCTTCACATTTTCAGATTAAACTGAGCGAAAGTCTGTTTACGAAACCTCGTTACATACGCCGCTCCACGTGGAAAAAGGCCATGACTGTAGTTTAATTATGTCAGAGGTTTTGCACAAAAAACGAGCAGAAAAAGTTGAAATGCTCTTTGCATATCTAAGTATTTAAAATGCAATATATTCAGACCCATTTCAGCTTGTGTGGCCTCACGGGGTTCGGTTCATATCACTCGTACAGGTCAGTCAGTCGTGTGTTAACAGTGTTTATTTACCTCCGTGGGCTAAGGCTTTCTTCGTAAATGTATGTGAGTCAGTAGCATTTAGCATGTTCAAAATCGCCTCAAACATGTCAGTTTAAGGCCAGTTTTAGCATGTCCCAAACACGGCATGTTCCAGAGCCACACGTGTCACTTTCTCTGTTTTTTTTATTAAACCACGAACAGCGTAACGTGTTCCAGAGCTGCGCGAGGACATCTTTTCAAACGTTACGGAGGCTGATCGTTTGGAAAATCATCTTAAAATGTGAAAATAAACCGCTATGTGAAACTAAAACTCGCCCTGGAAACCAATGTAAACCAATGGCTCAGAGCGACTTCCGGCATCTCACCGGAAATTCCCCCCATCCTCGTTTCTACATGAGCCGCCGCAGGAATAAGGTGGATAAGTCTTTGAAATTCTAAGTCCTAACAACAATCACCCCTAAATTTCAGTCTTAACGACCCTAATCTCAGTTTATCACTACCTGCCAATTGATCTTTCCTGGGCTCAGTTTCAGCCTCATTAACATGATAGGGTCCTCGAAGTACGGGCCGTAAGACATTTCTGTACACTGGAGAAATATGAAATCGAAGTCCTCCATTCCTGTTCATGGAGGGGTTGTCCTTCTTTACAAAAACTGCTTCTTCGACCCTGTCGAACATCGGACCTGTGCTTCACCTGTTCAACACTCGTCTTCTGGCATCAGAAGAAGGGGATAGTGAGCTGTGTAAATCCACCAGAGTTGTGGATTACCAAAAATATGCCACACCATAGTTACTCCCGGGCCCAATAGCTTTCGGCAATAAGTGAAAAGAAACATGTACTACACAGTGCAAACGTGGGAATCAACACGTTTTTACATATACTGTACTGTACCACTTGTTGTCATAGGCCTCATCCAACAGCTTTTTAAATTCACGAGTAGTTTGGTAGCAGGGATTCTCAAACTTTAAATCAAAAGGTCAGAAAATAAAATTAACAGAAGTCATAGGTCCAAATACTTCATCCTGTGCTCATTGTACTAAAAACTTTTAAATGGTAAAAATCTAAAATGCATTTGGAAATGTAATAATTCAATGATCAGAATGCATTTTAGAAAATGCTTATTTTTATTATTTTTTTATATCACGAGTAACGCGCAGTCCTATGGGTGTCCTCAAAAGTTCTAATGACACATGGTGCTGCCTGTTGTCTGTCCTAAAATGGGTACAAAAGGGACTGATCTAAACGTACATCATTCAGACAACTACGATTGGAGTTCTTTATAATGCTCATGGCTGAGAATGCACATTCACTATGATAATGTTTTTTCATATTTCCATATATATTTAACCAGATCACTGCTATATATTCTTACCAATTTCACATTTTAAAAGCTCCCAATTTTTCCCCAAGTCTGCCGATTTCTTGTTTTACATCATTATATTTCAAAAGAGCTGGAACTATTACTCTACTTTTTTTTTTGGTGTTGGACATGATAAGCTCCTCTGATTATGTATAGCTCGATCATAAGTGAAGGGCATTGAAAGAATATTATTTATTAAACTATCTTCATTCAAAGATATTGATACAAGCCAATAATCTTGACGTGACCTCAAAAGTTTAATGCAGCTACTTTTGCCTGCCATTCCAGCAGACTTTGTGCCGCTTTAGCTTGTACGCTGCCTCTACAGGCCAAAGCTGCAACTGCAACATGCTTTGCTATGGCAATAAAATTCCCAGTGCAGAGGCGCCATCGGGGTCCGGACCTTTTCACCTCGAGGTCTGCATCCGGACCTTAGTCCGGAGTTTGAGAAGGTCTGGTATATATATACTGGGGATTAGCAATTAGTATCACTGAATATGTGAATTTGTATATATGTTTGAATGTATATTTGTTTTGCAAATGACCAATTTGATATGACTTATCTGTCAACAGCCGTAAACAGCCGTTGTCACATGACGCGACCTGTCACATGACGCGACCATGTGTCAAAATGTGTCAGCGTTGAATAAATGCAAAAAAAACAAACAGATGTGCCTCGGATTTATCCTCCTCAATTTAAATACTTAATGGATTTACAATGCAAATCCATTAAGTATTTACAACACGGGTCGTGGTGTTCTTGCAAGTATATATCCATATATTATCTATTAGGCCTGCCAGTCCCAATTTTGAGGTCCAACTGGGCATTAACTTCAGTGGAGATTTGCCCTTTCATTTGGGGAATCGCTTCCCAAATGGATTGTAGGGTGATATCTGCAGTTGTCGTTGTGCGCCATGGGCAAAACTTAAGCAGGGCTTAAAAAGGTCTCGATTGCTACAAAAAGTCCCAATTGCCCAAATCTGAGAAGCGAAGATGTTTTTTGACACTTGGCAATGCAAAGCTCGGTCTTAATAATGGCTTAACAACTTAAAACAATAGAGTAGTAAGAGGTCTGCATCAAACGCTCAAGCTGCTGCGGCCATCTTGGAGGTGATGGTAGCGTTTTGCTATAATCATAAGCTGGTGTAATTATTCAAACTTGAATGTGTGATTTTTGGTGACCTTAAATGCAAAGTATGAAACTAAGACAGTTTTATTTTCAACATTCACACAATTCACATTCACAAAATTCTAGGCAAAACTTACACAAATACACGCTAAATTCAACCATAAGTTTATTGAATGTTACACTAAATTGGAGATAATGATTAATGTGACCACCAGCGGGGAAATCCACAGAGCACACAGATTATACTTTATTAAAGCAAGTGATCATGCCCTGCAGATATTTAAGTTTTACAAAAACAGTCTGCACAAGAGAAAGCACATTGTTGTCACATGAGATGGCAACATGAGACATAAAATATACCCTACATTTAATCTCTCTTGTGGTATTACAGTTTACAGTACTGTGGGAGATTAATACAATTGAAGGTCTTGAGCATTTTGTATTTAGTGACAGGTCAAATGCTGCCCATTGAGAGGTGTGAGTTAAAGTGTGGAAGAACACTGAAGTTACAAATGCCACAACTTAAGACACATTGAAGCTGCAGCAGTCTAGAAGTGAGATGCTGAAAATTAATACTGAAAGGATTTCTTGCTATCAGGCAATAAGTGGAAAAGACAACAAAAATAAATAAATGGGAAATTGGTTAGTAAGCCTACCCCATGAAGATAAAATCGATTCAATACTCCGGTTTTCTCGATTGCTCACATTTGCAATTTTATCGCAATATTACATTACATTACAATTTCCAAATCACAGAGGCACGCCACTTTTGGCCTATGTCAGCTGATGGCCATGGACCATAGATACGAATGGAGCAGCGGGATACTGCGATGTGTGCTCCACCATGTGCTTTTGTTTTGTTCTCAGCCTAGTTAAGGTGCGCGGTAGATCGTGGATGTGAAAATATAAGTGCAGCCATCACAAAGAAGTCATGTTTTTTGTCTCTGTTAGCATTGAGCTGCCACACTAATCATACCATTCAGAGTCCCGGGCTGTAGCCGCTGCCTACCCACTCCCCCTGTACTGCTCACAGAAACTCCTCACTATAAACTAACCTCCGACTGGATTTACATGTGCTGCTTGTAAAGAGTACCGTAATTATAAAGTCGAAACCTGCAGGCTAATCGAGCAGCAGAAAGAACGTTTGGAGTGAGTGAGAAGCGGAGGTTACTACAATGATATAAACAAAAAAAAAGCTAATCCTGGGCTAAAAGCTAGAGCCACAGCTAGAGGAACGAGTTTACAAATGGGTGCTTAAACAACGTGCTGTTGGGAGAGGCTTATCAACGGTCCAGTTTTGCCCCAAACTACCACTGACAGTGAGTCCGGCTGACACTGTGGCCAGCTCTGCCAGCTCCGGCGCCAGATGCTGCGCCAGGCACAGAAACGGCCCGCGCGAGAACAGAAGCGCACGTGAGTTTCCCTCTTGGTGCGAGGTCACGTCATAAGTCGCCCCATATAGGTAGTTTTTGTCAACAAAAGCCGTATTTGCCAGAACAACAACTCTCCCCAGTGAAGTGGATGCTTTAAACACACTAATGCCCCTGTGTCACTGGTAATGGAGAAATGTTTACATTTACGACGTTACACGCGTTTACAGGTCGTAAACCTGTAAACCAGAGAGGAAAAAGTAGTGCACTCAAAATTTCCCACAATGCAAAAGTAGTGAGCAGCAGCGGTCACTAAACGGGTCAATATAGCCCACAATGCATTGCGAGAGTCGGAGAATAACAGACGACAGCCACAGGTCTTTGAACTAAACAAGAACACGATTGAATGAAATCAGCTGTTTCAATCGTGTGTTGCGCATTTCTCAATAAATGACTTAAATATAAACGGTTACTGTGAAAAATGCTAGCGTTAGCTGCTTACCTTTAGCTCGAGCTGTTAAATGACCGATAGCTTCCTCTCAAATAATCCAAGCCATTCATGTAATATCCATGTTAAATATATCTGACTCGTATTTATCTATAAATACTCCACTGTTTCATGAGTTTGGTTGATCTTTATCGCAGAAATACATTATTCCCGGAGTTTAGCGAACTTTTAGCAGATGTAGTGCACTCATTCTGCTGGCGCTTCGGACACCGGGCTGACCTACTTTCTGCACGTCTTTGAGCTAACACTGGAGTGTTTTTTTTTTTTTTATGATAGTTTTCATTTTAATTTAAATGTCAAATAAAACGCCTGTAAAGTGCCAACACTGTCGTTCTGTTTCATAAAATAAATGTTTGTAACAATAAATACATTCAGAAAAAAAAAAGCATGCCGCAGCGTGCGTGACGTCACGCAGCTCGGAGAAAGTAGTGGCTTCTGTCCGAATAGCCAACAGAATCAGTGGACTATATAGTCTACTATATAGTGCGGGCCTGTGTAGTGAATGAGGGGTTGGGGACTAGGGTGGACATTCGGACACAGCCATAGACTTCTTGCGGATTCTTTCCGTTGCCGCTGGAAGGCCGCCGGATGGCCTCGGTAGCCGGAGCCGGACTTCGCGGAGCAGTGTGAGTGTGCTACATTGGTTTTAATGACTTTCTAAGTTTGCGGACGCCGTACCGGACCTTAACCGGATTCAATGTGAGCCGGGGGTAAGGTAAAATCTCACACTACAATTGCAACATACTTGAAACTTAATTGCCTTGGCAGGAATCTTGACAGAAACAACAATTCATTCAGGTACCTGCTTTCTTTTCATAGTCTATTGATTGACTTTTGAAATGCAGTTGTATTCTTGTTCAGGGACATTTTTATTTTTAATTGGTTGTTTTTATATTGAAATATGATGGGCTCGAAGAAAAACTTTAAATGTCTATAGTTGAGGTAACAAGGTAAAAGGAAGAATGACTCCATTGTTGTTTGTTTATTCATGAATACATTCCTGATATGAGCACTATACAATATGAGAAAGTACAGTGTATGTCATTGCCACAATGTGTTAATGAAAGCAAACATCGGTCCAAAAGGGAAATGGAACAGGGATGATATAAAGTATCATAACTTGGATTTCTATGCTGTCAACACACATAGATTTAAGATTATTATTTCATGTGAAAAATGCTAATTTTTATTTTAAAGATACTCAAGATATAATGGCGTAAAGGCAGGAGGTTAAAGTGGGCTGGAACCATCCAGAACTAACAATCACCAACACACAATAAACAGAGATTATTGTTAATTTGCTGAAGATGCACTGGACCGAAGTCCGCTCTTCAGAGAGAGACTTCATAATCTTATGAAAAGAGCGGCAGCAGCTCAGTCCACTCCCTCTGCGCGCTTTAAAGAAGCTGCAGGTTTAATTCTCAATTTAACCGCATTTATATGAACCCTACGGATATAAACTAATCCATAAACGGAGTCTACTCCTCTCAAGCTTTTTTTATGTTTATTTTTTAACAACAATCGGCCTTATATTTATGTTTTTTATAGGTTAATTTAGGATGCATAGGCCTAATGAAGAGAAAAGTAACATAGCGATCACGCGCTCGGCACGGGGTTACAGCGGGATGTCGGCCTATTTCACACAATATTGAACCTGCCCGGTATAAAAGAGTCCTGTCTTCAGTTGTCTGGAGCCTGTGTTTCCTCTTCAGCTCAGCACGAGGTGCAGCTCGCAGACAGAGGAAAAACAGGGGCAGCTCTGACACAGGCAGCAGAGGGACTGGGCTCTACAGCAGAGGGGGCCTCACTGGAAAACTCTAAAACAGGATTTTGACAGTATACGAAAATACAATAAATAAGCAGAATAAATAATGAAAGTAGTCCAATAAAAATGAGTAACTATAAAAATGAGTAATTTTTATGAAGGCTGATTTAAACAGCATATTATTGCCTAAAATACATCAGATTGCAGCTCATTTTATCTGATTAATTCAAAATTTCCTGGGGGAGGACCCTGCAGTATTTTTCCTGCTACACACAACATTCAGGGAGTATCTCAAACAAAAGTGTTATTCTAGTAAATTATTTAAACTAAATAAAGCAATTAAAACTAATATAAAACATCTTCTGTTACATGCAATCTATACCCTGTGCAAGTGTGCACAGCCTTTCATATGTCAGCCTAATGTAGTCTCTTCAAGACTAGAGTTCCACCACCTCCCGAAGTCCACTTTAACCACTGAGTAAAGGGAAGAAAATTGTTGTGATGATTAACTAATTGTAGACAACTCATCTCTGAAACTTTATAGTTCAGTTTTATTACTTTATTTGAACAAGCTTGGTCTGTTTCTTTATTGTCAAACCACAGTAAGTATGTTTTGGTTCCTTTGTTTTTGAAAAGTGATCTGAAAGTAAGAATTTAAGAAACCGCATTAGACACATCTCACATTTTCATTTTGATATGGTATTGGTGGAAACTGTTGCTTCTTTGAAGATGACTTGTTTTACATTTGGTTCATCAAATGCTCGGTCTATTTTTACCTCATATTGTTTTGTGGAAGGACATCGTATACTGCACTTAAAACACACACTCACGCATACACCATTTCACACAGGTGGGTGGGTGAAGTGTCTTGCCCGAGAGCATAATGCAGGGGGGGAGGGGGGTGCTATATTATTGAGCCTCTGTGCTCCTTTGTTGGTGCAGGCTCCCCTCCTCCTTTCTCTCTCTATGCAAAAATTGCTCTGTGTGTCTTAATAATATGGACTAGCTCTGCAAAAACCCACAGTTTTTTCACCAGTGGAAGCCTTAAAAAATCCGCCCAATTCTGCAGGAATACCGCAGACCTGGCAACTGCAGCACGCAGCAGATATTGTCTTGTTTCACAGAGGGGGAATAAAAACAGAAGAAACAAGAAGGGGGGAACTCAGGAGTCTATCAGATGTTTGTTCCCTCAATTGTTATCAACTAGGGCAGTGGTTCCCAAAGTGGGGTCTGGAACCCCCTGGGGGGCCTCAGAGGCACTGGAGGGGGGCCCCAAAACGTTTCTATAAATGAAGTACACAATTGTATATGTATTTGCTCAAATGTACTGTACTGAGACTGTTTTTGGCCTACATATGCACTAATTCTTATTTAATATCTAATATTGGCTGTAAAATAATGACTAATGGAGGCCCTAAATGGATTTTCAGCTCGATAAGGGGGCTGCGATGACCCGGATTTTGGGAATGGCTGAACTTGGGAGTATCAGTGCCCTCGCTAGAATATACAGTAAGTGAGATTATATTATTTATTGTACCAGATCAAGTATGATTTTGATTTGTTTTGTTTGAAAAAACAGCAGCAGCTCACAGCTCTAAACAACAGCAGCAGCAGCTCTCTCTGACTCTGTGTCCTCCCGTTTTGTGCTCTTTATTTGGATAGGGGTGGAGAGTGGGGCTGGGGCAGCCAATAACTATTCAACTAGAGGGCATCACAACATTCCCCAAGAGCACGTCTAGTCCACAAACCTGTGCTGGTTGCATTTAAGGAAGAGATCATGAGGTTTCTCTGATTTCGCTTGACACCTGTATGCTTTATTCTCAATAGTTGTACTTTATCCTTCTTTAGATAGTTTATTATCTTGAATAAATCCCTCTGCTGTAGATTGCAACCACTTTTGCCTCGATCTGGAGGATATTGCGCAGGTATTGCTCCAATAACAATCACTAACTCGAGTCACTCCAGCATCAGAAAGTTTGACGGACCTAGCAACAGTAACTAAGTGGGCGCGGCTTAAATGAAAGGCCAATTGACGAGGCCTCCTAGGACCCAGATCTCGCTCCAAAAGGTTCACTGTAAAACACGTATTGCCTGGCCAGCCATCGACTCCTGCTTTTTGCATCTGTTTAAAAACAGAACCACTAATCAAATCTCGAACAGTTTGATAACGATCCAATCACAATCACGTTGTCACGACAGGAAGACCAAATTAACCACTAATAAAATATTTTCTTAAATTTATTTCACAAGAAATTCTCCTCCAAGAGTACTTTCTTCTTGTTTCCGTCTCGCAAACGTTTTTTCATCCCATTCCAAACATTGATTGAAAAAGCTGTACATTTTCTCCTTCCATGTATCCTTACGTTTTTGTAAAAAAGAAAAACATTCTTCACATTCTTCTGCTCTTCTGACTGATGCCTCGTGAAACCGCTTCCTTCGTTTACAAAACTCAGCACATGCCGTTTGCGTCATATCCAACTTTTCTTTGATTGGTTAATATGCTTGTCAATCACACCCATTGGAAATTAGAAGAAATTACCCCTGATCACTGACTACACGTCTTTGTTAAGAATAGGAAAAGCGTGTATTCTGGCTGGCCAGGCTAAAACATGTAGGTTACAATAATGCAACATTCTCCTCTACAGCGCCAAGGCTATCCTGAGCTCTGTTGTCTCACAATCTTATCATCTACACTGCACTACGCAACGGCTTCTCTCAAATCTGACTGATGTTATTTGTAAATCAGACATAAATCTGGGCGAAGCTACACAAATGAAACGGGGCTGACTAATCCATTTGCAAGGCAATAGGCAGGCAAACAGGCAGGGGAAGCATGCCAAGTGTTGTAATCACAACTAAAGATGATGTGCCCACTCCCTTCCCCTATACACTCCACTGTGTAGTGTGTGTTTGTCCTACATTGCTGAGACAAAATGAATCGGTATCAAGTGGATAATCTACAAAAGTACACTGGGAGCTTTAGCACCTTATGCAAGTCCCCCGCTCATTCATCAGCACGTACCACGCAATTTCCGCCACAACAAACGAACGATACCACTTTTGTTAAGGCAGTAATTGTGAGCAGGTTGAGAATAAATTAAAATGATGTCAAAATATGGAGATAAATCCAGCTTAAAAGGAGATGTACGCCACCGTTTTGATTTGATTTCAGCTTTTCACTCTCCATCCCTGATCTTTTTAGTGGGGTGGAATTATTTATTTATTTATTTTTTCAATGATTTGGACCTGAAATAGCTTATTGTCTCAGCTGAGTGTGCGGGTACAAATCGTCAAGCATTGCTGCTGTGTTGTAATGGAAGTGTGTGTGTGTGTGTGTGTTGTATTGGCTAAGATGGCACAATACACCAGTGCACCCATTGCTTTTGGCTGGTGTGAGCATGAAGTATGCACTTCGAGACAGTTTTGTTGATATTTCTAGAAGCAGTATAGGGGTAGGGGGAGGCGTGTGGTAGAGGGATGAGGGCCGTAGTAGTATGGCATTGCACACTTATCTTCTACAGCAGGTTTATTTCAAAAACACGCCCGATGTACATTATAACGGACTCTTACATAGCAAACTACTACTTGCTTTTAACATATCATACAAATGCCACGCAAAAAGGCAGTTTTATCCATACGCCTATTGTCGATCAGTTTATATGCGTTTGACTGCGTAAACCCAAGTTGCTATTGAAGGCCTTGACTGAAAAGGGTTGCCAGATGTACGATAACTATCGTATTTGTACGATCATTTCACCCCCTGTACGATGTACGATCAATAATTCAAAAAAGCCCTAAATGTACGTCTGTAATTTCAGAGCGCCAGATAAAGTCTGGTTAAATGCACCGTCCCCTCTCCGCAGCGCTTTGCTTTCGCTCTGATCTGGAGTCATAAATGAGTCCTGGTGTTTTTGAAGAGAGAATTCCTGTCTGCTAAGGCTCAGGAGGAAGATCATCTCCTGCAAGCTGCTCCTCTACACTAGGTCGCTCTCTGAAAATAAAGTAGGCTATATGTAAATCAAAAGCATTATTACATTTTCAATTCCAATTCTTTTATACTGGTACTTGGCATTTATTTTTAATAGTACCAGTATGACTGTGCTGAGCAGTTTTGTTTATTCAGAACCTTATTCAGGCTTTGAGTAAAAGTTACCTTTTCTCTTTTACAGCACTTCGTGATTTTATCTGTGAAATGTGCTTTATAAATAAACTTTACTTACTTACTTACACCTCACCTCTGCTGCCTTTTCTACTATGATGTTCTCCCTCTTACAAAAGGGTCAAGACGCAGGACACTTTGCATCTCTCACTCCGCAGACCTTTTAATGTCTTCTGTGTCATCTGTGCACATAGCAGTTCTACAACTGAACCATTGAGTGTTTTTCACCCACAGTATTTATTTAAAGTCTCACTGAGAGCTCGTTGTTTTTTTGTTTTTTTAACCTGTGTTGTTAGTAGTGGCTCAATCTTGCCAGGTGAAGCCAGAGACATTGCAGTTAATTGCCCTGTATTCTGTATGTCTGTCTTATTTTAGCCCTGCTCCAGCCCGGATCCTCTCTCCACTATCCACAGCACTACAAGAGCTAATTGGCAGCTCGTTTGCCTGCCGCGACGGTGATCATGCAAATGTATCAGTGCTTACCAATAGCGGTTCCCATCAAAACATTACGATGGCCCAGAGCCGGCCAGCCTAACGAACATATGCTCCCCCCGCAACCAGACCACCTCCCCCAATCTCTAAACTCTTATTTATGTGTTTAATTTAATGTGCGAGGCAAGAATTTCCAAAATTAAATTTGGTTTTTCACTGCTGCCTCCAGAGAGCTGCAGCGTTATAATAACATGGTAATTTTTTACACATCTTTATGAGAAATGAGAAAATTAATTCTTTCTGACAAGCTGTAATTATTGGGCTTGGAACAGTTGCAGCTGAACAGTTTGGGCTGTGGTAGCCTGGCAGTGAGCTGAAAGCAGTGAGGAGTGAAGGGACAGAGAATAGATAGAAAGAATAGGCTTTTTAATACACTCCCAAAAACAAAAATAGCGGAGTTAAATATAGCATAAGGGAATGTACAGTCATGGACAAAAGTGTTGGCACCCCTGAAAATGTTCCATTAAGTATTTCAATTACACAGGTTTTGGTATACATCCGTTTATAACCCTAATGATCAGAAGATGAGGAGGGCAGCTACTTTTCTGTCAAAAGCTTAGTAGGCTACAACCTGTCGACAACCTGTCAACCTTCATAAAACTAAGAAGGCTGCCAAAAACAACACTGTTCACTGTAATGGTCCATTAAAAAAAAGACGCACATGTACGCGCGCAGCAGCAGTTTTGCATATCTTCTCCTCACGTAGTAATACAAAACGAATTTACATAATATTACACTTAGAATATGCACAGTTTCTAATGATAAATTAGATGTGACGGTCCCACAAAATAGCACTTGCAAATTTTAGGAAAAAATATCAAGCACTTTAGCACCTTGCTTAGTAAATTAGGCCCTTAAGAAGTGGGAACCCTTAGTGGTTAGATTGAAACATGCCCTGTGGGGTTTTGTGAATGACAGCAGTTTGTTATGAAGCTTAAGCGTTCAACCTGGAAGGCCTACCTGCAGCACTCCATTCATCGCCTCATCTCCAACTACACCTCACCAATCATCCAATCATCACTTAATCTCCCTCCCTCTTAATCCCCCTTGTTCACTGACTCGATCTTTTCACGCCGTGCTGTGACCCTCCTCCGCCCCCCCTATACACTCATCTCTACTCTGCCTGTCGTCCACTGGCCGCCTCAGACCTCATCCTCCACCAGTGTCCAGACTCTCCAACAAGACCCTCCTACTATTACTCATCACACCCATGTATTTCAGACTGTTGATTCACTGTCTTCCGCTTGGGTCTGAGTGCCAAACATGATTCATGTCCAATAGAACTCTCCTAAACAAGCAGTGCACAGTGTAGCCTTTCTCAAAACATTTTACATCATGGTGTGGGGCCGATATGTTTATCAAGATATTTTGCAGAAAAACCTGAGACATTCACAACAGCGTACAATAAATAACTGATATTTTGTATTAAATAGGGATGGGAATCGAGAACTGTTCTGTTTGAGCAAAGTATCGGAACCGTACGTCTACTTCATTATCGACCCCTCTTATCGATGCTCCCGCTCTGGAAACACACTTAGAGGATGCCAGGCAGGCTGAGTGCCAGCAGGAGCCACAGTATATTTGGAAACTTGCTTTATTTAATCATATTTTTTCTTGGAAAAACTGACAATGTGTCTTTTTTCATAGAGTTTATCGAAAGCACATTCATTCCTTGCTTTTCCCCAACACACAGACAAGTCAAGCATCGATAAGAGAATCGATAAAGAATCGAATCGATCAAATTATTGATGGCATTGATATCAATAAAATCTTATCAATTCCCGTCCCTAGTATTAAATAGCTCGCTGACCCTTCTTTTGTAGTAATAACTGCTTTCCTGTATAGTTGCAGATTAGACGCTCACAACGATCAGGATGAATCCTGGACCATTCCTCTTTACAAAACTGTTGCAGGTCAGCGTGATTCCTGTGTTCACTTACTTTTGCATCCCTGTCCTGTTTACATGTTATGGCCATTAAAAATATGATAAAATGTAAACGTTTGGGTGGTATTAGGGCAGAAATGTGATAAATTCCAAAGCATGCACATTATATATATATATTCCCCCAAGCCGGAAATCCGGAGCCAGAACCTTTCTATTTGCATGTTGCTGGTACGCCCGTAGATCTGACGCACATCCGCTCGCAACAGCATGGACATGGACGAAGACGCTTCACTCGGCCCGTTGGGGACTCGGTCTGGTTTTAAAAAAGGTCCTGATGGGACAATAGACAAGCGTACTGCTGTGTGCAAGTTGTGCAAAAAAAAAAAAGAGTTCGCTTTCCACCGTAGTTACTCAAGTCTAAAATACCATCTCAATGCAAAACATGTTGGAGCAAACACAGACATCCCCGATGCTAATGTTAGCGTTCAGCTTCACGGCCTGCCCACTCTGGACAATATGATGGGCTTCCGAGACAAAATACATGTGTGTATTGTTCTATTCTATTGAATAGTTTTGTCAGTATAAGAAATGGCACTTTGATTTCTGTTAACAGCAGTTGTCAAACACTTAAAGGCGCTTAAAGTTCCGAAAACACTTGAAATATAAATAGCTATAAATGAACTCTGCATCTGTTACTTGAATAATTATACAGATTAACAACAATAAATACATTTGTCGTTGAACTCATGTGTCTATCTAGTTAGATAGAGTAATTTAGGTGCAAAACATTTTTCTTTTGTTTTAAGATCAAATTTAATTGTATATTTACATATATGTATTGTATTTTAAAAGAAGTGGAGAAAAAATGCCACCCAGCAATATTGCATTGTGAGAGAAAGTGTATGTCTAAACTAATGGTTCAGGCATTTTTTTGCATGCTACAGCTGTGGTCTCGGCAGATGTTGGTTCATAAGTGTGTGTAGATGAGTGGGTGGGTGTAGACAGAGGGCCTGGAGAGAGGCCAGGACATGGACTCTGAATACTAATGTACTTTATCCTTGACTCAGGAGGAACTGGAGCTGATGTCATCTCACTCTAAAACGTCTTGAAATTATACCACATATCACCACCTTGTTTTTAGTGGTGGAATGTAACAAAGTAAAAGTGATTACTGTACGTAAATATTTTTTTTTATATCTGTACTTTATGGAGAGGTACTTTGTACTTTTACTTAACCAAGTTAGATTGAACAATCAATCTTTATGCTATGCTCAGACTGCACGCTTCTCAAGCGTCAAAATCGCGACCAAATCCCCTAGTTGGACGCTTGTGCTTATTGAGGTCAAACGCTTGTCAACGAGCATCAAGACACTTTGCCGCATCTTGGAAGGAGCTCTTTCCTGAACATTTTGGGACTAACTAGTACCTCTTTGCTAGCTTTTATGTCCTATTGATCTTTAACTATACCCCCATGGTCTACACCAGGATCTCCCCAGTATTTAAGCCTATATCCAGTCGATACGCTTGAATAGAGGGCGATTTGTGCCGGTGGCAAGTGGCTGAGACTAGTGGCCACGTTAGCATGTTATAATCGCCTACAGCTCATTGAGGAAAAGTGCAATAAACTACAAATGCGACAAGCCTGGCTCAGTGTGTGATCATCTTAAAGGCAGCTTTATGTAGCTTTATTGACGTTATTAGTGCATAATGCTTTTATTGTACGTGTATTATGCACATATTTCTTGTTTTCACATGATCGATCGGAGCTTTAGCTTGTAGCATTAGCTTTGGGAATGCTCTGTGCATCAAGGCCCAAACACATTTCCAGCACCGATCCATGCACTGAAATTTGTTTTCTTGTCGCGCAAAAGGTGGGACCTCTAGATGCTCCTAGAAGCGTGTCCTCCATATACTTTGCATGCAAACCAGATGCTTTGGACGCGTTCAGTGTGAATAAGTAAGTAAGTGCTTTATTTGTCATTGTACAAGCATACAACAAATGATGATACAACAAATAGTGTTCAGGTGTTAGTCCTGAGCCACTGCTACGGAGCCGTGCTGCCATTGTGGGCCGACCTGACCCGGAGGTAGAGGAAACCGTAACATCCGGAGGAAGCTGACTGGCTGCCAGTGCTCCTCAGTGCTCAGTGCACTGATCCTCTGAAACTGTGCAGCGCCTCCTTGGTTTGTCCCTGTTTCAGAGCATGGTGTCCTGCACTGGTCAGCTCCACTCCCTCTGCTCTACAACAGTCTTTCACCATCTTCTGGGAAGAGCTTTGCAGATCATCTGTTTTAGTCTCCAGTGAACGTCCATTAGCCAGAACACTAGGGACAGAAGGCATGTGTGAATGTGCCATTAGGCTAATAATCTGTGTATGTATGTATTTTCAAATTGAAACAAATATGAAAGGAGCATAATTTTATCCTCAATTATGATTTATTATTTGTCTGCAACAGCAAAAGTTTTTTCTGTATGGACAGGCATGGTGAAACAATCAAGCAGACAAGGACGGAGACGCAGCAGACAGACGCACGGACATTGGACGCACAGACCGAGAGTATAGGGAAATGTGTGACGAAGCAGCATGAGGAGCAATGGACAAGTACACAAATAGTAAATACAAATATTCACAAATAGCATTAAATACACTGCATTAACGCCATTTGATAAAGACGAGCGTCAGCCTCGATCCCGCGATCTTGTGATTTTGTAATGAGAGCAAATTCGCGTGCCCAAAGTTTTAGGTGGGTCTTGGAGCGCGTGGTGCCGAAGCCTGAGATTTTTTCTTTTGGTGTTTTGTTAGTTATTAGTTTTGGATTTTTGCTTTGTCATTCATATCCTCCTCTGTCTTTCTTTTGCACACGGCACACTTTTTTTTCCCTCATATGGTGAATCATAGGCGGTGACTTAATACTAATTAGTCATCACACGCACGTGCTTCCATGTCGGGATTCACCAAACTCAGAACTCACATGCAAAGTATTTTCCCTACTTTAGAACATGTTGTGAATCTAGCGCAGTTTCCTCACACTGCGTTCGTAAGTACAGATTTTAAGAAGTTTCTTAAGAAGATGTTCATGAATGAGGTTTATGGAGATGTTCTTCAAAAGATAGTTTCTGTGAACAGAAGTTTCTTATATTGTTGTTGAAACCTCCGGATGTAGTCCACAAGAGCACTGGCCATTGGACTCCAGTAAAAAAATAGACATTTGTAAAACTTCTCAAATACTTAATTTTGTCTTGTTTGCAGACGATTCAAATATCTTTGCATCGGGAGTCAACTTACAACAATTGTGTCAGATTGTTAACTTGTCATAATTTTGATTATTATGGCTCAGCTTGTAAAAACCCCAAATTAAAAATCTCATAAAAATCTGAATATTTAGAAAATGGACTGTAAGCCATAATCATCCAAATTATAACAAATAAAGGCTATACATATCTCACTTTGCATGTAATGAGTCTATCATAAATTAGTTTCACATTTCAAGTTGAATTAGAGAAATAAATGAACTTTTTCATAATATTCTAATTATATGACGAGCACCTGTATGTACTTTGTAATATGTAACTTTGTACTATTGTGATATGAACATTTTATTGTAAGGATTTCGGGGGTGGGCGCTTATGCTTTTGTTTCAGCGCACTCCTTTTAAGCAGAATGTTAACTAATAAACTAATTGCCTAATGTATGCCGTGTATGATTTTTTCTGATTAAAAAAAAGCCCATTTTGATCGTGTGAGAGCGGCCTGGACAATAATAAGGCCCGTATAGGGGAAACTTCGGCTGTTGCAAATAAATCAATGGCATGCTCTGAACCTGTACTTTCAAATATTTTATTTCTATTTAAGCATCAGATAGAAATATTTAAATTTAAGCCATTTTGAGAGATTTTGATTCATTATATGAAGTAAAAAATGCTCATAGCAGACGTTCTTAGATCAATTTGTTTTTCTTTTCAATTTGAAAATCTATTAAACGAATGATACACAGATTGCTAATCTACCAACCTATTCACTAATGAATTAACAAATTAAGTGATTAATAACCAGATAGCAAAAGATGTACATTCAACGTTGACTTTAGGTCAGATTGGTTATTTTTGGTTGAGGTTGAAAGGTCAGCACGAACGCACACACGCACACACGCACACACACGTAATAATAATAATAATAATAATAATAATAATAATAACTAAACACTAAAACTATAGTGCGCCTGTTCTATTTTGTCCAGTGTTGTTAAATGTTTCATTGGACCAAAGGCATGATGGGACCCCCTGGGAAAGAGGCATCTGCCCTGGTTTGCCACAATCTTAATATTGTATGACTTTTGGAGCATTTGTGGGTGCGAGAGGATTTGTGTGCGTGTATGTGTGTGTTGCATTTGTATTTGAGAACTCTTTTCAGTGGTACCCTGTGTGACATCCATGTCTGGTAACATTTGCACTGAGTGACATTATAAAGCCATTTCCTTTTGGTGATGCAACCACCAGTCGATTTAAAGCACCACATTGGTAGAGACTGGCTGACACATCGTTCTGGGCTGGGGGAGCTGTCCATGGTATGTCTGAATGCATTTCCACAATGTAAAAAAAAAAAGAAAAAAAATATGAAGGGTTTTGTGATTATAACTGCGGCTTTTCCTTCTTAAACCTTGTAACTTTGGAGGGACATACTGCATTGTCTGCTGGTATTTTGATTAAAGTCAATTGGATGTAGGGGTGCGATATTGACAAAAATGAATATCTCGATTTTTTCCCCCCAATATCTCAATATCGGTATTCAGACAATATTTTTGCAATCCTTCACAGAAATGTGTGCAAACTGGCAAAGAATGTCCTGTTGGTCTTTTGACTTGCTGTATCTGACCTATTATTGTATAGAATTACTAGTACATAAAGAAATGAGACATTATTGATTTAAAAATTATGTCACAGTATGAAAAAGAAATATCACAATAACGATGTGTTTGGCAATATAATTTACACCTGAAAAATACTTCAAAATCAAAGCCTTTATGTTGTAGTGTATGTTTTGTCTGTCCTGTCGGTTGCTGCCGTGGGCGTGGCGTTGGGATCTGCCTCCTGGTGGGTGTGGCTGTTCCTGCTCCCTGGCTGGCTAATGGGCACACCTGAATCCACTCAACTCATCACATGCAGCATTTAAGCACGGGCTCTCCTTCACATCCCTGCCAGATCGTCAGTCTACCTCCGTGAGACTTCTCAGGCCTACTATTTTGGATTTGCTAAGTTTTTGCGTACTAGTAAACTAACAGTGTGTTTTTGTATCTTGTCAGATCTCCGTGCCTGTCAGTTACCCACCTGCTCCACTCTGAAAACCTACCACCTCCAGCACCAGCACCTACCAACCTACCTACCTGCTCCACTCCGGTTACCAGTCAGCTCCAGCCAAGCTCCAGCTCCACTCCTGATACCAGCCTCCTCCAGCGCCAGCCCCTTAATAAATATCTGATTACTTACCTGCTTTCTGTCTCTCCTTGGGTCCGCCAACCTTAGGCCGTAACACTTTAGACAAAGGGGCAAATTCATTTAAAGCTATTCCATGTATTGATCTAAATCTACCTTCATTTGGAAGAACACAGAAGATAAGATAAAATAATATTGCTACAATATTGGCAATCTCATCTCCATCACAGTGAAATGCCCCTATAAGTTTACCTGCCTCTGGGCAGTTTACTTGTGTTTTATTGTCAGGAGACTGGGGATAGACCTGTGAGTATTAACACGTTTGGGACATGTGTTTGCCAGCAACATAAGTCAAATGAATTATAGTTTTCATAGGATCCACTATCCATGCGGGGGGGGGGGCCGGGGCAGACGCACAGATACCCACAGAGAGGGAGACAAGTTTGTCACTTATGCGAGTACTGAAGAAAACCGGTGAGAAGGACATTATTAGCCTTTACGCGTTTGTATCGTGGTTTTCTTCACCGTGTTGTTAGTTGGCGTCAGGCTAAAAGTTAGGAAAGTTAGCTAGCTAGCTAGCAAGGCAGTGCTATAACTTGTCCTGAGCCCTTTCCTCGCAAATATGAGCGACTCAAGTGACATACTTTATTCATATCATTAGATTCTTAATCTCTGCAATCGCTCCACGCTGCCATGTTGTTGTTTTGACAGTGTTACGCAGGGGAGGGGGCGGCTACTCAAACCGCTCTACGGTAACCCGCAAGGACAACACGACAAAAAATAAATAAATAAGAAATATCCGATATCCTAATTCTGCATATCGTCCAGACAACAATTTCGATATTATCGTCTAAACGATATATCTCCCACCTCTAGTTGGATGTGACAGTTATTGTGCCTGAATAGATTCAGAGAAGTGGGGAAGGTTTAACGTAAAGTAAAACAGCATTTAACACCATTTAAACAGTGAGAACTTCTCTGACTTGTTTGGGTTTAATGGACATTTCAATATTAAACAAACAATCAAAAGTTCTCATTGATGAGTACATTGATGTAAAAGGAGATTCAAATGGAAAGGGTTGCAGATAATTGATTATTAAATGGATGTTTGTTTCTTTCTGTTTGGCTTGTTGTGTTAAAAAAAACTTAATTCTAAGAAATGTATGTCTTAAGAACAAATATGCCATAATAAAAACACAATACACAATATCTACAGTATACTACCCAGTAACAGTGCATGTTTTCTTCTTTCATTATAATGAAATTATAATTTGTGTAATATTTGGAACAAGACCAGTAGTTCAGATATGATGACATTAGAAATGTTAACTTACTTCAAAGTTCTGTGTATGTCTTTGTGAAGGTGAAACCATTTCCCCTCCCTCTTCACCTCTTAGTGTATTGTGTCTGTGTGCTGGAATATGTGTATGGTGCACCTGAGGTCTTGGTGCGTAGCTAATAAAGCCCCATCTCTCCATGCAAATGAGGCTGCTGTTAACCCCAATCAGAAGGGTCAGCCAGAACATTTCAAACCCATCATCCCCACAGTGCCTGGCGACTGGCACACAATACTACACAGGTAATTACATAGCTGTACAATGGACAGGGGCCATAGCGCAATGTAGACATCGTATACTCTTGAGCATTTTAACGGGGTTGCTGTATAGTTCTGAGGTCAAGTGCCATCGCAGCCTCCGAGTTGGGCCCTTTGCCCCGAAGCAGATACACAGCAGCTAACAGCGTGACAGGTAATTACAGGGTGACAGTGGCAGGTACGACTGGGAGGTCAGGTCCTTCCGTCTGCCACAGGTGAACCGCTACATGTCATCTATCAAGCCACATACACCACAAGGTTTATTGGCAGTATCTACCTGTCTACCTGTCTGTCCACTCTGGGCTTTGTCCTCTTCACTGTCTCATAGATTGTGCTGTTGCCTGTGATGTAAGGGTGCGACACACAAAAAAAACAAAAAAACTTTTTGTTACATTTGTTAGTGTGTAGCGTTCACTATCTCAGATGGAAGGCAGGGACCACGACAACATAAGAAGGGAAAACGTTTTTGAAAGAAATCTCCCAAAATAAATTTGACACATGTTTTTCCTAATCATTATTTGGAAGTGATTAGATTCACCAACCATATTCATCTTCTGGTTGAAAGTCCTTTCACCTGACCAGCATCACGTGCATGCTTTTATTAACACTGTCACCATTTTGTACACGCTGACAAAGAGGACGATGACATTTGTGATAGTATTTGTTTTATGTGGATTGTCCTTAATAACAATGATATTGGTCATAAACCAAGACAATAAATCTGCAGTTTGAGGGTTACCATAGTTACCACCATGGAATTTTCAACTGCCCACCACCTCAAATTTTAAAACATAGGCTGCTTAGAATGTTGTGGCAGCATTTGGATGCAAATCAAACAATCCTTTTTTTTTATTATTATTATCATTTTTTTACTTTAATGCTTTAAACATTCAACCCTAAATCATAATTATAGTTTGTGGCAGAGTGACTGAAGTATAGTACAGTATAGCATTACTCTAGCCTCACAACAAAAAGGTTGTGGCTTAGATTCCGTGTGTGGCCTTTCTGTTGGAGTTTGCAAGTCGGGTTGTAAATTTTATATATATTCGACTGGGTTGATTGAGTTGACCACCTTATTGATGGAAGTATAGCTGTGTGGCTATGGTCTGTCTCCTTGACCACCGTATATGCACAAATTCCACATGAAATGTGTGTGAGTGTAATCCTAATCCTAATATAGTCAATTAATAATATATGTAAAGATTAAAAGAAGCCTATTAGAAGAACAAATTATATATACCATGGCACATTTCCGATGTACCCTCAATTAACAACAAACAAGGCTGATAAACAATCCTCACTTTGCATTAGTTTTTGCTATTGTTTTTAAAGATTTTGTCAAGTGATTACAATAATGAAATAAATGCTGACACCAGACTAATCTGAGACTAAATAGAGGAATAAAGTCTTTACAAGGATTATACATAACCTGGTCCAAATCTACATTATTGGTACCGCTGCTAGTTTCGTCAGCTCAGTCCTCTCTTTTCCAATTTTTGCTTCTATTTATTATTTCTAGACATAATTTTAAATGGTCTTTTAAAGTGGGCAAACATCGTGCAATAGTGCACATACAGTGCCTTGCGAAAGTATTCGGCCCCCTTGAACTTTTTGACCTTTTGCCACATTTCAGGCTTCAAACATAAAGATATAAAACTGTATTTTTGTGTGAAGAACCAACAACAAGTGGGACACAATCATGAAGTGAAACGAAATTTATTGGATATTTAAAAATTGGGCGTGCAAAATTATTCAGCCCCTTTACTTTCAGTGCAGCAAACTCTCTCCAGAAGTTCAGTGAGGATCTCTGAATGATCCAATGTTGACCTAAATGACTAATGATGATAAATAGAATCCACCCGTGTGTAAACAAGTCTCCGTATAAATGCACCTGCTCTGTGATAGTCTCAGAGGTCAGTTTAAAGCACAGAGAGCATCATGAAGAACAAGGAACACACCAGGCAGGTCCGAGATACTGTTGTGGAGAAGTTTAAAGCCGGATTTGGATATAAAAAGATTTCCCAAGCTTTAAACATCCCAAGGAGCACTGCAAGCGATAATATTGAAATGGAAGGAGTATCAGACCACTGCAAATCTACAAAGACCCGGCCGTCCCTCTAAACTTTCAGCTCATACAAGGAGAAAACTGATCAGAGATGCTGCCAAGAGGCCCATGATCACTCTGGATGAACTGCAGAAATGTACAGCTGAGGTGGGAGACTCTGTCCATAGGACAACAATCAGTCGTATACTGCACAACTCTGGCACTGTAGGAAGCGTACTTTACTTTTATTCGAATTTCTATTGTGTTTTTTTTTTGCACGTTTTCAGCCCGCGTCAGGGAACCCCTTTAAACACCGAAGAGTTCCTATGGTCTACAACCGGGAGCAGTTTTACTTCCAGCTTGCAGAGAAACGAGAAATCCGTGTGGAGATATGGCGGAAAGGCCATAAAAAGCGGATGATCTTTCATATTTTTTGAAAAATTGTTAAAAAAAATCCGAAATTCTGCCAGGTTATCTTAACTTTTGAGCACAACTAATAATATATATATATATATATATATATATATATATATATATATATATATATATATATATATATATATATATAGCCACATAAATCGGCCTGTACCACTGTTTCAGAACAACAGCTCTAAACTTCCATAGCAGCCAGCTCCCTGTGCGCATTCCTCTTTTATTAAACTTTGTGTTGAATGTGACAAGTTATGATTGGCTTTCTTCAGAAGAGCACTTGACCATCAAAGGAGCATCAGAGCAATCTTTCTCAGCAATAATGGTCAGCACCTTCGCACCATCACGCGCTCCATCCCGCGGGCCATTGACGTCCCTCGCTGCACTACCACTGGAAGACAACTATTTTTCTTTGGTTTTTAGTAACAATGCCAATGCCTGTTCAGCTCTTGTCTTCACATGAAGCGTCCACAAGTAACTGTATTGGATCGATTTTGAACGATTAGGTTTGCCAAGCCAAATTAGGTCTTCAGATCAGCAGCCTTTGTGATCCATGTAGCCCGGAGGTGCGTTTGCCCTCTTCACTTAACTTGTATTTGGTGTTCTGAGAGTTTTGTCTGCATGTGAAACTATTAAATGCAAGGCCTTATTCATCAGGAGAATGGGGGTAACATATTTTACTGTTCATGGTCTTTTCTTCAGATGGCGTGGCTGGATGATATGTGGTCGCCCTGAATGGGACATTTGTGCTTTCTTTGTTTAAAACAGAGAAAGCTCTGTATTACAACCATGTTGTGCCAGAGCATGTGAACAAAAATACTAAAAGATGTGATACAGAGGAAAAAATTCAGCTGATAAATATATATAACATCTATGAATTATACATTTTATACATTTTGTGTGTGCAAATGTATTATTTTGCAAATGTATTTATTTTTTAAGGGAGAAGATGACATACTGTGTAAAACATAGAGAAGGGCTGGTTGCTTTTAGGGCCTGATTTACTAATCATGCTAGTGCATACTAAAGGGGGCGGCAGCGGTTAGCGCTCGTGCTTCATTGCTAGAAGGGGCGGGTTTGATTTCCACCTCGACGGGGCCTTTCTGTGTTCTATGTTCTTCCAGTGTCTGCGCAGGTTTCCTCTGGGTACTCCAGTTTCCCCTACCACTAAAAACATGTACAATAGGCCACCGAGTATAGAGTCTGTGAAAGGCGTAAACAGAAATCTCCTTCTTCTTTTAGTTGCCATGTTGTTCTTATTTAGCCTGTTAACTAATGCTCGCTGATCTAGCACTAGAAAACTCGATTAGCTGATATTTATGGTGCTGTTCTGGCTCCCACACTTGGCGCTCGTATCACCCTGCTTACCCTCCTGCCTTCAGCGGACATACTGCACCTCTCTCTAGCCTGCCGTCCTGGCTCTGAACTGCGAACAGGAGCCATGGCTTCTACGGACATTTAAATATGTCTGTAGAATTATTATGAAATATTATGTAGATACCAGCAATGCGTGGGTATCAAAAGCCAGCCGCGAGCGGTCACCATGAACCCAGCTCAGAGCAGCTTCGAACACCAGGTAACACCTGAGCTCCCGAGGCTGTGTGTGTGCGCTATTTACTTCAATGGCGCTAACGTGCCGAGGAGGGCGGCTCTAAACACGGCCACACTCCCAAGGAGAAGTCGCTGTGCTGGCAGCACTTTGGCTGCACTAAAGACAGGCGTATTTCCAGTAAAGAAAAATATTGACCTCTTAAAGGGACTATACATAAGTTTAACCACAAATAAATATATACAAATTAAAAATGTCTTCCTCATACATGCTCCAGCAATTCCCTGGTGAGTAGAATGAGCCCTGGCTTTTTCACTGCGATTGCCTCTATATACCTGTAAATTCACTTGAATAAAGTGCGCCGGGGCGAACAAGCAGCGTAATGCGTAATGACGTCATGCGCGTTCACGCTCTGGAGTAGCGTTAGCTATCTTCTCCATACTGAAGCCGCTAAGCAAGAGGTAACTTTGGAAGGATGGATTTAGCGAAGAATAAGAAGAGACCAGCTAAAAGCACCGGCGAAACAGCCCAGACCCCAACTAACAAAAAAGAAACGAAGAGCAGTGTTAGGGAGAATACTTTTCACCTTTTTCTGCAACCTGCATTTGTGGCTTCTGTGTTCCACATTGTTTTTCTGGATATTTTTGTACGTCTTTGCCGAGTTTTTGTGAAGGTTTTGGTGGCTCTATTTCAGAGTCCAACATGGTCCTGAAGAAAGCAGCTTTTTAAAGGTAAACAAAATGCTAGCTTTTCAGCTAAACCCATTTGAGACCTACACATTTCTTCTTCTGAGACACTGAAGAGGCACCAAGAGCCCCCACAGCTGCAGCACAGTGGAGGCGTCACAGGAGGAGCTACAGGAGATGGTGAAAGACTGTTGTGGAGCGGAGGGAGCTGCAGGAGGAGGAGGAGGAGCTGACCAGTACAGGACACCACGCTCTGAAACAGGGACAAACGCAGGAGGCGGTGCACCGTTTCAGAGGATCAGAGGAGACAGCGAGAGAGGGCAACGAGAGCCAGGTTTCCTCCGAATGCTACAGTTCCCCCGACCTCCAAGGTCATGTGGGTCAGGTTGACACACAGTGGCAACTATTTCGTTGTACTCTTGTACAATGACAATAAAGCACATACTTACTTACTTGAAATTGTATTTGTAATTGTTACCGAATACTGGCCTTAAAATGTATGTTGTAATGTATTCCGTTACTTTGTCTAATCAGAGTACTGTATTCTAAATACTTTGAATACTTTTAGAATACTTTAACATTCATTGTTATTATATTTATATAAATATGGCGTATAATTACAAAAATGAAGACGATAATGATTAACTCTTTAACTCTCTTGCCAAATGGAGCAGCAGATACAGCATCGCAACACATGTGCAGTGTTTGTATGAACTGTGGCATGAGGTGTTTTAAATCTTTATTTTATTTTAGTAGGAAATGTAGGTCAATACTAAAAGTGTACTATGGAGCTAAAATGTAATGATTGAGTACTGGGATGTATTCCCTTGATATTTAGAAAGTAACTGCAGTCTAAATATTCACAAATGAGACTGTAACTTTACAGTAAACACTGGACAATACATGTGCTGTTTACAAACACAGTTTACAAGTTGCTCATGCTATGCTAACTTTATTGGGCTCAGGGAATTGAAGAGACAATTTAGTTTTTTTCCTAGTAGCATTTCTACCAGTGGAATTCTTTTATTATTACAATTAGTACTATGTTTATGCATACACAGTATACAAGTATTTCTTTCCTCCTTCAAACGTCATTCATTCGTTTATCTGTATTTTGCTTCTTCACTTGATTCACTTTGCTATGCATTTGCTTAAGTATCACATCTTGGAAAATATATAGTACACTCAAATTGATTTGGTCTAAATATCTTACAAAACAGTAATGTTTCTTACCTCAGTTGAAGTCATGCCTGCAAATCAGTAAATTGACCAGGACGGGACTGTTATTTCTGGTTCTTGTACAGCCTGTTCGGCTCATGCACGAGCTTATCATTGAGGCTGCAATTATCCGTTTGGCCTGAAGGGGCAATTGCGAGTACAACACTGACAAACTCCACATAGCCCCTTTAACCCTCGACATTTTGCTCGGTTCAGCTTTACCCTAATCTAAAAGCTTCTCGACTGGCGTGTACAGGCCTATAGGCCACGGTAACTAAGCTAAGCGTTTTTGCTGCATTTTTGCTTTTAGATTTGGTTAAAGTCGAAATGGTTGAGAAAAGTCCAGTATTTCCAGTGCTGATGGCGCTTCAAATGTGATTGCGGCTTAAAGACCATGTAAAAAAATAAATCATTATATATATATATATATATTATATATATAATCAGTATATATACATTTTATTGGTGCAGTTTACATTCAGGTGCGCTCAATAATCCGGAATTCACGGTAATTGACTCTGCACTAGAGCTAACGGTAACAACGCCGCCCAAGAATTAACTTCCAGTTCCGATCCAGAACGCTAGAATAAAAGCACATAGCTTGTCTCAATCATTAGTTCAGCAGGTACTTGCTACATAACAAGAATATAATTAAATATAGCCGCAAAGCAGCGATTATTGGTCCTGGCCGACCGCCCTGCCCAAAGCAAGGGGGGGCCCTTTTGACACCCTCACTTTTTTCCCTCGGGTCTTAGTTTTAGGATTTTTGGAATGCGCTAACGTGCCCTCCGCGCTCAATTTTGACATTATACAGAGACATTTTTTTAGGAATTTCTATCACACTATATCTGCAAACTGAAGCATATTTTTTAAATTTTACTTAGGGTTGCGGCTGCGCTACAGAAAATCCACAAAGGTTATCCAAGTACTTTGGATAACCTTTGTATCCTCACTTCTCGCTGAATTATGGCGTTTAACATTTTTCCATCAGAATAAAATTTTTATTCTGGGACGTTCTGGTCATCGCTACGGCAACACTGTGAAAAATATGGCATGGGTGTGATTGACTTTTAGCTCGTTCCGATAAACGCTGTAGGAGGAGATAGATTTTGTACGAAGTCAAAAATAAAGATGCTTCCCGCTTCCCGGGCTGTCATCCAAAATGGCCGACACCCAATAATGCAGACGGCGTTGCTGTAATAATATATTTTGCTCAACATGTCATGATGCACGTCTGTACGGAGTTTTATGATTCTGCGACAAACTTTATTTTTGCCCAAGTCCTATCTCGCAATGTAAAAAAAAAATTGAGGTGGCGCCACTATTTTGAAATTCAAATTTGGAAATAGTCAAAAGTTTTGTCGGATCGGATTTGAATTTCGGGCTAAAATCTGTGACTTGTCTGCGAAAGTGCGAAAGAAAATTCCCATATACGAAAACAACGTTTCCGCTTACGCGGGTACCATAAACTATATATTTTCGGATAGTGCTCGCGCATTCCTACCTCAGGTCCTGGGTCACAGGGCTCTCAGTCGCCCATTGATTTTCATGGGCTCTGTACAATTACAATGTTGATTTTTGCATTATATATGTATGTGCAACTGTCCATAAACATCCCAATGCTTTTGTCATCGTAGAAACTTCACCATTACTTCCCCCAGGGCCTCACAGCAGATTGTTCAGTAGAAGCGGAAAAAACAACAGTTGTTGCAAGCGTTAGCATATAGCATGATGCTAACATGAAGCATCATGTTAGTCTCTGTTATTTATGTAATTATGGGCTGTTGACCATAGGTGAGGGTGGGAACCCTCACCTATGGTATTCGCGGCCGCTTGTATTCGGCCGCGAATACAAGCGGCCGAAATGAGTTTCCTTCGCAGGGTGGCTGGGCGCACCCTCCGAGATCGGGTGAGGAGCTCAGTTACCCGGGAGGAGCTCGGACTCGAGCCGCTACTCCTCCACGTCGAAAGGAGCCAGCTGAGGTGGCTAGGGCATCTGTTCCGGATGCCTCCTGGTCGCCTCCCTCGTGAGGTGTTCCAGGCATGTCCTATTGGGAGGAGGCCTCGTGGAAGGCCCAGGACACGCTGGTGGGACTATGTCTCCGAGCTGGCCTGGTGTCGCCTCGGGGTCCCCCCAGAACAGCTGGAGGAGGTGTGCGTGGATCGGGAAGTCTGGGCATCTCTGCTGAGACTGCTGCCCCCGCGACCCGGCCCCGGATAAAGCGGAAGAAAATGGATGGATGGATGGATGGATGGATGGGCTGTTGAACCACTTTGCTCCTTCCCAAGTCGTTTTTCCATGTATCTTTTTTGGGTAGAAATATAGATCAATAATTTGGCATTTGTTTTTGAGTTTTTGAATAATTGGAGAAAGTTAAGATTGTTCTCATCTCTGGGTTCCCCCTGTTTCAAACATGACCATGAACTGCAGTTCACAGCAGCTGTCCATCAAAAGGTTTTAGGAGTCTGTCCCACATCCTTTTAAAGTCCTTAATCCTTATGAAATCCAGGTGGTCTGTGCACGACGACGTATTGATGATACATGAAGATGCACGAGCCGTATGTGCCACTGTTCACCTGTTCCTGTCATTCCCAGGCATCTTCAACGTGTGTGTGTTCGCAACACGGCCACAAAATAATACTTTTAAGTAATTTAAAGTACTACTTGCAATTTAGCGCCTAAGTGATCAAAACAGCAAACATGTTGACTTTTTAATTCGGAGGGACTACTGAATTTTCATAAATACTTAAATTCCATAAACCCAAATATCGAACTGTCAATTGAATATTCACAGAGTAGCATTAACTTTCTGGACTTAGCCATCTTTAAGGATGAGGGGGATCACCTAAATGATTGGTTCCCAACCTGGGGGGCCAGGGCTTTATCTGGTCAGAGGGTCAGGCTTGTCACACTATTCCAGACGTTCCCTCGGGTGCCGTCATGAATTGCTTATTGTTTTGATATGCTCTTTGGGGCTGCAGTTTTTGGCAGGGTTGCCAAACATGTGGCTCGCAAGTTGCATGCGGCTCTCGGCCAATGAGAGTGTGGCTCTTTGGTACAGATTTGGTAAATTTTCCCAAAACTGGACTTTTGATCGGGACTATATATAATGTTTCTGTCAGAAAAAGGTGTATAACTTTAAAACTTTAAGCAGGTGGTCTTTTTTCTAATATTTTTTGGAATACCACACAAGTAGAATGCAACATGTAAGGATTTAATGCATTTATACCATGGTCCCACAAACTGAAACTGTTAATTTGGGCCTGTTTGCTTTTTTTTTCTTTATGTTCTGGGCAGGAGTTATTTCACTTTTCAAGCCGTTTTACCTGAAGCTTAGCCTGGCCTTAGCCATCCGTTATCAATTATCATTGATTTATAGAAAACAAGCAGCATAATATTATGCACTAATAACGTCAATTCAATAAAGTTAGCAACTACATGAAGCAGCCTTTAGGATAATCACACAATGAGCCAAGCTTTACACATTTGTGGTTTATTGCAGACTTTTCATCAACAATGAGCTGTAGCCGATTGTAAAATGCTAACGGGGGGTAACCTCGGTTAACCACCTGCACAGATAATGCCCCTGGGGAGATCCTGGTGTAGACCATGGGGGTATATGTAAAATATCCATAGGGCATGGCAGTAGGAAAGAGGGACTAGATAGCCTCCAAACAGCAGTTATTTTTTTAGGAAAGAGCTCCTTCGGTGTGGACACAGAGCCTCTGAACTCTCAAATGTTTGTCTCCAAAGTCACTTTCCGGGTCAGACGCAGGATCAAATCATATCCGGCGTGGCTATTGTTCACAAAGTGATAAAGCGTAGCTCCTTTCCAACAGTAAAATTAAAATGCAACAAAAATAGATTGTAGTTTTAATGCGTGTGGAGGAGAATGCAAGCAGTAGTGCTGTGACAGCGTGAAGAAGGGGGCGTGTTGGAAAGGGTCAGGGCTTTTTAAAGAGCCCTTCGCTACAGCCATTTTGCGAGAGAAAATGTATTCAAGGCAGTTATTTTAATTTCCTGCATTTACAGACCAACATAAGGTTGCATCATCATTGTAGTGTGCTATAGACTGGTACTATGTGATTGAAAAAAGCATAATACCCCCTCTTTAAAGAGAAAATTGAGAGGCC